>JAQFVV010012494.1:1477796-2214733 GCA_028023455.1 Epiperipatus broadwayi | reverse complement strand
CCCGACCTTAATGTTATCAATCAAATAAAGTACATGTAAGTTTTTATGTTGTTTATAATGCTATTGTTTAACCTGTCAGTAAATTTTCTTTTCTTTTAATCCTCCGCTCTAGTCTTTAGAAATAATTTATAAAAATTGTAATTAAGAGTAATAATAATTTAAATGAATGCATTTATATTTTCTTTGTGTTGCGTATTCCATAAACAAACGATGCCAATAGTAATATTTCCCAACTCTGTGTAAAACTAGTGTACAATAATGAGCAAGTTATTTTAAAAGTAAATTTCGTTTTCGGAATTAAATATTCTTTTATATTTCGAGTTGGTAAATGTTGAATCCCTTTATTATTCTATTTTAAGTGGTCATATAATTGCAATCTAAGGTTCAATGTTAAATATATATATTGGTTTTAAAATGTTATATTAATGTCATGTATGATATGAGAAATAACTCACTGTATGATTTAATACTATCGCTACTGCCTGTCAACCGGGAGGGTTAAGGGTCTCAGAGTAAATTTAATTAATTATTGTCTCGCGGTCAGTTTAATTCCGCTATCTTTTATTGGGATAAGGATCTCAGCCTGTGGCATAAAAACAGACGAATAGATTCCAGGTTTTGTATAATTTCTTTTAAAAATCCACTTCAAGTACTCGTCCTTGATGTCTGTGACAATGCCTTCCCTTCACTGAAGTTAGCGTCTCGCCATTCTACCATTGGGGATTGAAAGCAGTTTCTTTCCCAGGTTATCTCTTGGATCACCGGGTTCGAAATGATCCCGGCTGGTTGTCGTGTCCCGGAGCTACTTGGGGGCACTAAGCCTTGTCAAAGTACAAGCCGCCCGGTATTCCGTTAATGCACCGCAAGTGATTACTGTAGGGCTCTTGAATATAGGCAACCACCAGTACATCTATCTTCCATGCCGTATTTATATAAAACCACTTCCAACTGTCCATCTACGTAACGGCTCGAGTCTATTCGAATAAAATAAGTTAATAAAACCCTTTTGATAAATATCTTTTCAATGCTCAAATACTCTGATTCTCTTAGCCACCCATCAATCATTTAACTACACAGCTATTGGCATGAGTTTGTTCACGAGATAAAATGATTGTTAAAGACTAGTAGCTAAATACAAGAGGATTCATGGAAGTCTTACCGTACTGTTGAACGTTATATTTATATGCTTTCTAATTTTCTAATTTTCTTATTAAACACTTTATTTAATCTACTTTTGTGTCCTCCACCTTATTACTCTCTAAGTCTAGGTAGCCACTTACTGTCTGTATTGGCAACTTAAATATATACGTTACATGAATGACCGTTCCAATATCTAGAGTATAATAAATATATATATCATTAACTGTAAGAATTTGTCTATGTTCTGAGCTGAGCTAGAAAAGGGATAACCCCGTGCTGTTATAAAGTCATCATCGGTTGGTCATACCGGGGTTTGGGTTTGAATGCAGTTGGCGTTGTGGAATTTATTCTTGAACGCGGACTGGGTTTGAACTCGGGTACTGTGTATGAGTAAGCGTGGTGAATTTATACCGGTACAATATATATATATATGATTATTAAATCAATCTTCATTATTTTTTAACTCATAACTTTAAATAAAAAGACACTTTGTAAAGATTAAAATGTTTGATATAATTATATAGAAGCACTATCATATTTTTTGATTCTTTATAACTTAAGTTGTGTGAATATGTAAATATTTGGAATAAAATATCTTCTGAGTGTACTTTATCATCATCATCCTTTCAGTGCAAGTGCTTTATATAACATTTTTAGTTTGTTGCCATAAAGTTTTACATATTAGAAGATTGTTCTGTCAATACATTACTATAATGCATAACACTATAATATGCTACTATCAATATTCAGATCCCCAAAATGATAGGAAGTTAAAATAACATATAATTTTAGAAATATTATAAATGTATCATTTTTTTAAAAAAGTTTAGATATGAAATTTTTACTGGTTTTTCCTTCTTTACGCAAATCCAATTGCAATAAATGGTATTTCTATAGATAGTCAAACACCAAAGCTTTATTTGATCATAGGATCAGCATTTATAAAAGAGAATCATTTTTAAGTTCAAGAGATCAAGATTCTTCTCCTTTATATCTCTCAACTTACACAAGAGTTTCATCATTCAGATTTTTTAAATAATACTCAGTGCAGAGTTTACATACATCTATGCCATTCAAATTCTCAAATCTATAACTTGAAGATCATTTCCAAGATATACAACCTTTTTGAAAATGTTATTAGTATGTAATTTAAATAATGGAAAATCATTTACATAATATACCAAAATATATTATTCTATCTCTATCCATTATTTTAAGTCAAACTCACTAATTTTCAAATAGCATTTTTTGATAGGTAATTTTTCCAAAATTATGTTAAAGTAATTGCATTATTTCTAATTTATTTTTAAATGGTAAAGCAAATTATATGAAAACACAATTTTATCAAACAGGAGATCATTACTGATATATAATTCATATTTTAAGAAAGATATGTAACATATGACTTATATATTTACATATTTTTAATTTCAGTGACAATAAGAGCAAGTATAATAAAATATTTTTTTAAATATTGAGCTACAGTATATAATTTTTCAGCAATTACTAATATTCTGACGATTCTTTAATGAATACCAATATTTTACATAATCTTATTAGACTAAGATAAAATGAAAAGTATTTGTCATAGTTTTGTTATAAAATACATTTAGAAGAGTGGTGAAAACAATTAGTTATTTGAAATAAATAAATATAGCTGTGTAATAATATTTTGAGAAAAATATTTTAAATAATCACATTGTAAAATATATGAATTTCTCAACAAGCAATATCAATTCTTTTGAATTGTGTTTATTTTCATTGGTAGTTGTTGTGTTTTAATTGTACTTGACAAATTAACAATATTGATTTTCAAAATGTTCAATACAATAACGATATTTAAGTTTATAAAATTATTTTATATTCAAAAATAATTATATTAAATATATTTTAGTTTAGTTTTAATGAAATTATTAGTTATTGTTTTTTTTTAATAAAAATAGACGTATCTAATAATTGTATATTATTTTGGCTATAGATTAGACTATTTTTATTATCTAGTTTAAATATTAAATGTGTTTAGAAAAATTCAAATTTTATTTAGAATTAGCAAATATAATGAATTATTTGTAATAGCACATTGGTTAGTATAAAATATTTAAAAATTAAACTCGATAATAGTAGTTCAACATATAATTACAACTATATATTTTTTTAATTAGTCTTTTATTATTAGTTTGAATTTTGTTGTTTTCAAGACAATATGCAACTTAAAATTTTATATCAAGTATAAATTTTAAAACTTCAGTTGTTTTTTTTTTTTTAAAGTTAACATATATATTTGTTGCTAAGACATAATTTATTAATAATATTTAGATAATAATGTTTCAATTCTGTGATCCAAACTTATCAGAAATCTTATTTTTATTATTTCTTAAAAAAATTGCAGATTGAACATTTTTATTCCAGGGTTGTTCTCAATTTTTTTTTAAGTTACATTTATTTAGTGATCATTAAAAAAAAGAAATGAATGTCAATCAGAGACCATGTGATGTTTAAACATCGTAAGTGATTAAGTAAGCTTTAATTAAAAAACCATTGAATCTCATATCTATAAATTTATTCCTGTGCTAAAACATGCAGGATGATGATTAATATACAAAATAGAAAATCATATGTGAATAACTGTTTGTACCCTTTGTATACGTAGATATATATTTTATACCAAATTGATAGATATGTATGTGAGTAGATCAAAATAATAATCAAAACTTTCACTTTATAGAATAAGGTAAAGAATACAGGTCAAAATAAAAGGGAGTGAAAAAAAAGTTTGCCAAAAAGGCTATTTACTGTTTAGAAATATATATATATATTTACAATTCTGTTGGTATGGTTAATTGTCATTAAATGTTGAAGGATACATTCATACATAAAGTATTAGTATTCTAGAAGACAATGTGCTTAAATAAACTTTGACTTTTAAAATATCACTATTCTATTGATTTGGAGGTTATTTAGCATGTCTAAAATGGTGAAGAACCTGAGAATCTAAAACATTTTAATGTGATGAATACTGTTGTAGAAAGATTAAAGAAATAAAATATTATTTTAAGACAAATAAAAAAATTTGACATTATATAATCTGGCATAGTTTGTCTTTAAAATGTGTGTGTGCATGTATATGTAAATCATTTCAATAAAACAAATTATAATTTATTAGTTGCTATTTTAAATAAAATGATTTATTATACATAATAATAACTGTTTTTCACATTGTTATTTTAATAAATGAAATCCATTTTTAAAAATTCTTTGCTGTTTACTTTGAAAAATATATATGGAAATGTTATTAGTAATTAATAAACAATCAACTCATAAATAAAACTGGTCAATAATTTATTGATCTTTTTATGTAATTATGTAAATTCCAAACACAAATTTTATTCACCTAGAACTATTACTGCTAATACTACTGCTGCTACTACTACTACTACTACTACTACTACTACTACTACTACTACTACTACTACTACTACTACTACTACTATTTATTATTATTATGTTTCAATAATAATCTTTATTAAACCATAATCATTTAGATTACATAGCATTACATAACACTGATTGTAAGAGCTACAGGTGCAATTTACAGGTTATTATATGCATTAATTTCAAGGGTTACAATAATCAGGTTTCAAGGTACATTTTTTTTTACAAATGCTGGCTGCTACTTTTTGACACAGAGATAGATATCAAGTTTAATTATTAAAATCTTAAAAAACAGTTTAATATAAAACTCAACTTCATAGATAGATAGATATGACCTAACATTGTAAAATCGGGTATCATGTTGAATGTTATTTAATCACCCAATTAATTTTGATTATTGTTCTTTTAATTGTCAATCTCGTAGCATAATATGGAAGTAATGTAAATTCTTGTAGCATAAAATCAAGCTATAGATGTTGTACAAAGAACAAAGTCAATTCAGAGTAGAATTACATATGGTCACAGATAGTGGATTGTAATAGATGAGGAGTAAATTCTGCAGTCTGGTGGTTGATGGAGTTGAAGGCAGTTAGTGAAGGCAAGTTTCATTGAGAATAATGGATGGTAGCATTGAATGCTATTGAATGTGGTTAATGTTGAATTATGACCTATTGTACATTGGGAGGTGGTTTAATAGTGATCAGGTGGCAATAAAATATCTAGGGATGCAGTATTATTGTCCTGGGCCTTGATTTGTTGGAGTTATTGATGAATGTAGCTGGGTGTTTTCTGGGGTTGTTGCCAATGGTGAAGATGCAGTGAGTGCACCAGAAGGCATACAGGATAAAAGTTATTGCACCTTCTGTGGGAGAGTGTATTCCTTTATGGGATTAAATTAGCTGTAGTACAGATTCAATTGGTCACCTGCAGATATTAACATGATAGTCCAGATTTGATGTTGGAAGAGATGTTGAGTTTCTCTACTGCATGACATAAGGTGCAGATTGATTTTAATTTTTATATAGATGGTGATATCAGAGAAAATGTGATATTGGCAATGCATGTAAATTAACACAAATTATTAAATCAAAAACTTTAGGCTCCAGAGACCATCATTTGAAGGAGGGGAGTAGCTGGTGGTTATTGATACCAAGCAAAAGAAAAAAAATAATCTTTGATGGCTTCTGGATATAGAATAGCATATGTTTGCCAGTATGTGTATTTATTAGTCATGGGAAATGTTGATCAGTTAGATGCTGATATGATTGATTGGTAAAGTGTAGTGAGACATGAAGCTGATAGAGGAAGTCTATCAGTAGGGATTATTTGTAACAGCATTCATAGTATTGGGAACTTTTGAATAATTGATGCAATTAAATTTATGGCTTTTTGAATATAGAACAAGTGAGTGTTGTGGAAGTTCAGACCATTATTAATGAGTGGGTAATTAAATTTCTTAGCTTATATTGAAAACTGCCTTTTTACTTATTGTAGCTTGTTGCAGAGGAGAAAGATAGCAGAATTAAACAATTTTGAAAATTTAAAAATATGCAAATAATATGTAATCTTAGTCATTATAAATATATTAAATAAGTAAATTTTAGCATAAATGGAGAGATAAGATTTAGAGAGATAGCTGGTAATCCACGTGGAATTTTCTTTAAGCCTGTTTGTAAGGTGTTCTTCTTAAGTGAGACAATGTAAAATGGGAAGCATAAGAAAGGGTTGCCTTTCCAAAGAATATTTGAGTGTATGGTTTTTTGATAAATATAAACTATGCTGCTGTTTTACTCAGGTTAATCAAAATTTATACATGGCAATATATTTATTAAGGATGTTTTACAATATGATGAGATGCATACAAAATGGCAATAAGACAGTGACTCATCAATGCATGTTATGTGTGGAATGCATTGATGAGTATGTATAATTTGTATACCTGAAATGTCAGTTGTATATGCCTTAATAGGGAATTAATATAGAAAATAAAAAGCAGTGCACTAAGAGGTGAGCCTTGGGAGATAGATTGTGTAGGGTAAATGATGGTGAACTTTTCCCATTAAGAGTGATATGTACTCCTCTGTTCTGTAGTAAGTTGTTAATTAAGTAAAGCAGAGTATTTGGAATGGTAGTGTGGGCTAGCATATTAATCAGAATGTAAATAGACATGAAGTCAAATGCAATCTCTACATCTAGATGAACTGCAATTGGAGCACATTTTCCAGTCAGTTCAAGACTGCTTGAATGCATTGATGAGTATGTATAATTTGTATACCTGAAATGTCAGTTGTATATGCTTTAATAGGGAATTAATATAGAAAATAAAAAGCAGTGCACTAAGAGATGAGCCTTGGGAGATAGATTGTGTAGGGTAAATGATGGTGAACTTTTCCCATTAAGAGTGATATGTATTCCTCTGTTCTGTAGTAAGTTGTTAATTAAGTAAAGCAGAGTATTTGGAATGGTAGTGTGGGCTAGCATATTAATCAGAATGTAAATAGACATGAAGTCAAATGCAATCTCTACATCTAGATGAACTGCAATTGGAGCACATTTTCCAGTCAGTTCAAGACTGCTTTAAACATCAGAGCATCCTGTATGGCAGAAGCACTTTTTGCAAACTGTATATTGGAAATTAGAAGTAGGTGTGGCTCTAAGTATATTACTTCCCAATGACACCATGCAAATTGAACAAAGGTTGATAAGAGTAGAGGTTAAGCCTGTTTTTTTGTAAATGATACAACTGAGATGGGATATAGACTCTTGATGTCATATATCTTTTGGCATAGGTAATTTGCTAAATCATAGAAATATAATGTGATAAACTGTCTAAGATGGAAAAAAATCAGAATCAAGGATTTCATTGAACCTGGGTGACATGAATTATTTATGGTGGCAAGCTTGTCAGCAAATTGTATGTTATAATGGTGTATTGGTGTAAGGTGGCCCAAAAAAATCTGAAGGTTGTGTGAATGCATTGTGGATTTATATCTTCCACTTGAAATATTATAGGATTAATCATGTTACAGCCTGCACACATATTTCCATCAACTTGGAGTACCATAAAAACTTTTAGTGTGTATGGGTAGCCCAGGGCCCAGTGAATATATTCCCAGATGCATGTGTGTAAGTCAAATTTTTCTTTTCTTAATAGCAAGATATTCTTTAAGTTGGTTAGTGTTTTTTGGCAAGCCTGGGAAAGTGAATGTAACTGTTGATGAATATGATGTGCATGATTCATTATGTAATATAGGGTATATGAGCACAGACTTTCACACCACCCACCTCTCTCCACTCTATCTAATAACACTGATGCACCTAAACACATATATGCTGAAAAGATAAATAATCACCAATATAGGTATTTCATGCTAAACCAGCAATCATCAGTTGGTCCAGACTATCATCTTTACACACATATATAGTATAAGTGCTCAGATATATATTAAGATAGACTATCCTCATAGTTTAATGGACAGGCTTCAATCCACTCCACACTCCAACTCTTCAACCGTCCATCCAATTGAAAATATGATGATGGAATGCTCAAAGGCCACCCTGAGGCCGAGATTATTGTCACACCCATGTTGACCTAAGGTCAATCTGAATGCCACATGTACAGGACATAATCCATTTAATACATATGCAAGGATGGGCAGACATCTCTATAATGTAATAACTGAAACTTAGGCTTGTTATATACCTGTGGCTATATATATGTAATATAGGGTATATGAGCACAGACTTTCACACCACCCACCTCTCTCCACTCTATCTAATAACACTGATACACCTAAACACATATATGCTGAAAAGATAAATATCACCAATATATGTATTTCATGCTAAACCAGCAATCATCAGTTGGTCCAGACTATCATCTTTACACACATATATAGTATAAGTGCTCAGATATATATTAAGATAGACTATCCTCATAGTTTAATGGACAGGCTTCAATCCACTCCACACTCCAACTCTTCAACCATCCATCTAATTGAAAATCTGATGATGGAATGCTCAAAGGCCACCCTGAGGCTGAGATTATTGTCACACCCATGTTGACCTAAGGTCAATCTGAACCCCACATGTACAGGACATAATCCATTTAATACATATGCAAGGATGGGCAGACATCTCTATAATGTAATAACTGAAACACAGGCTTGTTATATACCTGTGGCTATATATGTGTAATATAGGGTATATGAGCACAAACTTTCACACCACCCACCTCTCTCCACTCTATCTAATAACACTGATACACCTAAACATATATATATATATATATATATATATATATAGCCACAGGTATATAACAAGACTGTGTTTCAGTTATTACATTATAGAGGTGTCTGCCCATCCTTGCATAGTATTAAATGGATTATGTCTTGTACATGTGGGGTTCAGATTGACCTTAGGTCAACATGGGTGTGACAATAATCTCAGCCTCAGGGTGGCCTTGAGTATTCCATCATCAGATTTTCAATTGGATGGATGGTTGAAGAGTTGGAGTGTGGAGTGGATTGAAGCCTGTCCATTAAACTATGAGGATAGTCTATCTTAATATATATCTGAGCACTTATACTATATATGTGTGTAAAGATGATAGTCTGGACCAACTGATGATTACTGGTTTAGCATGAAATACGTATATTGGTGATTATTTATCTTTTCAGCATATATGTGTTTAGGTGTATCAGTGTTATTAGATAGAGTGGAGAGAGATGGGTGGTGTGAAAGTCTGTGCTCATATACCCTATATTACATATCTATAGCCACAGGTATATAACAAGCCTGTGTTTCAGTTATTACATTATAGAGATGTCTGCCCATCCTTGCATATGTATTAAATGGATTATGTCCTGTACATGTGATGTTCAGATTGACCTTAGGTCAACATGGGTGTGACAATAATCTCAGTCTCAGGGTGGCCTTTGAGCATTCCATCATCAGATTTTCAATTGGATGGACGGTTGAAGAGTTGGAGTGTGGAGTGGATTGAAGCCTGTCCATTAAACTATGAGGATAGTCTATTTTAATATATATCTGAGCACTTATAGTATATATGTGTGTAAAGATGATAGTCTGGACCAACTGATGATTACTGGTTTAGCATGAAATATGTATATTGGTGATTATTTATCTTTTCAGCATATATGTGTTTAGGTGTATCAGTGTTATTAGATAGAGTGGAGAGAGGTGAGTGGTGTGAAAGTCTGTGCTCATATACCTTATATTACATATATATAGCCACAGGTATATAACAAGCCTGTGTTTCAGTTATGATTCATTAGTGTAATCTGTGTATGCAACTCATTGACAAAACCCATGTGAGAGTCTGTATATTGATGGTATAAAGGAGAGATACTTTTGGACTGGATCATGTTCTATTTGTTACAATTTATGCAACATAATATATGTTTCTGTGAATAAGGACTGTGGTATATGAGAGTAGAAGAACTTGAATGGTTTTATGCATATGAATGATTGTGATGTGTAGTTCATTGAGATTCAGAATGAGATTGTCCAGAGTAGTCAGAGAAAAGAGTAGGATTAAGGTCAAGTTGAATTAGATGATGTAGAATTGGTGAGTAAAGCAAAGATCGATGAATGAAGCATGGTGTTTATTATGGAACATGACAGAGTTAGAAGGCAAAAAAGCTTTGACCACTGATAAGTGAAAAGGCTATTAGATGAAGCCATTTTAACATGAATGTTTGATAATCAAGGCTAAAATCTCCCATTAAAACAATTGAATGAGGTGAAGGTGGCAAGCAAGGTATTAATTGTCAGAATAATAGTTGAAATAACAGTAGGGCCAAAAGTGATATATACAAATATAATATTTAATATTGCAACACAGCTGTAAAATGTTATGATTAAGAAATAATCTTGAATGGGAGAATGAACAGCCAAAAGTGAGAGCAATACCAGTTTCAACTGATATTGAAGATGTGTCCATGGAGAAAGCACAGAAGCCCTGTCTATGAGGTAGGCAGAAGAGTCATATGGTATCCATTGTATATTTTAATCTCAAGTAATTTAACCACATGAGGATATGCTGCTTATGTTAATTTAAAAAGTTTAGATACAATACATCAAACATTAAGTGCAGCAATTTTTAGTTTCATTTGTTAGGAGTTTTTTAGGGTAATTAATTCAAGTCATCAGTCAGGGTCAGGGTAAATTGATAATATTTTCGGGAAAGTCTGGTTATATAATTATGAATTTATAATAGTGGTTGACCAGTAGTTAACAATGTTTCCAGCCCAATTGTTAAGTGCACTTGTTGTTTATGGAAAGTAGGGATACATTGAGCTATGAAGTCAGGTAAAGGGCATTCAGTTTGCATGAGGGTATGACTAATGTCTACAGAGTCCATGTCCAGCATCAACAGGTCAACCATATCTGTTTTTGATTTTTTAAGTTGCTGAGTCATTTGGGGGGGGTTCCAGGCTTTCTTTTTGTTTCATAAGTAATATTATGGGAAGAGATGGCTGGTATAGGTGGTAAACTTGGAGAATTTCTCTTCATGATATATGTATTGAGATTTTATTATAAATGATATGGTCATTGTCATGTGTAAGATTATAAATAAGAGTTTTTGGAGAAGTATTAATCTTATATAAGATAGTACTGATTGTTGCATTGGTAGAAGTCTTGGAAACAATAGTATATGAGTCAGGAGTTGTTTGTATAACAGTTGAGCTGGCATCATTATCATTGGTTTTTATCTGCTTCTTGGAGTGTCAAATTGATAGGTCATGGAAAGAGATTGAGGGTGGATGAATGTATGAGATAAGTAGTATGTACATGGATAAACTCCTGGCTATTTATGGATATAATCATGGAAAGATTTGCTATTGACAGTTCTTTATTGACATGAGAATTTAGGGGATCAACTGATTTTTCTGAAAATGAAGTTTGGAGATTTACACATTGCATCACTAAATGACCTCAATGGTGATAAAAGTAGTATGGGTTTCAATCCTCTGATATGTAGACACAGGGTAGCTTCTTGATCAATGATTTGTGTTAGAATTATGTTTGGATCAATATCACAGTGCAGTTGTAATTTGAAATCATAGCTGTTACTAGTGATGGGTATAGGAATATCTTTTAGATACATGGGGTGAAAAGCTCTAACTTTGGCAAATGGTTGCATCATATGTTAGAAATCTTGGAATATGTATCCCAAGTAAGTGTTTTGAGATCACCTGTGATACAATTATAGTGATCTGGATCAACTATAATTAAGGCAAAGTTTTCAAGTGCTTTTACTTGTGCTTGAAATTGGTCTGTGTGGTCTGAAAGAACTAAATTATCAAATACCTGGGATTTGGGTGGTCAGCAATATGTGCAATGGTATCCCACAGCCTATGCAAGAGGATATTGCATCAAATAATAATTTCCTAGGAAATTTATGTAGAGAAATACTGATGAGTGTAGCAGATAGAATTATGGGCTTAAAAGAGAAAAATCATTTAAAAGTTGTTACTAATCCTCCTGGGATTGAATTATTGAATCTATCATTGGTTATCATAGAAGCATTGATATTCAAACTAAAGCTTTAATGGACAGGATTCAATCTTCTCCAACCTTCAATTCTTCAGCCATGGGTGGATGAAGCTTTAATGGACAGGCTTTAATCTACTCCAACTCCCTCCATGGCTGAAGAGTTGAAGGTTGGAGTATATTGAAGCCTGTCCATTAAATTAGGAGAGTTTGCTATCTTAATATAAATTGAGTACTGATTATATATAAGTGTAAGAGATGATAATCTGGACCTACTGATAAGTGTTGACTCAGCACAAAATACATATATTGGTGATTATTTATCTTTTCTACATGTGTGTGATCATGCGTATCAGTGATATGAGAGTGTGGATAGTTGAAGGGTGCTTGAAAGTCTGAGTTTAAATCTCTTATATTTACAATTGAGCTTTAGGTATGTGAAGAGTACCTGTATTTCAAATATTTATATTTACTTTATAAAAACAACTATATTTTTATCTAAGGCATGATTATATTTTTTTGTTTCTTATTTTGCTTAAGTATAATCATGTTTATTTTTTATTTATTTATAATATGATTTTATATCTCAACTATGCAATACTATCTATATAGTTTTGTTTATATAATATATAGTAGATTTTTAGTAACAACAATATATTTACTTTATATTATCAATAAAATTTGCTTTAAAAGTTAAAAAATTGTAATCTTTATGAATGATTAAATATTAGCATTTCGATAATTAGATATTCAAAATTGTTTCAGACAAAAAGCATAAGTAGATTTTTAAACATTAAAAAAAGAATAGTCAAAATAAGAGTCATAGATCACGACCCTATACGCTTAAGCTTGTACGTTATAAAAATGAGGATTTCCAATTCCTCAACAAGCTTTGTGATAAATGCTTAGCTAGAGAAAGCATTTAAAATATCTCTGTTAGACCCCCCCCAACCTCTGACCATGGTTTTATGCTCTGGCACTCCTCAGAGAGATGCTATCACCTCTCTGAGGAGCGCCAGAGCACAAAACCTTGGTCAGAGGTTGGGGGGGGGGTCCTGACAGAGATAATTTATTTTAAAAAAGAAACCTTATAAATATGGTACCAAATTATATGCTAATGTAAAAATTTTGAAAAATAAATAGAAGAATATTTTTTAAAAAATAAAGTTACTATTTTTAATATCGTTGGTATTTTTTTATTTGATTTATAATTTAAAAACATTTGTTTATTTTATAATTGTTTTAAGTGGGTTTCTTTTTTTATGATGTTAGCATAAATTTTTTTACAGTACTTAATTAAATACAAGTTAACTATAATATATTTTTTCATAAATACTAAAAGAAATTTGATTTTAAAACTTTTTTTTTTTATCTCAAAATAACTTCTATTTTAATGTAACTGACATTAATACTTTCTATTGCAAGCCAGATTTCTAATAATTATACTTTATTATGGAACAGTCTGACAAATATATTTAATAGTTAATAATTAATGTGTAAGTGATTTTCCATATTTATTTTGTTACAATAATTTTTATTATTAGTTTATTAAATATAAATATTCTATATATATATGAATAAAAAAATGAAGATATAACTTCCTTTTGTTGTTGTTTTGGGATTCATCAAATTCATTCTGCATTTATTTAAATTTCCTTTACAAAATAAAATTTCACATTTAAATAATAAATAACTTTCTATTTTAATAAGAATTTTGAAAGGCCTATATAAAAAACAACATAAGACAAGCTATTTTAAATAAGCAAACATTGAACTGTAAAAGATAAAATTTAAAAGCGCTTCAAAAAATTACATAAAGATTTTTTTTTTGCCTAAGTTTTCTTTGAAAATAAAGTGATTTCTATTCTTTTACTATCTTTTAATTATTAAATATATCTTTAAAATATTCTGTGCATTTATTCCTTTTTTAGAACATTAACATTTAATGTTCTAAAAAATGTAGAAAACTTAATAGAAAGAAAAAGAAAAAAAAACTAAAAATCTCTATTAATGAAAAAAAAATCTTTTTTTAAATTTTTAATGATTTTTTTTTTAAATGTTATTCTCAAAAACGGAATAAGAAAAAAAATTACAAGATGCTTGTGTATATAGAAACTTTATTTATGCTTATACATGAGTAGGTATATGTTGTACAATATTTTTTTCTTTTTTACTTTTCCAATATAAAGCTTAGCAATGGTGAACTAATGTTAAGAATAGTTATATATAATTGGTTGGTCATAATACTCTATTGCCTGGCTACAATTGATTTATCTTTGAGCAAAATCTTAACAAAGTAAACTTTCTTTAAATATAATATTCTCTTTACAATTCATATAACATTTATACTACTAAAAATAGAAGAAGTTTAATATAAAAGTAAAAGAAAACAAGATATTCTAAAATGATTTTTTTTGCATTATGTTCATTAATGCATGGATCCCATTCTTTTATCAATTCTCAAAAATGGCACTAAATGCCTTGAGTTTATTGTAGTCATTTCTGCACTTCTGTGATTTTTGAATAGATTCAAGCCACAAAGATTTTTCACTATAAACAAGAAACATTTTTGTACATAGTCTTGTAATAAAAAAGATACTTTGTTTAAAAGCATACAACAGCACATTCCTCTTTGACTCTTTGTCCTCAACTACTCTCAGTATTTTGATTAACAAAATCAGTCACTGAATGTAGACATGATCAAGTTGAACTATATGAATATCATTGAATTTTTGCTATGTATTATATTGTCTTCAATCAAGTAAAAACTTTAAATGTGTATTGTAGTAAAAACTATAATATCAAAGCATCAATCTATTTATCAATATACTTCATATATTTATTTATCTTTATTTCTGAAAATATTTGATGCATTATTTTTTTTATTATTGCATATTTTTATTGAAATATTATAAGATAATCATTGAATACATTGCTTATTATGAAAAAAATAGTTTTCAGAACTTGTGCAAAACTCAAAATACTTTTTATATAATTGTAATTTTTGTACTGGAATTTAGATCAATTTCCTCAGTCGTATTATATTAACATTCTATAATACTTATATATGACATATCATACTATCTATTTGCATCTTAGAATCATATTCCTGATTATCTTTTTCTTCAACATTCATTATTCTTTATATAAACTTATGAAGCATATTTTTATATTGATAAAATTGTTTTCAAATCCTCTCTAGTAAGACTTTCAGTATCACATTGAAAGATTTGCTTTACCTAATGTGATATTATTTTATATATAAATATCTTGGTATTTATTAGTATTTAATATACATATCACTATTATATTTTTTAGGGTTTTTTAGTTTTTTATTGCTACATCCCTCATTTCCACTGTAGTGTATTTGTACATTGAAATTGAGATAAGAGATGTATTGATAAACTTCAAAATCTTCTCTCTTTTAAGATGAATTATCTATCTTAGACTTCAAATAGATGTTTTATTACAATTTATGTATATTAAGAGATTTTCTAAAAAGTAAGCTTTATGACTATAAAAATATTTTAGTGAAAGACATTGTAATAAAGTAATAGTATTGATAAACTTCAAAATCTTCTCTCTTTTAAGATGAATTATCTATCTTAGACTTCAAATAGATGTTTTATTACAATTTATGTATATTAAAAGATTTTCTAAAAAGTAAGCTTTATGATTATAAAAATATTTTAGTGAAAGACATTGTAATAAAGTAATAAATATTTACTATTAGCAAAAATGGCTGGATGCTTGACAAAAATTATGAGATGTACATAAGCTTTACAACTAGTAGTCAAGATAATAGGATACTATGTTCAAACCAGTAATATAATTAAACAATTTTAATGGTAGTTTTTTTTAAACTTGTAACTCTTTTAATATTTAATCTACAGTATTAAACTTATAAATATCTCAGAGATTTCATTACTGCTTCACTAAAAAATACTGACAATGTATGTATGTACTTCTATTAAACTATGTGAAATCTGTTTTATATAATTTATAAAATTCTGTGATTATTTAAACTAATGATAAATAATTATATCTATCAGATATGATTTTTTTTATTTCAGATTTATTCTAAAAACACATCTAAATAAAAAATATGGAGTGATTGCTCATATTGTTCAAGAAAAATTTCAAGCACCCTGTTCTCATAAAAAGCATTGCTTCTGTGATAATTCAATCCAAGGATAATCTTTTATTCATATTATATTTTCAAAATAATTAACTAAAATTTAGGTATCTTAATATTTTGAAGATATAAACTGTTGTATTTTAAACTCGGTTTATTCATGGAATCCACAGTTAGAAAATAATAGAATGATCATTGTTTATGAGGATTAATTGTGGTTAACCAATAAATTAAGTCTAAGAATATCTCCTGCCATATTTAAAGATATAATATTAATTCACAAGAGTCGGATTTCTCTCTATTTTTTAAATCATTCTGTTCATTTAATTTTTATTTTTTCATTACTGTATTAACTCATAAACATTATAGAATCTAGTGATTATGAGTCTCTTATGCCATTAGTCATTTTTCTATATTATATATATCACAGGTGTTCTATGAGACATTATTAGATTTTTATTCTTAAATTATTTGTGCAATGATTTTGACTCTAATCTCAACTTTTTTAAAACAAGTAGTGTAAAATATGCATAGTCATTAGAAACTATAATTTTAGTTGTAATCTTGCATACAACAGTACAAAAAATAATAAATCACCTTGAAACAGGATTTGACACAAAAGTTTTATATGAAAAATTATTATATATTTGGAATGTTACCACAAATATGACAACACATAGAAAAAGTGATCTAGGTGACCTATATCACAAAATCTAATATGTCATTGTGCCAGGTGCTGTGTTTATTTAAGTAATATAATTTTTTATAATATATCAATACATCTAGCAGTAGCAAATATCAATAAAAATAATAAACTATTTATTTAATTTTTATATTTGTATAAGAAATATAAATCTGTAAAGTTTAATAAATGTAAAATCTTTCAAGTCTTGTTTAAGAATAATACTTGTAGATAATAATTATAAAAAATAATATTAATGTAGTTTCTATTAATAAAATTTACTTTCAAATGAAAGTTAGTTAAATTAAACTCATACATATCCTTGATTTTTTTTAAGAATAATATCATTGACTAAAAAAAGAATGCATATTGTTAGGTTTACTTAAATTATATTTTCTATTGTTGGACTTTTTAAATGAGCATTTTTCTTATAGTCTTATACTAAATTCAAAAGGCAAACATTAAACAGTATTCTTCCATAAGTAGTTGTAATATGAGTAGATAAACTATGATTAAATTAATTGGATGTAATATTATTAGTGCTATGAATTTGACCCTAAATGCTATTGATTATTTGAACAATCTATATATTGTGTATGATTATTTTTGTTTAAATAAAAATAATAATTCAGACACTCCTAAAATAATGGCATATTAATTAATTGTCAAAATGTAAAAAAAAAAAAAAAGGCTGTATTACACAAACACTTTTATAAGTGCAAGTTGTTGAACATATCATAAATTTATAGATTTGAAATTGAGATTTATGCTAAAAATAAGTCCTATTTTAAACGTATTGTTAAACATCAATATTGTCAGCTAAGATTTTCAAGCTTGCCATGTTTTAGCAACTTAAAAATATCTTATAAAGTATATTGTGGATATTTTTAAAATATTTTTTTTGATGTAATATTAAAAAAACTTTATTGTGTTTCTGATAATAATTGTTTTATTAGTGATTTGTTTACAAAATAAAAATAAATTCTTGATTGGATAATAATATAAATATGGAGTTGCCTAAATAATGAAGAGATTTAAAGACAGATAATTACTGATTTATAATAAAACTTAAGAATGATTAGTAAATTAAAGTTTTACATAAAATACAAATCAAATACAATACTCTTTCATATAATAATAACATTTTAAACAGATATAGGAAGTATTTTGAATAACTTTTAAATAATAATACAATAATGCAGAGAATTGTTTGAAATAATATATTCCATAAAAACATTTATATTTATATACAATTATTCCATTTAACGAAATTAAATAACTATTCACAATTCCTGACTAAATAGATTTTGATTGAAAAAATACCTGAAGTTTAATGGAGAAGTTATATTCAAAAGTATTGGATATTTTAGAAATATATAAATCAGTGAAGTAATATTGATATTAAAGATGATTCTAGTGTTATAATTTATAAGTATAAAACAATCTACTTTAACAAAACCACTTTCAAAAATCTTAATGATTATATTGTTTCCATTTTTGTTGAATTTTATTACTAAATGTGTCTTTAGATATGGTTTTTGCTGCTATGAAATATGCAAAAAGTATTGTTTATACATTGCTTTTATTGACTTAGTCAAGATGTGGCAATAATTAAAAATATTTCATTGACATTCAGTGTCTATTTGTATTATATAACTACTATATAATGATATAATATGGCATTTTATTACTAGTAGTGAGATGTAAAATGAAACTGGATATTCAACAGAGAAATGTATTAGTTCCAACTTTTTTGTGAGAGTAGTCTTTGGAAAAATATATAAGCAGATTCAAGAACCAGTATCAATATTCTATATGACTGAATAATGGGATTTTTAATTGGATAATTAATTGAAATCACAATACATACTTCATCCCTTCAAACTCTAGATTTATAGTTTGCTGATGGCTGCACTATTATTTCCAAATTTAAAAAAATTCTAGATATATTATATACTTTGATTTAATAATTGATGTTCAAATAAATTAAATATTTTACCAATCAGTAATGGAAAAAGTTTTCAATTCTTTTTGGATTGAATGTCTATTATCTAAGAATAGGAGCAATTTAATACCTTGGCTCTTTTTAGGTAGAGAGATACAATTGTTGTAATCAAACATGGATTTCAGTGTGGCTGATCTATTTAGAAAGTTAAAAAAATATAATATATATCTATTTTAATTTACACAGAGGCAAAACTTTCCATATAGTAGCACATAAAGAATGGTGATCATGTGATGTTTGATGGCTATTTTAATTTGATTAGATGCATTTAGAAATGTTTATCTACTCCATTTAAGTTTTCAAAAGCCTTCTGATTCATTTTATTGATATTTAGAAAACTTTTGACAGAATGAATTGAATTATATTTGAATATGTAATAAAGTGAATATTCTAAATATCAATAAAATCAAACATTAGTAGTAGTATCATTTTTTATACAATGTATTTTTGGTTTTTTTGTATTTGTTCTGAATCATAATTACTTTTTTTTTAAAAAACTAAACGAAACATCTATCATATATTGAAAATACATTTATTCAAGATTTCTAACAACATATAAAAAGCGTGTGAAATTAAATTAATTGAGTCAAAGCTCGTTTGATAGCATTCAGGCTTATTTCTAACAGGGTTTAAATTGTCTAAAGATAATTGGTTGTAATTCTCCTGAATCCAAATTATAATAGAAAGAGACAGTAATTTTCATGTTTCATCAATTTTTGAAAAAAGCGTACAGAAAAGCTTAAATTTTTATAATGAATGTTTTATCACATAGTAATGTAAAATTTCAAATAAGGTATAGATTTAAATATTTTTATTCCTTTTTTTTTTTTTTTAAGCAATACTGGTATTTACGAATCTCGTAATTTAAACTTCAAATTTTTTTTTACCACCATTTTATATTGTATAAAAATGATTCAATTATCATTGCAGCGTAATATTTAACCTGCCACTTATTAATGCAAATATGTAAATAATAAATTTATTTATTTTATTAAATTAATTTTTAATGAATATTTATAGCAAGTTATATTGAAGTTAAGCCAATACATTATTCTTATATTTTTTTAATTTTATTGACATAATTACAGATTTGTATTTGAATGATTTGGAGCATTTTTGAAAATATTATGCTGATTCTAGGTTTCTGGATTAATGATTGTCAACCTATATAAGAATCAGACTTTCACAAGTTATTTTGATAAACTTGATATCTATATGATCCACAATTAATTGATTTCTCATATATGAACAAGATAATTAGACAAAAGATTAGCAGATCAATATAAGGTCTTATTTGTAAATATATTGAAATAATTTCAAGATATTCTGACTTGCAATTGATTCTTATATTATACATATTAAGAATTATTTCATTAGTAATATATATATATAACACAATAATACAATAAACATCCACTAATAAAAATATTGTAATAAAAAGTAATTATATATATATGTTATATATAGAATTTTCAAATAAGCTCTTAACAAGCTTTGCAGAATATCCCTAACCCCCGACTGGTTTCTGCTACTGGCTTCTTCAGTGAGATGCTAGAATATTCAGGCACCTCACTGAGGAAGCCAGTAGGAGTCACCAGTCTGGGATTGGGAATATTCTGCAAAGCTTGTTAAGAGCTTATTTGCAAGCTCTATATATAATATCTGTAATACAAGCTTGTTAAATTAGGTCATGTGATATATGACTTGATTTCTTTGATATATATATATATATATGTGAGTGTGTGTAAAATAAATTCACCGAAAGTACTTCTGCTGAATTAAGGATTGTTTGTAATAGTTTGTAAACCGTTAAATTTATTATTTCATTTATAATATATATATATATATATATATATATATGTGAGAGTATTATTAGCAATAGCATAAAAATGTATATAAGCATTTAAACTCAAAGAAAACAAATTAAGATGAATTTTCCAATAACTACAATTTAATCTAACCATAAGTACACCCTCATATTTTTGTATGTTTTTTAAATTTTATTTGATTGATGTGTATTGCTTTTGTAATAACTTCTGCAAAAAAAAAATTTTATTTGTTAATCTTCAACAACTTGTCTAATTATACCTCTGCATTGTATTTTTTCATTCATATCATGAAATAAATTGATATCACATCTCTTTAAAGTATCTTTGCTGTAATTATAAAAAATGTTTGACTATTCCATAAAAAAAAAACTATTTTTTTATGTAGATTGTTCTTTATCTGCTTCATATGATTAATCCTATAAACATATTATTTATTACATGTAGATTAAATCTTATCTGACCTAGAATGCTGAAAAATATTATGACTAATTTATATTCTTGCCATTACATTTTCTGAATATTACATTTGTAAATAAATTATTTTCATTGCCTTTACATTACATTGTTAAAAGGTCTATGTATTATTTCAAAACACTAAACTTAGTACCTTGTTAAATACTGTAGCATATAGAACTTGTGTTGTATATAAACATTAAAGTTAGTATTTCTTTCTTAATAGCTATCAACATACTTGAACTAATGCTCATTCTCAATCTGATAATCATTTAAAGTAAAAATAGTGCTGAATAACTATGTTTCATTATTGCTGATGAAATATTAAAAAGATATAAAGATGAAATACTAAATCAAATTCTTTATAATTTGCATCAAAACATTAAGAACAGTTTTTAACTACACTTTTAACTAAACAATAGTTGCACAATGATTAGTTTAATATAAATATATATGCTAAAAAGATGAATTTCTTGGTTTATTTTTAACCCATTCAAATTAAAATTCCCACCTTAATGCCCAACTTCTAGAGACTTCTGAAAACTACTTCAAACACAACATTCATAAAATTATATAAGAAAGTTAGCATTGTAGTCATTCTTGTTTAATTGTAGTTTTATTTTGAATGCCACAGATTTTCTGTATGCTCCATTAAACTTCTTTTTAAAGTATAATGCCATGTTATTAAAATAGGCAAAACTCTCTATACATATTGCCACTCAGTGCAAACCAGAGTAATCAATGGATGCCAGAAGGCTTGAGCATAAAATTCCCATCTAGTGCCTATTCATCCAATATCCCCAGACTAGTGTTTGGCTTGTGGCCTTCATCAGTGAGAAGTCTTGGATTTTAGAGCACTGCACCTAGATCTTAGAATATAATGCAACTCTCCAGCAGCCACCTTTTATTTCTACTTAACTACAAAACTATGATCCATTGATCACTTTGACTTGCACTGAGTGGCACTATGTATAGAGAGTTTTGTCTGATTTAATAACAGTTAAGGGCAAGCATAAGAAATAGTGATCATGTAATGTTATTGGCTTATAATGCCATGTCTATATAATATAAATAAATTTTCATGAAAGATTTCCAAATTTTTCATTACTTAAGTTAAATACCTTTAACAAATTGGTAGACAAAATGGTACACAAATCAGTTCTCATTGATACTATTTTTTCACAAGTGTGGGATCAAAAAAACCTTATACTATAATTTGATTACCTATAAAACCATATAATTCAATTAATGATAATACATACAAAGTATATCTTAAGAAAAGCTTGCTTAAGGCTTTGAAAACATATATGCAAGATACATCTAAATAACCATTAAACATTCAAAGCATTATAGTTAGCTAATAAGATGAAAGGTGGCTGCTGGAAGATTGCATTCCACAAGCTAGAAACTAGTCTGGGGATATTGAATGAGTAAGTACTAAATAGGGACTCTGGCTTGCACTGAGTGGCACTATTGTATGGGAAATTTTGCCTCTGTGTAAACAGCTTATGTAAGTATAAAGAATGACAATCATGTGATGTTCAGTGTTTTAATACCAATGAAATCATCAAGTAGCCATCTTTTACAGTATTAGTTAACTATAAAGCTTTGAGTCAAAATAAAAAAAACACAGTAACATTTTCAATTCAAGCTCATCAGCTTGTATAATCATTTGGATTCAGTACAGCATTCACACTTTTTGATATCTTTGGTTCTATAATAACTACTGGCACCATGATCCTATTGGACAGAATTGGTATTAAACCACTAAACACCCTGCTCAATAGGATTATGGTGATTGTGGTTATCAAAGAACCACTAAAAATATGAATGCTGAACTAAGTTCAGATCTATATGACTATTTTGGCTGACCAACTTGAATCAAAACTTTACTGTACTTTCATTTTGGATTCAAAGCTTTATAGTTAACTATAAAGATAAAAGACAACTGCTGGAAAGTTGTAGTAAATGCTAAAATCTAGGTGCAGTATTTTCAGATCCAAGTCTCCTCACTGATAAAAGCCATAAGCTAGAAACTATTCTGGGAATATTGTATAAGTAGGCACTAGATAAGTATTTTATGTACAACATTGATTACTGTGTTTTGTACTGAGTGGTGCTACTGTATGGAGAGTTTTGCTTCTGTGTACATCTAAATATCATGCCAAGCATGCTTTTGACTAATTGGTAGTCATAATCTTAGTGTTTAAGAGGATTATGAGATTTATAGATGTGGGGTTTTACAGAAGTGGTGATTTATATGATGATTTATATAAATTTGACCAACAAATCAATTTATTTAGATAAATTATTTTTTAGACACAGGAATGCAGAATTATTTCTTGTTAATGGTATTTTTACTATTTAGCAAAATGACAAGTCTCCTTAATTTTGCATTTAGTGTTATTATTCTCAGAACAGACAATACTGGTTTGGTCACATATTTGAACCTACTTCTCCAATATTGTCTGCTCTGAGAGAAATGACACTAAATTCAAAATTAAGGAGGCCTGACATATTGCTAATAATATAAATACCATTAACAAGAAATAATTCAGTGTCCCCTGTCCAAAAATGGCTTATCTATGTAGACTTGTTAATCAAATTGATGTAAATCACAATTTCTGTAAAACACCATAATCTATAAAGCTTGTAATTGTTTTAAACACTCATTGCTATGATTATAACTATTAGTTAATCAAAAGCATATTATTTGGATGTATTTAGCATATGTATTTTCAAAGCATTCAACAATCTTATTTTAAGATATGCTTTGTACATATTATCATTTATTGAAGTACATTGTTTTTTTTTTTAAAGTTAAAATCTGTTGGAATTACTATAAAACCATACTATATTTCTGATTATTTATCTATGAATAGTACCAATCTATTTGATAAGATCCTATTCGATAAGATAGTTAAAACTCTTAGTTGCTTTGCATTAATATAGATCTCTTTTATTTTATACATATATATGTGTGTGTAATCTAATATTATTCTAATTTATCAATAATTTTTTTTTAAGTGTCATAGCATCGTCTGGGACGCGAACCTGCAACCCGGGCAACTGCCTGCAAGTGCAAGTCAGTCACACTGACCTCTTGACCACCAATGCAAGACTATTTATCAATAATTTATAGAGAAATTTATAATAATATTAAATAGTGCTATCACACTTATAACGTAAAGCTGTATAATTAATAGTAATTAGTCAATTAAAATTATCTGAGCACTTTTGAGAAAATGTATTTCTCATAATCATAGTCTGTTATGGCTCATTCATTGGAATCATTCTATATGTATAATATGCAAACTCTATGCAAATGAGTCAATTAGCCATCTTTTTGATATAGCAAAACATGCTTCTTTACAATTAATGGCGAAGGAGTCTTCTGCTATGAAGTGTCCTTTATCTTATACCTAACATCATGTCTCTCAGTACATTTTTTTGAAAATGCTCAGCAATTTTAATTGACTAATTGCTATTAATTATACATCTTTATGTGATAAGTGTGATATTATCATAATTTGGACAAGCGTAAAGCATAAATCTATAATTTATTACTTAATATTCTAACAGAGAAATTTATAGAAACTTATAATTATGTATATAGCCTTTGATGAAAAATCAACTAAATATCTTACAGGACATGTGTTTGGGTCAAGCAAATCTGAGATCATAAGCTATGTAATAGTTCAATTTCACATCAAACACAGCAATTCATCTTCCATTTAAAATGCAACAATATCAACATTCTAAAATCAGGTAGGCTATATCAGCAATGGACAATTTCTTTAGTAAAAAGAGCAACATTTAATATTTTTCATTTGTTTTCGAATGTTCAATAGCTGCAGGTCATCAAATATGAAACAGTTTTTTATCAACAAACTATGATAATAAAATTCATATCAACAACTCTTTTAGTGGATATCATTTAAAATCTCAAAATTTCAAATTTCAAAATATGTTTTTCTTATTTTAAAGTATTTATGAAATAAAATATTCTAATATTGATGGAAATATTACTACTATAGATTATTAATATAAAAATTTAGAAAATTATGGCAATGAAACATATTGTATCAAGAAATGCATAGAATAGTTTTGGAACACATGTAGCTCACGAGCTATAGTTTGCCCATGATTGGCCAATAAACACTCATAAATAATTCTAATAGTTTTAAAGCAAAATATTCAGTATAATCTCATTGTTAAATTTTAAAATTATTTTAATCTGGTCATTGTGCCATTCATAGATAGAAAATTATTTGATTAATATCATCAAACTTGATGCATAGACATTTAAATAAAAGAAAAATAGTGTGTTCTTCCTTATAATCTTATTCTTTACTAAATCTTAATCTATTACATCATATGTGTACTGTGTGTGTGCCTTATGCATCATTAATATTATATATTGTTATAAATGACATAAAATGCATCACTTTATCGGGAAATCTATCAGAACTGTCAAAAATAAAAAATATGTATTCTCTCTCTCTCTCTTTTTTGTCAAATAAAATGAAAAATGAGAATACTGAGTTTTGTAAACTACTAAAAAAATAATTTTATATATAACTTACTTTTTAAATCTTAAACTTTCAGATAAACATATAAAAATGTTTTAGTGATGACGACCTTTTATTTGTAATTATATGTAGCAATATTTCCATCTTATGGTTTATTTATTAAGTGGTTTTGGAAAAGTTCAAACTTTAGTTATACTTTCCCAAATACATTCAACTGTTAATAATAAGCAACAGGTTAATATATAAGTCAATGTTTAGAGTAGCATTATTCTCTTCTCTTTTTTATATACGATTTTTAATCAGTGATAAAAATACCATGAAAATCAAATTAATAATCTTTTGGATTCATGAATACTAAATTTAAAGTCATTCTCTAATTAACTAAACTAATACATAAAAAAAAAACAATTAGTATAATTTTTTATATTTTTTTATAAGGATTCTTTTGGTTTCTTTATTTTTTCTTAATAACATTGTTAGGTTTTCAAATATTATGAACCATCCCATTAGGCTGACTTATGGAATAATTTGCCATTTTCATGTAAGTAGCGTTTTTAATTTTTATTTCTTTTTACTTTTTCTTACTCTTCCCAATATTTTTGTTGTTCCCCAATTGAACATAAGTCCATAGATATAAATAGTCTGATATTTTCCTTGCAAGAGGAAAAAACAAGTGTTTCGAAAGTAGCAGACTATGCTTTACTGATAAATATGTGTTTAATTGGGAAAAGACAATAATATTGAATGGATGAGAAAATAAAATGCAAACAAATTGTTCACATCTCAATGATAAATAATTCCATAAGTTAACCTTGTGGATAGATAATCCATAATGTTTAAAAACTATTCATTAATTTTGTTCTTGAAAAAAAAAAGTGGAAAAATTAAAAGGATTCTTTTAGATAAATATATAAAATAAATATCGTAGCTAGTTTAATAAAAAGCATGTTTTAAATTCCAATATTCATGAATGTATATTAGTAATAGTGTCATTGATTAGAGTAGCAATATTTGAAGAAGAGAGGAAAATAATACCTCTCAAAATGTTGTGTTTTAAAGCAGTTGAATATAATAGGAAAAGTATAAATAAAGTTTGAATTTTTCTAAAATATTTTCATTTAGCAATTAAATTAAATGATTAAAATAGTTCAATATCTAATTACAAATTTGTCATCCTCATAAATTTTCAGACTTATATATATAAATCGATTCTACCACAAACTCCTGAACAACAAAAAAAGATCAAACGGATATATTAATTTTTAACTGAATTTAATCTCTAATTTAATAAATTAATAATAATAACCATTAATGTATTTGTCTAGTAAGAATGATGAACAAGACAGGAATGAAGAAAATAGTTCAAATGGAAATTTTTATATATATATATATAACAGGGTTAATGTATCTCAAATGGAAATTTTTATATATATATATATAACAGGGTTAATGTATCTAGTTTCATTATGCATTGGTTTATCAACTTTAAAAACATTCTTATCAGAAAATTAATTCAACTAATAAGGAATAGAGTTTTAGTAGAAAATTGGATTTCTAAAGAATATATTTGTAATAAATACTAAAATATTTATCCAGGTTTATTATTGGTAAGATAGGATGTAAAATTTTTTAAATAAAATAAAGACTAGAATACATAGAATTCCTGGGTTGTAGCTCAGGGTGGCCTTTGAGCGTTCCATCATCAGATTTTCAATTGGATGGATGGTTGGGGAGTTGGAGTATGGATTAGATTGAGGCCTGTCCATTAAAGTAGGAGGATTTGCTGTCTTAATATATATCTGAGCACTTGTAGCATATATGTGTGGAGATGGTAATCTGGACCAACTGATGATTGCTGGTTTAGCATGAAATACGTATATTGGTGATTATTTATCTTTTCAACATATGTGTGTTCAGGTGTATCAGTGTTATGAGATAGTGTGGAGAGTGGTGGGTCATATGAAAGTCTGTGCTCATACCCTGTCTATTACATATATAGACGCAGGTATATATAAGCCTGTGTATTTCAGCTATTACATATTAGAGATGTCTGCCCATCTCTTGTATATGTATTTAATGGATTATGTCCTGTACATGAGGGGTCAGATTGACTTTAGGTCAACATGGGTGTGACAATAATCTCGGCCTCAGGGTGGCCTTTGAGCGTTCCATCATCAGATTTTCAATTGGATGGATGGTTGGGGAGTTGGAGTGTGGATTAGATTGAGGCCTGTCCATTAAAGTAGGAGGATTTGCTGTCTTAATATATATCTGAGCACTTGTAGCATATATGTGTGGAGATGGTAATCTGGACCAACTGATGATTGCTGGTTTAGCATGAAATACGTATATTGGTGATTATTTATCTTTTCAACATATGTGTGTTCAGGTGTATCAGTGTTATGAGATAGTGTGGAGAGTGGTGGGTCATATGAAAGTCTGTGCTCATACCCTGTCTATTCAAGAGAAAAATAGATGAAAAATCCTGTTTCTAAAAATTAAAAGATAAAGTGAGGGACCTATAGCTTCTTCTTGTTGTTTTTTTTTTATAAATAATTTCAACAGTCTTACAAAAATTGTGATAAAAAAACACAAGTGATAAAAAATGAGTTAGACATAAAACTAAATGGAAAATTATCATATATTAGAAAGCCATTAGACTGACAATCACATCATTATAAAAATTCATGTAACCTATTTATTATACAATAAAGTATATTATTGAAACACACTACAAAAGAGAGAACTGGACGCTAGAAAATTATTGAGTTAAATATTAAGAGATGTAGATAGAATATAGATAAAAGATAGTTTTTGAAATTATTGAAAAATTAAAAAAAAAGAGAAATGGTCAAGAAAGTTATTAATATATATACACACACACAAAAGAAGGATAATTCTCAAATTTCTAACATTATTTAATATTTAAAACCTTTTTGAAAAAAAAAACAGACAACACAGTGAAGCATGTATACATGTAAATGTTGATTATATACTATAATTAAATAAAAACTAATAAAAATAAAGAATGTAAATTCTGTTGAGAAAAATTGTATGCTGCTTTAAAAATGAAATTACAAATAAAGTAAGAATTATGTGTATTTATTTCTTCTGTGATATTGATTACCAAACAACAAACAAAATAAAAATTCAATAATTTATATTTAATAAAAATTGAATCAGTTCAATTACATTTAATCACAAAAAAGACAATAAAAATAATACACATATAATATCCCAGAGCATATACATACACATTGTTCTATAAACTAAAAGATAAGCATTTTAAGATATTCATAAAAATAAATTTAAGTAATATAAATTAACATTAGAATAATATGTATAAATATCAATCCCTTCCACTCCTAAAAAAAGATTAAGACTTCTTGATTTTAATAGAATAAAAGAAAATATTATGCAATTTCATACTAATGTATCATGCAGATATATTATCTGAAAGTCTCTCAATGTTTTTTATTTTTATTTTTCTATTAGTAATCTAATAATTATTGCTTTGAAGATCATGTGGACAACAAATTGACAGATATAACTTTGATCAAGGAATCTTCACTTCTTGAATACTATATTAATAAACCACAGGGAGAACAATTATTAATAATTAAAAATGGACAACACCTAGAACCATTAAAAGAATAATTAAAAAATTTCATTTTCATTTGATGATTATTATAATCTTTGGGAGTGTAAAACTATTTAAAGAAATAACATAAAAACTGAAATCAAAAAAAATATTATTCAGTTTATCAATATTTTTCCAATTTTACCATTTTATTTTGGTATCTTATTTAAAGCAAATAATAAAATTCTAACATTTGTAACTTTGAGAGTTATATTACTAAAATAAACTCTAAGAAACATCCAAAACATTTCACTTTACATTGTATTATGCTTTAATTTTAATTAAAAGAGGACCAAAATATACATTGTAACTATTATTAATGTTCTGTTTTTCACTATAAAATCCTTATTATATTGGTAGATTGTGTAGTAAAAAAACTAGTCATTCTTTAATGATGTAATTACTATTAATATTAAATTGACACTAATTTTTCATGATCACATCAATAGCATTTCTTCAGAATGATCTATCATCAGTTTGTTTTTCGATGTGATGATAAAATTTTATTAATATCATTATTGACTGGCATTTTTACCCATCAGATATTTCTATAATCAATAAGATCACTTCATAGAATGATCAAAATAAAAAAATTTCAACTTCATCATTTGTGTATAAAAAAAAAGTTTGTATATAATATGACAGAATATCCTTTGTTAACTTATTTTGTTTTCACAATTTTATTACAAATTTTCACTAGCATCTCAGTTCAAAAATATCTATATTTTTCCTATCATTATTCTTCTGTTTTAACAAATTTCAATATTTTATAAATGTAGACATGATTAAACTTTATCATGTTGTTCTATAAAAAAAATAATGTAGCAGTGCTAAATCTCTGCCATTAATGATTCAGCAATATTCTATGGTTGTTTTACTAATAAATGAGCCTGATTTATGGCACCAAACATAAAATTTAGTTTATATAAACACTAATTGTGATTAACATTATCATTGTTTTGATTTTTAGTGTCTGCTTTGATTGCTAAACCTGCAGAAAATTTAGTATATATTATTTTTATCACATAAAAACAAATGTAAACAAATATTAATAATAAAAATATTATTATTACTTAATTTTATATAATTCTACTATATCAATTTTACACAATGAATTTTCATCTTTAGCCACATTTTAGCAAAAGTCACATTGAACATAAACATAGCAGTCTGTGATACATAAGCAAACATAATCTTTAGCCCAAAATGACTCAATCAATCTAAAACTCTTTAATTAAACTGTCCTATAAGTAGAAATTATAAATATATTTATATTGTTTTATTAATTAAAAGTATAAATTATTATTGTGTAATTCTAAAAATTAAAAGATTCTTTTCTTATGCAATCTGTAATATTTAAGTTGAAGAAGAGTGTGTTTGTTAGAACAAATTCATACAAATTATTATATTACATTCACTTTTATAATTTTTATTTTTAAAAAAGAAAGAGCAAAAGTTATTACAAATATCTATGCATTGATAAAAATTAAATGTAAACTTCCCATGATGTATAATAATTCCCTTATCATTGATTATAAGTTCAAAATATTACTATTGCATCTTTGTTTTATGGTCAACAGGCTAAAATTCATTAATAAATTGATACTAATTTTGTAGCTTTATTCATATAATAAGTTATAAATGTATAGCTATTTACAATGGCTATGATATACTTGAATAGACTAAAATCTAGAAATTAAATATCTAAGTGAGAAATTATATTAATTAGATGCAAATCAAATGAGTTATATTTTGATACAATTAAAAGTTCTGAATATTACAATTTCAGAATTGAATATTTATATTATTTTTTATATGAGAATGCATATATGTATTTTATTATTATTGATTTGGTTAAACTGAAATATATGATATACTCTATTTGACTGAATAATAAAATGACTGGGGAGTATTATATGTAATATAGCAAAAACTCAACATCTGACAAAAAAATTCTTAAGAATGACTGTTCAATTAAAATTTAAAAAAAAAAAGCCATGATTTGATAATTGATATCATTTTGCATGATTTTGAAGATTTGTAAGTAAGGTGTGAACCTATTGCAACATCATAACCCTATTAAATCAATAAATAATATTTTTCTATAATAATGGTGATATTTTGAATACCTAGAGAGAGAATGTTGATCATCTGTTATTTAAATAATGGCCCAACATTTCAAATAACTGTATATAATAATGTGTTCATCTTATTAGCTTATTTAGATTTGGATGAAGATATGAAGTTTAATGAAATTAAAACAACTTTTTGTAATTTTAAAAATGGAAAAATTTCATATCCTGATTAGATATCTGGAACAACTTAATTTTTGAATGTTGATTGTTCCTTTAATAAATTGGAATGTATTGGACCCAAATGAAATGCCATCTGATCTCAAAACCTCTTTTATAATTACAATTTATAAAAAAAAAATAAAAAATACAACATCGGAGTTATTATTACAGAATACATTATCCATTATACCAAAAAACCTTTCAATAATTTTATTGACTAAATTACTTTCAGTCAAAGATGGGGGATTGTAAGAGATTCATTATAAATTTGGATAATCAAGATAGGTATGGTTTATATTTTCAGGCAACTGCCTAAGTGCCAAAAACAAAAATATGACTTATATTTATTTAATAAAGATACTGAATTTAGCTAATTAAAAACATGTGTCATAATGTTTAAAAATGGTTGCTGTTAAGAAACTATATGATAATGTGAAAGGAAACATTTAATACTAACGGTAAAAAGTTTGAGTAATATGAAATAAATACTGTTGTTAAGCAGCTATATGAATGAGCTCCAGATTTATTCTGCACTTTTATAGTGATGTTTTGGAATAGTATATATGCTGCAATAAGTATCAAGGATTTCATATTTTTTGGCTCTTAGATTTACAGAATGCTGATGATTTTACTATTTTTGTTAATTCAAAAGATAATCTATAAAATGTTTATAATATTTTGATTAACTAAATGTTAAAAAAAAAAAAATTCCACAATGTTTTATTAACCAGCAATGAAAGCAAATATTAAGCAATGATTGGTTTTGAATTTGAAAATATAAAATAGTTTGCACGATAGAATTTTTATATAGAAATATATATTTAAATGTTAAGGTATATCACATATTCTAATGAATCTGCAATTATATTTAATAAATTTTTAAAAAATATTTCATCATAATAATATAACCATTTCAATTAAATTTGTTGTGTATAAAACCTTTAATTTGCCAATTGTATTGAATGAAAAAAATTCATTTAAAGATGTTCTGTTATATTCTGAGAATAGTCAATGTAATCTTGGATGTGATGATATTCAATCTAAAATTATGAATTTTTTTCGCAACAAAATATAAGCGCATGTCTTCAATTATTAGAGATGTGAAGAAATCAAAACTATTTTACGGTAAACTTAGGCTTAGTTTTCATGTGTGAGGTTGATCCAATTTACATTGTAAATATTATATAATTAGCAAAAGTCTTGAAAACTATCATAGAAAAATTTGCTGTAAAAACAGATTAAAGACAAGAGGTAAGATTTAAAATAAACTGATTAAAGGAACAGCATACATGCAAGTGTTTATAAGACTCAATTTTACTTTTTTTTAATTTTTGATTTTTATCTTATCTCTTTTTATATTTTATTTTTTCTACCCTAATAGCATTTTATTTAGTCATTACTAATGGAAAATTCCTACTTAATATTCTTTTAAGAATACAGAGTTATTAACAAAGTCTAAACAATTTCGTTTCCTTGAACAAATAATTGAAAAAAATATTATTTAAAGTAAGAGTTTACCGACTTCCTTTTTACATTTAATTTTAATTTAGTCTATAAAATACAATACTAACTTTTTTTTAAGAAATTATTATTGTCTAATAATTCAAACTATATATTTTTATTACTATTGCCACTTGCGTCTATAATAATTGTATTATTCAGCTGACCATACTAGATTAACAAGAGATGTTGGGTTCCAGTTAATAGTATACATTTCAGTTTACTGACCAGTTCTCAATGGCTAATTATATCATCTGCCTGAAATAAAAGAATTTTTAAAATGCTTGTGACCTAAAAAAAATTCAAGGTTACCGAGGTTCGGACTCGAATACCAAATTGTGTGGATGGCAAGTGGATTTCACGTTTCTCTACCCAAACATTGTATTATATAAGATGAGGGAGTATATTAAATGTGGGCGTTTATATGTCGGTGCTTATTATACTTATACGTATTATTATCACTAAGATTTGCTGTTTGTGTGTATATGCAAAGTTACAAAGCTCTCATATATATAAACGAGATCAATGTAACGTAATTATTACATTAATTTTCGACAAGATAATATTAATGACGACAATTTATAGAAGTTTGAATCGTCAAAGTACTTTATTCGTACAAGCTTTCATATAAATTCATATCTATCTAATAATATTTACTTAGTTTCCAAATATAGATATTGTACTTGTTATAAAAATAACTACACAATTTAAATAATTAATAATACAATTCATGTCTAATTTAATTATAAAGAAATCAATAAAATCTTTTACTTACTTTGACATTGATAAGAGGTTTCACTTGTGATAGCTTTCCTCTCTGACACCAATGTTTTGTTTGGTATATATATAAAATCCAATTCAGGTGACTTAAATTGTTCAAACAACCCCCCTCTTTATAGAAAGCAAATTATATAGCGATGTAATAAAACAATTATAAAAAGCTTTCGTTTCTTCTCTTTTCAGTTAAATTATTCCTTTATTTTTTTTCCAAGGTGAGGTTAAATCTAAAGGTTGTTTTCTTCCCGCGTTTGAAGTAGAAATTTAGAACACAATTCTCAAGTTGAAATAGATTTGCCCATGATTGTAAGTAACCATGGAAACTATGCTATGCTCACACCGTAGAAAAACTTGGAATTTTGCTAAAGCTTATTTCTGGAAGAGTCTATTACATACTAAACAGGGATGTTATTAATATTTTACATATATGAGAGAAAATTTTCTACACAATTAACTCTTGCTTATAGATTAATTTCACCTATATAATTAAGAAAAAATGTGTACAATAGTAACTATGGGATTATATTAAATACAATCACGTTGAAAATTGTGCTGCATATTATATATATACTTACTTTGAACATTCCAAAAATTAACCTCTTTTCCTTCAAACTTACCTGAATCTTTTCTTTTTTTTTTCAAATTTTACAAAAAAAAAAAAAAAGAATTGAGAAAGAAGACTGATATAGAATAATTGTAGTTTTATTTTAAAAAAATAATTATAATTAGAAAAAAAAATTGGAAAAAATCTTTAATAACCCCCACACATGGATACATATTGTGGGGAAAACGAAGTAAAAAGAGGATGTTAATGGCTCACAACATTTGCAAAAAAAAAAAAAAAGAAGAAGAAGAGTAAAATATATTTAATAGTGCACAAAAAAAGTTTGAAATAATTATAATACTTTTAAATTCTGCAAATATTCTATAATTTTTATATATAATTGTTTATCCTAGATTATAACACATGGTAGTAATTTGGTTTTATATTTACCATTAAAAAATTAATTACAAGAAACAACTTCCAGAGTGAGAGAAAGGTGGGTGATAAATTTCCTCTTTAACATTCTACGTCCTACTACGAATTTCATATTGATCTAGAATAAATTGTATTAAGAAAGTGGCAAATTTAATGACCCATTACTATTATTAACGATGATCAAGTGTTATGGCTTAGTTGTGCTACCTACTTACAGGAAGAGAATTTAACGTGTGTACACAAATAAGTAATAATATGTTAAAATTTGGGTGCATATTTACATTGTAGAAATTAAAAAATAACAAGGGAACATCTGATTTATCTTCCAAGAAGGTCATCAGGAATAAAATAAGTTTAGAATTTTTTTTTTGTAAGTTGGTATTAAAGAGTGCTTAAGAAATAACATTTAATTCTATGTAATAATAATTATATTTATGTACATGACTTTGTGCGGCTGAATAAAGTATAGCAGTAATAATCAAAATAAATTAACTCATACTAGAGTGTTCCAACACCTTATTGCATTATAAAATCACCCTTGTAAACATTAAATAGCACATCTAATTCACCACCAAACTTTACCACACAATCATTGACTTCTTATTGTTATATGAAACAGAAAAAAAAAAAAAGAGAAAGTTTATAAATAATTTAAAAAAAAAAACTTTGCTAAATCTTTGCTCTTCTAATACTTTAAACATGAACACACTCTGCTCCCTGCATATGAGAAGCCTTCATATGAGAATTCAATATGACATTATCAATTTATATGCACTACTTCAATTAACAATCAACTACTTTTTCTCTGTGTGTGTGTGTTTATGTGTAAATTGCTGCGAACTTCATAAAAGCTAATATAATCTTTATAAGATAAAATAATATTTATTACTCTCTTTAAAAAAAAGAATCAAACGTATATGATACGCAATAATAAAGCACAATTATAAGAAGTAGAAAATATGATTCACTTAATTTTTATTCAGTATTTTTATTCTTCAATCTGTAATAGTATTTCTGACATGCTGACATAATACATTTTTCATCATAAACAATTTATGCAAAAAAAAAAAATAATAATAAAGAAAACAAAACAAATATAAGCATTATTCAGCATATAATTAAAAATAAACTTTCTTTTTTTACATGAGTAAAATGCACTAAAAATAAATTGCAACGTTATACATTACCTCAAAATAATTAAAATTCTTATTTCCCATCTCAAGCAAAAATGCCTTTCACTGTAGCATTAATTTTCACAAAAGATAAATATTAACAAAAAAATAAAAATGTGATTGTTTACATTTATTCAAACTACAGTAATTCAACTGTATATTACATTTTTTCATCTAATTGTTATTTAATTTAGTTTATAGGGTATATGAGCACAGACTTTCACACGACCCACCACTCTATCTCATAACACTGATATACTTGAACACATATATGTATTAAATGGATTATGTCCTATAGATGAGGGTCAGACTGACCTTAGGTCAACATGGGTGTGACGAGAATCTCGGCCTCAGGATGGCTTTTGAGTATTCCATCATTAGATTTTCAATTGGATGGATGGTTCAAAAGTTGGAGCGTGGAGTAGATTGAAGCTTGTCCATTAAAGTATGAGGATTGGCTATCTTAATATATATATATATATATGAGCACTTATAGCATATATGTGTAAGGATGGTAATCTGGACCAACTGATGATTGCTGATTTAGCATGAAATACTCATATTGGTGATTATTTATCTTTTTGACATATATGTGTTCAAGTGTATCAGTGTTACGAGATAGAGTGGACAGTGGTGGGTTGTGTGAAAGTCTGTGCTCATATACTCTATATATTAAATATATAGACACAGGTATATAATAAGCCTGTGTTTCAGTTATTAATTTAGTTTGTTTTTTAAACAGAGCTACAATATATATATATATATATATCATCATTATCAACCATTATCAATCCACTGCAGGATGAAGGTCTCTCCAAGTTTAATCCATCTTCTCCGATCTTTAGCTTTTCTTCTCCACATCACCCCTGCACACTTTCTTATTTCATCCATCCATCTCACATGTGGTCTCTTTCTGGGTCTTTTACAATCTCTTGGAATCCAGTTTAAAATTTCAATTGTCCATCTATTATCATCTCTTCTAACAATATGTCCAGCCCAACTCCACTTCAATCTTTTAATTTTTTCAATGAGGTCAGTAACACCTGTTTGTTCTCTTACCCATACATTGCATTTACGATCTCTTCTTGTTACTCCCAACATACATCTCTCCATACTTCTTTGAGTAGTCTGAAGTCTCTGAATTGCTCTTCTATTAAGTGTCCAAGTCTCAGATCCATAAGTAAGAACTGGTAAAACACATTTGTTAAAAACCTTCCTTTTCAAACACATAGGCATATTTCCTTTTAGTATCAAGTTATTTCTACCAAAAGCACTCCAACCAAGTTTAATTCTATGATTAATTTCCTCCATTATGTTCCCATCTGTATTAATATTCTGACCAAGGTATTTGTAACTGTTAACTTCTTCTAATTCATCATAATCAATCTTTATTTTCATATTTTGAGCAAATCGATTAAACATTACTTTAGTCTTTTTAACATTTATCTTTAGTCCTACTTTCCTACTTTCATCTGATAATTCCTGCAACATTTCCTGCAGATCTGAAGCATTATTTGCAAAAACAACTACATCATCTGCGAAATCTAAATGACTTAAATAATCACCATTTACTTTCACTCCTTTGGTTTCCCATTTTAATCCACAAAATACTTCTTGCAGCACTGCTGTAAAAAGTTTTGGAGATATAGAGTCACCTTGTTTTACACCTTTCTCAATGTTGACTTTCCCAGTGTCATTATGTAATCTAATTGTTGCTGTTGCATTTTTATAAATATTTTTTAAAATATGACAATATCCTGGATCTATACCTTGATGATCTAATGCTTTAATCACTGAAGAAATGTTTATAGAATCAAATGCCTTTTCATAATCTACAAATCCTAAGCATAATGGCAACTCATATTCATTTGTCCTTTCTATAACTTCTCTCAATACCTGAATATGATCTACTGTACTAAAACCACTTTTAAATCCAGCTTGTTCTCTTGGTTGGTGGAAATCCAAAGTTCTCTGTAGACGAGTAGTAATTATCTTGGTAAATTTTTTTATATAAAACTGATAAAAGGCTGATAGGTCTGTAATTTCTAATATCTTCTTTATCACCTTTTTTAAATATTAATATTATTACTGCATTCTTCCAATCATCCAGTACATCTTTATCATTTAGACATTTGGTATATAACTTTGCTAAATTTTTTTCTATTTCTTCACCTGCTTCTTTTAATATATTAATTATAATTCCATCATTACCTGGAGCCTTTCCTTTCTTCATACATTTAATTGCATGTCTCACTTCTTCATTTAAAATTCTGGGCAATTTGGAAGATGTAATAGATATAGGAGGTACTTGTTCTTTATTACTACATAATTCTTGATAAAAATCTTCTACCAATTTCATGATGTCATCTGTCCTTTTAGTAATAATTCCATCTTTTTTCTTATTGCAGATATAAATTTCCTACCAATACCAAAATGTTGTTTTACATTCTTAAGACTTTTATTTTCTTCTACAGCTTTCCTTGCTAGTTCACAGTTATACTTTCTTATATCATTTTCAACTCTTTTCCGCACCAGTTTACAAAATTCGAGATATTCAATTCTTTTTAATGCATCATTTTTGTATATCTTCATATTCCTTCTTTTCTTCATAAATTTTCTAGTCTCAGTAGAAATTTTATTGGTCAATTGCTGTTTCTTTCTACCAGCTATCTTTGTTGCAGTTTTCAAAAGTGTATCAGTTATTTTCATATTAATTTCATTCAAATCTGAATCATGTTCAAAATCTACTAATACTTGAAACCGATTTGTAAGTTCTAATTTAAATTCATTAGAATGTTTCTGAAGATTAGGAATATAAACTGTAAATATTGTTTTTCTTAATAATTTTTGTCTCTCTAGTTTTACATTAACACGTATCTTACACCTTACTAATCGATGATCACTTCCTGTGTTAAATTTATTAAGAACATTACAATCTTGAAATATGTATTTCCTGTTAGTCAAAATATAATCCAATTCTGCTGTACCTTCATTTGGATGCTTCCATGTCCATTTCCTTTTAACATTTTTCTCAAAAAAAAAATTCATAATATAAAGTTTTTCTTTTTCTGCAAACTCCACAAGTCTATGTCCTCTTTCATTTCTATTACCATAACCAAAATTACCCACAGCACTTTCATCTTTCATTTTTTTACCAATTCTAGCATTAAAGTCTTCCATAACAATTTTAAAATGGTGTTTACTCTGATCAAAAGCCTTTTGTACATCCATATAAAAATCTTCTACTACTTCATCACTATGAGAACTTGTTGGGGCATAAACCTGAATTATCTGCATTTGGTATCTGCTATTAAGTTGTATAACTAATCTTGCCACTCTGTCCGATACACCATCAACCTCCACAATATTGTTCTTCCACTTTTTATTTATAATGAATCCTACTCCACTTGTATTTCCAATATTTGTATCTTTATAATAGAGTATATGTCCACTTTTTAAATCAATTGTCTCTTCACCTTTTCTTCTAACTTCACAAAGTCCAATAATGTCCCATTTAATATAAGAGAGTTCTTCTTCTAATTCTTGCAATCTTCCTTCACTTGAGTTTTGCTATTAACTGAAAGGAGACCCTTTGATTCCTCTTGGAGGCCTTAAAGGAACTGAGCAGGGCAAATTCCTAATGTCCACTCCATACATTCTTGTCGTTGCAGCTGTTATTACTATGTGATTATTCATATAGTATACGAACATGGATGGGCTGCTCACCAACACGCATTAGCCAGCGTGGTGAGTTTATTGGCTTTTTACCTCTGAGTTTAAGATCAAGAAACACCATGGTCTTTCTTTTCAGTGCCTGATAAGGCAGAATGAATATATATATATATATATATATATATCATAAAATATATCAAAAAATAAATTTAAAACATATATTAATTCTTCATTTAAAACATTTCTATTGTTTTTCCTATTGCAATTTTTAGTAAGCATTGAACATATGATTTTAGTATTAAACCTTTATTCTGTATTAGAATTTGATAAATTGAACTTGAGATTACAAATAGAACATCCTTAAAAAAGCCATATTTGAATTTTTTAAATGGTATATAATGAGGACAATAACCATTTTCAGATTGGATGGTGTAAAGGAAGATCAACTCAGCTGATGATAAAAGGAAATTAATGGAATTTTTATTAAATGAACTTTTTTTAAAAAAAGTAAACAAATAAATAAGAAGCCTTCATAAGACTATCAAATTCTGTTCTAAAATTTAAAATTGCATTTATAATTTTGTGGAGTATTGTGTTAAAAAAATGTTTTAAAAACATATTAACAATCTTACTGCTATAGTTTTCTGTTTTTGTTATGATCGACTTTGTTAAGTTATATTATTAAAAAATCAAGCATATTTGAATAAAAACAATTTAGAATGATATATACATTTGTTTTGATTATTATACAAATATAATGTAAAAATAAACATAAACAATTAAATAAACTATGAAAAGAAATTAATGCTTTGCTGATTGTCAAGATCTAAACAATTGAGAATGCAACTACTCTAACAACTGCTTTTTATGAATCAGTGCCCTTGTGGACATGGTTTGAATCTTTTAAGTTTACTTTGGTTATGAATTTCTGTGGATTTTGCTCTTTTCAGATTTTGTAGCTAATGAATTAATACAGTTTCTACTATCAAAATGAATACAAAGCACTACCAGTAGCTATAGAAGAGTGAAGAAAATTTGAAGAACCATCATCACTATCTCTAAAATTCTCAAATTAAGTATTTTGAGATATTCTGTACTCTTTTCACTTTAATTAATGAATCATAATTCAATGAAATATCATTACCATCTTATGTAATACATTTAAAATAGCTGCAAATTATAAAAGTATTTTTTTAAAAAAAGGCATAGCTTCTAAAATATATTCAATATACAGCATATTTATTTATATACAAGTTAGAACTTTGATTTTTTTATTAATAATGTGCTTAGTAAACTGTTCATTCATTCATTAAAACATTTTTAATTTTAAGTTTTGTTTGTAATTCAATTTTTATTTATATATGATGTTTCTGTGATAATCATATAATTGCTTGTTTTATAATAGATTTTTTATTTATGAGATACTTTATGAAATCAGTTGATTAAATCCAACATAAAGCTGGAATTTCCATGTTTAAATGATTTAGAAAGATAGATGGACAAGTATATACATGCATGACAGTTTTCATCCAAATTAGTAAATTATTTTTTAGTTTAAAGTAATACTAAATAAAAAGAACAGAACAATTCAATGTAAAATTGCTGATATACTATCTGTTTATAATAACTATAAAAAAAGATTGACTTGAATTAAAATTTTAAAGGATTATAATATTTTAATCCATTAGTTTAAATATTCAGATAAAGTAAAAAGTGTTCACTTATAGATATAATGTAAATCAGTGTTTCATACCAAAAACTTCAAATAGACACAAACTGTTTGTGATAATCATGTCATATTGTTATTTAATGTCCAATGACTTCAAAATATACTTTGAAGATTGAAGAGATATCCAATTGCAACTAACTTAGAAAATCACATGGTAATTAATAATGGCATAATTAAATGATCAAATATTTAATTACTCAAAAGTGCATGTGACATCCAAGCTCTAAATAGTATGTTGATCCATGATCTTTAGACTCTCAAATCCATTACTTTGCCAGTGTGCTGCACAGTAGAAAGCATTAATATTGATCACTATTATATTAAAAATGAACAGAAACTGTTTAATAATTAACTGTTTATATATTAAACAAATTAAAATTTTGAATAATTACTTTAATTAAATAATAATAATAATAATAATAATAATAATAATAATAATAATAATAATAATAATAATAATAATAATAATAATAATAATAATAATAATAATAATAATAATAATAATAATAATAATAATAATAATAATAATAATAATAATAATAATAATAATAATAATAATAATAATAATAATAATAATAATAATAATAATATAGTATATTTGATTCTAAATCATATAAGTGTAAAAGCAAAGAAAGTTAAATAGACAATTAAGGAGCAAAAGTTTTTCCAGAATTCTTTGAAAAATAATAAAAGAGAAATTATTTATAAGATTAAAGGTACTGCTGGCTAGTAATAATTTTGACTTTATTTTTTTGCTTTAACCTCAGCTAAAATTAGCAAGATATCGATTTAGTAACAAATGATCAGATATTTAGCTATGTTATTTATGTTACAAATCAACAAAATATTAAGGATGTTTGGAATTTTTAATTCGGAAAAAATGTCAACTTTATTCTGATTCAAACCTAAATCTGAGCATGGTAGGTTCTTCAAATATGTGTTTATAATATACGTGGAATTTATATATACAAATTATGCTAATTTATTATAATACATTTATAATGCATTTGCTTATTGAATAGTAAATGTAAGATTAAATGATTTTTTTTTGTTTGGAACACATTATATTGTTTTTTTTTTTTTTATCTATCCTCTTATAGCTTTTCACATTTTAGTTTAAAATGGTTTTAATGATTTTTATTAAAAATTTCAAATATAGTTAGTTTTACTTTTATATAATAGATTATTACAATAATATCTCTGTATTTCTTTTTATTTTTTTGTTTAATTGTGCAAGACAATTTTATATATTGGTATCCTTACTTCATTTATTTGTTTGTTATTACCAATTTTTTGTAATTAATTTTATTTCACTTTGTTTTTTACCTCTTTGCATACTATTTTTTATTAATTATATATTATAACGATCGAAATGAAAGTGAAGATCGAATCTATCCGCAAAAACAATATCTGCAACTACCAGGGCGCCATCTAGGCATTTGAGCCTAGAAAAATTTATAGAGTAGGCAGATACGCGCTGTTAAGATTCCACTTTATTTAAATATTCCGATCGTTAGCCCAAGTCACTAGCTCAGCGGAGATGCAGAGATAAAAATCTATATCTTAAATATAAATAAATAAAAGCCACTGCCAGAAATTAACACATAAAAATATTTATTTACGCACCTATAAAATAACATTTAAATGTTGAGGAATAAGTTTAACATTTTAGATTGTTATATTAACTTTTAATTTTACATTTAACTAAGTTTCAATGAGTTTAATATTTTATTTAGATAGTCAAGTATGAATAGACTACATAGATCTGCATTTGAAAAGAAAATATTCTTCCCTGATTTAACCTTAGGCCACAAATTTCGCAACCAAACTAGCGCCAATCCATCTGATACATTCATGTATTCACTGTAGCATGATACGACAACACAAAATACTATACTGTCAGGAAAGTACATCTGAACAGTAAGTAAAATTAGAGAAGACATTGACTCTCCACCAACAGGAATGTCACATCTGTTGGTAAGTAGAACAATAAACAAAAAACTCCATAGGAATGGACTGCAGTCTTCTGCTGACTTACCAACCCATCCATAGGCAAACAGAAAGGGTGTGGCGTATATATGCAATCCTGCCTGAAGCGGACCTCATACTACATCTACTAATTACACAAATATATCCAATCCATTGAGCCAATTCAACTACGAAACGAATAACCTAAGATTACCCTCCCTTAATATAACTTTACAAAACTATATAGCCATTCACGCCCGACTTAAATTTAACATTTAGATACATTCGCACAAATGAATTTTATAAAATTTGTTTTAAAATGTTGAGTATAGATCAGCTGCACAGATTCCATGGTCAAAAACATCCCAAATTAAACACAACCGATCAAAATACAAAGTCATCGATAAGCGTCACTTGCATAGGGAATATACAAATCCCATTAGCATTCATCGTAAGATGCTTGCAGTGATATCGTTGACATATATTCTAATCGAATGTGGAAACCACAACATTATCAACCGCTAACGAATCTATGCAATGTCTATACCCAACCTTAAATTTCATCATTTAAAATTTAAACAACAAATAATTTATACAATAAGAGAAAAAAAAAATGGAAATGATTTTTATCAATCGGAAAACATATAAAATTAAACATTATTAATTTGATTTAAAAACTTACAAAAGTCAGATAAGAGTCCGTTTTTAACATTTAAGTTGGCTTGTTTATCAATTTATAAAACTTGACGAAAGTTCTTAATTGATTTTAATAATTGTTCATTTCATATAGCTTATGGTAGAAGAATCCAGGTTCCTGTTTTTAATTCCCGCGACGCCTCCATTGGAAGATAATGTTCTGGAGATGGCAATAGCTGGTTCAAGGTATCACAGTCTTTTCATTTTCCTTTTTTTAAATAGAGAGTGTGGTATGTGCGTCCTACCGCATCTCTCAAACACACAATGCTGGAACTGCCCGAAAAAACTGTATTTCCCTTTTTATATTATCCACACAGATTCAATCAACAAAACGTCACTAATCCATCACTTTCGTTAGGGTCCGAGCCAAGGCTTAGTGCTTCCATTGGTCAAGCTAATTTCTCTTTTTTTTTATCTATCTTTCATCAGATCATTTTAATTATACAAAAGCCCATGGCTAGCTTGCTTTTCAAACAATTTATAAACAATCATTTCCATTTACAGATTACAAGAATCAATTAATACCTGTTTTTATTTTTAAATCTTATACTTTTTTTTTTTTATAAAAAAGTACGTTCAAATACTTATTTATTTGTTTTTTTAAAAAAAAATATTTTTAAAGTTTGGCATCTGTGCGAATGTATATATGTTTAACAAACATTTTAATTTTAGCGTTTAGTTTTTTTTTCTTTTTAATACACTTATTTTTATATGCGAACTTTTAAGTTTTATTCTAAATTAATGTAACGACATATTTATATATCGTTACAATATATATATATGGTCATTATTTATTTATGTTTTTGAGAATTCACACTCACTACAAGAGCAAGTACAAGTTTTGGTCACATAATATAGTACAAATAAATATAAATTGCGAATAACAAGAAAAAATAATAAGGGAAATACATGAGTGAGCAACCAAACAAATATTAATGGAAGAAGGGAACTGGATTGGATATTTTATTAAAAATAAAATAATAAATGGACATTTGAAATTTTAAATTGAATTCCAAAAAATTATAAAACAAATAGAAAGAAATAATATGTGAGATTAATAAAGATGGAAATTTTCTGGAATGATCATGAAAAAAAAAAAATTATGAATATGAAATATTGGATTAAACTTGAAAAAACTTTTATTCTACAGTGGACTGATAATGACTGAAATTTGTGGTGAGTTAAGTAATTATTTATATCTGGAAAATAAATAAAAATTTAGCAAAACAATTTATTAAAGTAATCATGAAGGAGTAATTTTCTAGATTTAAAAAATAAAATACTACAGTAACTGCTGTGTTATAAAGAAAAAAGAAACCTTAAAAAGAAGTTTAGGCTCGAGATGGCTTTTTAAAAATGTGTGAGTATATATATATATTTATTTATATAACAAAGGGTTTTATTTTATGAGAAGTTATTAAAGAATACTATTGCCATTTATTTACCTTGTTGTAAATGGAGAGTGTATGCCATGATAAAAATGAGCAGACAATAAAAGACTGTGGTATATTTAGATAATTTTTTTATTTTTAAGTTGTATGGAGAATATCTTTGGAAAATTAGCTACAATAATCATAACATGGATAAACAAGTCTACATATATTATAGCTGTACAATTTTATTAAGGTAATGATGATCAGTGAACTCTGATTAAAATCTTTATAAAAGAAGGAAAAATATCTTCAGGGTTCAACAAACTCGATATTTATAAAACATGTGGAATGAATATAATTTATAGAAAATTCTTATAGATTAAACTATCATAAAAGATTCTTGTAAAGCAAAAAGAGTATTTAGTTTAAAGCCACAACATTTTAAAAACATATCTTTTCAATGCTTTTATTGCAAAGACAGGGAACATCTCATCAAAGATTGTCCTGAAAGTATTTATAACAATTGTGGTGTAAAAAAATTTAAAACACATCAATATGACAGCAGTCCAACCTTAATTCAGAATAGTAATAATTGAAAGCTTGCTAGACTTTCACATGTGCTACAGTTGTTTCTCAGACAGCCAATCAGATTTTTAAACAGCTGTCTTTTTAAGAACGATCAGGCTGTCTGATTGGCTGTCTGAGAAACAACTGTCGCACATGTGAAAGTCTAGCAAGCTTTCAATTATTACTAATTTAACAACAACATGCAATTTAGACAAATGTTATTTAATTCAGAATAATAACAAGAAAAATAGACAACAAACAAGTGGAAAATAATTCAGACATTCAAACAAATACTAAATTATCTCAACTCACTATTACAATCTCTTTTCGAAATGAATTAAGAGTCAATTTCCAATGATCTCCCAAGAATGGGAGAAACAAATTGAAAACAGAATCCCTGATTCCAAGAAGAACAGTTGTGGTAATTACTTAGATGAATGAGAAATAAAATAATGTGCAAATGAACAAATCAACAATTTCCCCACAGAAGAAGACATCTTTCAAACAATAATTAAAAAAAAAAATCAAACAAAAAAAGTCAAATTATCTACAAACCCATCAAATGAAAAACAAAAACCAATATCAAAAAACAAAATCTATCCAAATTTTAAAAAGAAAACATCTACAGATGCATTTCTCCCCACAGTTAAAATAATGAAATATAATGATTCTTCATCTGAGGATTATATTTTAGGCATTTCAAATTCAGAATATTAGAGTAGTAAAAGTATTGACCATAATTTTCCATTTTCACAACCGCAATTTATTTTCTTATTAGGAGGTGATATCCACAGAAGAAAGGAAATGGAAATGTACTAATGTTAAAGAAAATAACTTAGAATTGGGAAAAAAAGTGAAACAAATATCAGGCAAATAAAACAATAAATCAGAATAACTTTCTATAAAACCATAAAAACCTGATAGGGAATACACCATACTCAAAGATGTAGATGATATTGACATAGAGTAACTCTTGGATTTGGTAAAAGTTAACTATTAACTCATTAATGAAAGTTATTACCTACTTGCAACTACCACTCAAAAAACAAATCCAAAGCTTTAGGATAATAAAACTATGCCCAAGAAGCCAGAACAATATCATCAAACTATGTTCTTTCAATCAACTGTTTATGAAATACACTTCTAGCCTTGCACATTCTAAAGCCAAATTACAAATATCTCTTGCAAGTCCAGAAATTTTACAGTGGTATTTCTTAAAAATTAATATGAAATTTAATACTCAATTTGTTGTTACATAATTCAGTACCCAAGTTTTTTTGTATTATATTCTTCCAGCCATTTACCTTAAATAACAAATACTACTTTTCTATTGAATTTTACTTCATTCACTTTCTCTACTTACAACAATTAATGTATATTAAAATTACAGCATTTAATGTCAGGAAAATCAATTTGCAATTTAGAATTTGAAAACACAATTTACACTTCACATTGTATTGTTTACAGAGACTAAACACATAGCAAATTTTAAAATAGACCCTTTAAAATAATTTGGTAAATTATATTTTTTTAAAAAGATTTTTAGTCAAATAATTTTGCAGTTGGGTGGGGTTTTTAATTCATCTTATGTCCCTATTTGACCAACATATGAATAAAATTACCTTTATACATACTGCCTTTGTTATTAACATAATCACCCTCTACAATGCAATTAATTAATCACATAAACCTCATGCTAAATATGAACTCTCATCTAATAACTCTAATGGCATCTCCAGATTTTTGCATCATATTGTAGACAACTTACAAGTGCAGAAGGCTTCTTCTCCTCAAACTCTATTTCCTTCTTCACCCAAATAGATTTCTCCCTAATTGATCCCCTCTTTTACTCATTTGACCTCCATTTTATAATTGAATCTTTTATAACCTTTATCAGTTTCTCTGACCATTTTGACATTCATGTATAGCTCAAAGTCAATTTTAAAAATGTACCTGTTTTTCTCTCTCACAACAATGGAAATACTACTAAAATCAACTACCCCCAAAGGTGTCTTCTCTGAAATATATATTTCCAAAAAATCAACATTATGACACTTAATTCACTAGATGCTTGGTTCTTTAATGTTGATAAAAAAATTATACACATAAGAATAAATTTCCAACCTCAATGTTAAGAAAACTAGATATAATTCACTAAAAACTGAAAGTCACACCATATGATCCTGAAACAATGCTTTCCATATTACATCTTAAATAAGAACTAAAATGCCTAAAGAATATTAACTGACAATCTTTCCACTAAAAAGGCAAAAATATTCTTAGCCCAATCTTACAATTAGGCTAAAAATATATAGACTAGGCCCTTAGCTATAGAACCAACAAGTTCATTCCCTCTCCATTATTAAAAATTCAAAAGTTATATATTTTTATCATTTTAGAAACAAATTTTAATCTTTTGAAGCACCCAATATACCCACTTGCTTGTTTGGTCACAATGATTGCAATCATAAAATTCATAAGTTTCAAATTGCTCTTAAATTAAACTTTATCCCAGATAGTACTCATCCAGCTTCTCGTGCAATCCCTAAGTTTATTCTCACTCATATTAACCATTTTACCATCCATATCATTTACAATCTTCTAAATCATCTTTATATTCACATTCACAAAATCAATCAGTTTACATTTTTAAAAGATACATTATCTCCTCTCAATATTTTACAACCAATTTTTATGATTCCATTACTAATTAAAAGTATTGAAGGTCTAACCAAAAACAACATTCAACCTATTCTGCTCCCCAACATTTCTGCTTACTAATTTTCTAAACAAAAAACCTTCATGACTTTTGGAGATATACTCTTTAGAGTAATCATTGTTCAAATTAGGCAATCTATGAGGCTGGTTCTGTTGCAATACAGTTGGACATCACATTAGCTTTTCACTCAGTTGCAATAACTAAGCTTCTGAAATTACTTAAACAACTCAACATTCCTACACTGATTTTATGTATTCTTGCTGACCTCTCATTAATAATGAAATTCATATAACTCTAAATGGTAAAACAAAATCTGGTTTTACTCCTTATAATTCATTATCTCAAACATTCCATTTAAGCACTTTGTTTTTATAATATATTAGCTCTCTTCTTATCTAAATTGAAAATAATCTTCATTACAATCTATCTATCAAACATGTCTATTACATGGATGTTTTTATAATTATTTACTTTAAAAAATGGATACCACAACTAACTGCTCTACTTCAATAATTGCTTTAGTTAAACAAAGGTATTCATTGTTTTAATATGACTAAGTTATTTGCCAAAATATTCTCTCTGGGAAAACTATTACCTTTCACAGCATCTCCTCATAAATTCCTTGGTTACCCTATGTCTTTAATTCAATGAAATATGAAATTCTATTCTGAATAGGCTCCAATAATCATAAAAAGTATTTTAATTCTCTTTCATGTACCTATTTCCTTTATTAACATGATTATTTTTCAAAAGCTACTTACATTTTACTAAATTCACCAATGTATTCCCCAGAAAAATTAACTCCTTGTTCACTATAGAAAAACAATTGCTATCAGTATAAGATTTATGCTAAAACTTTCAAAGATTAATGGACTATGTATGTACTACATTTCTATCTTTTTTCTTCAAAGGGCAATGAATGAAATCAACAAGGACATCATCATTTCCTTACATGTGAAAATTCATACTTATCTTTCGTGCTACCACTAACAAAGAGTAAGTTCCCAGATGACTTACATCAATCATGCCTCACTCTTTAATAGTTCATCCAATCATTAAATAAAAAAAAATCATTACTGGAATGCCTTTAACTTATTAAACCAAAATCAAGATGCCACTATTATAAAACTCCCTCTAAACTTCACAAACAAGTACATTATCTTGAACATAAATATCTGGATTTTCTTATTAAAATAAATCAGAATGCACTTCCCACCACTAGCTTTTTATTCAGAAAATTAGACAATGCTAACATAGAGGCCTTTTTTCCAATAATGTCATAAGGAAGAAGAAACCATTCAACACTTTCTTGATAATTATTCTATATTACAGACATATCTCACTCTCATTAGTTCAATTATACATTTTCCCTCTCTTTTCCTATCTGCCATTACTAATGGCATAAACATAGGCTATTCCTAATATTAAACTATCTATATTCAGACTTTTCACACTGTGTTTTTTGAGGTGTGATTTTTACTTTAATCCTACATCTCATAAACTATTGTTTTCCTGAAGGTTTTAGTGATGGTGGTATTTTAGTAGTAATTATATATTAAACTATTTCCATAATCTAATATTAAGTATTGAGTGTCTTTAAAAAATTTAAATTTTCCAATTATATTCAACTGTTAGTAATAGCATACAGGTTAGTATATGCCCTAACATGTATGCTATTATTAACAGTTGAATGTAATTGGAAAATTTAAATAAAGTTTAATTTTTCTAAAGGCATTCAATACATAGTACTAGATGATGGTAATAGTCCAATATATAAATATAATCTCATAAACTACTCTCTTTTGTAATAAATTGGGTAAAATTAAAATCTGGGATTGGGCTTTAGCTCCTGCAAATATATTGCAGCAACCTGGAGCTTGATCACACTGCATGCCCCACTGTAATTTCTAGGCAATCATTAAAAAACCCTCCTACAATAATCATATATTTTCTGTTTATTTTGTTTAAAATGTTGCATGTATTTTACACTTACTTATGAATTTAGTGCTGACTCATGAGTTGTGATTGTGGCTGCCCTGCAACTTGTAAAATAAACATACATACGGAGAAATTATTTTTACATTTATTCACAAAAAAAATTTTTATAGTAAAAATCAAATAAAAGTAAGCATAATTAAATATTTATTAAAAATTATTTAAAATAAAATCCATCCTTCTTGCTTTGTGTTGCACAAAAAGATCAATAACTTTTTCCTAGATGCTGTGGCTATTGCAAAATGTTTTATTTAGTGAAATAATTGCTTTAATATATCCTGATTTATAGTGCTTCTGATAAAATATTTTCATCCTTTTTAATGTGGAAAAGTAATGTTCAGCCTCTGATGTAAACATAAAAATTATCAAAATGTTTTTTTTTTTTTATCAAAAATAGCAATTTTACTAAGAACACAATCTAAATTTATTTTGTGTTATAAATTTTAACAAATCAATTGATTTGCAATGTGCATACATATCGGATCTACTGTAAAATACTTGAATTTCAGTTTCAAGTTTTTTTTTATTGGTCATAGGATATGCTTCTGTGGTCAATTTTATTACATCTGAAGGCAATTTGTTTTTAAAACCAATAACTTTATACTTATTAAATAATTTTACTGCCACTAGATGTCTAATAAAAGAATATCTTATTCCATATTAATACTTATGCAATCGTATATTTTTTATTTTCAAAATAATGGATTTAAAATTCTTATTTTCAAAATAATAGATTTAAAATTTGCTATATATTCATATATTTTTAAGACATCGATTTCACAAGATTGCATTTCATTATAAATTATTTCAACATGTGGCATTATTTAATGAAACAGCTCCATCCAAAACATGAATTTTTCATTATTTAAATAATGCAATAGTCTTGTAGCCTCTAAAATAGTTTGATCTACATTTGATGTTTAATGAATTTCAGCAAGGGTTGAAAATTTTATAAACATTGTTGACAAGGCATAAGTTAAAGTTCCATCTTGTAGTAGATGAACACAGAATGATAGTGTTCACATACTTATAAAGAATTATTAAACATTGTGGTGATAGTGGGAAAACAAGTAACATTTGTTACCTTTTTCATTATAAGATTGAGGTGATGAGCATAACAATGAGTGAAATGTGCACTATTATAAAATTCTTTGATTTTTGGCTTGAACGCCCCCATTTTTACCTTTCACAATATTTGCACCATCAAATGTCTGAACTATTACTTTTTGTATATTACCTTAAAAGATAATATCTAACTGCTCTCAAATACATTTATATAAATCATCTGTAATTTGATTTTTCAGAACATAGAATCCCCATAATTGTTTAAATATTTCTTCATTTATTACATATGAAAGAACAATAGCAATATGAGAATGTTCAGATATATCTGTTGTGACATCAGCCATTACAGTTATAAATGGAGCCTTTTTAATCTTTTTTTATTTCACTTTTATATATTTTATAAAGACAATTGAGTAGCTCATTCTGAATAGTCTTAGAAACACCTTTAAAGACCATATTGGTTTCTAAATATTTTTTAAAGGTGGTTCTAATTTACTGAATTAGATTTTTCATCATGTCCATGAAAAGCATTTTCAAAATTTCCAAGCAATAAAATAGTCAATTATTTTAGCTAAAATTTCATAATTTTTAAATACATTTTCATTATTGGCTTCACTTGAGTTTTTGTTTAATAGCTATAGTTCTTAAAAATGAAAAAAAAAAAAAACAGCATTTTCAGTATGTTTTTTTATGTTTGAGTTTCTCAGTTTTTTTCCATATTTTTAAAACCATCCTCTCTGTCCATTTCACCTCAGCTCCAAAATACAAGCATAGCAAACAAAATAATACATCTTTCATTTCACAACCACATAGACTACTTTTTTTAAACCACTCTGTATTAAAGGTTCTAATGTACTTTTTATTATTGCTTATTTTTGATAGATATTTGAATATTGGATAAAGGATGACCTTTAATTTTAAGAGAAACTTTTTCAGCAAGAGGTAATTGTGGAAAGTTTAGTTTTTGTACTTCATTTATAGTCACTAATGTCTCAGAATTCATAAAATGTATTTTTTGCAGTTGAATTTTTGAGACCATACATTTCAATAATTCAGGTACTATTTTAAATAAAAAATAAAGAAAACATTATGTACTTTATGATTTAATAAAATTTAACATAACTTCAACCTTGATATGGAATAACTACTAGTCTATGGAATGATTCATATTTATGATGTGTGCTTATAGATATGAATGATAAACAGGGATGGCACTGTTCAACTAGTTGTGATGCACTGCAGAAATAGCATGTAACTGAAAAAGATGTGCTTAAATCTGCACATATGACTCATTTTTACAGTGTTATTATTTTGTATCTTATAAGTTATATTATGAGAGGATGGTATTGTGGACAACACTGTACTGATAGAATTCTTGGCTCTCTTAAGAGTGTCTCAAGAAAAATTAATTAGTTTTTATGCAAAATAAAAAAAATTGTGCTAAATTGATAATAATTTAAATATTATGCACAAAAGTAAAAAAAGTAATACATGTATTTTGCACTGATAAAAGTTAGATGTGCTGCAATTCCACTGTTCCTATACATTTGCCACACCTGGATGAAAATTATTATTTGTAATCAAAAATCTTTATCTGGTTATTACTTGTAATAGCAATTTAATGTAACTAATTCAGTCATATCAATAAACTTCCTTTAAAAGTAGTAATAGTAGAGATGGTGGTAATAGTAGAGATAGTAATAGTGTTATTATTATTATTGTTATTTCAATAAATAAATGGATCTTCTTAAGCAAGCAAACTTTAATTTTTGAAAACAATATTTGATATTTAAAAATTTTTAAACTGATATTTTTAACATTAAGCGCAATCACCATTCAGTATAAGATTTATCTGTATAACAATCACTAACAGGCAAGTTATTATTTGAAAAGGAAGCAAACATTTTTAAAATTAAATAAAGTGAAACACAATACAATATATTAAAAATATAAATACTTTTAAAAGTGAAAAAAAAATCTTTCACAATCAAAGCAACCTTTTATTAGATATATAAAAAATTCTTCACAAAATATAAACCTCAATTTGATATTAATCCTATTTATAATACTAAAAAATCTGTTGTAGAAATTTAAAAAATCAATAAGTAGTTCATTAAACAGAACAAATGTTTATTAGAATTAAGACAAATATAGAAACAAAAAAATCCAGAAATGAGTTATAATTGTGTTCAAGGCTTTTTTTAAATCCAAATCAATGGCATTTACTGAACATTATAAAATTTTTAATATAAAAAAAATCATAACTGGAGATTGTATAAATACAAATATTGAGAAAATGTATAAAGAAAACAAAAATGTTGGAGATAGATTTTACAAGTTTCCAAAGCCATGATAATTTTTTTTCTTCTTATTTAATTAAAAATTAATTTTATGCTTTAGAATGTTTGAATGATGCCTTATAATAGAAAGCTTATGTTAATTAACTTTATCTCCTGCCTAATGTGATAAAATTATTGAACTTATAAATAAATAAATAAATGTTAAAAATATTACAAATGGAAGTTAAAAATATGAAATAAATTTTGTGACAATTGACCAAATAGCAAATCTTCACATTTTAATGGATAGATTTCAATAAACTCCACCCTCCAACTCTTCAGTCATTCATATCATTAAAAATCTGATGATGGAACACTCAAAAGCTCTTGTTATATGAATATTATTGTCATGCCCATGTTGACTTTAAGTCATTCTAACCTCTCATGTATAGGACTTTCTCTATTAATATAGACAGAAGAAGGATGGGCAGGACAAGCTGAATTTGCAATATTTTAAATACAACTATATTTTATATACCTGAAATCTACATGTAATATAGAAAATTTGAACACAGACTTTCAAGCTCCCTTCAGCCATGCACTCTATCTCATACAACCAGTACACATGATCACACACATGTGAAAAAGATAAACTTATTGAAGATCATTTATTTTGTTTCATATGTGTGTGGGCATGTGTATCGGTTGTTTGAGATAGAGTGGATGGGGGGAAGAGAGCTTGAAAATCTATGTTTAAATCCCTTATATTCATTATTTTTTAAAAAAGTACATTTCAAAAATCACATAAAATTTAATTATTTATTTTATTTATCATTTATTTCACATCTGCGTTGCAATAAGATACACACCATGTTAATTTACCTTTATTTGAAGTGTACTTTGTAATCTAGTGGGTACCATAAAATTACCCTTTTTATCTGCTGCACTCTTTTATTTTTAGTAGTTGGTATATTTTCATATCTGAAGGTATCAGAATTAGATGTATTTATAGGTGATATAAAATAAATATTCATAATTTTTTTTTTAAATATTTAAAAGTATTTTATCTGCTAGCCATGTATTTATCTAAAGTATTGAGATATTTAATTATTTCAGATTTGCATTTTATTTGCCTAAAGTACAAGATATCAATCAATAGAGTCATAAAAAAGATAAAATATTTAATGTATGACTTAAATAGTTATCGCATTTAAGAGTGTTAAAGTATTTATTACAATAATTATTCTCTTGTATCAAGTACATGAATAAACCCTCAGTAATGGATAAAGTATAAATCTGAATTAAGATTTAAAATTTAAGAAGAACCAAAGATTATATAAGGATATGAAATAAAGATTTTAAATATAATAAGAATCTGAAATTTTAATATTTGCATTTATATGATATTTGATCTATATAAGAGAACTTATATACTCAGGGGTTTGTATAAAACCCATAGATATTATGGTGATGCCCATTGTGCGACCTGTCCCACATTTCTCCTTTTGGTATGGTTACTATATATATATACATAGTGTGTGTGTGTACATGTGCATCAAATTTTTTTATATGTACGCATATTTGTGTATTTTGAATTTATGTAAATGATGCATGCATCGACGTGGAGGGAATTGCTCAAAAATTTACAAAATTGTATTTTATTCTTAAAAATAAATTTAAATAATTATCAAGAAATGTTTCTTTTTATAAAAAAAAAAACATTGTATCAACATTTCTAAATATAGAAAATTTTATTAAAAATATATTCAAATAATTTACTTTAAGTAATTCCATGGGAAAATTATCATTTAATTTTTACAAATAAAATATTTAATAAGCATAATTTCACGGGAGCTTAATTTTACTAGGTAGAAGAAATAAAGTCTTTAATTACTTGAACTGTAGTAGCACTATTGATGGATTTTCTAAAATGTAATTAAGAAAAAAGCAATTTAATTATTAATAAACTATATAAAAATATTAATATTATTAATATAGAAAATATAATTTCTTTTATTCTATTTTTGAATGTTTTTTATTGCAAATTTTTGTTTTATCTTTTAATATATAAAAACAAATTTCTGTGAATTGTTTAGGGAACTCAGTTTTTTATTACTACTTTATTTATAGTTCATATTTTAAAAAATATCGATTTTAATGCTGCAAATATTATTACAAATCCTAGAACACAAAAAAATATACAATTTTCATTTAAAAAAAAAATCAAAAATTAAAATAATACAATACATAAAATTATTTATTCTATTTCTCATTTGATATTAGGCTAAATGTACAGAAATTCAAAGTTTATTTTTAAAAAATGTAACCTAATTATTAAAATAATATAATGAAATAGTTTTTAACATTTTATAAATGAAATTTTACCAAAATCACTCTTTCCTTTATTTTGCTCTAACATCTTATAAACACAATTTATCCAAACCACTTTAAACAGTTTTTAGAAAAATCCTTTATTGCACATATATAAATACACTTTACATTTAGATTGTCCTGCAGTCTTCTTCAGAGCTATGATATAATGAACAAAATAAAATAAAATACATAACTATATAAATAATACGCTAAAAATGTATACATTTAGGAATGCACATGTATAATTTATATTTATTTTTTCTTTTGTATTTATATTGTATATTTTATTTTATATTAACTGGATTATTTTATTTGGGTTGATTATATTTATTTCTGTTTAATTATGTATTGTTATATATTTTATGTTGTTTTTAGTTTTTTATTGTTTACATTTTTATGGTATTATTTATATAGTTATGTATATTATTTTATTTTGTTTATTATATCATAGCTCTGAAGAAGACTGCAGGACAGTCAAAATATAAAGTGTATATATATATGTACAATAAAAGATTTTGGTAAAAAGTGTTCAAAGTGATTTGGATAAATTGTACTTTATAAATTATAATTTTTAACATTATAATTAGAAGAAAAGTAATAATTAATTTTAAAATCACATAATGAAAAAATAAAAAAATATTTGTATCTAGGATCTGAAAATATTTTATATTTTTGACTTGTTTCACTTGTTATATTCACATTATCATTTATAAATGTGATATCAATATTATAAATTATCTTCAAACCAGTATAAAATTCTTGTAATAATAACATCTGTAAATAGTAATAGTAACAATAAATAAATAAATATAATTTTTTATATACTTTTAAGAATGTAATCCATAATAGAGATTATACAATTTCTTACTACTCTTTCAAAAAATTAAACATACCATTACATATAAATAAATATTAAAAGTAAGAAAACAATTTTTTTTTATTTAGTCATAATACAATGGTAGGTTGGGAAATATTTTTTTAAATTGGAGGTCAAATATGGAAGGATATGTAGTCTGTAAATAACATTCTTTGGGATTTAAAAAAGATACAAAATCAGAAAAATAATTACTTTAAATAAGCAGAATCACAAACCCACAATATACCACTTCTTCTCACATATGTACTAGTTCTCAGTTCAATTAATAAATTATGCATAATTTTTTTTAAATGTTTAAAAAAGTGATTGAACATTATTTTAAAAATAACTATTTTTAACAATTGTAAAAAAAAAACAAAATGAATAAAACTTTTATAGAGAAAACAAAGTATTAATAAAGATATTTATATGACTTTTATCAACTTTGTAATGCCAGAATTATTTTTTTTGTATTAAAGTTTAAATCTCATTTCTTTTTCTTATTCAAAGTCTTTCCAAAAATCTATTATTCAAAAAGAATAGTGAGAACCATTCAAATAAATAAATAAATAAATAAATATCTATATAATCTACTTAGGAAAAATATATTAGTCATATAATAAAGACAAAGAAAATGCCAATAACATAAAGAATGTCTACAGAAAAATATTAAATTTGACAAATATATTGCCATATTTAATAAATATGAATTTGATAAACATGAGATGACTTAGCAAGATGTTATTATTTTTATATAAAGATTATATCTATGATTTTAGACTAAAATCAATACAGAATTTTGCTTTCTCCACTCTACAATCTTTTATAAGAAGAGTATTATGTATTTTAAATCACATTTTATTTTTGTTTTTCATATTGCTTTGTTACTAATGACTGTATTGGAAGTTTCAGCATGTTATTAACATATTTGCTCAAAAATTTATAAGAAATTTAAATATTGAAAGTTCCAACATTGAAGACTGATTCTACGACCCCTACATTCCAAAGTCTGACATTCTACCACTGCTCTAAATCATACAGGGTATCACGTTAGTAACAGTTACTCATAGGTGCATCAACAGCAAAACATTAAGAGATAAAACAATTATATGTTCATTTCATTACGAGTGTCCAAATCAAAATAATTTCATCAAATAATAATTATTATGATAATAATGCAAAAGTAAATAGTATTAAAATTAAGAAAAACAATAATTAAATAAGCTCTTTAAAAATAATTTAAAAGTACGAGAAGTGAATGAAGCAAGTGGACAAATAATTATCATGATAAAATTGGGAGGAAGTCAGTGTAGAGTCTAGAACCAATAGAATATATAAAAAATGAATTCATTGATAGAATAAAAGCTGTAATAATTTTTTACTAATCGTCATGAGGAAAAACACAAAGTATCACTAATGCTTTAATCAAATAGTTATTTCATTAAATTAAATGACTCTTTCTTAGTTAACAAACCTGCCTCTATGCACTTAAATTTGACATGTTAAATAAATTTAAAATAAATATAATTTTTAAAATTATTTTTCATTACTTTTTTTAATTAAAATAAAGTCATTTATCGTTACACAGTTTTTAATTTCCACTATTGAAATAAATTCAAATTAACTTTTCTCCTCCTCCGATTTTACGGAACAATGTTAAACATAACTCTGATTAGCTTCAAGACATTTGAAATAAATTGTGTATGATCAAGCAACTTATTTGCAGTCAATTCAAAAAAAAAGAAAAGTAGATTTCTACAAAGATTATCGTATAACTGATTCTCAAGGTTAACTTTCTATCTAGTTTCCAATAGTTAATAATTATTAAGAATAATCTTTACAGTTACATAACTAATGACTCATTAAGCTTGTAAAATGAAGCTAGATTAATGCAGTTCAGTTAAAAAAAAAAAAAAAAATCGTTGCATTTATCATATTTGCGAAATTTTTATTTAGTAAATTGCATTTCTTTGCGATATTAAAACTTCAATAAATAAATAATCTATAATAAAACTACTTTAACAGTAATAATAGCAATAACAAAGAATTATATTTTAACGGTAATAATGTTGCTACATAATAATTTAAACTAAAAATAAACAAAGGCGTATTGTAACAGCTATAGTAAGCGTTGGTGGTCGAGTGGTCAGCACAGCCGCCTTATAAGCAGTTGTCCCGGATTAGCGGTTTCGCTTCCCGGCCGATGCTATGACACATGAAAAAAACATTGTATAACTTAATTATTTAATCTAAAGTTTGAATCAACGTTATATTTTGATATGAAACGGTTAATTAGTATGTGCAAGTAAAATGACTCGAAATTAATTACGAAACCCCGAAAATTTATAGTAGAAAAATTTTAAAATAGTTGTGCAAAAAAAAAAAAATTATAGTAAAATCTCTGCATTCTTTCTGCGATTGGTTTAAGAACTAGCCCTATATAGAAATAATTTTATTTTCTCTGGCTCCATTATTTCTCAAACGGTCACATAAATTCCTTTATAAATGATGATGGTATAATTTATTATATTTTACTTTATTGATGTTACAATTACGATATTTATTTTATTAAATAAAAGAAAATTGTAAATCTAAAATTATTTTGGACTTTGTCAAGATTCATATGTATTTACATAACATCATAAATTGTTAATCCACAAAACATGAATTGGGGTGTAACATTTGTCTAAAACAAATGTCAATCAATTTTTTCTCCAAAAAGTGCTTACAATTTTTTTCAAAACGTATAAAATCTTAAATCATAATTTTAATCAACTTTTTATTTATGTTTTATTACTTATAAATTTTTAAAAAAGATACATATAAAAGACAGCAATCTGCAAATTTAAAAAAAAAAACTTCATTCTTCATGGTTAACTAGTTCCAAAAAAAGTCATATGAAGATTGGATTAGTGGAAAAAAGAGATAGTGTTTAATGATACTATGGCAAAATGACTTTTGTATATGGATATTAAATATATTTAATACATAAATATTAATATTGCACCATACTAATATATTTAAAAAAGAATTAAATAAGCACAAAAGTTAAAGTTTTATATGAAAAAATGCTAAAATAAATTATGAATTATCAAAGTCACTTATTCCCTGCATTCTATTTTTTAATCAACTTTTTTAAAAAAGTAAATTGTTTAAAATTATTGTACTGTATTCTTAAATTTTTATAAAATTATTTTATTTTATTCTCCTCTCTCCAGGTATTTATAAATATTTTTAATTTTTTTTTAAAAAATAGGACCTATCTTTTTTAATTTATTTCCAAACAAGCAGTAATAGATTCAAAAATGGATATTTGGCAACAAAGTATTTTTTAGAATTTTTAAATTGGAAAGTTAAAAATAATTTCTTTTTAAAATCATTGTAAGGGAATTACTTATCAATCTTTTATCTTTTGAGTCTTTAAAAATGAGTAAGAAGTTTTTTCCCCATAATTGATATTTTAAAAATGTTATCATTTATTAATTCACTCTGGGGAAAGTGGGCATTGTTTAAAAAAAAGAAAAAAACAATAATAACCACATTTAAATTTATTTAGCAAATAAAGAACATCTTTTTTTAAATTTAAACTTCTACAAAATTTTTATTCCAGCAAAGTTTTACTTTAAAATTTTTAAATAATCGTTTGCTTATACATGATTATTAATTATTTTTTGCCATAAGTTCTATGAAATTGTACAATATGCAACTTTTTAAATTCATCTTACATTTGTTCATGATTGCATATATACTGTGAAATAAATATCTGCTCCATGAAGTTTCAATTTTATAAAAAAAGAGATTTTATCATGTAGTTCTATAATTGGTCAATCAAGAAGTTACAAAACATGTGAAGATAAGGCATCCTGTATCTAATTCCATTTGACATTATGCCCAATTTTTTAAACATTATATGTAATTACTATGATATTGAAATTATATAAGTATAGTCATACATATTTTGTAAGTAATTTGTTTTACATTTAAAGTTAATAATTAAACTGTACTCATTTAATCAAACAGGGTGTGATCCTGTTTGAAATAATTATTTGTCCAATAATTATTCATATTATAACAATTTTATTATTGCTAGCACTTAAACTGTGCAAGAATTTTAAAATTATAAACATCTGATTTAATCTTAATATTAGCAAAAATCTACACAGTCTATGCATGTGCTTTTTATGCCTTCATTTCCATCTTTTTTTCTACTTTACAAAAAGATAAGTTTTATTTTTCTATAGTAAAAAATAAAAATTTTATGATAAATTTTGTGATCAAGTAAATTGAATTTTTAAATTATTTGCCATGAAAAATACATTAAAAAAAATACAAGTTTTTACTAATGTATTTAGAAGATAACGTTATAGGAGCTTGATGGTAAGTATTTATTTTTATATATTTTTTAATTATTATTTTATTTTTATATAATTATTATTTGAATTTATATTTGATAAAAAATATATGAAATCTAAAATATTATTGAAACTAACATTAAAAAAATAGCTTGTGATTGTATACATTTATATTGTGAATTATCTGCAATTTTTGCTATGATGTGGACTTGGGTCCAATATTTGAATTATGTGATATGAGGCAAAGATAAACATATTTTTCAAATATTATGACCTGATTTAGATTTTTCTATAATATCTTGTCTGCATTTTAAAAATAATAAAAATACGCAAATGCTAAAAGTAAAAATTTTGATAGTATATAAACATAGGTCGATTATACACTACTGCAATGTAAATTTCAAAGCTGCACATCAAATGCAAAGAGAGGTGGCAGTTTATGAAGCTATTACTAAATTTATTGTCATAGTATCATGAAGCAATATGAGCCCTCAAAATCTATAAAGATATGATTAATAATACTACATCACACCGACTCTAAATTACTAACTTATGTACCTCAAGCTTAACTCTATAATGAATTTAGTATTTCATTCACATTTTATTTTGTATATAGTGACTATTTCAGTAGTAATTTTTAATAAATTACAACATTATTGAAGATCTTTATTATAATATTCAAATTATACTAATTATTGATCAATATTAACTACTTGTTATAAGGGGTGTTATTAGAGATAACATATTCATTGCAAATCCCTGTATGGAAATACATTTTGAAGGGCTACTAGGAAAAATGAAAGGTACTAATGTTTTTATTCTACAGAGTTTTCAAGTGATGGTGCTATTATATACCAATTTTTTTGAAATTTTATGATGAATCCAACTAACCTAATAACAAAAATATAATTTTAAGTTGTATGCATGATAATTTTAAATTTATGAAATAATAATAAAAATAATTATTAAAAATATTAACTTTTACTCTTTTTTTATTACTTTGAATATCAATGACTATATTTTTTTCAGCTCAATTAAATTCTTTGGTGTTTTATGTTTCAAACAATATATATTATGTCATTTTTGAGTAATACAAACTTATGTTATGATAAAATTTGTGACTTAACATAATTTTTTAAATATTCAATATGACTACTTCATCAGCTGAAAAGATAAAGAAAGCTTCTGTCTAATAGTATAAGAAAAAACATTATTTCTACAGATGGTAAATAACCAAAAATTGGTATTAATCAAGGATGTGTACTAGTTTCAGTTTTGTTCTCAGTTTTCAGGTCACTGATCTTTCGAATTGTTTATAAGCAACTTTACAAATCAGGCCTCAAAATGTGGTATAAGTTTGGTAGAGAAATTGTTGACTTGAATTGATTAAAAGAAAAAATGTAAACATATCTTTTTGGGTTCTAGATTTACAGTATATTGATAATGATCATATCCTTACTAATTGAAAAGACAATCTATAGAATATAATGTGTTGAGAACAGTATATAAAGAGTTAGGTTTAGTAATTAATACTTTTTTTTTCAGATTGTGATAAAAATCATTAATATCTTATAGTTAAATCATAATCAAGTTGAAAAGGTAAGCCAATGCAGCTTGGTAGCTTTTTAAGTAAAAAGATAGACATAGATGTTAAATTGTATCTCAGATTTCAATGTGCTATGCTATTTTTAACAAATTTGTCATAATGACATAACTACTGAAATTGAATTAATTATGAATTGAGATGTTATTTTATTTAACATGTTACATGGAAGTAAAAGTATTAAAAAATTATTTAAGGATGTTTTATAAAATTCTAAAAATATAATAATAAGATCATAAACTCAATTATTATGTTCTTCAGTTTAATGAATTGAGATTTTATGGAATATGCTATAATAAAATCACCTCTTCATTGGCTTGGATATGTGAAGCAAATAAATGATGGGAAACTAAAACCATGCTCAAACTTACCATTATATATTGTAACATTTTGTGTTTGAGAGATGGGGTATGACGCACATACCACACTCTCTATAAAAGAAAAAAAAATGAAAAGACTGTGATACCTTGGACCAGCTATTGCCATCTCCAGAACACTACCTTCCAACGGAGGCGTCGCGGGAATTCGATAAGCTATATGAAAGGAACAATTATTAAAATCAATTAAGAATTTTCGTCAAGTTTTACAAATTGATAAACAAGCCAACTTAAATGTTAAAACGGACGCTTATCTGACTTTTGTAAGTTTTTAAATCAAATTAATAATGTTTAATTTTATATGTTTTCCGATGGACAAACATCATTTCCATTTTTTTTTCTTATTGTAAAGATTATTTAAATGTATGAAATTTAAGTTGTTTATAGATGCTTGCATGGATTCGTTTGCGGTTAATTATATTTTGGTTTTCATATTTGATCAAAATATATAGACATTCGATAAATAATGATACTTTACAGTGAGTATCTAAAATGTATTTATTCGGATGTCTTTTAAGTTATTGGTGACAACGCAAGTATCTTATGGTGAATACTATTGGGTTACTTATAAGTTTCCCTCTGCGATTGTCGGTATCAATAATTTTGTATTTTGATCGTTTATGTTTATTTTGAAATGTTTTTGACTGTGGAATCTATGTAATCGATCTATACCTAACATTTGTAAACAAATCTGTGCGAACGTATTTAAATGTTAAAATTAAGTCGGGCGTGAATGGCTATATAGTTTTGTAAAGTTGTATTAAGGGAGGGTAATCTTAGGTTATTCATTTCGTATTTGAATTGGTTCAATGGATTGGATATATTTGTGTAATTAGTAGATGTAGTATGAGGTCCGCTACGGGCAGGATTATAGATATATGCCACACACCCTCTGATTGCCTATGGATGGGTTTGTAAGTCGGCAGAAGACCGCAGTCCATTCCTATGGAGTTTTTAGTTTATTGATCTACTTGCCAACAGATGTCACATTCCTGTTGGTGGAGAGTCAATATCTTCTCTATTTCTACTTATTGTTCAGAGTACATTCCTGACAATATAGTATTTTGTGTTGTCGTATCATGCTACATTGAATACATGAATGTATCAGATGGATTGGCGCCAGTTGATTGCGAAATTTGTTGCCTAAGGTTAAATCAGGGAAGAATATTTTCCTTTCAAATGCAGACCTATGTAGTCCATTCATACTCGACCCTCTAAATAAAATATTAAACATTATAGCAAGCTATTTTAAATGTAAAATTAAAAATTAAGATAAAAATCTAAATGTTAAACTTATTCCTCGGATTTAGAATGATTTTATATGTGCGTAAATAAATATTTTTCTGTGTTAATTTCTGGCAGTGGCTTTTATTATTTTTTTATATTTATATCTAAGGTTATATATTTTATTATCTCTGCGGCTCCACTGAGCTAGTGACAATGGGCTAACGATCTAAATATGTAAATAAAGTGGAATCCTAACAGCGCGTATCTGCCTACTTTATAAATTTTTCTAGGCTCAAATGCCTAGATGGCGCCCTTGGTAGTGCGGTGCGGTGCGATGCGATCTTCACTTTCATTTCGATCGTTATAATTGGCGTCCCAAGTGTGGCCTTACCTCAGAGATTGACCCTGAGAAGGGGAATTGATGATGATGAAATTTTCTATCTTTAATAAACCACTAGTATTTTTGAAAATAAATCATGCCCGCAATATTTTTTCTCAAATTAGTATAAATATATTTGTTGTATTGACGTGGAGTTACAGTTGAAGTTTTGTTTAAAAAGTGCTGCCAGTAAGAAAAAATTGCGCATACGTAGAGATAAATTCGAGGAATAAAAAGTAATAAATAAAACGTAATAATAAATCTAAATCATAAATTTTTTTTTAAAAAGTCTTGTTAAACTAAAATCTAATAGTTCAACTTGCCTAAGTAATAGTAAAAGATAGGAGAAATGAAACTTGGAAGGGAGGGGGCAGAAATTTAGCTGGTAGTAAGGAATCATCAGTCAACTTTTTTTTTTTATCATTATATTTGTAATTACTGTTTTGTCTTTTAAAAAAAAAAAAAGTTTTGTCCTTTTGAAATTTCATATATAACAAATTTGTATAACGTAATTACTAACACTAAGTAAAGTCTTTTTTTTTTTTTAAATGTTTTTTGTTTTTTGAGGAAGTTTACTGATATGTAACGATATATAAATATGTCGTTACATTAATTTAAAATAAAAACTTAAAAGTTCGCAAATAAAAGGAAAAAACTAAACGCTAAAATTAAAATATTGTTAAACGTATACATTCGCACAGATGCTAAACTTTAAAAATATTTTTTTTCATAAACAAGAAAAAAAAAGTATTTGAACGTATTTTTTTAAATAAAAAAATACAAGATTGAAATATAAAAATATTTTAATAAAAAAATAACATAAGTTAAAATAAAAACAGGTATTAATTAATTCCTGTAATCTGTAAATGGAAATGATTGTTTACTAATTATCTAAAAGCTGTTTAATTAAAAAGTCAGATGAAAAGTTAGATAAGAGAAGAAAGAGAAATTAAATGACCAATGCAAACACCAGAAATTCAGCACGGACCGTAACTGAAACACCAGAGGATTAGTGACGTATTGCCGATTAAATCCTATGATCAAATGATAAGAGGCTAAGAAAAATATAAAAGCCAAATGATTATTAAAATTGTTATCTTAGAGCTGACTATGAATAGATCGTTATAACTAGCTATATTGCAGATTTTCACGATGTGGAAGTCTGCAATAAATTTAATTTTCCGGACAACCAGCTGAGGCCTCTGGATGACAGTTCCTGACCAAATGCATGGCAAGTCGCAGTTTCATTTCAAAGGACAAAATCTACTAAAGTGATCACGAAGATGGACTTCTCAATCTATTAAATCCGTAAAGTATGAACTATTGTAACTATCTAATAACTTTCCTAAAATTGCAAGTAATTAATAACTGAAAATAAGAACTCTTATCTGACTTAAAGAATGCAAATTCAATTATTGATATTTTTTTTATGTAGATGTTTAAGCAATCATTTCCAATTCATATTTTTTTTGTGTGTTTTATATTTTAACTAAAATGTATTAAATTTAAAGTTGTTTATAGACGCTTGCATGGATTCGTTTGTGGTTAATTATATTTTGGTTTTCATATTTGATCAAAATATATAGACATTCGATAAATAATGATACCTTATGGTGAGTATCTAAAATGTATTTATTCGGATGTCTTTTAAGTTATTGGTGACAACGCAAGTATCTTATGGTGAATAATATTGGGTTACTTATAAGTTTCCCTCTGCGATTGTCGGTATCAATAATTTTGTATTTTGATTGTTTATGTTTATTTTGAAATGTTTTTGACCGTGGAATCTATGTAATCGATCTATACCCAACATTTTTAAACAAATCTGTGCGAACGTATTTAAATGTTAAAATTAAGTCGGGCATGAATGGCTATATAGTTTTGTAAAGTTGTATTAAGGGAGGGTAATCTTAGGTTATTCATTTCATAGTTGAATTGGTTCAATGGATTGGATATATTTGTGTAATTAGTAGATGTAGTATGAGGTCCGCTACGGGCAGGATTATAGATATACGCCACACACCCTCTGTTTGCCTATGGATGGGTTTGTAAGTCGGCAGAAGACCGCAGTCCATTCCTATGGAGTTTTTAGTTTATTGATCTACTTGCCAACAGATGTCACATTCCTGTTGGTGGAGAGTCAATATCTTCTCTATTTCTACTTATTGTTCAGATGCACATTCCTGACAATATGGTATTTTGTGTTGTCGTATCATGCTACATTGAATACATGAATGTATCAGATGGATTGGCGCCAGTTGATTGCGAAATTTGTTGCCTAAGGTTAAATCAGGGAAGAATATTTTCCTTTCAAATGCAGACCTATGTAGTCCATTCATACTCGACCCTCTAAATAAATAGTAAACTCATTATTTGAAATCTACTTAAATTTAGAATTAAAGATCAATATAAAATTATAAAAGAAATTTATTCCTCAAAATTTAAATATTATTTTATATGTGCGTAAATAAATATTTTTATGTGTTAATTTCTGGCAGTGGCTTTTATTCTTTTATATTTAAGATATAAAATTTATAGATTTTTATCTCTGCGTCTCCACTGAGCTAGTGACAATGGGCTAATGATCTAAATATGTAAATAAAGTGGAATCCTAACAGCGCGTATCTGCCTACGTTATAAATTTTTCTAGGCTCAAATGCCTAGATGGCGTCCTTGGTAGTGCGGTGCGGTGCGATGCGATCTTCACTTTCATTTCGATCGTTATAATATATATATATTATGGTAAGTTTGAGCATGGTTTTATGGAAAAGGCAAATCCCATTTATATTATAAATAGTATTTCAAAATTACTCTAAAGACATGCACTATTCATTGCTTTTATTGGAAACATAGGACTGAGAATAGAATATAATGTAAAGTTGTAATTAGACATGATGTTGAAATATTTCAAAAAGAAAATTTTTCTGCAGAAGTTAAAAGATAGCATTACAAAATATCAAATAATTAGAAAAATTGATCAATGGATTCAATATATATACATATTTTTATTTCACGGATAAATTTATATTACAAAATTTACCTCTAGTATATTATTGCTATATTGGTCTTTATATATTTTTTCATCTTGGACTTAGATTCATTTATGATTGTTGGAGCTAATTATGATGATTTACATTTCTTTCAATGAATAATGTTTATTTATTTTTTTTTAATCTTTTAGTTTTAATGATTTCCTGGTATTATGACTTTTCTTATGTTCTGTTATTGGTTTTCCATCTCCAAAAAAAATAAAAGAAGGTTTTATTCTAAATGTAAAAATTTTGTTATATATATAAAGTATCTCAGCAGATTTTTCTTATTATTGAGATTTCATTATCAAACAGTATATTATTAGTTTTCATTTCAGAAGTTTGTTATTGCCTTATTAAAAAATAAATGTTAATAGATTTTAGCAGCATTAGTTAAGTGTTTCTGAACATAGCTAACCTTCCAAAAATTTTAGGTTTATAGAATCTTTAATTACTTTTTTTTATAAACATTTGAGTTTTTATAAAGCTTTATGAATTACACAAAGAAGACAATTTCTTTACCATCATATTTATATTATTTTCAATAAAAGTTCTTATGTTTGATTAAGATAGTGGAGCTTATTTTATTATTCTGAATACAATTAACAAATCTTTTGAATATATCTGTCCAATTGAATTTTAACCAGTTGACTCTGTTTTAAAATGAAACTCTTAATTTTAATTGAAAAATCTTTTTTTTTTAATTTTATTAGTCTTTTATTTATCTTATTAACGTTTTTGTACATTTACAGATATTTATCTTCCTCTGTAAACCTAAAAAATCTACTTTTAATCCTTTTCTAAAGTGTCTTAGATTATTCTTCCATATTCTAATTGCTCCTGATATTTGTCTATTATAATTTCAGATATTTGAAACAGTAAAGGTACAATATCTTTATATATTAACATTTTCTGCACTTTAATTTCATTTTTGTGTCTTCACACTTATGTTTATTTTGCTTTCTTTTAATATAAAATTGCTTTCATATTTATAATTTTTAATATTGGTTTTATATCAGTAATACAACTTGTTTCTATTTCTATTAATTTCTATTATATATTATTGATTTTATTTTTAAGTAAATTTGAATTCTTTTCATTTTTATCTTCAATTTTTGTAACCTTTCTGTTATTTCCTTTCTTATTTTTAAAATTTCCATTTTATTATATTTATTTTTCTTTTAGTTTCTTGGTGTGATGCTTTGATTTTTTTTCTTTCTTTACATTTTATCTTGAAATTCTTTGATTTTCATTTGAGAATTTTTAATTTCCTTTTAAATTTTACTTTGAAATTCATTGAGTTTCTTTAGCATTCTATCTTAGGATTCTTTGGTGTTTTTTTTATTTTGTTTCTGGAATCTTTATTTGTCATTTTATCGCAACATTCTTAGAATTTGTTCTGCTTTCTCTCTTGGGATTCTTTAAGTTTGAAGTTCTTTCAAATTTAACAAATTTCTTCTGCATTTATGTGAAGATGTTATAATTTCTCTTTTGATTATTGTTTGAACTTTTAATTCAGATACAGCAGTAGCAACAAGAAAAATGTTGCAATTCGTCAATATTAAAATTATTATTAAATTGATCAGTCTGCAGATTAAGCATTTTTACAAATTAATGTTGTTTTTTTTTTTTTTGTAATTTTATTTGTTTGGATTATAGACCGTGCAATGTATTATATATATATATGATTACTTACAAACCCATTTAGCCTTGAACATTATTACACTTATTATTTAAATAATTGTTAAAAGGGGGTTGCCTTGACAACAGTTTGCAATGTCTGGTTTTCAATAATACATATATAATTAAAATTGTGATTATAATTTTATTTTAGATATATATTATCTTAATGATTAGTCTTATAGTATACAATTAAGTTATATTTGCAAAATTACTGATTTTTAAAAAATCTTTTAATAACACTTTGTTTTTCACGGTTAATTTCGTTTTTTTTTTTCAAAAAGATTACCATTTCTCGTAAATTATTATCATGTTACTATTTTGCTGATAATATTCAAAGAAATTCTTTTAGGTTTTTTGTTTAATGCATGTTTATGATTGAAGTTGTCTATATATAACATTTGTGGAAAGTAATAAAACATTGTACCAATTTTGCTGATGAAGTAATTTCAAATTGAATACAATAAAGTAATAGGTAAGAATCTATTGGCTAAAAATATTATCACAATACTCTGTACTCAATACAATATTTAAGTTTAACATAACATTATATGAAAACAATTTTTGGATCACAATATGTAATTTTAAGCATATGAGGAGCCAGTCATTGATATAACGAAGCTATTATCTTGTATTTTTAAAATAATAATTAAAGTTGTTATAACAGCTGAAATAACTTTGATAGAAATTATAGATGAAAGTGACATCTTTGTTACAATTCTGAAAATCATAATTTAAGCAATAAAAAAATAGTAGATATTAAGAGAAGTGCAGCCAGCCTTTTAAAATTAATTTTTGGATAAGTAAACATTCATTTGGTACTAATTTTGGATTTACACTGTCTCCATTCTTTTCTGCATTTTGTACTTATTTTATGTTAAAATAATTGCTTGAAAACTCAAGTTATTTAAATTATTAGGACAGTAATAACACATTATAATGATTTCAGTTACAAAGTTAAAAAAAGTATTTTTGTTTTGCTATATTAGTGCAACAATGATAAAATTTGCTGGAACAAACAAATATGTATATAAGGACCAAACTAAACACATTTACAATCTTTTAAAAAAAAATTGTAAGTGAATATTATATAATATCCCAATGAGGAGAAAGTTAATAGTCAAAATGTTAATTTTGCTTCTAATTTTATGGCCATAATATCACAATTTATATCCACAGTCTGTTTGTTCAGGATTGTCGAAAAAAAGTAGCCATTTGTAATAGAATGAAATGTGGTTTGAGGTAAAAAGGTTCAGTCCACCACAACGATGCTAAGAAACAACATTTTGTAAATGCATGTTTGTTTCATTTCCATGTTGGCTATTTTTCAAAATAAATATTGTTGGACTAATATATATGTAAAATCTCACTGCTGGACTAATACGTAAATACCATAAAAAGAATGGGCAAATCAATAACTATTCCTGAGTACCTTTGTAGCTTACAAAATTATATTGTTCTCTTTTTCAACATATCTGCCACTTAATCTTTACATTTCTTACTTATTCCTTACATTATAAAAGAATAGCATTACAATAAATTCATTTAAGCTAAAGTTCACATCAACTTAAAGTTATCTTCTTGAAAAAAAAAAAGAAATGAGATATTGTTGTTGGGAAATATATATGAAAGATTAAAAATTATATTCAGAAAACGAATGTTAGTTGCCATAAAAAATAAAAATTGTTAATTATTATTTGTTGGTTTTTGTGAATTATTTGCTGATATCATTGTATTAAATTATTCATATGGATAACATGCTAATGAAAAGTAATCACATATATGACTTTACTATTTCATTATGAATTGAAATTGTCTGTGTCATATCTGACCTTGCCTTCAGAAGTGGAGTAGTCCAGATTCCTTCTTTATCTAATCGAATTGAGCACTCACTGCCACTAACCAATGTACCAATGTATAAACATAGCCAGAGGATAAAACCTAAGTATGGCCAATGCATAAACATATGTATAAAATCCTACCATTGGTTAGTACAGGCCAATAGACAATGATGCTCTCTGAATCTGATTGCTTCCAGTAAGGTAAGGGATCTGGCAATAAATAGTCAGTCTTTTTGGATGCAAGACAGGGAGAGAGAGTGAGAATATCTATCTAACTTGAATGATTGAACATGCTCTCAATTGAAACCACTTTCAACTGCAATGGTGTTTCTACTGTGGTAATTACCGATATGTCTATGCAGTGAGGCAAATCCATGATAGGGCTGGAAGCTATTACAACTATGACTGACTCAAGCCAAGTTGTCCAGTACAGCTGAAGAGTCTTGAATAAAACTCACGAGGCAAGCTAATAATATATACAGCTGGAAGTGAGTTCAATCTTTTGGGAATGGCCAGCTCATTATTGACTAAGTTATATGTAAAATTGTATTTATTAATGGTATAACACAGGGGTCCCCAACCTTTTTGCACTTAAGAGCACATTCTATAATACTGGTGAGGTGGCAGGCACCACTTATTTTTTCAACTAGGTGGCAAGCACCATTTATTTTTTCAATGTAAATTTATAGTTGGATATTGTTAATAATACACATAATGTACAAAAAAATATTTATTTCAAAAATACAATTTTAATATATAATTAACGTTTATATTTTTATGCTGTAAAAGTATAGTATGCCTACAATTTGATTACAATATAATACAATAATTTATAAGAAATTTTAAAAATTAAATTTATTTGTATCAGACAAATAATGTTTTATCGTGTTCAGATAGTGGCGGGCACACGTAAAACGGTCCGCGGGCGCCATGGTGCCTGTGGGCATAGGGTTGGTATAACATATATGTATATTTGTTCTAATAAATTATACCTATTAACTTTGTAAAATATTCATATTTTTTTAATATTACTGTTGGTTCATGTCTAAAATCTGCAATTCAGCCAAACACAACAGTTTGTATATCTCAAAATTTAGTTTTAGAATTTAAACATTCGAACCAGTTTAATTTAGGATATGTGTGTTACAAATGCTAGCTAAAACTGTAATTGAAAGTATTTCATATTAAGGTTAAGCTTAGAAAATTCTATATAAGCCAATTTAACAAAATGTATTTACTGTTGTTGAATTAACTTTATTTGAATATTATTATCAACGGTAAAATAATAATAACTTGATTAAACATTGTATAAGGAACCCTCTCTGTCCTTCAAAAACCAATGTAATGTACTTTTTAAAATAATTCCTTTTATTTTAATATTATTTTATAATTCTTTTTGTGTATATTTAAAATTTCTATTTTATCATACATATTTTAAAAACAAATGATTTTATAAGTGTGAGTAAAATGTATGATAAAATGGAAGTTTTAATTATTTCTAAAATATTATAGATAAGAAAAAATAATTCAATTGAATTAACGATATCATGTGATCATATTTAATCAGAATATATATACTGTATTAATTTTTGATTGAGTTTAAATTTTATATCGGATCTTATAATGATATAACATTTATCCTAGAAAATAATAAGTAATAATCGTTAACATATTTATTGAAGAAAATATCAAATACATAAATGCAAGTTTTTTCTTTTGTAATTTCATTTCAATTATTAACTTTTATTTAAATAGATTATTGGCTGAGAATAATGGTGATCATATGATATCTAAGAATTGTAATTTTTTAAGAACTTATGCTTTTTTTTTTCAGATATAAATGTTTGTGTTGTACAGTTCATTTATTATATGTTTAATATTTAAATTCTAGTTAGAAAATAGTGTGTGTTAAGTCAGGCAATTTTCAGAAATAAAGTACTGTAATTTTTCTATATTTAGTATGTTTGGTTATTTTGAAAAAAATGTGTTATTAAGTAATAAGCAAAAGTATTTTAACTTAAGAAGAAAATAGAAAAATTAGTATGTATGAAAAATATAGTCCAGTAATAAAATAAGAGAGCAATTTGAATGAGCACATGCTGAATGTATACTGGCATGCAAGACATAATCATTACTCGTTATGGACGTGTGCATAAAATTTATAAATTCAAACATTTTTTATTGAAATATTTAGAATGTTGATTTTATCACTATTACTATCACCACTACTACTATTTATTTATTTAATTGTAGGGTACTTAAAAATCTGAATTCAAATCCCTTCTAATTAACTTATCCTTATATGCTGGAACATTTCTTTAGAGTTTGAAATTCAATATAATTGTGCCTATATATAAAAAGGGTGATTCCACCACATTCATGGATAATTATAGACATACTGCTAGTGTTTTTGTTATTTGTAAGTTGTTGGAAATCGTTGATAAGAACAAAATATTTTTGTTTAAAAATAAAGTTTTGTCTGATAATCAGTATGATTTTATTCCTGATAGAACTATCTTAAATACTTTAAAAATCAATGTAAATTATTTAACATTTTCAATAGATCATGAATTCAAACCATTGACTATCAACCCAGATTTGTCTAAAGCATTTGATTCTGTTAACCATAATATTTTAATTAAACTTTCTTACTTGTATTGTTTTTATGGTTCCTTGTTGTTTGGCTAGAGAGTTATTTAAAAGATGAAAAACAGTTAACTAATATTTATGTTATTATCAACAATGTGATTATAACTAATCATGGAGTTCCACAAACATTTAGTCTTTGGCATTCTATTGATTTTAATTTGTAGCAATGATATATTTTCGTTGAAATTAGAATTGAAGATTTTTGGTTTCACTGATGATATCACCTTATCTTGTTGTGTTGCAATTTTAGCTGTTTAAAAAAAAATAGCAAATGAAGATTTACATTTAATTAGTAAATGGCTAGTGTATAATTCTTTATTAATAAATCTAGGTAAAACAAAAGTTCTTCTTTGTTTAATTCTCTCCTAAGATTACAATTTATTGTAAATATATTTTGCATTTTAATAATGTGTGTACTTGTTAAAATATCTATTTTGTAAATAATCATTATTGTTTAGGAATTAATATTGATTTTAGATTGTTCTATTCAAATCATATTATAAATCTTTGTTCACATTTGCATAAGTTAAATTATGTTTTTTTTATTTAGCTAACTGTCTTTCTAAGTCATTTCTTGTTTTTTATTTATATTGCTGATTATTAGAATATTTTATCCTACAATATTTATATTTGGAGTAACTGTTCTTCAAATATTCAATCTTCTTTATATGTATCTATAAAATTATACTTGTGTATATTATTTTAAGTAGATATCAATACCTTCTCTGTTCAAGACATATTCATAAAGCAAGGTAAATTTGATGTTGCTCACTTATATCAATATAGAATCATTCTTGACATTTATTGTAGAAAACGTTTTCTGTATGCTACAGTTTCTATTTTCAATACTGATCTTTCTAAAACATTTCAATTAGATTTACCAAGTTTTTTTCAAGGAATATAGTAGAAGTCAGTGTGCTTAGCTATTTAATATGCTTATGTATGAGTATTTAATAGATTTAAATAATATTTCTTATTTATCTTTTGAAAAGAATTTATACTTATGTTTGCACAATATTTGTTAATTTTGATATGTATTTATATTCCTATTTGTATTTAGTTTTTGTCTATTTATTTTAACTGTATTTTATTCTTTTTGCTGCTTACTTGTGACACTATTGTATTAACTAGTAAATATAAGAATGTTTTTTGAATTTAATGGCATTTGAAGAGGATTAAGTAATTAACCAGAAGTACTTCTGTGGCTTGAAAGACTGTATATAATAGTTAATTTACCATCATAGTCATTATTTTTATTGTTATTACAATATTTTTAAATTAATGGACATTTTATTTGTATATATATATTATTATTCGATGTCTGTATTTTTAAAGCAATATACGTAATTATATATATTTCTTTGTTTTTGCTATTTGTGATATTGTTGTATTTATTATTATTATTATTATTATTATTATTATTATTATTATTATTATTATTATTATTATTATTATTATTATTATTATTATTATTATTATTATTATTATTATTATTATTATTATTTGTTTAATTTAATTTCTACATGCAAGCTCCTCACACAAGATTTTTCTTGTTTGAAACTTTTAAATGATTGTAACTTACTTTGTGATTACTTCATGAGATAAATTGAATTGATTATTAGTTTATCATCATCATCATCCTCATTATTATTTTTTATATTTTAGACAATTTAACTATTAATAAAATATATAGAAACGATAGAAAGGGAGAGATTCACTAATTGATTTATTAAGATGTTCAATTCTAGCACTGGAACATAGATTTGAAAGACATTAATTATGTATTTTATGGTTTATGTTTAATTACATCTGTATAGATCAGTAGTTGCTAAAATTCCAATTATAAAGCAGATATGCACAACTACATTGATTGTTTTGCATAGGTGATGAGATTTCAATAATGGTTTTATTGAAGAATCTGGAAAAAAAACATTTGCTTTTCCATTATTTATTTTAAACTGTAAAATATTAACGTGATTAATTATTTAGTAGACAGTTTGAAGACTATTTTGAAGCTCATGTAAAAATTCTGGTTTATTATTCTCAGTTATTTTATAATCCTCAAATTTGAATTTCTGTTTTTTTTTTTTTTTTGGAATCATCTTAAATATAAAAAGACATGCAGATAAAATTATAATATATTTTTCATCATTAATTCTTTGAGTAGCAAACATAAAATATTCTACATTCTTTAAAATTTTTATAGTGAAATACTGCACTCCTTTTAAAAATCATTACTCCAAAGCACACTAATTAAAAATGAAGTTACAGAAGTGATTTATCAATTGAACTAGATCCTTAATATTAGTTCTTAACAAACACAATTCTTCTTATCTATTTTGTATTGTTCTTTAATATTAAATATTCATTAGTCATTCTTTTATGCACACCTTGTATCAAATTCCAGATATTCATTCACTCATTTTATTTTATATATTTTTATAATTAACATTATAAACCATTCTTTTTATCAAGAATATTAAATCTAGCCCTGTTATTTTCCAATTATAATGTTATAACATAATTTTAATTTAAAAGTTAAAAGATAGATGTATTAAAAAAATACATCCTCTATTATGAAGAACATTAATTTTTTAACCTAATGAACAATATAAATAATAACATAAAATTAATCACTGTAACTTTTTTAAATAAACAATCTTATTTTTTTAAACCTTAAATTTGAACTTAGAATATAAAAAATATGATTGTGATTACAAGGTTTTATTGCTATAATCTTAAATAGTCTTTCAACTTGGAGATCAGTAAAGTTTTTTTTTTTTTCTATGAGATTTTTAACAATGTATTAACAGTTGCTAACAGTTTGATAGACATACAATAGTGTTAATTAAGAGGAATATATGTAAAATATATTTTTCCAATTATTGGTTTTTGATTAAATTATATATAAAAACTGGTTCTACATAGGCCTTTTTATAAGTTTTGGTACTAATAATTATGCTAAATTTTAAGTTCTTTTATTTTTATATTATAGTAGTTTTTCCCTCTGTTTAAAATATATGCAATATTAAAAGCTAGAACAATAAATAGTACTGTTGTTACCAAAATAAAATAAAAAATATTTCAGTAAAAAAATCGATTTAATAGATTTAAGCAAATTGCCAATGCATTGATTGTTTTCTTTTCATTTTTTTTCTTTCAATTTCAATAAAGAAATATTCATAATTTTAGCACATATTAATAGTTGTCAGTAATAAAAAATATAAACAATCAATATACTTTTCCTTTTTTTTTATCTTTTAGTATAAAAAAATTAAAAAATTGATTTAATTCTCCAAGATTTTAATTCTCCAAGATAAAAGTTTATAATTTCTACCAATGATTATTTTTTGTTCGCATTTTATCTATTGAATAAATTTTTATTAATTCGATGAATAGCCAAAGCCAAACAAGGCCAAATTGGCCAAAATAATTTTATATTATTATAATTATTAATAGCATTTTCTTTTTTTAAATAAAGTTTTATTAGCATCAACTTTATTTTTAATATGCAGATTTTTTAAATGTAAAAATTATGAGTACTTAATGACTATAATAAATAAATGATTTTTAATATTGAAATACAAGTATTATATATATATACTTAACATAGATATAATTAAAGGGGATTTGAACTCAGACTTTCAAGATCCCTACAGTCATTCACTCTATTCACTGCAATACATGTGAAAAAGATAAACAATCTCCAATATACATATTTCATGCTGAACCAGCACTCATCAGTTAGTCCGGATCATTATCCCCCCCACCACACACATATATATATATATATATAATCATCAGATTTTCAGTGGTATAGATAGCTGAAGATTCGGATAGTGGCAACGATTGAAGCCTGTCCTTTAAAGTATGTTGGTATGGCTATGTTAATACAAACCGAGCACTGATTATATATATATGGATGGGAGATGATGATTCAGAATAGCTGATAAGTGCTAATTCAGCACAAAATACATATATTGGAAGTCACTTATCTTTTTCACATGTATGTAGTTATGGGTATTTGTTATATTGGATAGAGTGGATGACTATAGGGAGCTTGAAATTCTAGGTTCAAATTCTGTTTAATTAAATAAATGATTTATAGATACACTAAGTATTTCAATACATGTATACATATATGAAAACAAGTTTAGTATTTAATTCAAAATATAAAAGTAACTTTACTGTTTATTAGATAGAAGCGATTAAAATGAAGATCAGTGATTATTGTGGGCCACAGAAAGAAATATTTGAAATTTTTATTGTGTTTTAAATAAATAATTAAGGATTTATTTTTCTAAACAAAAATTTATTTTTAGAGAGTTTATATATTTTAATACAAAGAGTAATACAAAAACACATTTACTTACATTTAATACAAAGCAATTTCTTTATTAAAGCCTTTAATTAAGTGTGAAAGTTAACTGTTTGCCAGTGTTCATTAGAAAAAGACTTATTACTATTCATTTTTAATGGGTTTTGTAGCTGTTTATAAATTATTTTTAAACGAATCTTATTTTTTAAAATACATTTTGTAAAATTTAACATAAATTATAAATATGCTATAATTTTATTCAAACTCAAATTATATTTATTACTTTTTTATTAGAATCACAACTATCATAGAAAGGTTATGCTGAGATGCAAATATTGTCAATATACTTTATTTTACCCAATTTTAGCTTTAAAATAATATTCACTGTCTTCGGATTTTTTTTCCTATTTTCTATTAAATATGTCATTCTTTTTAAAAACAAAAATTGGCATTTCCTAGGGTAATCTATAATACTACTGCACATGAACATTCTAGTTCTGTGTTTACTTTTAAGTAGAATGAGTGTGGATATCATTAATAATAATTGTAAAAACAAAATATTGCACAATTTTAAAAATACCAAAAGTATATTAAGACCAGAAGTGGCAAATATTAAGTCATTATTTGATCTATTCATTATAACAAACATGCTCATCTATTTCAACAATCTTCTTTATTTTCTTTCATTTGTTTTTTATTTGTTTTTATGCTTAATTATGTTATATTATTGGCCAAAAACTAATTGTATGTAAAACTAGTACATATAATTTTAAAAATGAGTGAGAGAGATAAGAAATTCCATATCATTACTAATTTATTATATTCCCATTTCTAAATTTCTCTAAATCTGACTTCCTGAGCTACCAACTATTCAATAATGATGATGATGATGATTAATAATAATAATATTAAAACTATAGCCTTTCAAATAAAATAAACAGCTTTAACATCAGTTTACTCAAACAATTTTTTTAAAAAATAAAGCAACTTTAATTAGCATATTTCAATGTACATCTTTATCCTGGTTAGTGATAAATTTTTATGTAAGGATTTCTCATAGCAACAATCATCAATTTGTGCCAATTGTTTGGATTTACAATTGAATATCTTTAAAAAAATTTGAAAGGTTTTTTAAAAAAAAACAACCATCATTTTTTTCAAAATGGCAATCATTTTGTTAGATTGATAACATTGTAGTGTAGCAACTTCATTAAAGCTACATTTTCTGAAAATAAAATGATGTCATTTATACTAAAAAGGTACAGTAGAGTTTATTCATTATATAATATACATTACTATGTTTTGGTTATAGAATTAATATATGATTAGTGTACTTTTTAAATTTTTATACAGTGTCTTTGCAAGATAGTCAATGCTTTCATTTAACATATAACCAAAGTAAAAAAATACACCTTTAATAACTACAAAATTAAAAAATTACCTGAACATACCAATTAATCAAAACATATTTTGATCAAGTGCAACAATGTATTAATATCGAGTTATATAAATTATATTCATTCAATTAATGTTATGGATTAAAATTCTTTCCAATATTATTTTATCTGTGGTAAAAATACAACAATCATAACTGCAAGTTATTTTTTTAAAAAAATGATTTCATGCACTATGTTGCTAATAATAAAGTTTGTATAATCAAAGATAATTTAAACATAAACTTAAAATATCATTTATTTTTTCAATTTTAAATCAACAATCTTATAAATTGTTTGTGATTTATTCAAAATGATAGCTAGCTGTAATATAAATATCTATTGGCAAAAAGAAAAAAAATCATTTATATATATATTGTAACGGACCAAAGACCCACCCTCAACCATCTACCTAAATCCATTCCATTGCATACACTGAACCACAAATCTGGCCATCCAGCAACACTACAGCCAAAACGGATCTTTATTACCATTCAAACCCCATTCATTTGGTAATACACACAGGATCCACCCAATTTTCATGTCACTTCATTAGATTCCCAGAATTCAAGCCCAATCATAATCTGAGTACTCATGTATAATTTATTAGTATATATCTAGCCAATGTGGGCAATGACTTGACATTATGGTTCATATAGTACACTTATTGGATACATATATGTCTCCATATCAAGAGATATGTGAATTCAGTGATATATTCTCAAAAAATTATAGACAACCCTTGATGTAAAATCAATTTAAATTAACAAATTTATTTTAACTTAATATAACACATTTAAATATACACTTTAAAACACCATAAATATGATTCCTACCACTTCCACCTAATCTCATCCAAACAGAAGCACAAAAAAAAATACATAAAATAATAATATCATTAACTATGTGTCATTCTTGGTATAGATCAGCATCTACCTTTCATGCCATCATATTAAAATAAATAATAATTTATGATCATTAATACCATCTAAACAAATGACATTATTTGTTATTTGTTATATTTTTTTTTTTAAAAATAAATAAATATGGTATCATCATATCAATATATAAATTATTATTTTATAAATATAGTTGAATTAATGGGTTCATTTGTGACTATTATCAGTTATGAGAACTGGAATTGCCATCAATTGATTATATTAATTATATGTACCCATAACTAATGGTTAGTATGTGTCTTGTTAATAAATGGTTAATATGAGTTCTATTAATAATTAACTTTGTTATTAAATGTTATGTCTTTAATGGGTCAAAAAGTAAGTTTTATCTTTATTTATATTCATTTCATCATAGTCTAATCCTTTTTTTTCTTCTAAAAGAACCATTTATATATTTTTTTATTTCAAAAATACATTTTACATCATGAAATGCTTACATCTAAATTCTTTTGGTACTTCCAGCTCAAAAAATCCAATGTGGAAGTAACAAAAAAAAAAAAAAAAAATAAAGGAGAGAAAACCTTATATAATTTATAGCATCAGCATGTCAACCACAACAAACAAACAGTTACATATCAACATCAAATTATGAATGATTCTGTAAACATCTTGATCAATCATGAGCATCTTCTTTAAATGGAAAAATTCATGATAAATTGGGAATTTTCAGCATCTCTTTTACTTGCTTTATTCTTCAAAGTAGTGCCTTCGATGATTTATCCATCTCCCACAAGCTGACCAAGTAGTTTGGATAATCCTTGATTTAGCAACTTTCACAATTGATATATAAAACTTCACATAATATTTGGTAGCCATTGTATACATATATATATATATATATATATGATGGGAATGCACACCTATCGATCATGTTCATCACCCTCTTCAAAAACCATCTGAGTTGCCTTGACCTTGCACAACAACTTTCAGCACACCTGCATCATTTTTACCCTAGTATATATATAATTTTTTTTTATATATCAGCAGTGAGCACATTATATCTATATAATAAACAAAACATGATTAAAGTCAATTTTAATGATAATAAATGTTATTAAGTCTAAATTTTCAACAGTTCTAGAATTATCAAACGCTTGATTATGTGAATAAATATCTCTTCACATATTTTATAGTGAAAAGTTCAATATAATTATAAATAAAATAAAAATAAAAATCTTAGTGCCTATTATGCTTTAATCAACAGATTATAATTTATTTACTTTTTTAATTTCCATAGTTCCTGTAAAAGTTCATTTCCAATAGAAGCATAGTAAAATTCCTCCGTTTCAGTTTTACTTTTTTTTCTTATACATGTATATATCAAATTAAACAACTTACAGTTCTATGCATCCTTGTTCTTTCTTTAAAATGCTGAAAACGTTTTACCAAAATACAATAGTCAAATTATCAGAATTTCTGTCATTAACGAATATAAAAAAGAAAATCTTGCTTATACCTTTCTCTATATGTTTTTAATTTTTGCAGCCATTAGAGAAAAAAAAAGTTGTTTTTTTATTGTTATGGTTACTGCATACATTCTATTAGGGTTTCCTCTCCCCTTCCTATTTTATAACACTAGATTACAAAATTGGCTTTTTTTCTCTACAAAACTTTCTCAACTCTTTGAACAATTTCGTTTTGTCAAAGGTTTTTTTAAAATATTAATAAAATGAAATTTAGTAATAAATTTATGATTTTGTTTCAAGCATTTCCAGTTCATTATACTACAATATAATTTTATTCATACCATTATATATCATCAACTTACACTGTTCAATAGATGTATTAGCTTTTATGAATCAACCCTTATGTTCAAATGCATTTAAGGGTAAGGATAGGAATGAGAGTTATAGTGATCCTTACAGTTCCCCCAATCCAAAAAGGTTAAAAGTTTAATCCTTTTAAACTTTTGACATTTACTAGAATAAAAAAAATATTTATATTCAATGTCCCATGACCATAGAGGGTTATTTCCCTTTTCATATAATAAAATATTATCTGTAATTATCTATCTCTTTCTTCCTGTCAGTTGGTTTGCTAAATTACAATTTTATGTCTGTATGGGATTTTATCCCTTTTAACACTCATGCTCAATAATTCATTTTACTTTCTCTATTTAATTTCTACTTAAATAGTACTGTCTATCATATAATCATATCATGATGGAGTGAAATAGAATCAGACCAGTTCCATACTCCTATTTAGGCATCATGAAAACTTGTCTCATCAGCTTCTTGTCCTACTCCGCAGAGTTACAAGACCCTCAAATAACCATGTGGAATATGGAGTGTTCATATGCATACATAGTAAAAAACACCCTCATATCTCAGTCAGTTCTGAAAGTAGCCAATACATGCTACTCTCACCACAAAACACCTTTTCCATTTTCACTAGTTTCCATGTTGTCTTCTTTCAAACAACACATAAATGGCAATTATGAGTACATTCTAAAATCTGCTTTCCAACCTTTTTCATACCAACTTGCACTAATAACCTCTATCTTTCCTTCCTAACTAAAAACATGGTTTCAGACTTCTAGGATTGTAAGTCCCATTTATTTCACCATTGATATTCAACCAAAATGCATTAGAGTTAGCTTGTCTAACAATAACAAATGGACCATCATATTTAGGAAAAAAAATATATTTATATTCAGTCAGTTTACAAACAGGCTGCACCTTCACAAAAACTCTATCCCCTACTTTACACTTATGTATCTCCCTCCTATTTTTATTATTTCTTAAACGTGCTTGCTGTGCTAGTCACCGTTGCGCCAAGCAAATATTGACTTCCTCTTCATGTAGGTTTGGTCCAAAGGTGGGTTTGTATTTTTTAAATAAAAGTGGTACAAGTTTATTAAAATGAAGTTCACTGGGTGTGAATCCAGTAGATTCATTCACACACCAGTTAATGTAATTTGTTACTTTCTCAGTCTGTTTTATCCAACCTCTGTGCTCATCCACTAGGTAAGTCCTAAACACACATCCAAGCTCCTGCATTATGCATTCACAGGGATTGGACTGTGTATTTCTAATAGATGTGAGAACATATTTGATCTTCAGCTTTTCCACCCAACCTTACCATTGCTTAGATAAGAAAGGATTACCATGGTCAGTATGACCTTCGGCTTCCCTATCTTACGAAATTGCAAGATATCTAATGCCTTAATGGTGAATCTAGCATTAGCTTGAGGTATAGGGTATGCAGAGACATATTTTGAAAAGAGATCATAAACAATCAACAAGTACTTTTGCTTGTTGAACGGAGACAAAGGTCCATAGTAGTCGATTGCCAAGATCTCATTATGTCTATTAGGAATAATGGACTTTGACATTTCACTATAGTTTTGTTTGACCAGCTTGGCTCTAAGGCACACTATACAACCTTGAATTATCTTCAGGATGTCTTTGTACATACCTGGCCAACAAAACCAATTTTTGATGGTATGCTCTGTTTTCCGAGCACCATAGCATCCATACAAACAGTGAATATACGTGATCAGTGGGATGTGCAATACTTCCAGTACTACTACCCTCCACTCTTCTGTATTTTTATCAATCCTGTATAATAATAATACTTGATCCCTTAATTGGTATAAAGTAAGATTTTCATGTGCATTCAAAACCTCTTCATCTTTCAAACTTCTTATAATAGGGCCTAGTCTTTGATCCATAAGTTGTAACTCAGGTAACATTTCCAATCCATCCTCTACATTGCTATCAATGCTTGCCTTGATATTTGCAATGTATGCTTTCTTTATAGATAGATGGTTCTGTTCTGATTCACATGGATTCTGACTGAGTGCATCAGCTACGACATTCTCAGATCCTTTACAGTACTATATGGTGTAGTTAAATTCCTGTAACAGCAAACTCCACCTAATAAGGCAAGCATTTGTTAAATAGCTGTGATTTAGGAATTTGAGACTTTTATGATCTGTGATCACAATTACCTTCGATATGAGAAGTAGTTGTCAGAACTTTTGAAAAGCCCACACTATAGCTAATGCCTCCTTCTCTGTCATGGTATAATTAATTTCAGGGCCTTTCAAGAGTTGGCTTATAAAATAGAGGACACCTGGACATCCGTCTGCCTGTATTTGAGATAATGTTATCTCCAATCCATAACTGCTGCTATTCGTTTGGACCACAAAGGGTTTGTCAAAATCAGGGAAGGCCAGCATAACCTGTTCCAAAAACTCTGTCTTGATTTTCTCAAAAGCACTATCCTGCTCTTCAGTCCACTTTCATTTTTCTTCCTTTTGTATTAGTTTCAATAATGGCTCTGTATGGCTAGAAAAATTGTGGTAAAAACAATGGTAAAAATTACACAACCCTAGGAATGATTCTATTTGTTTTTTATTAACAGGTCTAGGAAAGTTTTGAATCACACTAATTTTGTCTGGGTGAGGCTTCATTCCATTACAATTCACAATATGGCCTAAAAATAACACCTGGTTAGAAACTAATGTACTTTTTTAAAGTTAATCTTAATCCCTTTTTGAAAGCATTCCTGAAAAAAATATAATTAGATGTTGAAGATGTTCTTCAACTGATGTGGATGCGATGATTACATCATCCATGTATATAGTCATAATTCGCTTAACCTCAGGAGATACGGTTCTATCCAGGCATCAGATCAGACTGGCTCCACCATTTATCAATCCAAATGGCATCCTATTAAACTGGTATGTGTAACCCTCATACCTAAAGGCAGTATATTGATGATTGTCCAGGTGAAGCTAGATCTGCCAATAACTTGAGGTTAGATCAAAGGTGGAAAACACCTTCTTATTTCCAAATCTTACGAACAAGTCGGAACGGTAATCTTGTTTAGTTGCCAGGCATCCAAACAAAATCTCATCAACCCATCTTTCTTCTTCATCATTACGATTGGATTACAATATGGTGAAGAACATTTGGAAATAATTCCCCACTCTAACACTTTGCTAAGTTGTTTTGAAATTTCCTGCCTATACTGATAAGGTATAGGATACGATCTGGATTGAAAAGGCTGATCAGTCATCAATTTAATCCTTTGCTGGAAACCCTCAATAACTCCTGGAATTTCTGAAAAAAATGGGATTGAATTGATAAATTAGAGAATGTAACTCTTTCACATCCTTGCCTTCAAGTAGATTTGATTCTGCAAGTTTAGTGTCAACCAATGATTCTGGTATATTAGATAATATACAATTTACCTCAGAAAGACCATACCTTGTAGATAATGTCATTTCTAAGGTATCCTCATTTATTTTTATAATTCTATTTGAGAAATCAACAATACAAGAGTTCATGTGCAAGAAGTCTGCCCCTAAGATTACATCATGAATTAATCCATTTAGTATCAGGAAAACATGATAAAGTGTAGTTTGGTTAAACTTGATCTCTACCCAGATCTGTTTTTGTTCCAACTTTGCCTTCCTACTATTGGCCATTGTCACTTGCATAGACTTTAAAGGTAACATTTTAATCGTCAGATTTTTACTCAGTATCCTTTTATAAAATTGATCAGAAATGACCGAAATTTGACTACCTGAGTCCAATAGCGCTTTAACTGGCAAATTCTCACACAGCACCTCTATCATAGGGCAACTTTGTTGAGCATAATTTGGCACTCCATCATCCCATGAATATGTCATATTGATGATCTCCCACTTTGTCAAAAGTCTTTTGTTTCTCAGAGTATTTATGGTTTCTTGAGGTGAAAAACTAGACCTCAAGTACCTCTTTAGTTTGATTTTTTTTTAAATCTGGGGTGCAGACTTACTGCATCCCAGTTTTGGAGAGTCTCCTGAACTTCGTGATGAGTCTCTTGTGGCTTTGCTCTTGTTTGGTCATGTGCGCTTTGGAGACCATAACTGTGATGCATTGGTTGGCAGTATTCTCTCCTTTTCAGGATTTGTATAAGTGTTATCTTTCCTTTTCCGATAGAAGATAGCATTAACTGGAGGCTCATTCTTTCTTTTTTCCAGACCTCATGTAGATAAATTGGTATTATTTAAATCTATACTGGCCAAAAGTTCAGCAACTTGCTCTGTTTCTTGCACTAGTACATAGAAGGGATTGCTATATACACAAAGGCGAGTTTCTCTTAACTATCTGAATGGTCTCTGATTCTGTAAGGTGGTAAGTATCCAGTGTGTATAATATGATAACCTGTTGGCAAAAAAATTTCACAAATGTTTCCCCAGGCATCATTGACTTGTACCTTTCCTGGAGTATATGGTATAGAATGGCTTCTTACCTAACCTGATTCCAGAAATTATGCACCAATAAAGTTCAATATTCTTCAAATGTGGATGGGGTTTGATACAGTGATTCCCACCACATTAATGCCTCACCCTGGAGGTGACTATAGGCAATAATAACTCTTTCAGCTTCCGACAAACCTCTGTTAACCAAAAAATATAATTCTAAACTTTGAAGATGTTCTGTGGGTGCTTCGTTCGAAAAGCCTTTAAACACTTTAAGTTTCATGAACTGGTTTATCACATTTATCTGTGAAATGATTCCTTGAGTTTTATTCACTTCTTGCGAATCCTTATGGTTCTTCATTTGATAGGGTTCATCAACCATCCGCTGATCACAGGTTTGTTTCTCAGTCAGGCACAGGTAAAGCAAATTCATCTTCTCTATTTCAGTAAATGTTTTAGAAGCAACTATGCTCTCCCCATACTGATCTTGAGTTCCTAAATCATCCCTTGAGATCTGACTCATGAGAACTTTATTATTTGGTTTCTTCCAACTCCCATTGATTCCTTCATTTCCTTTCAAAGCTTGCCTAGCTGATTTTACATTTAACTGACACATCTGGATGTCTCCAGATTGTGATTTATGTTGTAGGACCTAATTTAATGAATTCAATCTCTCATGTGTTTCATTAGTAGACTCAATTAACTTCTGAAGGGTGGTCTTTCCAATTATTGCATCAGTTTCCATGGAAGTTACCTTATCCCCCAACTGAGCTAAACAATGTGTAAGAGTTCCAAGAGTCTCTTGAAGTTACCTTATCCCTCAACTGAGCTAAACAATGGGTAAGAGATCCAAGAGTCTCTTCACAGCCTTTGTTTTCAACATTGTGAGTCATGGAAATATTGTTCAACTTTAATTTGACCATCTCAATCTCAGTTTGTAATTCTTCCCTAAAAATGTTCTGCCTATTCCACACCTCTTTATTCATGACTTCTTGTATCTGATAAACTTGTTTGATCTCTCGGTCGATATGAACAGTAATATGTTCAGCAAATTCATTGACACGCTCTTGACCCTTAGTACTTTCTTCTTCAACTCTGTGCCTTACTTCATCATTATCAGTTCACATTTTTCCCACATCCTGGAGCAACTGTCTTACTCTTTTGGATAGTCGAGTGGCAACTTCCTGAATCCTCACCTCCAATTTCACTTCAATTCTGACTAATCCTTTCCTCATGTCTTCTTGGAATTGAGACCTATCTCCTTTTAAACCTACCTTACTTGGTTGACATCAGCTCTTGTTGCCATGTTATCCAACCTACTATTTAAATCATTAATTCATCTATACATCTCGTTTCCCATATTGGTCATATTTGACTCTAACTTAGACTCTAATCTCGATTCCATGTTAGCCATATTTGTTTCTAATTTAGACTCAAATTTCGATTCCATATTAGCCATGTTAGCCATATTTGTTTCTAATTTAGACTCGAATCTCGATTCCATATTAGCCATATTTGTTCCCAGAGCAATCATCTTCAGCATCATCTCCCACAGGATTTGTAATGTGACTGATTCACTTTCATTTGATGGCATCAATTGATCCCCTAACATAGGAATCACTTTTTGGTAAAGGATCTCTGGGATTTGAATCATTGTTCAGTTCTCCTCTAATGATTGAATATGTTGATGCATTTCTTCTGCAGTGCTTGTTGACACACCAACCTTTCTTCTATACTTGTGTCCGTATCTAAATTTTCACCCTTTTGATTTACTTGTGTCTCATCAACTCTTTCATCCATCTTTAAAATGATCTGGCCACTTCTTAATAGCAAAAAGGCAGATATGTCAATATAATCGTTATTGAGACAGAATATTCCCCTATTTATTGCTTCTACAACATAACTATATTTTTTTACAATATGGATATTCGTTGTGCAGTCTCAGCTTCTCCTTCTGGTTCTCTGAAGACAATGAAATGAAAACAAAAAAAAAATTTAAACTACCATCACTTGTACACTTACTCAGTCCCAATCTACTTCTAACTACAAATCGGTTCAACTATTATGATTAAGATACTCATGTCTAATCACTATATATACAATTTTTTATATCACTACTTCATAACCTATAACAATGATGTTAATTCTCTGATTGCTCACATTTGTCTAATGACTGGATTTCCTTTTAATATATATATATATTGTGCCATTACAATTTGGTCACTAGCCAAATTTATAGTAATGTGCATGTAGAAAAGGTAAACCAAAAATCATCATCACAATTTTATATAATCATAAAAGAAGCTGTAGGGCATCCAAGTTCAAACCCTTCCAGATCAAAATTTCAAAAGCTTTAAACAGAGAAAGAATGGGTCAACAATTACATGCTTTACTTGTTTGTGTGTTGATAGAAAGGTAATACACACATTTAAACTATTTAATATTTAAATTTTCTGTTAAAAAGCAAAGTTATAATGCATACATATAGGCAAGGTATGTGTAAATTATTTATTTGTTTTATATTTCAAATATTCAACATTTTAATTTTCTTTAAAACTAACCTATGCTTGATCAATTCTAACATTTTTTTTCTATACTTTTATTTTGCTTTTCTTTAATTATAAGTGGGATTTAAAAGTTACAGATTTAATTAAATAATTGGGTTATAATTACTAGGCTAGCAATTATAGTATTTAAGGTTAGTTTATGAATGATTTGAAAGAATGCAGGATGTGTGTACATTACATACAAAATTTTACATTTCCTAAATATTGAAAGAAAAGGAAGTATTAAATCTGTTAAATTATTTTTTTTGTACAAATTTTTTTTTTTGTTAAAAGAGGAAATCTGTTTAATCAGATATCGATCTTTGTAGTGAATTTTTTGTAAATGATTGTCACTTTGGAGCTATAATTTTTGAAATTTTCTTATCAAGATCTAAAGAAGGAAGCTCAAAGATTTGAAGTGTTACCTGGATGTTAAAAAGAAAAAAAAAACAAAAGAAAGGAAATAAGAATTGAGTCTATTTTTTTTTTTTAAAACAAAAGTGTCTGGAAAAAGGATTAAACTTTTCAGTTGAAAAATACTTTGGTTGAAAATAAATTAGAGATCTAATTAAAACAAATTTGTCCAAAAATAGCAAGTGATGCTATCTCTGATTGGTTAAGTTAGCTAAAAATTGGATATAAAAAGCTGTCTTAGATTATTATTGTGATTGATTCAGATTATTAAACTATAATATTGAACGTTGAAAATAAAAAAAAAATGGCTTGCTAGAAAAATTATGATATTTTATATGTGTATAATTGTGAGTGAATGTAAAATAGTGAGTAGTATTAGAATATTAGATTATTTTGTTTCAAGTTAAGTATAGCGTTTCAGAGGTAGAAGAGAGGGGGGAGATAATGATTTAAAACTATTTTCTAAAACTTGCTCTTTTCAATTTTACTAACATTTTTTTTTTACATTCTATTTACATGTTGGATTTTTAAAGTATGTGTGCTAATGAGCAGATAATATTTTTTTTTAATACTTTTCTCATGGAGTGAAAATCATGGTCAATGTGACGTCCAACTTAATACAAAATACATTTGAAGGGAAAGGGGGAAGAACTTAAAATTAATCTGAGGAGTGTTATATAATCAATTATTATTATTATTCATGTCAATTTTCATATTTATCTAGAAATTTTTATGTATATGTTAGAAATGTAGTAATAAATATTAGTTTGTTTTATTAAACGAGGCGTATATATTTCATTAAGTGTAGTCTTTGTTAAGTGTGATTATTCATCATCCTCAATGGTTGAATATTAGTTATTTAAGATATAAGTAAATATGCTAAAATTAAGCAATAATTAGGAATCTCTTTATAAAAATTAGTTTTATGTTTAGGCTTAGTCCTAGAGCTGTAATTGAAACCCTTGTCATTATCGTTATTATTATCATCATCATCATCATCGTCATCAACGTTTTAATTAATGAGCTGTTTAACTGTTTAAAGGCCATCAATAAATATTGATTTCATAATATTTAGTGATTTCTTAGTATTATTATAACCACATCCCATCATCTATTTCATGCAAGGATGAGTGAATTGCCATCCTAAATTAGTTATATATAATCTGAGCTAGTGAACTTATAAAAATATTGAAACACATTTGTTATGTTAAGATCCGAGAAATGATTTATGTTCAATGAACTCCACTTTGGTTTAAAGATGTTTTACTTTTACCTAAATATTAGTGCTTATAGTGATATGGCTCAAAAAGCAAAATCTTCCATTTTATTATAAATAAAGTACCAAGAAGGGATTCAAACCCAGTACATGTGAAAGGTTATTGGATATAACCGTGTCTAGATTCAGATAATCTAGTGGCGCCCTGCTAGACCATATTCACTTAGTATTTGTTTAAACATGCGCTTAACATCAAACCAAGAAATGAAAGTGGATAAGATCTACTGCCTGTATACCTGAGTTATATTTTATTGAATTATTAGTGTACTCACTTCACGTGATTTCCATAATAGATTTCATATAATACATTGCTATAATACTGGTTATTAATAATTTGATCAACCTTTACTTATGATCATTCTAGGGACTACTCAGGTATGGTAATATCTTTTGAAATCATTTATTATGTTACAATGGCGCCCAACGTGGGGCCCGAACCCACGACCCTGAGATTAAGAGTCTCATGCTCTACCGACTTTAAATGTCCATTATATATGGTACAGAGATAATTTTTCTAGCAAGCCATTTTTTTTTATTTTCAACGTTCAATATTATAGTTTAATAATCTGAATCAATCACAATAATAATCTAAGACAGCTTTTTATATCCAATTTTTAGCTAACTTAACCAATCAGAGATAGCATCACTTGCTATTTTTGGACAAATTTGTTTTAATTAGATCTCTAATTTATTTTCAACCAAAGTATTTTTCAACTGAAAAGTTTAATCCTTTTTCCAGACACTTTTGTTTTAAAAAAAAATAGACTCAATTCTTATTTCCTTTCTTTTGTTTTTTTTTCTTTTTAACATCCAGGTAACACTTCAAATCTTTGAGCTTCCTTCTTTAGATCTTGATAAGAAAATTTCAAAAATTATAGTTCCAAAGTGACAATCATTTACAAAAAATTCACTACAAAGATCGATATCTGATTAAACAGATTTCCTCTTTTAACAAAAAAAAAAATTTGTACAAAAAAAATAATTTAACAGATTTAATACTTCCTTTTCTTTCAATATTTAGGAAATGTAAAATTTTGTATGTAATGTACACACATCCTGCATTCTTTCAAATCATTCATAAACTAACCTTAAATACTATAATTGCTAGCTTAGTAATTATAACCCAATTATTTAATTAAATCTGTAACTTTTAAATCCCACTTATAATTAAAGAAAAGCAAAATAAAAGTATAGAAAAAAAATGTTAGAATTGATCAAGCATAGGTTAGTTTTAAAGAAAATTAAAATGTTGAATATTTGAAATATAAAACAAATAAATAATTTACACATACATTGCCTATATGTATGCATTATAACTTTGCTTTTTAACAGAAAATTTAAATATTAAATAGTTTAAATGTGTGTATTACCTTTCTATCAACACACAAACAAGTAAAGCATGTAATTGTTGACCCATTCTTTCTCTGTTTAAAGCTTTTGAAATTTTGATCTGGAAGGGTTTGAACTTGGATGCCCTACAGCTTCTTTTATGATTATATAAAATTGTGATGATGATTTTTGGTTTACCTTTTCTACATGCACATTACTATAAATTTGGCTAGTGACCAAATTGTAATGGCACAACTTTCTCCCCCTTCGGATAAAATCATCAGCACTTTTGTTTTAACTATATTTTAAAAAAAAAAAAAAATCTTAACTAATAAATACACTAATAATAATAAACACTTATAATGTATATAAAAAAATTAACTACTGCTAAATATATTTTTCATTAGAAAACCTAAAAGTAATTTATTTGGAGATCTTTGCCAGGCTATTCTGCTGAAGTATAAGGGATCAAACTCCTAGCATTATAGGTTCCTTTGTTCCCCTCAAGAGCAGCAAGCATAAAGGCATTTTCTCCTATTTTCTTGGTAATTTGGAATGGCTTTTTCTTTTCAAATCATATTGCGGTCTGCATAAAATTGCACATGTACATCCAGTCCATTTTTAATATTTCCATTTTTCATCTTGACTGGATATTTATAAAACATCTCTGGATGAATTATTTTATATAACCTCCTATTACAAACTCTATTTAGAAATATGGACTCTTGGTACCATACATAATATGCTTTGAAGTTTTTCAGAGAGATTGACTCTCTATACCATATATAATTCATCCTTAAATCTTCCAGAGATATTGATTCTCCGGGCCATATACAATTTATTTTTAAACTTTCTAGAAAGGTTGACTCTTTGTACCATATATAAGGCACATTTAACTTTTCCAGAGCATTTAAATTTTTCAGAGAGATTGATTCTCTGTATGATACACACTGGACATTTACATTTTTCAGAGAGATTGCCTCTCTGTACCAGATATAACTTATTTTTGACTTTTCCAGAGCATTTAAATTTTTCAGAGAGATTGATTCTCTGTATGATACACACTGGACATTTACATTTTTCAGAGAGATTGCCTCTCTGTACCAGATATAACTTATTTTTGACTTTTCCAGAGCAGTTGAATTTTTCAGAGAGATTTGGACATTTACATTTTTCAGAGAGATAGATTCTCTGTCTGATACACACGGGATGTTTACATTTTTCAGAGAGATTGCCTCTCGGTACCATATATAAGGTATCTCCAATCTATTTGAGAAGACAGATTTTTGAAACCACACATGCTGGTTAGTTACTAGATTGAGAACTACAGACTGTTGAAACTTTTGCTCTCTTTCTAAAATAACTGGTTTCATCTCCCTTATTGCCTCTCTTAAATCAATCATCTTATCGGATGCATGAAGTTTTTCCTCCAACTCTCTTTTCCTTCTTTTCACTTCATGATCTATCCCAATCTGCTCTTTGGTCATCGTCTCATCTACTTTCTTTACTGGGAGATTTGGTATTATGGCTACTATTGGCCTTTCTACTTTTTGGAGCCTATTCTCTATCAGTGTATCTAACTTTACATTATTTTCCTTATTATCAGTGGTCGGACTATCCAGATTACCTTTTAAAACTGGTAAGCTCTGACTACCTTTCCATTTTACAAGTCTAACATATTCACCCATCTCTCCTGCTCTATGTTCTAAAGAGGTTTCAGCATTATCTTCTAATCTTTGACTACCTTCTATTATACTTTCTGCACTCTTTTTGCTATCCTCTCTTAGACTTTCTATCCATCTTTTCACAGAACGACAAACCTTTTGTTCCAGACTTTCCTTATTTCTTTTGGATTTGTTATAATCTTCTTGTATGTTTTGAAACATACAATCTTTCATCAGTCTGGTCAACTTTATACCTGATAGTGCTTCCTTCTTTATTCGAATCTGAAACTCTTCGGTACTTGTTACTATCCCCTTTACTTTTACAGTAACTTCTAATCCCATTACAACCTCTCCATCCTCTTCTTTATAAAGATTATTAACTCCAGGAATTGAGGCACTTTTCCCATGTTTCTCTATTTTATTTCCCAAAGCTATAGGAATTTTATTGTTGTTTTCAACAGAGCTATTGATATTTTCTTTTAATTCATCTTCACTCCTCTTATCCTCTTTTTTTAAACTTTCTACACTTTCTATGCCTTTTTTATCATCTTTTAAACTTTCTCTGAACTGCTTCCAATCTTCTCTTACATCTTCTCTGAACCTTTTCAACATCTGCATTATCATGTCCATGTCTGATGGTGCTATCTTTGCTATCTGAGCCTCTTCCATATTATAATTTAGTTCACTCATGTTATAAAACTATATATATCCCATCTGTACTTCCCTGACCATCAAAAATCCACACATCTTCTCCCTGTCTGACACCTATTCTGACCAACTGACTGATTTGATTTTCACCTTATTATGCATTACAAATACAACAAAAAAAAATTGTTAATATCCTTATTTAATGAACTACACAACAATAATCTATATAGTGCATGTCTGTCTGTAATAGCCCAAATTATACATTCATCCATTCTCCCAGAAATCCGACAGATATTGACAGTCCACAGAATGACTAGCAGTTCACAATCTTGAGATAAATAAAAGAATTCAGTCACAGCACTATAATCACACAATGCATCACGAGCACTCAGAAGATCATCCCAATTCGATCACTATTAACTACCACAACCCTTGATTGAATGAAGCAAACTCTGTTGCAATAAAAGAACTATTAAGTCTTAGGGGCTAAGATAGATAAACTATGCCTTGCTCTCTCTCTTGGAGTCTTATGTGGCAAGTATCAAAGAATGCCCTGCTTATTATAGACTACAAAAACGAAACCTTGCTCTCTCTCTTGGAGACTTATAGGCTGATATCATGGCAGGACTACTGTTAACTGCTTCATGATAACATAAGAATAACATATAACTGGATTGGAAAACTATGCCATGCTCTCTCTCTTGGAGACTTATAGGCTGATATCATGGCAGGTCTGCTGTTAACTGCTTCATGATAAAATAAAGATAACATATAAATTGGGTTGGAGCAGTGAATGGGTTTGATCATTCATAAGTTACACGAAATACATAGCATTCTCAAGGCAATGACAAAACTCTCCACTCATCATCAAAACAGCAATCTAACCAACCAAACTCCAACGATCAACCATCCAATCAAACCTCTAAAATCATAGACTTTTTACAAAATGAACTCCCCAAACACACATGAGACTACTATTCCATAATTCATCACTATTACTATGCCTATCCTATCTGGCAATAAATCATTTTAATGTTCCACAAAAAAAATCTATTATTTATTTCACCTTTGTCTTAAGTTGTGATATTCATCTCTATTTTCAAAATTGATAAAAAAATTTAAAAAAAAAAAAAAACTGTTTTATGGCTGTACCCATTTTATCATCATCAATAAAAAATTAAATCATATTAAACATCATCATCTAAAATAAGACTGTTTGGCCAAGAAAATTTTGTAAGACAAAAAAAATTTTTACTGAAAAAAAAAAATTTTACTAAAAAAAATTTCTCTATTTTTAACCACACATCTCCCATCACTCTATAGACTCTCTTTTTCAGGTATATGGCAAAATATCAGGCCCCAGTTGGGTGTCCATTGTAACCTAATTAATGAATCAAAAAAAAAAGATATTACCATACCTGAGTAGAGGAGTCCCTAAAATGATCATAATATTTAAAAGAAATAAGTAAATTATTAACAAATTATTATATGAAGTCACGTGATTTCCATAATAGATTTCATATGATACATTGCTCATAATTTGCTTATAATTCTTGATATTTGAACTCCTTCACTTATATGGTAATAGTTATATTGTAACCATCTATAATAATTTGATCAACCTTTAATTTTGATATCGGACTCCTTTACTCAGATCTAATAATATCTTTTGATCAACATTTTTGAATTTACTTAGTTATATCTTTTGAACTCTTTAATTTTGTTACAATATATATATATATATATATATATATATATATATATATATATATATATATATATATATATATGGGCTAAAGACTTGTTCAGGCCCCAAAAAGTTGCATGCCAAAAATGTAATAGACTGTAAATATGATATCAACAGTCCTTTAAGAATAAGCTATATATTTAGGTTATATACTCATCCACTCCTCTAAAGATCTGACAGATACTGACAGCCAAAAGAATGATTAGCAGTTCACAATTTTGATATAGATAAAACAAATCAATCACTGCCTTTAAAGTATACAATGTTCCATAAACACTCAGATGATCATCACATTTCAGTCTCTCTAAGCTACTACAACCCATAATAGTTTTTTGCAAACACTATTGCACTGCCCTGCTTACATTCAAGTCTTAGGGGCTATTATTATAAAATATTGCCTTGCTCATCTTTGGAAGTCTTAAAGGCAAATATACATATATCAAAAGAACTATACCTTACTCTCTCTGGAGTATTAGAGGTAAAATCATGGCAGGACTACTGTTAACTGCTTAATAATAACTTACATTTGATATCATAATTTGGGTTGGAGCATTGAATGACATCAATCAGTCACCAGTGGCATGAACACATCACATCCTCAAAACAATGACAGAAATTCTCCATCCATCACCAAAACTTGTAACAGAACCAACCAAACTCCAACAATCAAATATCCAATCTAACCTTCAAAATCATAGATTTTCTACAACATAAATTTTTCAAATATGGATAAAATTACTACTTTACAATTTAACACCATCAATATAATTCTAAATCGAAACTAAGCTGTTTGATGACTGTATTTATTTCTCATCATAAAAAAATGCAATAACAGTAACCATTATCATCTAAACATTACACCAATATATTTTTATATATAAAAAAACATACATCTCTCAGGTATGTGATGTATTTCAAGCCCTAATTAGCTTATTTCAAGTCCTAGTTGATGCACCAAAAATATAACAGACCGACGACCCACCCTCAACCATCTACCTAAATCCATCCCACTGCATATACTGAAACACGAATCTGGCCGTCCATAAAAAATTGGAAAGATCCAGCAACACTACAGCCAAAATGGATCTTTACTACCATTCAACCCCCATTCATTTGGTAATACACACAGGATCCACCCAATTTTCATGTCACTCCATTAGATTCCCAGAATTCAAACCCAATCGTAATCTGAGTAGTTAGACTCTGTTCAGGTATAATTTATTAGTATATATCTAGCTAATGTGGGAAATGACTTGACATTATGGTTCATATAGTACACTTATTGGATACATATTAAATATATGTCTCCATATCAAGAGATATGTGAATTCAGCGATATATTCTCAACAAATTATAGACAACCCTTGATGTAAAATCAATTTAAATTAACAAATTTATTTTAACTTAATATAACACATTTAAATATATAAATATACATTTTAAAACACCATAAATATGATTCTTATCACTTCCACCTAATCTCATCCAAACAGAAACACAAAAAAAAAATACATAAAATAATAATATCATTAACTATGTGTCATTCTTGGTATAGATCAACATCTACCTTTCATGCCATCATTTTAAAATAAATAATAATTTATGATCATTAATACCATCTAAACAAATGACATTATTTGTTATTTGTTATATTTTTTTTTTTAAAAAAATAAAGAAATATGGTATCATCATATCAATATATAAATTATTATTTTATAAATATAGTTGAATTAATGGGTTCATTTGTGACTATTATCAGTTATGAGAACTGGAATTGCCATCAATTTATTAAATTAATTATAAGCACCTATAAGTAATGGTTAGTATGTGTCTTGTTAATAATGGGTTAATATGGGTTCTATTAATAATTAACTTTGTTACTAAATGTTATGTCTTTAATGGGTCGTCTTACCTTCATTTATATTCATTTCATCATAGTCTAGTCCTTCTCTTTCTTCTAACAGAACCATTTATATTGTTTTATTTCAAAAATGCATTTCACATCATGAAATGCTTACATCTAAATTGTTTCAGTACTTCCAGCTCAAAAAATCCAATGTGGAAGTAACAAAAAATAAATAAATAAATAGATAAATAGAGGAGAGAAAACCTTATATGATTTATAGCATCAGCATGTCAACCACAACAAACAAACAGTTACATATCAACATCAAATTATGAATGATTCTGTAAACATCTTAATCAAACATGAGCATCTTCTTTAAATGGAAAAATTCATGGTAAATTGGGAATTTTCAGCATCTCTTTTACTTGCTTCATTCTTCAAAGTAGTGCCTTCAATGATTTATCCATCTCCCAGAAGCTGACTAGTTTGGATAATCCTTGATTTAGCAACTTTCACAGTTGATATATAAAACTTCACATAATATTTGGTAACCATTGTATACACACATATATATATATGTGATGATGGGAATTCACACCTATCGATCATGTTCATCGCCCTCTTCAAAAACCATCTGAGTTGCCTTGACCTTGCACATCAACTTTCTGCACACCTGCATCATTCTTACACTAGTATATATATATAATTTTTTATATATATCAGTAGTGAGCACGTTATAACTATATAATAAACAAAACACGATTAAAGTGAATTTTAATGATAATAAATGTTATTAAGTCTAAATTTTCAACAGTTCTAGAATTATCAAATGCTTGATTACGTGAATAAATATCTCTTCACATATTTTATAGTGAAAAGTTCAATATAATTATAAATAAAATAAAAATAAAAATCTTGGTGACTATTATGCTTTAATCAACAGATTATAATTTATTTACTTCTTTAATTTCCATAGTTCCTGTAAAAGTTCAATTCCAATAGAAGCATAGTAAAATTCCTCCATTTCAGTTTTACTTTTTTTTTCTTCTACATGTATATATCAAATTAAACAACTTACAGTTCTATGCATCCTTGTTCTTTCTTTAAAATACTGAAAACGTTTTACCAAAATACAATAGTCAAATTATCAGAATTGCTGTCATTAACGAATATAAAAAAGAAAATCTTGCATATAACTTTCTCTATATGTTTTAATTTTTCCAGCCATTAGAGAAAAAAATAGTTGTTTTTTTATTGTTATGGTTACTGCATACGTTCTATTAAGGTTTCCTCTCCCCTTCCCATTTTATAACACTAGATTAAAAATTGGCTTTTTTTTCTCTACAAAACTTTCTCAACTGTTTGAACAATTTCGTTTTGTCAAAGGTTCTTTTAAAATATTAATAAAATTTAGTAATAAATTTATGATTTTGTTTCAAGCATTTCCAGTTCATTATACTACAATATAATTTTATTCATACTGTTATATATCATCAACTTACACTGTTCAATAGATGTATTAGCTTTTATAAATCAATACATCCATATATATATTTATGTTCAAATGCATTTAATGGTAAGGATAGGAATGAGAGTTATAGCTATCCTTACAATATATATATATAAAACTAAAACTACAACAGTCCACTGTACATTATATTTCTTCATCTGCAATTAAATTAATTTCACTGCATTTATATAAAATAAAAAATTTGCAATTAAAAAAATAAAAAACTTTTAATTGAACTTAAAATGCATCAGAAATTAATTTTAAAGTGTACATTAATATTAAGTTTTTTTATTTTCAATTATAAATATGTGCATTGTTGTTATTTTTTCTTTATATTTTATTTCTATACATCTGTGGCTACATAAAAAGCAAAATGGTGAATCAACAATGTATGTATAATTTTATTTGTAATTAATGGAGTAAACCATTCTTTCTGCCTATTGAGATTGGATTCATTCTATTCTCATCAACTATATTACTTATTCATAGCTTGGTTTACTCCATTAACAATAAAAAATAAATACATCTTGTTCTCTATTTAAAATCTTCAATTATTAAGCATGAGTTTATAGAAAAACCCCACTTATTAAATTACAATTCATTTCTGATTTAAATGCCACTGAATTAAATCATATGAGAGCACCCATATTGTATTTCAATCTTTTTTTTACTTTCATCATATTGAGTTTTTATATGTGCTTTTTTATTGTTATGAATGATGTGGTATTGGAATTCTTTTTGTCAATATTATTTTTAATCTTGCTCTAATTTATGTCCTTTGAAAATAATTTTCTATTACAATTTTTTAATTAATGAATTATTCATTTTTATCATTATTCTATAATAATTATTGGTATTAAAATGTTATCAGAATAGAATAAATAATGATATTTGAAATATTACTATTTTCAACTATTAAATGGCTATTTTAGATTATTGGAAACTTTAGAGTTATAATTTTAAAAATAAAAGGAAGGGTTTATTATTATTGTGGTTTTTTTTATTAAAACAGGTAAAACTCTTCATACAATAGTGCCACTCAGTACCAACCAGAGTAATCCATGGATGCCAGTAGGCTTGTGCATAAAATTCCCATTTAGTGCCTACTCATCCAATATTCCCAGACTAATTTCTAGTTTGTGGACTTTGTCAGTGAGGAGCTTTGGATCTGAGAGCACTGCTTCTAGATCTTAGAATCTAATGCAACCCTCCAGCAGCCACCTTTTATCTCTATTTAACTACAAAACTATGATAATAAAATTGAAAACACACTATTTTTAATCTAAGCTGAATTGCTTATATAGTTATATCAGTCTGAACTCAGTTCAGTACCTAACAACCATAGCCACCACTATCCTATTATGCAGGATTGGTGTTAAATCACTAAATATCACATTATCACCATTTCTTATGCTAGCACATAATTGTTTTTAAACAGGCAAGACTACATTCAGTAGTGCCACTCAGTGCCATGTGATGTTTAGTGGTTTAACACCAATCCTACCTAATAGGATAGTGGTGGATATGGTTGTTAAAGAGCCAAAGACAAAAATATGTATGGGTACTGAACTGAGTTCAGACCCATATGACTATAAAAGCTATTGAGCTTAAATTGAAAACATTATTGTGTTTTCAATTTTATTCTCATAGTTTCGTAGTTAAATAGAGATAAAAGGTGACTGCTGGAGTGTTGCATTAGATCTTAAGATCTAGGTGCAGTGCCTCACTGACAAAGGCCCCAAGCCAGAAACCAATCTGGGAATATTGGATGAGTATGTATTAGATGGGGATTTTATATACAAGCCTTCTGACATCCATTGATTACTCTGGTTGGCACTGAGTGGCACTACTGTATGGAATGTTTTTCCTGTTTAAGTAGCAGTTATGTGCTAGCATAAGAAATTGTGATCATGAGATGTTTAGTGTTTTTTTAAGATTATTTGTGTGTGTATATATATATATTATGGGGGGGAGAATGTAATAAATTTAATCATTTTTATGGACATATAAGTATTTTACTAATTATTAATGTATGTATTTTAATAATTGTATTTATTGTAATGCAAATAATGTCCATTGAGAAAGTTGCTATAGGGTAATTGATCATGTGATTGTGTAAAAAAAAAACATCTTCAAATGGTTCCATTAATGAATGAAAACGGGATACATGTATTAAATAATATTTTTATTTATAGTAAGTTGTCTATTTCAATTTTGTTTTAAATTGATTATTTTTAATTTTAGATAATCTCTATATGAATTCAACAAAAATATATAAAATTAAGATAGTATTTGAACATACAAATTAAAAAGAATATATTTAAATAATGCTTTAACTTGTCATTTATTTAAAGAAAAAAACTTTCCTTGCACTTCTCTACAAATTATATTTCAGTAGTTTTTATTATAATTATTCATCTGTCATTGTTTAATTACAGTTTTCATTTTGTGGAATTTTTTTTTTTAATATTTTATTAATCTTTTTGGATACAGGATTTAGGTATGCTAATGATTGCGATATTTTTTCCAGTTCAAAAGTTGATTTACAGAATATTCTTATTGGTGTAAATGCAACATGTTGAAATGGTATTTTTCAACTCATAATAAAATATGTAGATATTTTAGATTTAAATTTAATCTTGAATTGTTTTTTTTATACATAAAATTTATTTAGCTTAAATTATATTAACTAAAATAGATGGGTAATGCTAATCTATTACTTATTCAAGTCCAATTTTTTTTTTAATTATACCTTGATATGAAAATGGTGAGGGGGTCAAACTAATTTTGCTCCATTGTTTAAAATGTTAAGCAAATAATTTTATTGATTTTGTTCTTTATGAATGTGTCATTAATTGCATCACACATTAAGGATCCACGATCTTAAAAATCTGAGCAAAAAAATAATGAATTTTAAGTAACAAAAGAAAATATTTCTGCAACATTTTTTTTTTTTTGCTACTGCTCTTTAAAATGGAACTAAAGCATGAAACATGAAAAAGAAAATGAATGAGGAGGTCTTTGCAAAAACTATATAAATAAATTGATTTATAATGTGATTATTCTGTATACTTTTTACCTCAGAGAAGTTCCAATGTATGTTGGCTAATTAAAACCATGATTATTCCTGGGGAATGCTTTACTAACAACCATATCTTCAGGAACCAAATGGTGAAGGAAGTATTATCACAAAAAGGATGAGGATCAATTGCTAGCTAGCCAAAATACTCCAGCTGGGAAAACAGACAAATACCATTGTACATGTATAAATAAGCTATGAACATTATATTATTATCAGAGGCAGTTTCTCTCCCACCAATATTTTTAAGCCAGCCAATTTGAATTCTTATGTATTATAAATCAATGCAAGAATCTATATTGGATTTTCACCATGTAACTGCATAATAAGTTTTAGACTGGGTAATTATGAACTCTTGTAAATAAAATGCAATTAGACTCATTTATTGAATAATGTCTCAAACTGTTAGGGAAATAACACTAAAAGCAATGGAGTATGATTCTAATATAAAATAATTATATTTATTTATAATATGTAATTATTTAAATATCTTTATGTATAATTTTGATAATATCTTTTATAAGATCTGATGAATCTTGATTTGGTTGATTCTTAGGCAATAACTTTTAGGGTAGTTAATTAATAATTAAGAGGGTCAAATCTTTTATTTATGTAATATTTTAAGTTTAGTTTTTGCTCTGGATAACTCTAATTGTGTGAAATTTTGAGTTGAATCAAAGTTATTTTCCATCAAAGTTATTTTCCAATCTTGATTGTGTCCCTTTTACAGATCATCTTCTAGAATAAAATTAAGGATGGAGTGCCTTGCATATTGGCAGCAGATAATCTCTATTTTAGATTACTTGTGCACATTGGCTTGAATCTTGTTGTTGTCCTTTAATTGAGTGGTAGTTCAGGAGGTCCCTTTGTAATTATCATTACAATAAAGCATTTACGTGCATACCTCTCATGTAGTTACATTGTTATTTAGGATATTATTTAATTAGCCAAATATTGATTGAAAATGATTTGGAGTAAAGATTAGGAAGTAATATAATGATTTAAATATTAATCAAACAGAATCATTAGATTATGGTATAGGAACATTAATAATAAGATTTATTATACTTTTATTTGTACATTTACTTAATTCATACATTTATTTAATTTGTACATTTACAGTTCAATTTATTAATGATGTAAAAAATAAGTTTCATCATTATTATAGCATTATTCTTCTATCATTTGTGTTTTAGTCCATTTTAAAGGTAATAATAAAGGATTCTTTATACTGCATGGGTATTCATGTACCACAACAAACTACTTTATTGTTGCAAATATGACCATTTAACAAATAAATTTAGACCAGTTTACTAAAAATAATTTAAAATAGTAATTCTTTCTTGTCTTGTTCAAGGTTATTATCTAATGGTGGCCTGTAGTAGTCATATTGCTTTTGTGCATCTCAACGTGTACCATGACAATGTAAAGACTCTGGTTTATTAATTAATGTACAAAACATTAGTCAATGATAGAAGAAAAATCTGCAATTTTTAGCTTGGATGATTATCAACATGAGAATGTAAATCAGTTAAAATTCCATTGTAATTTAATAAGAAGAAAGATTAGTTTAGATGTTGAGATGTAACATACTTTTAATAAGTATAAAATAGAGAATTTTATCACAGGGAATCTATGCTAGCTTTATATAGAGTTGTTATTTTACCAATTTTTTTACATGAAAGTGAAACTTAACATCCTATCATTGCAATATAAAGGCATTAGAAAAGATTTCTTTAAGGATATTCTACAAAAAATTTAGAAATATGATGGCTAGATTATGAAACCAATCTGTGTTTTTCGACTTACTGGATCAGATACTATAGAGTACAAATCACACCATCATTGAATTGAACACGTAAAATGAATGATCAATGCAAGACTTCTAGAAAGGTAATTATGATGAGAGGTAGATCTGACTACATTTTAAGGTCTGTCTCAAAGACTTTCTAAAGAAATTAAAATGTCAATTGTTTTCATTGGGAATATAAAGCAGAGAATATTATACATTGGAGAGCTACAATCAGACATGGTGTTAACATATTTCAAAAATTAAAGTTTTCTGTTGAAAAAAATTAATAGACAACACCATAAAATATCAAATAAACAGAAAAATGAACCAACATGTTCTACATGTGGACAACTTGCAATTCACAGATTGATTTGCATATTCATTGCAAAATTCATTTGTAGAATAGTTTCCATCTCTTTCTTCTTTCTTTTTTTTTTTGTAGAGGTGGAATGGTCTTGTTCATTTTTGGATGGTTGTTTATTATTATTATTATTATTATTATTATTATTATTTGTTTACAAAAAATCCGTTTTTTCATTCACTAATGCAAACAATAACCATTTCAATTTTATTTTCCAGATATTTTTTATGATTACATAACTACTATATGATTTCATTTTAAATTTCTTTTATGTGAATTTTTATTTTATGGTATTTTCTTAGAAAAAAATGTGAATTTTACAAGAATTTATTCTAATGTATTTCATTTATTTATTGCTTTTATATATATATGTAGTGAATATTTAATTCATTGGGCATGCGTATACTGATTTCCTCTATTTACCACCACCACTATTCCTAGATCTTGAATTCAAAACCATGGAAATATGTTATAAAATATGTATCTATTATTTTTTTACTGTCCTCTTTTATATATCTATCATTATCAAATCACTCTTCTAACATATTTATTTACATTGATTTTTTTTTAAATGTTTGAATTGACATTTTAATTTTATTAAAGAAAAAAGAAAAGCGGAAGAAGGAGAAGGCAGTGCGAATGTAATTCTTATAATTCAGAGATAATTTTATCTGTTTCTTATACTTTTGTTGTTTTTTTTTTAACTTCAGAAAAGCTTTGCTTTAAGTTTAAAAATAGAGCTTTTTATTTCTAATAGAAGTTTTAACAGGTTAAATAAAGATTTTAATTTTGTTCAACTTTTTCTAAGTCTTAATTTTTTCAGAGATAAGAAGCAAATAAGTGTCAATTTAGATTCTTTTAAATAAATAAATAATTGGATAAAATTATTTAGTATTAAAAAATCTTATACCTATAGACAATTAATATTAAATCTGATTTTTTTTCTAACATATATAATTATTAGAGTTATATGTATATAGTATGCGCTGATTTTATACTTACACACACACACACACACACATTTTGCTAAATAGCAATGCTGAATATATTCAATTATAACACTTAAATTGTAATTAAAATTAAATATTAAAATATACTTTATACGAATTGCAATATAATGAATAATTATTAAATTACTTTTTGTGCATTTTTACATGTCTATTGTTTATTTTTTTCTGGTTCCTTAAAAAGCAATGGATCAAAAGTTCACTGCACTTACATTTATAAAACAAAAATCCAATAAATAATAAATAACCAAGTACGGTTTTTAAGTTTTTAAAAAATCTACTCTTTCTTTTCTTGTATACTACTATTAAAGATGCGTGTGTGTATTTAGGTGAAAAAAATTAAAATCATTAAAAAAAAAAATCCTAATACAAATCTGATAGTAATACTAATAATTTTATATCTCATTAAAGATAACTATTCTTTATGGAAAATGTGATACATTTGAAAGATTTAACCAATCATTAAAATTTATTGGAGAAACATTTAACATTTGCAAGTTATATAAGAGAATCTCAATAGTTTCAGGACAAAACACAATGAAAAATCTATTGCTGGTGAATTGAGTGATTCTGAAAATAAATGAAGCCATCTGACATTTTAATCAATTGGTTAAAATGTATAGAATATGCAGTTCAAAACTAAAAACTTTACATTCTGTCTAGCTGTGTATTTACTTTTTTATATACATAATTAGAATTATCATGATTAATTAAAAAATTTTAAATAATAAATAGGCAATAATCTCCTATAGATATTAATAAAATTCTTTTAATAGATGATGACCAATTACCTGAGAATCATATAAGATGCTATATTATTTAGAAATGGATAAATTCATTTAGATAATTATAGTATGTATCCAAGAATTTATTAATTATTACGACTGTATATTATCAATAGTAAATAAAGAAAACTTTGAATTCCACTCTTTTGATAACTGTCTGGTCTAGGATATTTTTGTTAAAATAGAAAATATTGAATAACTGTAGTTATAAAATCTACACACATACATGTATATATACAGTTGGTGATGATGAGCCTTTAGATCATGTGAGTGAGTAATCAACTTTTTTAATAATAAATATTACTCTATTATTACAAATAAAGAATACGCAGTTCTTTGTTTTAATTTGCATTTTAAAGTTCTTTTATAGTATAATAATGACTAAAAATGTCTTTTTAAATTATTCTATGTAAACATTTGCGTAATGTGTAAGAAAAATCATGGTACTTGGGTATTATTCCTGCAACCTAGGAAAGATAGGACGACTTTTTACATACGCGATATTGTTGCGAACATTAAATAAACCCTTGCAATTTGAGTTTTTTTCCTCGTCAAAAAACGTTTTTTTGAACGGGTACAAAACGTGCTTTGAAACGTATCAACCGAAACTATTATATAGGTGCTTTTTTTGGGCATTTTGGTATTTTTTTTTCTGATTCAAAAGTTTGTTGTTTGTACATTTTAAACTGACCATTTGTTATTATTGTGAATTTGGTTTAACATTTTACATTTTAAATGCATTATTTACTTCTGTGTTTTTTTTTTTCCAATTTCAACTTGGTTATTGTCTGACTTCTGCGTTTTTGAATCTTTGAATTAAAAGTTTATTATTTAATTGTAATTGAATGAAGACGTTGACTTTGTTATTTGTTTATTCCAAAAATTAGATTGCCTGGCAGAATTCCATTTAGAGCATGTACTGGGCAATCACTTGTTCCACAAATCTTTCGGAGAAATAGGAAAGATGGTGGGGGGGGTATTACTGACAATCGCCATTTTGTATGTAAAAATCGTCTGCATAAATGTATATTTCATAGAATATTTTTTCTTTTTTACTTTTAGAAAAATATATTTATGTTGGGTTTTCTTTTATGGACCACGTATTTTTTTTTAGAAAATTGATCGAATTAAGTAAGTATCAAAAGTTAGTTTGTGTCCGTGTACAATTTGTAAAAGTACGTGTACATCTCTCGTAATATTTTTTTGTTTTTGTAAAACTGTATTGAGTATTATTTCTGCAACCAAGAAAAGATAGAATGACTTATTTGTTTATTCGAAAAATTAAATTGCCTGGCAGTATTCCATTTAGAGCATGTACTGGTCAATCACTTGTTCGACAACTTTTTCGGAGAAGGAGGAAGGACGTTGGGGGGGGGGGGGGATTGCTACTGACCATCACCATTTTGTATGCAAGAATCGTCTGCGTAAGTATATATTTCATAGAATATATTTAGTTTTATAAAAATAAATATTTATGTTGGGTTTTTTTTTCTCCTGCAAACACGGACCACATATTTTTTTTTTTGAAATTGATCAAATTAAGTAAGTGTCAAACGTTAACTTGCGTCCATGTAGAATTCATAAATACGTGTTTATCTCGTAATATTTTTTAGTTTTTTTTTGTCTTTGTAAAACTGTATTGAGTATTATTTCTGCAACCAAGGAAAAATAGGATGACTTTTCACATTCGTATCAAAGCATTGCTAACTTTCTAATGTTTTTATAATGTTTGATGTTGCCAAAATAACAACATTAAAAAGTTAGCAGTGTATTGATATGAATGTGAAAAGTCCTCCTATCTTTCCTTGGTTGCAGGAAAAATACCCAAGTACCAAAATCATTAATAGTTTCAAAATAAGTCACTGTAAAATACCTATTGGGTTCAGTTTTTTGTTATAAGGTTTACAGCGACTTTACATAAAATGAGTATCACATTCACATTTGCTAAAGAACAGAATAGAAAGTAAAAATAGACTTTAAATCACCAATTTTCCAGACAATCTCTCAGACAATTATTCATAGAAATATAGTGAAGGTGAAGAAAACACTATACTGGGCAAGATCACCAAAATATTGTGCCAATTAAAGTTTGGTGTAAATTCGGTATGTGATGGAACATCAAGTATATGTATTTTTTTTTCTTGGCTGATTTTTAATAGAAAGTGTATTAGCCAAGAATAGTGAAGTAGCTTACTATGTCAATAAAATATTAAGGCCAGAAGTGTGTTATTAATTTATCCATTTGAAATGCATTTATAAATAATAAAGTTTATGGTTTTTAATAAAATTATTATTATTTTTATATATGTGTTTTTGCTTATTGCTGTTATAAAAATAGATTATAAATAATATACATGAATATTTAATGTCTTAAATGTGTTTGTTGTTATGCTATATATAATGATTACAAAATATTTTTTTACATTTTCTATTATTGTTGTAAAAGCAATTTTAAATGTGGAATGCAGGGTGATTTTAGTGATAGAATTATAAAAAAGTGTTACCTTGGATTTAATGGTATTAATTATACAACATTAAAAAAGGGACTGAATGATTTTGCATTCTCTGACATTTTGACTTTCATATATGCAGATCCAAGCTCTTTTATATAATTTTTATTTATTTATTTTAAAAGTATTTATTTATTACCTATAAAAAATGAATGGGTTAAGAATGATTATATTTGTCCAGTAAAACTGCACAAGATTACTGAAATTTGTTAAAGGTATGAGAAAGTAAATTCATAGCATTCAAAGTCATCTTAATATTTCTTCACTAAAAATAGATATCATATGAACAAAATGTTTTGATAATGGAATATAAAAGCTAATAAAATAATATTGGGTATGAAAATTGTTTTCATCTACAGATATAATTTTATAAAGTTGATGAAGTGTTTAAACTCAGGATTTAAATTGGTTTATTTGTATGGTATAATATCATAAATAAAGATTGGCATCTGTTTATTCATAATGTTATTATAGTGTTATATACCTGCAAAATGAGGGATAAAATTTGATACTGAAAAATGCTAGAATTAACAAAATACACATTATTTTGGGTAATGGCTAATGTTATTCTGACTTGGATTAGACTAATTTTTCTTATTTCTCCCATGGGATCTTCCCAATGCATCAGGATTAATATCACTCATAATTAGTAAAGCAAAGCACAGAAAATCATTTTTTTAAAACTTGTTGATTCTCCAGACGCCACATTAAATTAAAAAACTGACCTGAGACACAATTTTCACAATAACTTCAGTTTTAATATTGTTAGAGCAAAACACTTTACATTTATAGAAACTAGAAAAACTAAGGAAAATAATAAGCCTAAGACAAATAGTGATAACCCTATTTATAAAATAAGGAAGAAAAGAAATTTCAATTCTGAACATAATTATTACTTTATCGTTTGTTCATATTTTCTAATTTATCATTAAGTAAGTTGAAATTACATTTTCATAGATAATTTCTTTGTATTTCTCACAAAATTATCTTTCAAACTATATATAATACTTTTTACCTGAGACAATCCATAGCTTCAGAATTTCCAAAATTAGTCACATAAGAATTCTTCATTTTTATCTTGTATCCCAAAAGTTAACAAATCTCAAAAGGCATTTATAAGAATAAGATTCATCCTAATAAAAGATACAAAACAAATAATTTCCAGAAGGTGGATATGCATTTGTCATCATAAAAATTGGCTTCTTGTCTATCTAAAACTAGAAAGTGTAGGCTACTGTCTGTATCACTGATAAAATGAGTTTCATCTCTTCATTTTATATTTTGTGTGTACATCAGTGATATTTATATTCTTTATACACACCAGTGATGCTATAATGTTATATTTATTGTCCCACAGAAAGATAATTTATTTGTATATAGCTCATTTGCTAGCTATAGACTTGAAAATGATGTGATGCAAGACATGGCAAAACTACTGATTCCACAGCAATAGTATAGGCAAGAATCAGAATTTGATTATTTGCCTGCATACAATTCCATGTGGTATATATGTAACAATTTTGACTATCATCATGTACACACATGTGAAATCTCTCTTTATTGGTTTAAGTGTTTATATTTTCATATGGTACAATGCCCAGTAAATTTTGTGATTGCTGTACTGCAATCTTTCTGTACATCTGATAATCAGTTTTTAAATTTACATTGCACTGCTCTTTATATGTAAATCATTGTTTGTTAACACATGCAAGTGCAAAAACAAATATAAACACATTAATAAATTATTAATTTTTTGAGAATCATTATGTCTATAAAATAAGGTTGCCTCACACTTGGATCAGAGACCCAGAATTATACTGTACAAAAACTACTTTCATTATATTTGAATACAAATTTATATACCGTATAATAAAGAGCTTAAATGATTTAATATTATATAATTTATAGGAATTTGTAAAGTATTCACTGTGCAGCCTTTGGTGGCGCTGTTTCTAGTTAAAAACAGAGCGATATAACATTACCAGGCCGCTCGATTTTTTTTCCTCTAATATATCATATTTTGACATACGGCTGTAGTTTTTTCTTTTTAATATATTGGTTTTTGTTTGTTTTTTTTTTGGGACATAATTATTTTTTTTTTGTTTTCATTTGATAAATTTAAATCTGTAATGGACACTTTAACTTTTTTTTTTGGATCCCAAAAGTAAATAATTTTTGACATGCGTCTTTTTTTTTTTTTTTTGCATTTCCATTCTAAATCAACTGTTTTTTTTTACAAATGTCTTTTTTTTTTTGGTTTGGATTCGATACAATTCAAAGTATAAGGAACAGTTTTAACTTTTTTGTTGAATATCTCAAATATACACAATTTTTACATATGACTTTCTTTTTCTTTGCCTTTTAATATACTATTTTTTTTTTGTAAACAGATGTCTTTTTTTTTTATTTAAAATTAGAATCGACTCTTTCTTTTTGAATTTGTTAAAAATGCGGGTTGCTGTTTATTGATTTAGCAAAAAAAACAAAAAAACAACAAAACTGTCCAACAAACTCTGCCTCAGATGTCCATCTTTGCTTAGAAATGAAAAGAATTGTTTGGTATTTTGACTAAGATATCGATCAAGAGAGTTGATTCTCTTATGACCGAAAGAAGCATGTTGTTGATTGATTTGAGAAGAATATGAAGCTGTCCAACCAAATCTGCACTCACACTCAGCTGTAAAGCCCTACCCTGTGAACACTGACATTCTGGGTATTAATTAATCGACTTACAGATCAAAAGAATCACAAACAGAACACAATTTCTTTTAAATCAAATAATAAATTTTTTTCACCATGTATGACTAAACCCAATCAACTGTGTCATCTTTTTCTCACTTTTTTGGGACATTCCCTGATTGCAAGAATGTGGTGGTAGCCATTTTGTTCTTCTTTTGTTACTCTCGTCTGAGTCACGACAGAAACAGTACTTTTTCGCTAACAACTACAATTGTCTGACAGAGACGTTGACATACTTTTTTTGAGTTCCAAATAACAACAAACCCTCCCCCCCCCAAAAAAAAGCTTGGACAAATCTCAAGAATACACTGATAATTACTAGTATGCCAAAAAGATCTCAGTTAGGAACTACAGAAAATCATCAACATCAATAAACAAACAGTTTCAAACCATTCCAGTGCACACACTCTCAGATTAAATTCGAGTGAGAATACAAATTTGCTCCCTATGCATAGGAATTCATACCGCAATGAAAAAAGCAGCAAACTAGATGATCATCTAGTGTGTTAGTTTAGACATAAGGTTAGGATGCACAGAAGAATTGGCCATGGATTCTAACCACTACATCTATTGTCTCTTGCCTTAAGCAGCTAATACAATTGCTAGTCATGTATTAGCCGCAAGGTTTGGACATGAAAGCAGTATTATTCTGTGTTTTTACACAGAAACAGTGCCATCTCAGGCTGTACAGTGAATAGTTTACAAATACCAATTTATATAGTATACAGACAAATGCAAACAAATTAATAAATTATACCATTCAAATAAATTTTAAAAAAATTAAATATTATTCAAATAGAAATTACTTATGACTGATATTTGCAATCATGTTTTTTGAAGGCCTTGAAATGTGAATCATCAGCACATTTTAAATCCATTTTATGGAGTAATAAGGTGATAAAGATTTTCTGCCTTTCTCATCTTTGTGTAAACCAATAAAGTGACCAGAAAAGAAAAAAAATGCACCTATTGATAAGAAAATCAAATTTTATCTGACTTCAAACTGTGTACATCATTTTAAAGATGGAATAAGCAACAATGAATGCTGAGATTTCTGTTGATGTCATGCTTATAGTTTTTGCAAAATTTAAAAATGAAAACAAAATTTCAATGAATGAGCTTCCACATACACACAACATGGCTTAAGTGCTCAATGTGTTAATTAATTAAGTAAACATTTCTACAATACAAAATATATTTAGCAATACACAATAATAGTCTGGAGCTTGATACACCTTCCATTGTTGCCTAAAAATAAAAGCATCCAACAAAAGAAAAAAAATATCTATCTATCTTTGATAGTTAATCATTTCTGAGGAATAAAATTTTTTCCAAATCAACTTTCCTTCATTAAATATGATATATTTTTCTTTTATATCACAACTGACATAATTATCATACACCAAACAAATGACATTATTATTGTAAAATGTTATTAGCATAAGGTCATTTAAATCACTTATCTGGTCACTCAAAAAATAAAAAAAATAAGATTATAACTGTATGAATGCCAAAACTGTAATGATAAATAATGCTGGATAATAGCTACTCAAATATTACACATATTTGGGTAGCAAAACTGTATCATATGTATGAAAATAATCGGGAAGTGGGTTTGAATTTTCTTATTTAATATTTCCTACAAACTGATCAAGCCAAAAACTGTAACTATAAAATAATAGATCAGTAATAACAAATCTCTCACTTCTGGCTAGTTTAAACTTATAAAATATCAAATGTAGTTTACATCTAAGACTCTTCTATTACATATGTGTGCATTTCAAATAAATATACATCAAAATCAAAGGAGAATTATATTGATTTCAAAATATATTTAGAATAAGTAAACAAATTGTCCTAAAGGTTTTTTTAATGTACACATCAGCCTTTTCCTTTTTATATTACAAAGTTATAATATCTAATAGCAATTTGATATGGCCAGACAAAAATTAGTTTATGCATATTTAATATCTCAGGGTAAATGTCAAAATGCCACAGTGAATCTAATCCATGTGACCATAAATCAATAATAAGCGTCAACCTTATAAAGAAAATACACAAAAACCAAATTTATATATATATACACACATTTTATTAACATTTAAGTGATTTCATATTATCATTAATTACAAACATATTTATGAAATTACAAGAGCTTTTCAAAGTATTAAAGAAAAATAATAAAAAAAATTCAAAATGAAATGGTGCCATTTATATTCAGCGCTGTTTTTTGTAAGCTGAAAAAAATCTTAACCAGAATTATATAAAAGAATATTATAATTATTTGGTAATAAAATAAAAAACTAATTTAGCATATAGTTTCTATACATATTTCACAGATAAACGTTCCTTTTACTAATACACTGAACTTAACTATTGATATAAAATATAATATAGGAAGTTTCTGAACAAACTACCTTAGGATAACAAGTAGTAGCATATTTAAAAAAGGCAAAAGTAAAGTAAATACATTACATATACATTCTTATCCTTAACATATAACAAGAATTTTTATCATCTCTTATATAAAAATGAAATAGCTAAACAATGAGGGGAATTCTCATCTCTCAGATAAAACAAGTTTGTAATAAGAGGAATTCACCACCTCTTATACAAATAAAAATTATATAGATTATCATATATGACAATGCCAAGTATATGAAGGTCACTATTCAAATCATTCAGTTAACAAACAAAGTTTACCAATGCCTTTCTTCTATACTTGACCTTAATGACTCTATATACAACACAATTTCTTGTCCCAGGGATGATGTATTTATAAGATTTAAAGTTTTAAATTTAATAAATTTTAATAATCATTATATAACCCTTAGTAAGCATAATCATTCACACCATAAATTATTATATGAGATGTTTGCAAGCATGTATTACATATAAAGCAAATAAGATATTTTTAAATATTATTTTTGCTATTTTAAAATGTTTTTTTTTGAATATTGTGTTTGGAGATCTAAGAGAGAAAAAAATGCATAGCAATAATTCATAATAAAAATATTATTAATGGAAATAATGACTTTATTTTTTTTATTTTTAATCTCAAGTCCTAAATTCATTTTCAATCTGATTTTCAATGGGCTTCCCAGGTGATACTTATTGACAAACTAGAAAATAGAAGATTATCATAAAAAAGTTCATCTTGTTTAAATTTTAAAAGTTCTAGATAAACAATGTTTTTTCCAAGACTTGTTTAGATGATTACAGGTGGATGTAAAAATTTAAGAATTCTTGGAAATGTTAATAAACTATTAATTGGTCCATGCAGTAATATTATCTCTCTGGATGTCTTTAAAATGTAACTTCTTCAATGCTTAGATTTAGAAAAGATAGATTGCCTTTTTGTTAGATGGACTTTTATTTTATTTTAGCCTTTTTAGTTTTAATTTAACATGATACCATTGAGGAACTTAGCAGTAATGTAGGCAACTGTACAAATGAAGACTTCACAAGCCCCATTGAACTCTTTATCTAGTCAAAATACCATGGCTAAGAACTTTAATACTATTGCCATTTTTTTTAAAAAAACTATTAAAAGAAATGATCTAGTTGGTATCACAAGTTTCTTATCTGAATTCCCTGTTGGTTTTTTATTAAGGGTAAACAATCCCCCTTACTGCAAAATTAATGGCACCTGAAATTACTATAGTTATCTCCTAGAAATCCTCTAACAACCATGCGATACTAGAAAATTTTTCATGGTTTGCTTTGTATACTCACACACATACCTTGAACATTTGTTTTTGAATGTCTTGTCAACTACTTTTAAAATAAATTTAATGTTAACAAAAATAATAAAAATGTAACTTAAATAATTACTTTTTATATAATTTTATTAAATTTAAATTTATATATCTCTTGCTATTATAAATACAAATCAGCATACAGATATTTTTCGACAAGTATTAAAACTAAAATAATTGTCTATATTATTTCAATTATCTTTTTTTAACATTTAAAATAAACTGTCACTTAAATGTAAATAAAATATTTTAATCTCAACAATTAAAAAAAAAAAGAACTGTTTAAAGTAAAAACCAATTTTATAAGTGAAAGAAATAGACACAACAGATTTCTATTTTTAAAGTCAGATTTTTGTCTGCAACTATATATGATTAAAAATAAAATCTTTATTCTTTTAAAGATTGTGTATTTTTTTCATAGGCTGGCTACCACAATATGTAGATCAAGTATAAATGTCCAGTCAGTTTAAAACACAATATAGTTTTACATTTTTATTTACTGTGTTAATACTAAAAAGCTAAAAATAATAGAGATAAACATTTTTTTGTATTAAGTGCTTTTATTTACTATAGTCTAAAACAAAAAAAATAATTGTTTCTTCAACTATGGGGGGGGGGGGGCTAAAATTAATTAAGTTGTGACTAAAGCTTTTTTACAATATCAAGATAGTAATACTTTATGTTAAAACTAAAACACACAAAAAATTGCTTCTTCAACTACAATTGGAGTTTTTTGATTTAATTTGAAATAAAAATATGGTGAGGGGTGTCCTAAAATAAATTCATTTCTTATTTTTTATAAGAAGGATTGACTAATTAATTTCTGGACTCCCCATGTTTTTACTTCAAGTTAAATCTAAAAATCCAATTGTGGTTGAAAAAACTTTTTTTTTTCTTTTTAGTGGACAACAAATAAAAACATTTAATATAAAAATAAGTTTTTTATCTGTATTACTTTTAATAGTTGTTAATGCAAATATCTCTAATTTGTATAAATAAGAGAAAATGGCAACCACATGACAAAGCTTTTTATAAAATTATTTTATGTTAAAACTGAATGTAACAATTTCAGTTTTTTTTATATTCTAATTGGTGTAAGAATGCTGTTCAACATATCATGTCATGAAGTAGCATTCTTGTACTTTAGTATGATTCAGCACTTCAAATAAAAGCCATTATTTTAAGTTAGTCTTATTTTTAATACATATTTTTGTAATAATCATTAATTCATCCAAATTCTTTTCGGTGAAATTCTCATATAGTTACTAGTGGAACCACTATCACATAGTTGAATCTATAAAATGCTAAAAACTAATTTCTAAAATAATTCTGTTTTTGGTATATATTTTCTTTTAATGTTAGTCTTTGCTTATAACTGCAATCATTCTTTATCTACCTTTTTTTAAAAAAAAGATCTTTTTTTCTATAATTTATATTTCATTTATTAACTAAAGTGAAAGACAGCAACCTTTTGCATGGGCTTTTAGAATATTTATATGACAGCCAATCAGATGTAATGATGATTGTGTAGGGAACTCTCAAGCCACAACACAAGACAGATTTTACAAAAAAAAGATGGTTCCACCTTTTTCGTTACTTAAATTTATATATAAATAAGCCAGTCTAAAGTATTTTGACTTGAGAGTATGAAAATTTAAACATCTTCACATTTAACTCACTGCTTATAATTTATAAACAAACAATGTGAAATCTTATGATTTACTGCGAAGTAATTTTTTCAGATGTTATGAATTGAACAGTAATGTATGTAAATATTACAAATTTATTAAGTGCAAGCAGTTAGTAATTAAAGTGAAAGGCAGAAACCTCTCACATGCACTTTTAGAATGCTTATATGACAGCCAATCAGATGTAATGATGACTGTGTAGGGAACTCTGAAGACATAACACAAGACAGAGATTTTTAAAAAAAAAGATAGTTCCATCTTTCTCTTCACTTAAATTTATATATAAATAAGCCAGTCTAAAGTATTTTGACTTGAGAGCATGAAGCTTTAAACATCTTCACATTTAATTTACTGCTTATAATTTATAAACAAACAATGTGTTTATATATAATTTTTATGGCCTGTTTATTTTTTTGTAAACTGAATTGCAATCTCATTTACATATATATAGCAATCGAATATAACTTTTTTACATAATAGAGTTAATTTCCTTTTTTTTAATTTACAGAAAGGCAATGATTTCTGCTTAATTTTTCTAAATCAAAATTTATTTTTCTATTCTCTTTTAATCTATATTTAAACATTGTGATTTATTTAATTTAACTATAAATTACATACGAGTCTATATGTTTTCGTCACAACATAATTTATAACAATTCAAATAGAAATAATTATAAATAAACTCTTTTTTTTCTTTTATTAAACAAAGACTCAAGATTTCATTTAAAAATTGAACAGATATTACTTTCTAATTACTTATTCAATAAAAAGTCTACTTTTTCTTTTAATTACTTTTTACAAATTTAATTATTATTTACAATATTAAATTTGCTAATAACTCTTTTAATTAAAAAAGATTTGAATGCAATTACTACGATTATCCTCTTAAATAATAAAATGCTTTTTTGTTAAATATTAAATTTATGAAAAAATATTAATCATCTTACTATCACATCGCAATTAAAATGAAAATACCAAAATATGTAATTGTATGATAAATCGCTTAGAGGATAGATCGTACAATTAATAATTCCATTCAATTGGTCTGAATTGAGTTTTTTGTTTACATTATTGAGATAAGAAATAATCCTGGAATTTTTATTTCAGAGTTCATCATTCTGCAACTATACAAAATTGCACAGGCAAAAAATCACAAGCCTGAGTATAAAAATGTTGAAGTTTTAATCAGGCAGGATTTGAATCTAGATTAAAGATATAATAAGCAAATGCATTATGATTACACTACATGACCCTTATACTTATATAAGAGTTTGCTAAATATGTTTAAAAATAAAAGAAAATATCATGTTTATCTATTAATCTTGATATCTCAGTAAATTTTAAACATGTCTTATTGGGTTTTATTTTCATAAGATTAACCAAGTAGAGTTCTGTTTTTTTATTTATTTTACATAAGATAGTTCAGTCTCAGCTCACTGTTATTCTCATAAGCTTCATTGACATTATTTTCATTTGTTCAACTTTTGAGTTTTTATTTTTGCATTTTTTTTTTTGCTTTTATCCTCATTTATTGCATACTACACAGAAAATAATTTGATTTTATAAGCTTTTCCATGGTAATTAAAGATTTAGAACATCAAGACTCAGATCCAGGATATTGTTATAATTTGAAAAATAATTATCAAAATGCAACAATAATGATTAGACTGCATCCTAACACTATGAAAATTTAAAAATATATGAAAAATGATTCCATATCTCCAACAAATATTATGAGTTCTAAAGAAATTATTTTGTTGGTACTTTTTTTTTCTCAGTGATGAAAGTTTATTCATCAAAAAAAAAAAAAAAATGATACAAATACAGTTAAATAAAAGGTTTACAAAGAATGGTAAAAATGAAATTCAGGAGCAACATAGTGAAAGGGGAAGGATACATATGAAAAAAGAAAGGTATGTGGAAAGGGTGTGTATTAATCATTAAAGACAAATAAATGTTACAATTAGAAATTATGTGTAAAGTCTAGAGTTTAAATATGAGTAGCATTTTAGGAGTACAATATTGAGAAATCCAATTTGCGGTGGATAAATTGAGAATAGGAAAACACTTGGAGATAACAACATTGGAAATAATAAATTTAAATAGGGTGGATCACTTGCTAAACCTGCAACATAGGGGGAAAGGGAATATATGACCTTTTTACTCCCACAATTAATGTGTCATGTTGCAATGATATCATATTAAAAGAAATAGTCCTACAATGGTGATGTCACTAGCAATTTTTAAAAAAATCCCAGCATAATTTGCAATCAAGTGGTTTCATTTTTGGAGCAATTTTTTTTTTCAGATCTCCATTTTGTGTGGTATATATTACGTGGTAAGTGTAATAGAAATATAGTTAATGTATTTTTATTAAAATTAATTCAAAATCATTATCATTTACTGTTTGTTTTGAGTATATTTAAATTAATATATATATGTGCTCTGCGCACAGTTAATGAAACTATTAATAAATTGTCCAAATTTTTACTGCCAAGGGCTTTCGGGACAGTCTACAGTCCCATATTCATGGCGAGTTATTCTGTTAATAACTGTAAAACTATGCAAATTTTATGCAAATTTATATGCAGATGTTACGTGGACCATTTACGCCTCTCTTCTGTTGATTGCTGATGGGTCAGCTGCAATGAAGTAAGCTTCCCTAACTTTACGTTTGGTGTCGTTTGTTTCAGAGCAAACGACACTGGCTGTGGTAGGTAGAAAAGCATGTCAGAGTTTCTTTCGTGTTCGACAAAAATCGAATTACCTTCATACTTTGTTTTGGTTTTATTGTAAAGGTATCGGTGTTGAGCTACTCTGGTGGCAATGTTAGTTTTGGTCTCTCCATAATATGTTGCCATGCAATTTCTTTGGGGGCAGGTAATTTTGTACACAACTTGAGGGGTAAGTTCAGGTTTGATCCTGTCTTTGGTATTATTTATCAGTCTATTGGTGTTGGGAAGTGAACGGAAAGTGACTTCAAAGTCACATGATAGTTGATTGATAAGGCTTTTAGCTGTAGAGTGTACGTATGGGATTAAGATTCTTGGTTTGTTTTCTTTCTTGTGGTTGTGGTTTATTTTATAGAAAAATTTGTTGACTTTTCTGTTGATGGATGAATAAGTGTGTCCAATTTTCCTTAAATCAGTTATATAATTGATGAGATTTTTTCTTTTATCTGCCTCATATTTGCACAAGTTATGGTTCCTAAATATGAATGAGGAGAGGGCTGCAAGTTTGTGTGAGTGAGACGTGTAGGAATTGGGGTTTGTCAAGCCTCTTACTTCCAAAGGTTTGACTACCATTTGGTAGTCCAGCTTATCTATGTTTTTGCTAACACATATAATTATTTTTTTGATTAATGGCTTTATTCTTAAAAAAAAAATTTTTAATTTTTAAAACTTGTTCAAAATTACTTAAAAAACAAAATCTATGTGTGATAATTAATACGTATTTTTTTTAGGAGTTTTTGCTTTACTTTCTTTATTTAAAAAAAGTCATTTAAAAGTCTAAATCATTTACTGTTCATTTGATGTATGTGTAATATTCTTTATAAGGAAAAAAAAAGACATTTAAAAGTCAAAATCATTTATTGTTCTTTGGTGTATGTGTATGAATTAATGTCTTTTTTGTAGTATTTCTTTATAAAAAAATCATTTATTAGCAGTTTTATGAAAATCCCAGCATCCTTTGCAATCAAGTGGTTTTATTTTTGGAGCAAAAATTTTTACTACAGATCTCCATTTTGTTGGCAATGTACTTAATATATTTTTATACAAATTACTTACAAATCAAAATCATTGATTGTTGCTTTGGTGTATATTTAAACTATATCAAATTTTATCATGTATTCTTAAATCATTTATTGTTTGTCTGGTGTACATTTAAACTATATCACATTTTATAATGTATTTTTAAATCATTTATTGTTTGTTTGGTATATATTTATTCATTTATTTTTAGTCCTGCAACATGGAGCATGTATTACACCTACTGTGGTTGTTGACATTTGTATCAATCTCCCAATAACTTTGTAATTGTTGACTTTTGCCGAAAAAAGATTAGTGTATGTTTTGTTTTTTTTGCTGAAGAAAGATTCGTGTACACATTATTTTGGTTACATCACAAGTGGCAGATTGATGCAAATGTAAACAGGCACATAAAGGTCTAATACATGTTTCATGTTGCAGGTTTAGTACTCAAGTACCATTTTGTTAATTAAAATAAGAAATAGCAATAAATATAAATAAAAGTTGTTTAATTGACCTAGATTCTGCAGAAGAAGTAGTTGTTTTTGCACATAAGCCTTTAAATTTTTAGAAAATATTAATTAATGTTAATAACTTTCATTTATGTCCAAAATTAACAACTACAAATACTTTGGTCAGATTGCTAATATAAATAAAAGGATGAAGGACAAAATCTCTGTCAGAATTAAGCTTCTTTTGAAATAAATTGTTTAATATTAAAAAAAAATATTTTTATGTGATTTGAAGAGGAATGTTTTTAATAAGATATGTTTTACAATTTTTTTATATATGGATCTTAGACTTGGAGACTTAGTATAAAAGCAATGCATAAAGGAGTATATGGATAAAAGAACAAATAGTTCTCATTAATATGTAAGATTAATATGAATTTACCATAAATACATTGAAGTCTTAAATTGGATCACAAGAGGTTATACAACATTACAAAAGGGACTACTGAGATAATAAAGTCTGCTGGAATAATCTGAAGAAGAAAAACTTTTGATTTCTAGAATAATCTGAAGAAAAACTATTGATTTAATAAACTGAATTAAATTAGAAATGTCCTCATCCTACAATGGATCAAGAATGATCAACAATATTGATGACATGATATAGTGAATAATTTATATTTATAATTTGATTCATTCTAAAATTCATAAAATACACACAGTAATAATACTATTATATAAAAAGTCATTTAAAAAAGTAAATATAATTTCAAATGAATTATACGATTTTTTAATTAAATCTTTTGATATAGAATGGTGTTAAGAGTAGTAAAAAGTGTATTATATTATAATAGAGGTTTTTTTTTTTTATCTAATTGATTAAGTCTTTTTTTTTAACTGATAGAAGTTATATGCCCAATTACTAACGTATTAGATGATTAATAGGGTTGGCATGTGCTGAAAAAAAAAAAGTAAGCTTTTTTTTAGTAAAATAAGTACTGAGAAAAAAAAAATCTATCCAGATTTAAACTTCACATTATGATCATAGCATGGATTGTTTAAATTAATGTGATTTATTAAAAAATAAAATGTTTGATTTATTTAATGCATAAAAAATACTTAGTTTTTAAGATAGCCATAATATGAACAGAGAATACAAAATGGCATTATAATTATTAACTTACAACCTTTATGATTGTTTTCGTTTGCACAAATAAGTTAGCAGTAGAAAAAATACCTATAACTAGTGATTTTTATATTTATTATACTATTTAAGTTACTAAAGATATTAAATACACTAAGATTTTGAATTAGCGTCATTGGTATGTCAAACTATATATATTTTAAACTAGTTTAGAACATTGCATTTACTTTAATAATATCCACAGTCAATTGCAGATATTTCGTAAACAAAAATATAATAAAAGTCACTATATAAAAATGTTGCAGACATTGTTAGTTAACAGTTCCTTATAATTTATTTTAAATAAGATTTGGGAAAGATAAATGCCACAATTGTATAGTGCATGCATGTATACAGAGAGAAAATAATTAAATGATATTTTGTTTAATAAAACTTATAGTAACACATGTAATTTAACGTTACTGTTAACAGCATGGACTTAAAAACTTATGAGTAGTTGCTCTGTAAACATTCTTGAAAATTACATAAACCAAATAATATTTTTAAAATGTTGAAAGAAGTTAATAGGCAAATGTCACTTTAGATTTATATAAGTTAATCAGTAAATAAGTTTTATTAAAAGTGTGTTAGATATTTTAAAATTGTGCATTATAAGAGTTCTATAAAAACAAAAATATATATGATTATTTGGAGCAATTACAAACGATTGTATGGAGTAAAATGAACGGTGATTATTTTGAGAAACTTTAATTGGAATTTAACATCAGTATGTTTTTCTACAGCCATTTACTTATTAAATTGTTATAGTAAATAAATCCATTTACTTCTGTTTCTAATCACGACTCAATCCTTTTTTTCTTTTCAAAATATACATTACATATAGCCATATAATTCTATAATTAAAACACTTCTTTTCTTTTCAAAAAACTTTATTTGATGGGTATATATATATATATCCACTTGTTCCAACGTTTCGACTATTTTTACTCTATAGTTATTTTCAAGGATTTGACTCTCTTCTCAAAAAAAAAAAAAAAAAAAGGGAAAGTTTTTTGAGAAGGGAGTCAATTCCTTGAAAATGACTATAGAGTAAAAATAGTCGAAACGTTGGAACAAGTGGATATATATATATATACATCAAATAAAGTTTTTGAAAAGAAGTGTTTTAATTATAGAATTATATGGTTATAGTAAATAGTTTTTATTTATTTATTTATTTAGAAATTGCAATACGGGAACAACTAATGAAAGATAAGAAAAGCAGTTCTTCTCAAAAATCTTTGTTTTTTGAAAAAAGTGTCAAATATTATTGTTACTAAGACAATAAAGCCAATTATCCAAGGGTTTAATGGGTTTAATAAATGCAGATGATAACAATCAACTATTAAGCTATCAACAATCTCAACCTATAGTCAAGACAACAACTACAAAGGTATCACCTTGATCGTAAAGAAAGTTGCTTTGACTACAGATTTAGATTATTGATAGCTTAATAATATTGTTATCATTAAATATTATTGTGGACATTTTATTATACAAACTTAAATGCTTTCAATACTGTAAACAAAAAATAATTATTATTCACCCACCATTGCTATATTTGAGAAGTATTTGTTGTTTACATTCCTTTTAATTTTAGTTTGTGAATTTTTCATTTCTTTTTTTTTTTTTTAATGTGTCAAAGCCGTTGGCGGGAAGTGAATCCCTAGACAACTGCTTGTAAGGCAGCTGTGAACCACTCGTCACCAACACATTTTTTTAAAGAATAAAATACAGATCATGGCTATATAATGCAAAAATAGATGCTGTGATACTTTTTATTATGTTTGCTTTTAATAATAGATTATATTACTTCTTTTTATGGCACTTGTTAAAAAAATAATTTTATTTTTTTATTTTGTTTCATTTAATTAAATTTGTAGGATTCATTAGAGATCTGTTCAATCTTTCATAAAAGATTAAAAATATCTCTGATAAAGACTGTAGTTTATAAAGCAACTATAAAAAAATAAAATTTAATGCAAAAAGAGAAATAATATATTAACCTAATAATAAATTGAGCAATACACCTATTAATGTTTTTTTAATATTAATTAACTGACTATAATTCAAATGATATATGAGATATAATACTCCTACACCAATATCACATTACTTTTTTTAGATAGAATATGATAAATTTCTCTTAATATACGAAATATTATAAGCAAAACAAACAAAAAAATCTGTCTTAACAAGAAAGTAAATATTTGTTGCCAATTTTTTTACCTGACCTGAACTGTTTATTGCAATCTGAATCATACTTCCAGATTTCATTATAAAAGTAATTATCAACTTGATCATCACATCCATCCATTATTTTTCAATCAAAATTTTTTTATATGATGATAATGTTTTTTAAATTAATTTTATTTTGTTTCACTATATATTTTAAAAATTTTATATAATAGTGTATAACTTTTCTATGTTTGCAACATTTCTTACTGCAATTAATCATTTTCTATATGTGAGAGCCAATCAATACCTGAAAATGTATAAAGTAAATACAATTGATATGATTTTATTTGAATAAACCCATCATATATATATAATACATTTAAATAAGGTTCATTGCTTTACTAGACATTTCTGTTAATACAACAGTAAACATGGCTTATTTTAATGATAATTTAAACAGAAGGGATTTATATCCTGGGCATATATACTGTAATGTAGTTATAATCACTCAATAATGTATTGTTGAGTACTGAGAATACTCTCAAAACAAAGCCCAAGATAGAGATTTTTGAAAAGAGTGGCCATCTTACTTTTGCACCTAAATTTAGTTATATAGACTAATCTAAAACATCTTAGTTTGAGAGCATGAAGATATTTCTTTATTCACTTTACATCCATTAATTTCTTGCTATACATCAACATTTGAAAAAATTTTCCATTTACTATGTTTTAATAGTATTATGTAGTTTCTAATAGTTCATAAGTAGTAAATTGAAAATTTTTGTGAACATTAATATATAAAAAGGAATTAACAGATGCAAAGTGACTAATAATACATCTTCACACTCTCAAACTAAGATGCTTTAGATTGGCCCAAATAAGTCAGCCACTATTATCTTTTCAAAAGTTTCTATCCTATGCTTTGGTTTGAGAGTATCCTTAGTACTCACCAAAAACATTGTTGAGTTATCACAACAACATTACAGCACATGTACTTAGAGTGTAAATTCTTTCTACTTAAATTACATACTATCTCTGTGCTAGTAGATAAAATTAAATAATTAATGATAATTGTAATAGAAACAATCAATTGTTCTACTGACAGCTACTTTTTATGGACTCTCAGTATTAGCATGGAAATTGAACCTGGATCCTTAGATTCTTGAATATTGAATTTTAAAGTAACTCTCTAAGCAACTGAGCCACCCTGCCAAAGGCAACAGTCAGTGGAAATTTCAAGCACTTATTTATGAATTTTCTTCTGATTTCTCCACTTTTTCATAAGAACAAAGGTGATTAGAGGCTTTTATACATTATGTATGCTAGTATTGTCACTGGTCAGGCCAGCAACACTTGAAGAAGAGAGGAGAAAATACCTCTTGAAACATTATACATATGTGCTATTATTAACAGTTGAATGTATTTGGAATATTTAAATAATGTTAAATGTTTCTAAAGATATTCAATACTCATATTAGATAATGGAAATAGTTTAATATATAAATACAACTAAAACATCATCATCACAAATTTTCAAGAACACAATACTTTTGTTTGATTGTAATACTCTGTTGCTTAGATAACCTTTCTGTACATCTCCAAAAAGAGAACTTAATATACAATCACATTTTTCTAGAAGCATTAATGTTAAAATTTGGATAAAAATTTGTGATTTATCCATTTTAAAATAAAATCTAATTTAAAACAATTATTCATTTAAATGTAATTCAATGAAGATTTGTAATGTATCTAACTTTACCATTTCCAGAACATGAATCTCAAACTGTAATAAGGTACATGTCATCATAACAGATTACATAGTCATATGATCAGGAGTTAAGAAATAATATAAATTATAATTTAAAATTTATTTATAAAATAATGAAAAAAAAACCTCAAAATTAGATGCTTAGAGTGTAATGACTATTTATTGTAACTAAAAGCTCCACTGATTTTGATATAACCGAAGTTCTTGCAATGATGATTTCTGTAGTGATTAAGCTTTTAACTTGGATACAGAATTGTCTTTTAATATATATTGTATAGAATTATGGCATCAATACAATAATATCGAGTGATTTCTAAATTATGCAGGCATGCATGTCTTTAAATTAGACAATTCTGGTGTCTTCAAAAATGGCTTTTTGATGCAGGCTTCAAATTTTATCAAGATTTAATAAACTATGAATGTGAATGAAATGATGGCTTTAAATTCAGCTTCAGATTAATCATAAATGTTTAATGTGACTTTGGAATTAGGTAGCCCAGTACTTCTGTGATGATTAATTTTGTTTTTGTGGCAGTTGGATTTATTTCTCTTATTTTATACTAGAAACTGATATCTTTAATAGATGTTAAATGCCTCTTCTGAAATCTGACATGTTTACTACAGATTGTATACTTGTGGTAGAAACTAAGGTTTCACTTCCACTAAAACTGGAATCTTTTCCTGAATCTAATGATATTTTGATAATCAGTAAACTATTTCCTAAATCAATAGATTCTTTTTGGAAGTAAATTATAATGTGATGGTACTTGAAAGATACATTGATGCTAAATCAGTGTTTGCAACTATTGAAATGATTGAAAAAATATTGTTTTTATTTTGAATTCATAATAGGGGATAGAGAGGCTGGGTTTTAATAAGTCCAAAAAGACAAAACATTTTTTTTTAAATGTAAAAAATACAATCTATAAATAATAATGATTGACCTATCAATATTTTTCTTTGGGGATGAAACATTTCTTGGTTTAAAACATTTGAAATTGCATTTGATCCAAATGAGGATGTAGGAGAATATTAGCAATAATATAAATGTATTTGTAACATTGTAAATGGTTTTAAATGTTTCCGGGCTGTTTTATTTTAAAAGAGAAATATCAAAAGACCAATATTCCTCCGCACAAAAGTTTTAAAGTTGTTTTTCCTAAATTTTTAATCCCATTACTGCGATTAAACATTTCAATACTATTACATGATCTTCTATAAAAGAGATTTTATAATAAAAAGATTTTTGACAGTGTTACAGATATATATATAATGTAAATATCTGATAAGTGAAAACTCAATCCATGAATTTATTTTGACAGTTGACATATCCAAAAATTATTTTAATTCTCTAACGTATTGTAAAAAGTTTCTAATATCAAAATAGTTGAAAGAAACGACAATTTGTGAATACTAAAGTAAATTGAAAAGTATCAAAATCTATATTTTATCTACCATCATTATTTATTTAATATAATATTTTAATACTAAATTAATGGTATAATAATTTTGACTTAAATTGAAAGTGATATAGACGGTGGAAAAAGAAGATAATGTTTTAATTCTTCTAATCGATAAAAACATTATGCATATTATTAGCATCTAATAAATAATCTAAACTAGAGTAAGAGTAAAGATAAATTGTTACTAAAATTATTAATTTTCTCCCAATAATAGTTTAGGAATATTAAATAGTATCACTATCATTTTTATCAGCTATTATCAATGTATATATATAGCAAACCATACTACATTCTCCAATTTTGTAGGGACTTCATTTTATATTCATAGCTATTTCCTTTCTCGATATTCCCAATTTTTTCTTCCCACATTTTTTTTTTATCTCACTGCAGTTTTTTTTAACACATCATAATTAATTTCTCAACCTCAAATTACATGTCAAATCAGACTCTTTATATATATATGCCTTATTTCAAGCCCAAAATAGACAAAATAGGAAACAAAAAGATGATAAATCAGCTATTAAGATTTGTGCTCCATATGTAAAAGGAACTACAGACAGTATCGGACGTATATTAAAACGCTATAATATAGATACAGCATTTTCTGCTCATCAAATGATCAGCAATATAATAACCAAGCCTAAGGATTCAATCCCTCTTGAATCTCATGGTGTCTATCAAATCTCATGTAAAAATTGTAAAGCTTCTTACATAGGTATGAGTAATCATTGCATCAGTGTTAGGAGAGATGAGCATGCTAATGCAGTTAAACAACACTCATCATCATCAGCACTCTCACTCCATACTATAGATTCAGGTCATAAAATTGATTTTTCTAGTACCAGGAACATATCCAGATATGATAATCTTTACCAGTGCAAAATTAGAGAAGCCATTGAGATACTTAAAAGGCCAGATTGTATCAATAAGCGAGATGATACATGCAAACTTCCTCCTATTTGGAAAGATTTTTTTAAAAAACATTCCTAAATTTAACATTTTTTGCTATTGGTGGAATTTTAACATTTTATTCAAATCAGTGATTGTAGCGCCTCTACAACTGTCTTTCTACCTTTTATAACTCTGTGGATGACTTGTGTGACCAAGTCAAAACATCAGTATATTAATATTAAAAGTTTTTAACATGGATGAACCCGCAATATATATATATATCCATATTTATAGCCTCTAATATATTTGATGAATAACAGAAATTTAACTTAATGGAATAAAACTTTCCAACTGTAATTCCAAATATTAAACATCATTAGGGAAATCATTATTATTATCACCATTTTAATAATTATCAATCTATTGCAAAATGAAGATCTATTGGTTTCTTTAATCCTTAGTGTCACTTTTTCACAAAACACTAGCAAACTTTATCCATTTATTATGTTACATACTGTTTCCTTCTAAACATTTTGCAAGATCTTTGATCCAATTTAAAATATTAACAGTCCATGTATTAAAATTTCATTTCCAGTTATTTCAATCTTCATTTTTCAATGATATCAATGATACCAGTTTATTCTCTCTCATTTTATTTTATATATCTTTTAGTTACTCCTAATATATATTTCTCTATATTTTGTTAAGTGGGCCGAAGTCTCTGTAATACTCTTATCTTAAGTACTGAAAGAGATTAATTGATTTTTCATTAAACATGGCCTTATATAACATTGTAAATTTTTATTAATTTCTGCAAAAGGCATAAATAAAACAACATTATATATATATAATATTGTGGAGATTGATGGTGTATCGGACAGAGTTGCAAGATTAGTTATACAACTTAATAGCAGATACCAAATGCAGATAATTCAGATTTATGCCCCAACAAGTTCTCATAGTGATGAAGTAGTAGAAGATTTTTATATGGATGTACAAAAGGCTTTTGATCAGAGTAAACAACATTTTAAAATTGTTATGGGAGACTTTAATGCTAGAATTGGTAGACAAATGAAAGATGAAATTGCTGTAGGTAATTTTGGTTATGGTAATAGAAATGAGAGAGGACATAGACTTGTGGAGTTTGCAGAAAAAGAAAAACTTTATATTATGAATTCATTTTTTGAGAAAAATGTTAAAAGGAAATGGACATGGAAGCATCCAAATGAAGGTACAGCAGAATTGGATTATATTTTGACTAACAGGAAATACATATTTCAAGATTGTAATGTTCTTAATAAATTTAACACAGGAAGTGATCATCGATTAGTAAGGTGTAAGTTACGTGTTAATGTAAAACTAGAGAGACAAAAATTATTGAGAAAAACAATATTTACAGTTGATATTCCTAATCTTCAGAAACATTCTAATGAATTTAAATTAGAACTTACAAATAGGTTTCAAGTGTTAGGAGATTTTGAACATGATTCAGATTTGAATGAAATTAATATGAAAATAACTGATGCACTTTTAAAAACTGCAACAAAGATAGCTGATAGAAAAAAGCAGCAATTGACTAATAAAATTTCTACTGAGACTAGAGAATTTATGAAGAAAAGAAGGAATATGAAGATATACAAAAATGATGTATTTAAATGAATTGAATATCTCGAATTTTGTAAAATGGTACGGAAAAAAGTTGAAAATGATATAAGAAAGTATAACTGTGAAATAGCAAGGAAAGCTGTAGAAGAAAATAAAAGTCTCAAGAATGTTAAACAACATTTTGGTATTGGTAGGAAATTTATATCTGCAATAAGAAAAAAGATGGACTTATTACTAAAAAGAGAGATGACATCATGAAATTGGTAGAAAATTTTTATCAAGAATTATATAGTAATAAAGAACAAGTACCTCCTATATCTATTACATCTTCTGAATTGCCCAGAATTTTAAATGAAGAAGTGACACATGCAATTAAATGTATGAAGAAAGGAAAGGCTACAGGAAATGATGGAATTATAATTGATATATTAAAAGAAGGAGGTGAAGAAATAGAAACAATTTTAGCAAAGTTATATACCAAATGTCTAAATGATAAAGATATACCGGAAGATTGGAAGAATGCAGTAATAATATTAATATTTAAAAAAGGTGATAAAGAAGATATTAGAAATTACAGACCTGTCAGCCTTTTGTCAGTTTTATATAAAAATTTTATCAAGATAATTACAACTCGTCTACAGAGAACTTTGGATTTCCACCAACCAAGAGAACAAGCTGGATTTAAAAGTGGTTTTAGTACAATAGATCATATCCAGGTATTGAGAGAAGTCATAGAAAGGACAAATGAATATGAGTTGTCATTATGTTTTGGATTTGTAGATTATGAAAAGGCATTCGATTCTATACACATTTCTTCAGTGATTAAAGTATTGGATCATCAAGGTATAGATCCAGGATATTGTCATATATTAAAGAATATTTATAAAAATGCAACAGCAACAATTAGTTTACATAATGATACTGGAAAAATCAACATTGAGAAAGGTGTAAGGCAAGGTGACTCCATATCTCCAAAACTTTTTACAGCAGTGCTGCAAGAAGTATTTTGTGGATTAAAATGGGAAACTAAAGGAATGAAAGTAAATGGAGAGTATTTAAGTGATTTAGATTTTGCAGATGATGTAGTTGTTTTTGCAAATAATGCTTCAGAGCTGCAGGAAATGTTGCAGGAGTTAGCAGATGAAAGTAGAAAAGTAGGACTAAAGATAAATGTTAAAAAGACTAAAGTAATGTTTAATCGATTTGCTCAAAATATGAAAATAAAGATTGATTATGAAGAATTAGAAGAAGTTAACAGTTACAAATACCTAGGTCAGATTATTAATACAGATGGAAACATAATGGAGGAAATTAATCATAGAATTAAACTTGGTTGGAGTGCTTTTGGTAGAAATAACTTGATACTAAAAGGAAATATGCCTATGTGTTTGAAAAGAATTGTTTTTAACAAATGTGTTTTATCAGTTCTTACTTATGGATCTGAGACTTGGACACTTAATAGAAGAGCAATACAGAGACTTCAGACCACTCAAAGGAGTATGGAGAGATGTATGTTGGGAGTAACAAGAAGAGATCGAAAACGCAATGTATGGGTAAGACAACAAACAGGTGTTACTGATCTTATTGAAAAAATTAAAAGATTGAAATGGAGTTGGGCTGGGCATATTGCTAGAAGAAATGATAATAGATGGACAATTAAAATTTTAAACTGGATTCCAAGAGATTGTAAAAGACCCAGAAAGAGACCACATGTGAGATGGATGGATGAAATAAGAAAATGTGCAGGGGTGTTGTGGAAAAGAGAAGCTAAAGATCAGAGAAGATGGATTAAACTTGGAGAGACCTTCATCCTGCAGTGGATTGATAATGGTTAATGATGATAATAATATAGGGGGTTTGAATGCAAACTTTCATGCTCCCTTCAGCTATCCACTCTATCTCATATAACTAATAAACATGACCACACACATATGAAAAAGATAAATAATCTCCAATATATGTATTTCATGCTGAACTAGTACATTTCAGTTGGTACAGATCATCATCTCCCACACACATATAATTAGTACCCAGTTTATATTAAATGCTTTCTAATGAAGTTCATTTAAATGGATTACTCCACACATTTAAGATTTTCATTTAAACATTCATTAAAATATTGTAATTCTATATATGAAATATCACATGCACTATGAAAATAGACACACTCTGCTGTCATTACTGATGGGACAGTATCCATTTGTATAACCATGTGTAAAAAGTAACTGACTTCCACAATATTTTATAAGTATATAAGTCACTATATTATCAATTATTACACATATACCCATCTACATAATATATATATATATATATATATATATATATAAACATTACAAGCATAAAGCTAAACTAGTCCATATAAAATCAAAACTACCCCAAGTCCAAAATTAAACCAGACCAGCATAAAAATAATATTAAAACACAACCTAAGGTTTCACTGCTACAAGCAGACTTTTCAAGTGTAAAGAACTACAAAAACTACACAATATATATAATTAAAAACTACCCACAAATCTATTCACTTCCCATCCACCCTTAATATTAAAAAAACTCTTAAATAAGTTAATTGCTTCAGAATAATAAATTTTCAATAATAAAGACTCTTTAATTCTTCTTTTGATTAAGAAGAAATGAAATCAAAAGAAGAATTAAAGAGTCTTTATTATTGAAAATTTATTATTCTGAAGCAATTAACTTATTTAAGAGTTCTTTTAATATTAAGGGTGGATGGGAAGTGAATGGATTTGTGGGTAGTTTTTAATATATATATATATGTGTAGTTTTTGTAGTTCTTTACACTTGAAAAGTCTGCTTGTAGCAGTGAAACATTAGGTTTTGTTTTAATATTATTTTTATGCTGGTCTGGTTTAATTTTGGATTTGGGGTAGTTTTGATTTTATATATATATAACATACTACTACTTTATTCTGTTTATTTGTTAGCTTATTAAACTGTTTTTTTCCATATGTCAAATGCATTGACTGGGAAGTGAACCCAGGCTAACTTCTTGGAAGGCAGCTATGCTAATCACTAGCCATCAACGCAAAATGTTTTTAAACCACTTTTACAGGAAATATTTTTTTATGACTTCATTAATGTTCCAAATTATAGCTCTTCTTTATTTTAGTCATTTCTATATCTTCCCAATAAATATCTTCCCAATAAAAGCAATAAATAATGCAACTTCTTACAATTATTTTAAGGCAATCATTATCATTTGAAAATAATCTGTATATCATATAAAAGAGATAGTCAAGTTCATCTTAAATTTTTTTTTTATAAAATCATATTCCTCTTTATTGTTTTAACATCATCAATCTGTCTAATTATTTAAATATCTGTTAGTGAATCTGGACTAGAATTAAGATTTGATTATTTATATTTATATAAAAGTTATAATAACATGAAAGGTTGAAACCTTTGGCAGATGCATCTTAAAATGCTTATATGACAGCCAATTAGATGTAATAATGACTGCATGGGGACTTCTTAATTCAAAACACAAGTCAGAGATTTAACGGGAAAAAGATGAAACCCTATCTTCTTCTCTACTTATATTTATATATAAATAAGCCAGACTCAAGCATTTTGAACCAAGAGCATAAAGCTATAAACACCTTCACATTTAATTCACTAAATATTATATATATACAATGTGAAATCTTTCAATTTACTATGCAGTAATTTTCAAATCTAATGAAATGATAGTAACAAATGTAAATATATTAATTTCTTAAGCATAAACAGATGATATAATAATAATGTGAAAGGCTAAAACCTTTGGCAGATGCACCTTAAAAATGCTTATATGACAGCCAATCAGATGTAATAATGACTGCACAGGAAACTCTTAATTTAAAACACAAATTAGAGATTTTAGAGGTTTCAGCCTTACAGGTTATTATTATATCATTTGCTTGCACATAAGAAATTAATATATAAAAGTTATAGAAAATGTAATTTTTTTAAGTGTAATGTGGTCATTTAAAAAAAACTGAATTAAAAAAAAATTAGTTTAATTAAATGATGTTAAAGTATAAGATTAATATAACTGCTTTTAGAAAAACTTGTGTACCAAAAAATATAGGTTACAGTTTTTAGAAAAACAAATCATTAAATGAAAAAGACTACAAGAAATTAAATTTACTGTGAGATCTGATTTAGGTATCTTTTATTTTTAAATTCCTAGATGTGTCAAGTGAGAATTTGATAACATTAAAAATTGTATTATTATGCTTAACAACAATTTCAAAAAATTCAAGGGTGTAAAGGTCTTAGTTATTGTTGAATTAAATTATACTAATAACAAAAACAATTTTGGGGGGAAATCATTAATTCACACAGCAGTTGAAATAGTAAATTTAAGCCTAGTAATATTGGAATAATGCTAATGGTTTTAAGAAATAGGAGACCTACTGTTATTAAATTTTTGCCCATATAAGGATTGACTATCACAAACTCTTAATTAAGGTCAGATAAATTCTTATAAAAAAATTCATGCATGTATCCATGTTCAAAACGATAGTGTTTTATAAATTAGAATAAATTGAAATGTAAAAGAAATTAATATCTTGTAATGCAGATGAAATTTAAAACTACATTCCAAGGTTAAAATGGTAGTTGTGTTAGATAATAACTTGTATTCCAAACACATTAGCAGAAAATTTGCTGATTTCATTTTTTTAGTATCTGCTACTACTTACAACATCTTTCAATCGCTATTAAGTATTAAAATATCTAATTTATATTTTCAAATTTTTCCTCCAAGGCACTCAACATTTTAAGAAGTGGGCATAAACAAATCTGTTCTTGAGTTCACTAAAAATGAAATCCCATTTGTCTGACAATTTTTGTATTGTTAATGATGTGTTAAGAGAAAACATCTGTCACTGAAAGTGGAATTTTATAAGAACACAGAGATGTAAAGGTAAAAATTCAGTGACCAATAAAGAGGCTTAAATTTTTTATTCAATTAAAACTGCAGAGGAAATACTGTAGTTTACTGATAATAATCACTTTGTTTTTTAAAACATAGAAAGTGACATATGCATTTGAAACATAATATCATATTATTTGCTAAATCTGTCAGTGACATACTTTTATATAATGATATTTCAAATAAGTAGAGGGAGTATTTTGGTTAGTTTTAAATAGTGATATAAAATTCAGGTGATAACTTTTAATAATATATCTATCCTACCTCATCATTTATATTCATACCAAGATATCCAGTTTAAAGAGCTAAAAGATCTTTTCATAATCTTAAAAATGGAATGATGCAGAACCCAATGCAATTCTTGAAAAAATTTTAAAATATATCAGTAATGTTTTAGCTACTAAAATTAATATATGAATGCATAAAGTAGTTTTACTTGATCTTCAGAATGCTACTACTGTTCCAATTTATAAAATAAAAATAGAAAATATTATCATAATTAGTATGCAGTATTATTGTTATCTGTTAAAGTGAAAGCAATTACAGTCATAAATAAATGGTTGAGATTAAATAGTTTTCAAGAACAAAGAAATATTATATACAAGTTTTTTGTTTGTCAGACAAATGTAAGAAAAGTGTCAAGAATATAGATCAATTTGTATACTGCTTTTAAAGATTTGATCAAACCATAATGATGCAGTTAATCAAAGAGTTTTGGAATAATGTTTGAAATTAGTTGGTTATTTACTGAAGTTTATTTATATTTTATAGATCTAATATAAAAAAAATAAATCTTCATGCATGTGCTATTGAATTAATATATTAAATTTACATGTTTTAAAAACATAAGTGAATCACTTAGGGTTTACTCTTATATAAACCAATACCTACTGACCATGCTTAAATCAGAACTTAATCTTATTATGAGCCTGATATTTCAATTGACAAATTATTTGCACAAATTTAGTTTGTATACCATAGTAAAGAGAAAGTTTCTCATTTTTAAATACCTATGACTTTGAATTACAATCTGAAAATGTGTAAATAAATAATTTAATGATATTAATTCAATTGTGCATGTGTAAAGATTCATTTCCTTCCACAATATATACATATATATAATTTGCTAAATTATTTATTTACATATGTTCAGACTAATATAATTCAAAGTTGTAGGTATATAAAAATAAAAAAACATTCTCTTTCCTGTGACTTATAAATTTAATTTATACAAATAATTTGTCAATTAAAATATCAGGCTTATAATAAGATTAAGTTCTTCTTTAAGCATGGTCAAATGGTTTTTATTTATATAATATTAATCTCTAAGCATTCACTTATGCTTTTAAAACACTTATTGATGGGTGAGTGCATGTAAATTTAATATATCGATCCATTAATGCATGTGTGAAGATTTATTTTCTTCCATAAGATTTATATATATATCATCATCATAATCAACTATTATCCATCCACTGCAGGATGAAGGTTTCTCCAAGTTTAATCCATCTTCTCCGATCTTTAGCTTCTTTTCTCCACAACACCCCTGCACATTTTCTTATTTCATCCATCCATCTCACATGTGGTCTCTTTCTGGGTCTTTTACAATCTCTTGGAATCCAGTTTGAAATTTCAATTGTCCATCTATTATCATCTCTTCTAGCAATATGTCCAGCCAAACTCCATTTCAATCTTTTAATTTTTTCAATAAGGTCAGTAACACCTGTTTGTTGTCTTACCCATACATTGCGTTTTCGATCTCTTCTTGTTACTCCCAACATACATCTCTCCATACTCCTTTGAGTGGTCTGAAGTCTCTGTATTGCTCTTCTATTAAGTGTCCAAGTCTCAGATCCATAAGTAAGAACTGGTAAAACACATTTGTTAAAAACACACATAGGCATATTTCCTTTTAGTATCAAGTTATTTCTACCAAAAGCACTCCAACCAAGTTTAATTCTATGATTAATTTCCTCTATTATGTTTCCATCTGTATTAATAATTTGACCAAGGTATTTGTAACTGTTAACTTCTTCTAATTCTTCATAATCAATCTTTATTTTCATATTTTGAGCAAATCGATTTTACATTACTCTAGTCTTTTTAACATTTATCTTTAGTCCTACTTTTCTACTTTCATCTGCTATCTCCTGCAACATTTCCTGCAGCTCTGAAGCATTATTTTCAAAAACAATTACATCATCTGCGAAATCTAAATGACTTAAATACTCTCCATTTACTTTCACTCCTTTAGTTTCCCATTTTAATCCACAAAATACTTCTTGCAGCACTGCTGTAAAGAGTTTTGGAGATATGGAGTCACCTTGTCTTACACCTTTCTCAATGTTGATTTTTCCAGTATCATTATGTAATCTAATTGTTGCTGTTGCATTTTTATAAATATTCTTTAAAATATGACAATATCCTGGATCTATACCTTGATGATCCAATGCTTTAATCACTGAAGAAATGTGTATAGAATCGAATGCCTTTTCATAATCTACAAATCCAAAACATAATGACAACTCACATTCGTTTGTCCTTTCTATGACTTCTCTCAATACCTGGATATGATCTATTGTACTAAAACCACTTTTAAATCCAGCTTGTTCTCTTGGTTGGTGGAAATCCAAAGTTCTCTGTAGACGAGTTGTAATTATCTTGGTAAAAATTTTATATAAAACTGATAAAAGGCTGATAGGTCTGTAATTTCTAATATCTTCTTTATCACCTTTTTTAAATATTAATATTATTACTGCATTCTTCCAATCTTTCGGTACATCTTTATCATTTAGACATTTGGTATATAACTTTGCTAAAATTGTTTCTATTTCTTCACCTGCTTCTTTTAATATATCAATTATAATTCCATCATTTCCTGGAGCCTTTCCTTTCTTCATACACTTAATTGCATGTCTCACTTCTTCATTTAAAATTCTGGGCAATTCGGAAGATGTAATAAATATAGGAGGTACTTGTTCTTCATTACTATATAATTCTTGATAAAAATCTTCTACCAATTTCATGAGGTCATCTCTCTTTTTAGTAATAATTTCATCTTTTATTCTTATTGCAGATATAAATTTTCTACCAATACCAAAATGTTGTTTAACATTTTTGAGACTTTTATTTTCTTCTACAGCTTTCCTTGCTATTTCACAGTTATACTTTCTTATATCATTTTCAACTCTTTTCCATACCATTTTACAAAATTCGAGATATTCAATTCTTTTTAATATATCATTTTTGTATATCTTCATATTCCTTCTTTTCTTCATAAATTCTCTAGTCTCAGTAGAAATTTTATTAGTCAATTGCTGCTTTTTTCTACCAGCTATGTTTGTTGCAGTTTTTAAAAGTGTATCAGTTATTTTCATATTAATTTCATTCAAATCTGAATCATGTTCAAAATCTCCTAACACTTGAAATTCATTAGAATGTTTCTGAAGATTAGGAATATCAACTGTAAATATTGTTTTTCTTAATAATTTTTGTCTCTCTAGTTTTACATTAACACATAACTTACACCTTACTAATCGATGATCACTTCCTGTGTTAAATTTATTAAGAACATTACAACCTTGAAATATGTATTTTCTGTTAGTCAAAATATAATCCAATTCTGCTGTACCTTCATTTGGATGCTTTCATGTCCATTTCCTTTTAACATTTTTCTCAAAAAATGAATTCATAATATAAAGTTTTTCTTTTTCTGCAAACTCCACAAGTCTATGTCCTCTCTCATTTCTATTACCATAACCAAAATTACCGACAGCAATTTCATCTTTCATTTGTCTACCAATTCTAGCATTAAAGTCTCCCATAACAATTTTAAAATGTTGTTTACTCTGATCAAAAGCCTTTTGTACATCCATATAAAAATCTTCTACTACTTCATCACTATGAGAACTTGTTGGGGCATAAACCTGAATTATCTGCATTTGGTATCTGCTATTAAGTTGTATAACTAATCTTGCCACTCTGTCTGATACACCATCAATCTCCACAATATTGTTCTTCCACTTTTTATTTATAATGAATCCTACTCCACTTGTATTTCCAATATGTGTGTCTTTATAATAGAGTATATGTCCACTTTTTAAATCAATTGTTTCTTCTCCTTTTCTTCTAACTTCACAAAGTCCAATAATGTCCCATTTAATATAAGACAGTTCTTCTTCTAATTCTTGCAATCTTCCTTCACTTGAAAGTGATCTGCAGTTGTAAGTACCTAAATAAAAAGTCATCATCAAATGGCAGCCTGGGTCCACAATCAGGGGATTATTAGCACCCTTTGCCTTCAGCCACCAACTGCTGCCTTGGTTGGTGACTTTACAGCCTCCTGGGAATAAGGGCCATGCTTTATTTTTGTCTGTCATAATTGTATATATGTATCAGAAAAATATTTATCATTTACACAAACATTCATTCTGCCTTATCAGGCACTGAGAAGAAAGACCATGGTGTTTCTTGATCTTAAACTCAAAGGTAAAAAGCCAATAAACTCACCATGCTGGCTAATGCATGTTGGTGAGCAGCCCATCCATGTTCGTATACTATATGAATAATCACATAGTAATAACAGCTGCAATGACAAGAACGTATGGAGTGGACATTAGGAATTTGCCCTGCTTGGTTTCTTTAAGGCCTCCAAGAGGAATCAAAGGGTCTCCTTTCAGTTAATAGCAAACTCCTTTCTGCAGCCATATATATATATATATATAAATCACTAAGTTATTTAAATATATTTTAGTACATGTGAATTTAGTGCTTAATTTATTACAAGACAGATCTCTGCAAATCTAAATGCAAGATTTGACTTTATAAAGATAAGAGCGGCCACTATTATCTTCAATCCATTTTTGTAATTATATAGGCAAATCTAAAGCATTTTAGTTTGGGAGCATGCTGACATTGCATTTAATAAAAATTAATATTTACAACTTTAAACTGATTCAAAATATTTCTAAATTTAAGATCTGAGTAATGTTTAGCAGAAATAGTGAACTTAATCAGTGAAGAATTTATTAGCTTCATGCTCCCAAACCAAAATTGCCTATATAATTAGAAAAATAGTTTGAAGATAAGAATGAACCACTCCTTTATAAAGTCGAATCTTGCATTAAGATTTGAAGTCTCTCTTGTAATAAATTAATCACTCAAGGTGCATGTACTAAGGTTATAGCCTTATTTAAGTATTACATGCTGACATTGTACTTAATAAGAATTTATATTTACAACTTTACATATATTTTATAGCTACTGGAAAATCACTGGTATTTGATGTGAATTGGTATTAAACAGGAATGCATGCTTGTTCCAACTTTGATTTTTATTTTCATAATAATAATCATAAAAAAGCATATCAAAGGCTTCATAAAGCAAGTGTTAAGATGTAATATAAGTTTGATGAAGACTCCAACTTATTCTTTGATCTAGTAATTAAGTTTCAAAATACTGAAGTGATTTGTGAAAAAATCGTTATCAATATTTAGCTTGCATACTGATTTAAATATTTTATTAATTTTTTATGAGATATATATATATATTAAGCAATTAAATCATCCCACATGATTAAGAAATCCAGTACTACCCTCTGTGAACTAATATATAAATACATTAGAGTTCGTATTTCAAAATAGCCAGGTCAAAATGATACCTATTTTGAAATACGAACTCTAATGTATTTATATATTAGTTCACAGAGGGCAGTACTGGATTTCTTAATCATGTGGGATGATTTAATTGCTTAATATTTGTATATTTATTTCAGTATAGCGTTATGCACTGGGATTATTTTATATATATATAGACATTCATTCTATAAATGCCAACAATAATTATGCATTTATCTCTAAAAAACATTCTTCATCTTGATATAGTCCGAAAAATAAAATCCAAAACTCATTCCAGTCGATCTCCATCAACTTTATTATTTCTCCATTTAATCAAATCATCCTTGTTTTGCTTGTATTTAGTCTTAGTTCATACTTAGTTCCTACTCTTACCTAATAATATATCAGTTTATGTAGTCTTTCTTTGCTGATGCAATTAAAGTTATGTCATCTGCATATCGCAAATTACATACCCATTTTCTTCCAATACAAAATCCATCCTGAAAAACAGCTGAAGCTTCTGTTACTAATACCTCTGCTAAAATATTGAATAAGTAACATGATAAATGCATCCCTGATTCATCTTTTTATCCACTTGAAATCATCTGAATTTATTTATACTATTCTCACTTTGGATTTTTGTCTTGTGTATAAAAACAATAACAACTATACATATACTAATAGTACAAATGATTCTATTCTATATTTTTATGCTTTTTTGTTTTTTATTGAACAGAAATGGAATTATAATAGATATTAATCATTAGGTTATGATAATAAAAAAACTCTCATATACAATGAATATCTATATTTAAAGTTCAGTACAATACAATAACTTTTAACTTAATGCATACTAATTAATAATCCCTTAAATATTTATTGAAAAGAAAAAAAGTGGTTGATTAAGTGACATATATATATATATATATTTAATTCCTATATATAATTAATTCCTATAAATATATAGGAATTAATTATAAATGATATCAGTGAAATATAATAAATCAGTATATTTAAAAGTACACATTACATTAGATATACTTATAACATATGTTCTGTATAATAATGATATAAAGGAAATTTAAAATGATTAAAAAAAACATCATTAAAGTTGGAAAGCACTGGCAAATTATTAGTGACAATAGTCGCATGGTCATAGTATTATTTTGCCCTCTTATTTCGAATTATCTTCAGCCAAACAATTTAACATTCATAAATGCACAAAAAATTTAACTTATTGAGATTGACTGTTGTAGCTAATTATTTAAGACAAAACTTTAACACACGTCCAATTATATAATGTATATGCAATATTAGATGTACTTACAAATGGATTTAAAGAAAAGCAGTGTTTATATATCAGTTGCTGATAAGATCGATAATAATTTTAATTTAATATATATTATTATAAATGTAAATACTAACAAAACAACACATGATTTTCTCACCTTATTCTTAATATATGCTGTCAAGATAGTATTTTTTATTATATTCTGAAGCTTATGTAATCAATGGACACTAGAGAGAAATATAATAATATTTACACTTCCTGACTATTTCTGACTTATGCCTTCATCAGAGAGAATTTAAAATTGAAGATTAAAACTAACAAAACCTAAGGTTTTGTAGCCAAGACCATTCACTTTCATAGATATACAAATATAAAATTGAGAACATTAAAATACATATTTACTGTACTGGTATCATATCTGTATACCTATGCAGTTATGTGGATTGATTTCAAAGACATTAGGATTTATTGAATTTCAAGCCATTAGCTTGAAAAGTATAAAAGAATAAAAGATGGCTGTAAAATGAATAATTGTATTAGTTTCAGCTTTGAATCATACATCCTTCTGATGAAGGCAGGAATCAGAAACTTCTTTTGAAACATGATACTATACAATTGTATTTATATATTAGACTATTTTTATCGTCTAATATTAAGTTTCCAATGTCTTTTGACAAATTAAGTTTATTTAAATTTTTCAATTACATTCAAATGTTAGTAATAGCACATAGCTTAGTATATGCACAACGTTTTGAGAGGTATTATTCTACCCTCTTTTTTAGATATTGCTGGTCTGACTAGGGGCAGTTGTAGCAAGGATCTGGGTTTGATTCTAGAGAAGAGTGAAGATAACTGCTATTGAAAACGTATGGTTGGTTTAAAATAAAGAAAATATATATTTAAGATAAAAACAAATTCATTTTTTAAATTTAATATTAATTGATAGTTTCTTGCTTAATAATCAACATTACAATAGCAAACAAAAAAAATATTTTATTGTATGCTTAACAAAAGCTGTGTTTGGCTTTAAAAAAAAAAGAGTAATAAAACTGTTAAAAACATAAATAATTACCCCCCTCCTCAAAAAAATGAAATATTGGTCTATGAGATTAACTGTAAATTTCTAGCTAACTTATATCTTCTAGTATATATAATTCATTTTCTTTGTGGAAAGCTGATTTTATCTATTCTAAAGTAAATGTTGACAAACAAAAAGATTCATTCATCTTTAGTGATTTATTTTCCTTTTTTTTTTGTTCTTGTTCAATCATAGGAAAACTATTATCTATTTCACAAATCTCCTGCAGAAGTGAATAAACTTTTAAAGTTAATAAAAATAAATATTGTATTTTAATCAATTATAAGCAGAAGTGTTTTATATATGATATAATAACGACAAAACTAATCAAGAATGAAATATTTTTATTCTAATAAAAAAAGGTTTCTCTTTTTAAATTTTTATCTGTCTTCCAAGAGCACCATTTGGTAGACATGACTTAGATAACAACATGTTATTAGGAGTAATTCTCCTTTCTTTATTTATAAACTTGGGTAATCAATAGATATTAGATGCTATTATATCTATTTCAATACTATCCTATTTTCATCCTCAGACTGATTATGGCCTTCATTAGTAAGAAGCTTATATTTAATGTACATAGATGTTTTTGATCTAATTGATTTCGCATCATGTAGCTACTGTTTGTTTTTTTGTTTTTTACTACCTATACAAAAACACTTTAATGTTTTGACATAATTACAATTTCTAACACTAAGCCAATAACTATATACTTTGTCCAATAGTAAGAATTCTCATTCTTTTGATTAAACTGATATAAATCAATAATTATTTTATGATCGTCTCTGTTTGCATATAACATATACTACTAGATTGAAATTTTTAAACTCTCCACCAGGGTTATCTATTGCAAAGTTGAGTGATCAATGGCCATTACATAGTAATGGTTTTAAAGCCATATTCAATACTATTCTAACCACATCTCCAAACTAATTTCTAACTTACAGCATTTGTCAGTAAAGAATGTAAAGTCCATTAGATCCCGACATTCCAAATGCATCGGTGACATGGCCATATTAATCTGAGATGTTAAAAGAATAGCATTTGATATGATTACAATAACATTACTATCTACTATCTATGGATTATTTAATATTATACTAGATGGTTTTGGAATAGCATTAAAAGACTAACAATATTTATTATGTAAGCAGATAGACATGTGATATTTCTTAGATAGTAGCACATCAGAAAAAAATATTTGCTTTACATTTTTAAATTTTATTAAAGATATGTAAATTAAAATACTAAAATTTGTTATTGTTTTTTTTAAAAAAAACATTGAAAGTGGCTTAATTTCCTAGTTTGTTTTTTTTTTTTTTAATAAAAATCATTCATTTTTAAATACATTAGTAAACAAAGCTTTTCGTATAACAAATCTCTAACTAGATTTATTATGTCGATATCATTATACCTAAGAGACACCAACTTGAAACATTTATTCCTCCACTTTTCATAGTTACTTTTTTAATATATAAATTAAATCATTTTAAAATGTCTCTAGGGCAGTTATGCTATTTATAGAATCTGATGTGACTGCTCAAATAAAATATAGATAAACCCTTTTCTTTTGATGTTCAGTGAAGAAGAAAAAAGAATTCTATTTAACTAACATACTAAAGTGTGAAAAAAAAAAGACAAATAAAAAAATACAACTGCACATTAACTTACTGAAAGAAAACATGAATACAATAATACGAAAAGCTGAGCCAACATTTTGAAAAGAAAAAGACAAATTTACTTTAAAATACAAACTTTAGTGAATTACTTTAGAAATCTAAAAAAAAATCAAGAGAATGTATATACAATATATAGTATGCAAAAATAAATAGACAATAACTTATGCTGGATTATGTACAAAAATATGCTTGTATATTATTTTAAATTTTATATCTGTATCAACATCACGTGACTTTTCGGCTGGTATGATATCTACATTTCTCAGACAAGTTTTTGATTTGTAGTTTATTTGCGAGAACATAACTTTCAAAATTGAAACTAATGCATTTATGTGTCTATTCCTTACCATTACTTACTTATACTAATCAAATTAATATATGTTTGGTCTCAATTGAATTAAAACTGATCTAGTGTCAAACCTATGTAAATATGAAGGTGATTTGATGCATTTAAAACATTAAGATTGTTTTAAATTCCAGACTATAAAATAATAAAAGGTGAATAATAGATGCATTAGTTCTAGCTTTGAATCCCAAGTCTTAATAGCACTATACTATATGATGTCCAATGATTATTTATGCTTACAGTAGATGGTTGCAGACTAAAGTAATTAGTTTGCTTTTTAAAGTTTATACATTGCTAGCATTACAACACTCATCATTATTAATCACATGATTTTAAAATAGATTTCACAAATTACTGCAATCTTCTTTCTATTTTCTTTTACAATTGATTATTTCTCTAACTCTAAAAATGTCTTCGATCTCTTTTCTTCTTTATATAATAAACTTCTTGTTGAAATGACTCTTTTTTAATATTTCAATTTTTTTTAAAAACATCTTGCTGATTTTACTTTCATATTTGTTACATTATTTTACATGCATTTTTAAAAATACTATGTTATTTGCATAGTACTATAAAGTATATTTTTACTTCTAAAAATCATTTATTATAGTGAAGTTTCTATATTAAAATTTTTTAAAATTTGGTGAAAATATTAATAAAAAAAAGGTGTTATGCAATCTGTAAAGATGTTATATAATTTATGCATAATATAATCAATCATCTTAATAAATACAGTTTAACACCAGTGGAGGTGTTAAGACTAATTAAATTTTATCAGAAATAAGCTCTTACTGAAGCTATATCATCATTAGCATCAACCATTATCAATCCACTGCAGGATGAAGTTCTCTCCAAGTTTAATCGATCTTCTCCGATCTTTAGTTTCTCTTCTCCACATCACCCCTGCACACTTTCTTATTTCATCCATCCATCTCACATGTGGTTTCTTTCTGGGTCTTTTACAATCTCTTGGAATCCAGTTTAAAATTTCAATTGTCCATCTATTATCATTTCTTCTAGCAATATGCCCAGCCCAACTCCATTTCAATCTTTTAATTTTTTTCAATGAGATCAGTAACACCTGTTTGTTCTCTTACCCATACATTGCATTTTTGATCTCTTCTCATTACTCCCAACATACATCTCTCCATACTTCTTTGAGTGGTCTGAAGTCTCTGCATTGCTCTACTATTAAGTGTCCAAGTTTCAGATCTATAAGTAAAAACTGGTAAAACACATTTGTTAAAAACCTTTCTTTTCAAACACGTAGGCATATTTCCTTTTAGTATCAAGTTATTTCTACCAAAAGTACTCCAACCAAGTTTAATTCTATGATTAATTTCCCCCATTATGTTTTCATCAGTATTAATAATCTGACCAAGGTATTTGTAACTGTTAAATCATAATCAATCTTTATTTTTATATTTTTAGCAAATATGCTTACATATTTGTATCTAAAAAATGTTAAACTCTGTTAGCTGAGTGAGATTAAAAAATAATAAGTAATGTTCGAATGTATAACAATTTTAGAAAATTCTGACAAAAACAATTAATTAAAATCAAGTTATTTAAAATTCTTTAGGATTAGATTTTAATAAACCTTGTAAAAACAGGTTAATAATAGGGCACTGGTAGTTTTTTTTATTATTAAAACTAATTAATAAAGAGTGAAATAATTGTCTGAGTATTATCTATGCAAAGGATGATGTTTACAATGTTTACTCTTGTGGTAAAAAGGTGTTAATTGATACCTAATTACTGCAGGGAATGCAAGTAGACAAAAGTTATTCAGAATGTGGAAAATTTTTCTAATTAATAAACAAGTACAGGATTAAATTGTAATTAAGCTGATCAAAATTATTATCAGGAAAAATATTTTTTTAATTAAAACTAATCCAGATACCTTTTGTTGAAAAATAGTATAAATACCTAGGCAAATGTAAAAACAATGTCTTGGTTTAAGAAAAGTTCTTCAACATGCTCTTTGGAGAAAATATCTTCAAGCTGGTCTTTAGATGAAAAAAAATTCTTCAAGCTGGTCTTTTATTATAAGAGAATTCTTCAAGTTTATCAACAAGATCTCCATCCACTAAGTTTTAACAAGTTCATTAATTGTTTGGTTGCTAAAAGCTACACATAATGAATTGAGAGTAGCTTGTGTCCACTTCCCCAACCCCATCTCAGGAGAATGTGAGTTTGAAATCCCAATGGAGTTGTTAAACTGCTGCTCATTTGAAGTCTTCTGGTCAGTGTATCTGTTCTGATGTTTCTGCAATTATAAATGAATTCAGCCTGCTGACTCTGCCATGCTGTCATTCAAGAAATAAGCTGCCTAGTCAATTATGTCATCCTGTCATATTCTATTTTAAAAAACTAGGTTGTCTCCAGAATTAAAAAAAAAGGGTCAAGGAGGATTCAATGAGTGAGAATTGCATCATGAAGTTATGCATTATTATATCTACATGATGTTCTTAATATCTTATGATGTTTTTAGAATCCTTTGTGAACGTAATCACCGAAACATTGAACTTTTGTCTCTGAAATCCTCTACCAGTAAAACTTTTCATATACATTTAATGCTTCCTTTTTTCTAATATTATTTGGTACTTGTGAATTTTCAAAATACCAAGATGGCAGTCTGTAGTTTTGATAAAAATTGATAAATATACAGTTTTGAGGGTTTACCAAAATGGCAGCTCATATTTCATTAACAATCTTCTTTAATAATCTTCTGATGTTTACAAAATTAATTTTAAATGTTAAAAAATGAATAAATTCTGATAAATATTATTAGCAATCTTTATTTCAATTAAAAAATAAAGTAATCAATTTCAATAAATTTAATTTACAATATTTATTTCAATGTTTTTTTAAAATTTACTTCCCAACGATGGGTTAGTTATGTTTATAAAAAATGAATGTAGGGTCTATAATCTCCTGAAGATGTTTTAGTTACATTTATAAAAAATTGAGTGGAGGGCCTACAATCTCCCAAAGATGTCTTACTTACATAAACCAAAAATAATAATAATAAAATATGAATACAATATTTAAAGTTTATTTATATCTAGTTACATTTACAAAAAATAAACCAAAAAAAATTATAATATAAATACAATATTTAGTTTATTCATTTCATTGGTGTGCAATCCATAATAGCTTCCAAAATTGCTACAGATGTTCTGAGGGTCTACAGAAGATCTTGGTTGTTAAATTTAAAAAAAAAAGAATTAATGTAAAATTTAAAAAAAAAACAGTAAATTCTGATAAATTCCTCATAAATTCTGATAATTTTCAAGAAGAATATTTATTTCAATTTTTTTATGTATATTACAGTGTAGAAGTCATGAGACACTTTGTTGCAATATTCAGTTCAGCATGTTTTTTTTGGCCACAGTTTTTTTTTTTTTTTTTTGGTAAATAGTGCTAATGATCAAAATTAGGGATATAGAATTCTAACCTTCAGAAAAGTGTGCATTAATGGTCATGATATGAAACTTTATATTCAAACACTATTTTGTAAATGTCAGAAGATTGTTAATAAAATATGGGATGCCATCTTGATGAGCTCTCAAAACTATATCAAATTTTATCCAAATATAAATTGCCATCTTGATAGTTCTGAAAACTGAAAAGTACCTATTATTTTTTTGTTTGTGATGTATTTTTCTTTAATATTATGTTTACTAATTTGTATTTGTTAAGAATGATCAAATATATTACTATATGCAGTCATTTTTATGTTATATATTATGACCTCTCCTTCGTGTAGCTCCACTACACTCAAAAATAAATAATATAGTATAGTGAAAGTCGCCTCCCCGGGTTCTAGCTCTAATAATTAACGAGATATTCAGTTAAACGTGTTACTAGCTCAGGTTTCTTAAAAATTTAACTTAGGTTCTGTTTTAGACTAATTCAAATAACTATTCTATAATTCATGAGACCAGAAGTGGAAACAAGGTGACAAAGTAGATTGCATTGAGATAATATTCCATAGAATACCACCTCAATGGCATAAGAACACTATCCCCCCTTTTACTACTGTTACATATAATAACTACATAGTATTCTCATGACTTCTGCAACTTCCAATCACCAAACTCATTTAATAACTAAAGTATTAATCTTTTATCTATCCTAACAATATTAGTAATTATCTAGCTCAGATAAAATAATCTCAGGTTCTTAAATTTATCCAATGTTAAATTAAAATAAAGTAGCAAAATATGATAAGGGATTTTGTGTCATAATTTACAACTCTGAAGTTAGATTAATAATAAAACAATAAGAATAATAATCACAATCTTCATTGTTTACTCCCACTAGTATAGCTTTTCTTTTATCGCAAATTTATAACCATAATAAATTAATTAATCACTCAATATCCTCCCTTTGTTTATCTTTTTCCTTACATAATAAAATAATTAATAAGTGGCAGTGTTTAGATAATCTGATAAATGAAGTAAGTGACAACTAATAGCATATAATTTAGCAAATTACTATAATAATGGATTTATGACCAATAATGTAATGCAATTTCATAATTATTCAATTACAAAATACCAATAAACATTTAAGATTAAATATACTTCTTTATTTATATTTTGTGCAAACAATTATATACTTAGTTTAATGACTGTAAACATACCCTATGAATCCATGCAATGATGTAGAGAAAACAAAACTCAGACACAAGTTTTAATAACAAATTTTAGAATTTTATTAACAACAATCAAAATTAAGATAAAACAAACAAATCTATTTACATTTATTTACAAGGGATATCCTCCTTTCTTTTAACACTACAAAAGTTAAATTATACATTTTTAGATTTCTTTTATAGTTAATTTAAATTATTATACTTTTATAAGTTATTCATTTATTTCTCATTAAGTTTATTATATTACTTAGTTTAACTATTTTATAGGTAATACTATTCTTTACCTTTTAATATTAACATTACAGTATTATAAGTTATATATGTGGATAAACATCCTTTATAAACATTATAAATTTACAATCAATATGGTTTTTTCCTCTTAAAAAAAATTACATTTTCTTATAACTCTATATAAGTCACTTTGCATATTGTTCAAATATTATTACTACCTATTACATTTGTTATCTAATGCTCGTAAACTCTAATACATTTATTCATAAGCCATACTCATGTATAATGCCATAACACGAGTTTAATTATTACCTGTTTTAGTTTAACATATATTATAATCATCGAATGTTATTATATTCTTTAAATATGCAATACTTATATTTTTAAATATAATCAACAATAAGAACACGTTAAATCATTTTTTAATATTTTTGTATATTTCTACTTAGATATATTTTAGCAAATTATAGTTCATTTCTTAAAATTAAAATAATTCTCTGACTCCTTCCTTCCTTAGGATATATGCATCTTTTTTCCATAATTATAATCTACTCTTTGTTAATCCTTAACTATTCTTATTTCAAATAACTGCATAACATACATTCTAAAATATCTATTGTTTCTTTTCAATAGACTTATCAAATAACGATGTAGTTGCAAGAAATACAGATAAAGATAGCGAAAGATGTATAGGATATTGGGAATATAGATAAATAACTCATCAAAATATATACTTCAAAATGTATGGAACAGTGTGGATAGGGCCGACATTCCTTGTCTGATAACCCTGACCATAAGCACGATGTGGCAGCTATTTATTCAGCTTTACCAAACATCTAATAAGGTTCACAAGAAAGATAAAATAACACTGTCCATGACAATATGTGTAACAGTCATAGGGCTTTGTTAACTACACTGATTACCATTTAAAACTACTTATAATTCCATTCCCTGTAGCATCCTAGTTTTTAATATATCATCTTGCTTTCCAAATCACCCCTGTACTCCCAAGTCACTATCCAAACTATCTCTCAAGATTTTCACTGTATCCAACATCGCCAAAACTAACTACTTTTTAAAGCAATAAACAAAATTCACTAATATAAAACATTCCCCTATTCTATAAGAACAATTTGTCTTGCTTTATTGCACTGTAGGTTCGACATTTACGTTTTATTAAATAACACTTAAATATCCTAATCGGAAAAATTAACAGAAAATATGACATAACCATTGGTTATATTGAACTATATTAATAATACATTAAATGATTGTCGTATGCATATTTTTAAAAATCTAATTACATCTCATAGTGTTTTAGAGTGTTGTTTTTCAAAATGCATTTTACAATAACTATAACAATAAAAACTTTCATTACATTCATTCGGTTCACAGCTGATCTAAATAAATAAAACATACATTATATCATTAATAACCATAAAATGTACCAAATAATCTTTTACCTTCCTATTAGAGTTCGTCGTGGTTTTCTTTCTCCTCGAGCATCGCAAACATACAAAGTTTCCACACACATACAATTTTATTTGAACATTCCAAATCAAAAAAACATATTATTTTATATAATGTTATATTGCAAATTAATGTATTTGTTTCCCTATTGCTATCTAAACTCAATGTTTAACTTAGATTAATAAAGAAAATAATTTAAACCATAATCACATATTTTTCTGGTGGTAAATCTTGGTTAGTCCCCTAATATTTATTATTTCTTCTTTGTCCGAATGTTCTCCTTTCTGATTATTAAAGTTTTAAAATAAATTAGTTCATTTAGTTAACTGTTTAGATGATCTTTAGTTTCAATGTTTAATTCAAAATTATTAAAAATATTTATTTAGTTATCCCACGAAGTTTTTAATGTTGGGCAAATATTACCTCGGCACGTTGATGCATCTTTATTTCCAGCAGGACTACAAATATTTATATCATTACGGTACCAAATTGCGTTTTTTCCATGGATCCAATATTTTATATTTATTTCTCTGTAAACTATTTTTTCCTTCTTCTTCTTCAGGCAAGTAATTTCCTTGGTAATTTTACTTTTATTCATTATTATTTTATATACGACATTTTTGATCTTTAACTATTTCCAGAGTAATTGCGCAGGTCATCTTAAAGAAAGTAATTCATAAAATTCTTTTTGTCCATTTATTTTTACACGGATAATATTTATTTTTATTTTTCATTCTATTCATTAACTTTGCGCACAATGTCTTTTCATCAATTTTACACACACTAAAGCAGTTTTCATAGTAATATGCTATACAAACTATATCAATGAACAACGTTAACATTTTTGAAATATTACAAAATTTATAACTTGGTTTTAAGAATCCATCCATTTTTATTGAAAATTCAGATTATATTTTAATAGAATCCACTGGCAGGTTACTGTAAGTTTAGTGATACATTATTATGAGAACTTTTTTAAAATTTTTATTCTTAGATTCGCTTCGAAAGATTTAAAATTGTCAGTTAGTTTCTTTCAAAGATATTTATTAAAAATTACAATAAAATTGACTAATAATTGAAAAAAGAAAGAAATTTTAAAGAGCTTAAAATTTTACCTCTGCTCTGGAGTCAACACATTTTTGTTCTCCTAGTTTATACAATTAATTGGCGCGATTTTTCTTGTCTGCCAAAATCTATCTTTTTATTGGTCACTCCCTACTTTGGTTTGTAAACATTTTCTAAAGTTGTAAAATTGTGACGTAATAGACCTAAATATTAACCTATTATTATTTTTAAATTAATTATTATCTATTACAATTTAATTACTTTTAAAATAAATTTGAAACAATAACCAATAAAGATGTATAATCTTATTTTTTATTATAATGTGTGACGATTCCATCCAGCTCTATAATATACTGTTTTAAATATTTTAATTATCATTATTAATTTAAACTGGTGCTTATACATAAAATATTCCAGACAGTCACATATACATTTCTGGTGTTTAGTCTGGTTTTATCTGTATTAATAAATTTGCTACTTATATCATTTAAAATGATTATATAAAATTTTGAAAAATAATTTAGAAAAATATAGAACTAGATGCAATCCCCACCATCACAATACTTATTATTTAAATATATTATATTAACCCTTTATTGCTTAACTATAGTTTATAATTTTAAATACTATATAATATTAATTTTAAATTTTTTTAGCAATTGACCATTTATAACCATCATTGATCTATAGAAAAGGGCACAATATATATATATATGCTAGATCAGGTGACAGCTATTTTGTAAATACATTTTTGTTTCTTAAATCCTGACCATCATTTTCCCCTATAAAATAAAAGCTAATTAATCAAAAATGCAGACATTTTTATCTCCTTCCCTCACCTAGCTTAAAGATTTTGTTTTCTAAAAAACAAACCAGTCACATGCTTCAATTAAAACTTTATTCTTGCAATTATCAAGATTATAAAACCAGAGTTTAAAAAAAATGTTAAAGATAATGTTAATTTATATTTTTTGAAGGGACAAATATATGTCATTTAATTGATATTAGCCTCATAAATGTTTCATTATAATTTATATATCTAAACCAAAAACCTTTCAAGATACCATGTGAATATTATAATTATTAATGTATGTGAATACAATCTCTAGGATGGACTATCAATTACACAGAAATTATTAACCTTTTATTTATGAGTATTTATACTGGATAAGTGATTTAGGCCTTAATTTAGGTAAGTAAAGTAGTAAATGACCACTTGTTCAAATTTATTTTGTGGGCTTTCATAATTAACATTTATGTGTTGCACATTTCTTCTTTAATTAAATTGTGTGACTAGGATAACTGTTGTCTTTATTATGTGATTAATTCGTATGATTGTTCTGCAAGCAGATGATCATTTCTGCTTTGCAAAAATGGATTGGCTGAGTATTCTCTTGATATGATTATATCAAGGCAGACACTTCTCTCATATTTAAATACTTGGATAATCTGCTGTTGTCCTTAATATTATTATCATTGCAAATGAATTTTCTACTTGATAGTAATAAGTTCATTACTAGTTATAGGAGCAGATTTTCATTCCTGCTTCATATGTCCCTTGAATCCAATGAAATTATTGAATATGGCTTTGCCAAGGAGCACCATCTCCCTTTTATCACTGGATATACTCTCCTGTGTCACATTCAGTTATTTTTAATGTATTTTTAAAACCTGATATAGCAATCATGTAGTCAGTCATAATTTTAAGTCCATTGGAGTCATCTATTAATGATTATGATTTTAATATAGCTAAATAAATGCTACTATCTTCAACCTGATTAATTAGGAAATAATTAATAGTTAAATCATTGGAGAATGGCCTCCCTGGAAATTATTAAGACATATAAAGCCTATAGTCCATCTATTGTATGTAAGTTAATGATAAATAAGCTGTTTAGTTGCTAATTAATTTGTTTACCTGTAAGAAACACAATCTTAGGGTTAAATTTGGACATATAAACTTTTACTTCATTTTATCCTATTGTAGTTTTTTTTATTGCTACTAATAAATCTATTTACACATAACCTCTTATATTTGTGCATTTTTTACCATAATTGGCATTCTTTTTAGTTTTGAGTCTTTTGTGACTCACTGAAGTCAGTGCGATATAAGAAAAAAAGCATATATGTTAACATCAGATGTGGAAATTGTTCTGGGGTCATACATAATGATATTTGACTTTGTCATGTTTGTGATAATGTTTATATTGATATTATGCACAGACATGTGAGTTAGTTATTATTGCTTGGCTCCTAAGATTAGTTTTTCTCTATTATACACATCTGACTATAACATATTTTATAATCTGGCACCCTAAGTGTGGCTCATTACATAAATATACCTCTGAAATGGATTCAATTTTTTTTTATTTAGTAATATATATATATTGATAGTTTTTCATTTTAATTTACACAGTATAGAAATTTTATTTTAGTTCATGTTGTTTAAATAAGGTGTAATTATTAGATGCAAATATATGAGGGGGTCAGTCTTTTATAATTTTATTTATTTGAATTAATAAATATAATTTTTTATGGTATTTTGGACACAAAAGCTTATAAGTGATTGAGAGAATGAGTATGTGTATATAATCTATATGCATATATGTATATGAATAAAAAATCATAATTTTTTCCTCTTTGTTTAGCAGGCTTAAGAGTCAACTATTGACTTATTTATTATGGTTTTATTTTTACTTTCAGATTGAAAGAGGGTTGTCAACCTGTAATAAAGCATGACATTTTTTTTTCTTTCACAGTGAGTATGAATTTTGTTTTTATGTATATATAGGAATAGATAAATCACAATGCAGGACTTTACAGAAAATTTATGAACAGATTGGGATTTAAACAATAAATGTTCATTTGGAGTCTGGATGGGGAACTGACCAATTTAGTGGAGAATAAAAAAAGAAAAAAATGCTTTTGATAATTTTAGATGATGGATATCATGGATTCTGATACTATCAGTAAACCAAAAAAATGAGTCATTTGAAACCTGATAAGATCACATACATTCATGTCCATAATATGAAAGGAATGATGGAAATGATGAGACAAATAAGAATAGAATCAGAAGAAAAATATGATCAAATAATGGCAAAAATGGAAAAAAAAGTTCAAACAAATAAACCAAAGGCTCATAGAAGTAATCAAGAATTTAAACCAGAACCAAAAACAGGCATGAAATCAAATAAGAAAGTAGGTTCAAGAGAGTTGGGAAAAAAACAAAAAAGAGATTAATAAAATGAAAGTAATCCAGAAGGATACTACTGAAAAAATACAGCAAATCAAAACAGGAACATTCTTACAACCAAAAGGAAGGATGACAACATTAAGGAAAATCATGAAGTGAACATTATTCTCTCCAAAAATATGAGCAAGATAATACATATGGAAGAGAAGAAAAGTGTCAGAAATATACCAATAAAGAAATAGAAGACAAAGATGTGATAGATGGAAGCAAGACTCATCTGAATGGTAGATGGAAAATAAAAAAAATGATTTAATTAATAAATGCATATATGCTGAATTAGGAAGTGAGATGAAAAAAAAAGATGTCTCTCAATAAATGTATAAGAAAACATTAAGATAGAAGAGGAAATAGAACTGAATAGGTATCATTCGATTATGAATATAAACCCTGGACATACAAATTACCATAAGGTTTATGCTTATTTAAAAGTGGGGTTTATATTATGCCATAATCAGTTTTTATGATGATGTGGATAATACAACAAAAAGATACCAAAGTAAGTACCATCTTCTAGATCTACATAAAATCAAAGATGGCCAGTTAAGAATCTTTCACATTTTAAAAAGAAGAGTATGGGTACACTATAGTACCAATAACTGTTTTATCTCTTGATGGTTCCTTTTGCTGTCTATTTAACATTTACTTAATAACAGCTAATGGATAACCATTTTTCATAAGAGTTTGTTTTATATAGATCTTTTCTTTTTCCAAATCACTGGTTTCTGAATAAACTTCTTTTGCTCTTTTTCACATTGATAGTATAATTCCATATTTTGTGTTTCTGGTGTGATTGGATGTATAGGCTAGATATTTTTTGTAGGTGTAGATTTTCAATAAACTGTCATTTTGATTTTACCATGAGGCAGTCTTGTCACAAGAACATCTAAGAATGACAATTTTTGTTCTTGTTCTGATTCTATTGTGAATTTAGTTGAAGGGGGTATGTTGTTGATGTGTTTCCAGAAAGTTTGTAGGAGTGCTTCACCATGTGGCCATACAACAAATATATCATTCACATAGTGAAGCCAAACTTTAGGTGGATATGCAGTAGTTTTTATGGCTAAGGTTTCAAGTTCTTCCATATAAATATTGCTAATCAGGGGAGACAATGGTGAGCCCATAGGCATTCTTTGATTTTGTTGGAAGAATTCTGTGTTATATTGAAAGTAGATTGTTTTTATGCAGAATGTTAATAGTTCCATTATACTATCAATAGGAAGAGCTGTTCTGGTTTGTAAACTATTATCACCATTTAATCTTTTCATTACAATAGAAATCCTTCTTCACATAGTACATTCATGAATAAACTTTTCACATCAAAGCTTACCAGTAAGTCAGTTCTTTCATTTTTCATGTTCTTGATTAATTTTACAAAGTGTCTAGAATCCTTGACAAAGGACTGAGTTTTGTATGCCAAAGAATTTAGAACTTTGAGCAGAAATCTTGTCAAATTTTGGCAAGGTGAATCTCTAGAACTAACAATAGGTCTTAAATTGAACATGATTCTTTTGAATTTTAGATAGACCATAAAGATGAAAAATTTTGCTGAAATATGATATTTTACTTTTTTCTGAAACAGTGAAGTATGTGTGATGCTTTCTGAGTAATGCTTGTAACTTTATTTCTGTACTCGGTATTGGATTTTTTTGCCACTTTTCTATATTGGCTTGTTATGAGTAGTTATTGAATTTTATTGTCATAATCAGTTGTATTCATAACAACTGTTACATTGTTTTATTCAGAAGAGAGAAGAATTATAGATTTATCTACTTTGAGAGATTTAATTGCTTTCCTCTCACCATATATTATGTTTGACTTCAATTTTTGTTGCTTGTCAATGGTTTTTTTATTCTCCAACATAATTCTGCTGCTTCTTCTAAAGGAATTTTTTAAATGACTTCCTTAGTCGCTGCCATTATATTTAATAAAGGGATATTAGATAGTGTTATGTCAAAATTTAATCCTCTTTCAAAAATAGAAATTTCAATATCTGTTAGATGTTTAGAACTGAAATTTTTAACACATGAAGTTGGTACATTTCTTGGTACAGTATAATTTTTGATTTGCCCATGTAGGTTAGCAAGTTTCTTCTTTTGGCCTTCTTTTATTTTTCCATGTAATGTAGAATATGATTTTCTTACTGCTTGAGAAACTCTTATGTAGTCTTTGTCAGCAAGTTTATTTTTTTAAAAAACATTCTGCATTATTAATAAAATGCATTGTTTGATACTTAGAAAATCTTTGAGAATTTATTCTTTCTCTTAATAGAGTTTCATATGCTCTCTGAGAGTGAATTGGAGGTTTTAGTTGCAAATCTTTAGGAATTATCCCTTCAGGTTTACATTTACATGAGAAAGTTAAATGCTCTCTAAGAGTGAATTGGAGGTTTTAGTTGCAAATCTTTAGGAATTATCTCTTCAGGTTTACATTTACATAAGAAAGTTAAATGATTTTCTACTTTGGACAGCTGGAAAATTTGTGATGGCAAGATATAAATAGAAAAAACAAAAAAGGGGTGGGGCTATAGGAATTACCTCAAAAAATATTTAAATACTATAGTGTCAAGAACATTTGTGGTATGAGATAACTTTAGAAAAACAAGAAATGGATGGTAGTTATAATGTATATGGCCACTGGAAATAGTGACACTATAATGGACTGAAACAGTAGCATAATTAAGGATATACAGAGTTTCAAACAAAGGGAAAAAATAATGGCTATAGGAGAGATGATTGGGCATATTGAGGAAATTGATGGCATGGATAACAAAAATGGATAGCTTTTGAAAAAAAATTGTCAGAAAGTAAATTTGAGCATTTGAAATTTATCAAATATTTATGCGAGAAATGCACAAGGTCTAAAATAATATATGTCACACAATAGATTATGTATTAGTAGAGAAAGAAGGAATGAATAAAGTAGAAAAAATTATAAAGTGTTTGCAAATGAAAAGAGAGTATTTAATAGTGATCATAATTTTTTTATAATAAAAATGGTTAATGATGTGATAATAAATAGTAATAAAAGTAGAAAGAATAGTGAAAGATGTGGATGGAGAATGAATGATAAGAATAAGTTAGAAAAATATAAAATAAAAGTAGAAGAAATCATAGAAGAGTTTGTTGGGGATAAATATAAAGACTGGTGTGGTGAAGTAGAAAAAGTGGCAAATAGGGGTTTAGGTGAGAATATTCAGAAAAATAAAAGTAATAAAAAATGAGAATTAGTAAAAGTGTAAGAGAGAGAAAAAGAGCATGCAGAGAATATAAATGTGCTGTGAAAAATGAAAAAGATATTAATATTAAATGGGGAAACTATTTTTTATAAAAAAAAGTTGGCTAAAATAGATAATTATAAAGAGAGAATGAAGTTAAATAGTAAATTATTGGTTATTAATAACAGTGGCAGAGATGAAGATAAAAAAATTTTGGAAAAAAGAATGTAAGGGAGAGGGAAATAGTATTAGTAAATGATGAGTAAAAAGAAAGTAGTTCTAGAGAAGAATTAAAGACAATCTTAAATAAGTGTGTAATGAATATAGAAAAGATGTTAGATGTGAAGTACAGAATGATATCGAACATAAAAGAATGAATTAAATGAGGCAAGGAAGGAATTGAAAAGTGGAAAGGCAAGAGGTTTAGATGGATGGGCAGCAGAGATGGTGATGAATTTGGGAAATAGGGCAAAATCTATTATCATATTTTAATAAGATGGTACAGAAGATAGAATTTTCAGATAGATGGAATACAAGAGTTAAGGCTATTATTTAAATGACAGGGTAAGAACCATAGAAAGATAAACTATTAGATTAATAGTGGTAATGTCAGTGTTATATAAAGTTTTGATATATATGATGACTGGAGGAGTGGAAAAATGGATGGAAGAAAATAATATAATGGGTTAAATGCTGGATTTTAGAACAGATAAGTGTATAAAAAATAAATTATTTGTAGTCACACAACTTATAGATATTAGTAGTAATACAGGTAGTTAGTTATATATGGTCTTTATAGATATAGACAAGGCATATGATAGAGTAAGTAGAAATAGATTATGGGTAAATTTAGTAAACCTGGGACTGAATGGAGGTTTAGTGGACATTATTAAGAGCCTGTATACATATCAATTAGCAAATACAGAATCAGAGTTAGACATGGGAAGGGATTAAGACAAAGATGCCTTATATTAAGAATATTGTTTTTGTTATATTTGAGAGAAATGGAGAGAGCAATAGAAAGACTAAGAAGAAGGGTAGAGAAACCATTAATAGATGGCAAGGGAGTGTATAAATTATCTCTTTTATTTGCTGATCATAGTAGTGAAGATATGGAAGGTATGCTGAAGTTGTGCCCAAGTATGGGTAAAGAGATGGGGATTAAATTTAGGTAAGAAAAATCAAAAATAATGATGATAAATGCTGGAGAAAGAGAAGAGAAAGAATTTTTATTGGAAGATATAAAGTTAAATGTGGTAAATAGGTATAACTATTTGGGAATCATCTTAAGTAATCAGGAAATTGCATGGATGAATGGGAGAAAAAATTGATAAATGAAGCAAGAAAAAGAAAAAAAACTGATAATGAAATTAACAGTGTTCTCTTATAATAAATATAATGTAGCTAAAATTGTATGTAAGGAAGTAATGATAACAGAGTTAAATTATGGTAATGATGTATTATGTGTCAGTAAAGGGGTGTTAGATTACTAATAAAAAGTACAAAGAGAAGTAGGAAGACATGCATTAAATGCAGATGTATGGATAGCAATGGAAACAATTCAAAGAAAAATGGGATGGTCAAGTTTTTATATGAGAGTTCCAAAAAGCAAAATGAAAATGTTCAGTATATTGCAATTTATGGATAATAAGAGAATAACCAAAATTGTAATTAACTGGTTATGAGTAAAGGGTGAAAAAGGTAGTATGGCATGCAGAAGATATAGATAAAGATTTTGTATCAGTATACTTGTACAAAGTGTGGAATAATTGGTTTTTGGAGAATTGTCAAGTGTTGTGGAGGCAAAGAACAGAATAATGGGCAAAAAATCAAATAAAAGAATAGTTGCATTAATAAAAATAGAGAATTGGAGAGATGGAGAAATACTATAGAGAGTAAAAAGAGTTTGAATATGTATAAATAGATATAAACAGAATATTAGGTGTGAGTTAATTTATGATAATAGTAAGAAAGTAGTTTACTGTTTAAGGCCTGAACAGAATGGTTAGCAACAAGGGAATATACACATTAATGAAGAAATGTGGGGGATTTAGTCTCCAAGTCATGTAAGGAAGGCATGGAAAATATTAGGTAACTGTTAATTGAATGTAAATACTTACAAGCAGAAAGAGTACAAATGAGGAAGTTGTAGAAAAATAAATATAAACAAAGTGATTATATAGAATGTGAGTTTTTGGATTTCATGCTGAGTTTGGAAAAAGATAAGAGGAATCTAGATGTAAAGGCCATAGAATGGTCAAAGATGATGCCGTGGAAATGGGATGGAGCAGGATAGATAAGAATATGGGAAAAACCTAGGGTCGGGAATGAAAAAGTAATGTAAGATGACTAACGGATTTCTCTGGGAATAGTGGCTAAGATATTTCTGATTTGATAAAAAGAAGCCATATCACATTGAGTTGCATCAGTCTTTTTGCCAGGGTCATTGCATTAAGACATGCCATCAAATAGTAAATCTTTTTTATGTGTCTTGCTTATTTATCAAATTTTATGATGGTTGAAAAGTTGGAACAATATGTAAATGGCAGAGAAAATGGTTTTAATACTTAAAACAGCTAATAGCAAGCTACTTTGGAGACAACTCAAATCCATGAATGGTTTAGTGAAAGATTCAAATTTTCTACATCCCAAAAAAGTGCTGTGAGAAAAGTAAATGTCAAGATAATGCTGATTTTTTTATGCATATGGAATTGCTCCTCTAGAATTTATTCACAACATCAGATATTTTATCCATAATTCTGAAATGTTTGCAAGATACAGTGAGAGTAAAATATCTTGAATTGTAACAAAGTGTTAAATGCACCAGTGCACAAACTTTCTTTGAGTGTGAAATAATTTTTAGCCAGAAACTAATTGCCAATATTATCAATCTGCCATATTTACCTAATCATGGTTTGTGATACTTTTTTTAATTTCCAGCAAATGAAAAATACTTCAAAGGAAAATGTTTTATGGACTTGGAGGTAATGAAAAAATAATGGATGCATTAAAAGACAACACTTTACAAAAATTTTAGGACTGCTTCAAAAAATAAAAAACACATTTAGACTGATGCATTGCATCAAATGAACAGTACTTGAATGAGACTTAATTTGTAACACCTAAAAATAAATTTATATTTTTATTACAAAATTTGGGGTTTTTGGAAGGTACCCTTTGTATTTCTTTTATTTGTAAAAATAGTAAAAATCTTTAAAATTTTAAAGAAGATTTACAATGTGCAATAATAAAATATAACTTTGTAATATGTCCTGTCACAAATAATTTTCTAATTATTCATTCACATTTAGACTGAGTATGGTATTATAAATTAAAAGTAATTGTAGTATAAACCATTAAGCATCACATGATCACATTTCCTATACTAGCACATTAATTGTTGATAAACAGAGCAAAACTCTCCATACAGTATTGCCACCTGTGCTAAACAGAGTAATCAATGGATGCCAGAAGGCTTGTGCATAAAATCCCTATCTAATGCCTATTCATCCAATATCCCCAGACTAGTTTCTGGCTTGTGGCCTTCATCAGTGAGGAGCTTTGGATCTGAGAGCACTGCATCTAGATCTTAGGATCTAATGCAACCCTCTAGCAACCACCTTTTATCTCCACTTAACTACAAAACTATGAGAATGAAATTAAAAACACAAAAAATATTTTCAATCTAAGCTCAATAGCTTATATAGTCATGTGATGCTTAATGGTTTAACACCAATCCTGCCTAATAGGATAGTGGTGGCTATGGTTGTAAAAGAGCCAAAGACACCAAAATGTATGGGTGCTGAACTGAGTTCAGACCCATATGACTATATAAGCTATTGAGCTTAGATTGAAAATATTTTTTGTGTTTTCAATTTCATTCTCATAGTTTTGTAGTTAAGTGGAGATAAAAGGTGGTTGCTAGAGGGTTGCATTAGATCCTAAGTTCTAGATGCAGTGCTCTCAGATCCAAAGCTCCTCACTGACGAAGGCCACAAGCCAGAAACTAGTCTGGGGATATTGGATGAGTAGGCATTAGATAGGGATTTTATGCACAAGCCTTCTGACATCCATTGATTACTCTGTTTAGCACAGGTGGCAATACTGTATGGAGAGTTTTGCTCTGTTTAATTGTAGTATAATTACAGATATTCTATTTTTAAAAAAAAACTATTTCAAATCACATTTAAAATATGATTTTTAGATAACATAGACTAATTTTTTCCAAATGTAGAATTAATTTTATATAAATATGGCAGCCTCCAACTTTTAAATCATTTGATTTCAAACATTGTGTGAAGATAAAGATTTTCAGATAGTAATGAATTATGTATAACGTGTATTTTTATTTATCTAAATAAATAGTATAGTTGTTCCCATCATGCATACACAATATGGATACAATTATGATATAATTTTATTAAAAAATATGTGATTAAAACATCATAAAAATAATTAACAAAAAACACAATAATTATCAATTTTATAATTAATAAACTTAATTTTTTTTTCTCAAAATAACAGGATTAATTCGATTAAATTATTTTAAACCTTTTTTTATTTTTTTCAAATTTTTTTTTAAAAAAATGGTTTTATCTTATTTTATATTTTTTGTTAATAAATGAAATGATGTGTCCTCTACCTTTTTTTTTCAATGAACAGTAAATTAACTATCTTCTGTTTTTTTTTTTAAATGATTTTTTTTTTTAAAAAAAAAATTATAATAGATCTCAAAAATAAAATCCAATACTTCTATATTCTTCTTCATTTGTTTTATGATAAAAATTATTGACAATAATGAAAAAAAAAGTAATTTTGACTAAAAAATTCAAGCAATGTTACAAAAATAGATTATAATGGTTATTTGTTTATAATGTTTTATGATTGCAATATCCAGTAGTTAGAGTCTAAAATAAAACTTTAAATTAAAAATTTTTTTTTTTTGTATTAATTTTTTTATTTTCCCCTTCCTCAATTTGACCATGTTAAATTATCATTACTATATTTTTTATATATGATGCTATTTTGTAAGTGTAAGCATTTCCATGATTGTTTTTTATGCTTATTTTATACTATTAATCTGAAAATTAAAAAAAACAACAACATGTTTTGACTATAAGCCAACTTTCTTGTATAATATATAGCTTAGAATACTCAAAAAGAATCTCTATATATGTGTGTGTGTGAATGATTTCAGTTACATGTTAATTGTATTAATGTTTTATTATTTGTCAAAAGGATTAAAACAAACTAATATATGACTTTTGTAGTTTAAATTTAATATGCAAATTAAATATAAACTAACAAAATCATTGTTCATTTGACTCAAATTACACATTAGAATTTTTTATACATGATTTGCTTTGAGATATAATCCATATAGTTTTATTATTATATATACATAATTAAGTATCAGCACTATAATATATAATAATGAAAATATTTCTCATGTATATTGATAAATTAAATAGTATTTTTTAATAAGTAAATTTTTTTAAAAATAATAAATTTTTGTTATTACATCACAAAGTTATCTCTTAAATTTTATAATATTTTTAAGAATACTTTTTTTTGCTGTCTGAAAGTTTTAAGGAATTTGTAATTCAATTTAAATTTGTGAAACTTTTAATATAAAATATAGAGATCCCTTAGGAGTTAGAGTTAAAAAGAAGGAGGAAAAGCAAAAGAAACATAAAAAAATCAATCAATCTACAATTTAAAATAACTATAATTACTTATGCTTGTTTTCAAGATATAATATTGACTTTAAAACTAAAACCAAAATAACAATAACAATAATATTGGAAAAATAATAGATAATGCATAAAATAATAATTAAAGAATTTCAATATTATAATTAATATTAAATGACGATTATTCATTGCAATAATATAATAATAAAGATAAAAAAAATTATATAAAATGCTTTTAGGAGTTTTTAGATTTAACTTAAAATAAAAGCATGGGGAGTTCAGAAATTAAGTCAAATTCTTGTTCCAAAAAATATGGACTGAAAATAATTAATTTCTGGACCATCCATGTTTTTATTTCACGTTAAATCTAAAAATTCAAATTATGGTTGAAGAAACAATTTTTTTTTAAAGCTAAAAAGCATTTAATATAGATAAAAATATCTATTATTTTTAAGTTTTTACTATTGGCAAAGTTATTGAAAGTGTAAAACTATACTTTAAAATGAGTTATATATATATATAATATTTTCTAATATATAATGGTAAAAAACATTTCAATTTTTTTTACTTTTGCTCTATTCAAACTAGGATTTAGAACCCCTCCAAATACCAATAGCCTCATTAATAATACTAAATATAAAAGAAATATTGAAGCAATCCCCCAGGTAGTATATAGAATTGTGTACCCTCAGATGGGGTATGCTGCTGTTTATTATGGTGAGACTTGTGCCATAATTGGAAATAGATTAGTTCAATACAAATACACATATACACAAATAATAACCAAAAAAAAGGCAGTTTCATTTTTGCTAATCATTCAGATTTGAACTCTCCAAAGCTGATATATTATGCACAGAGAGGAATGACATCAAGAGAAAAATCAAGGAAGTTTGTTTTGTTACCAGTGCCATCAACTCAATAAATAGAAAAGACACTTGTTTGCAATTTCCAAAAAATGTATAATATAAAAAAAAATAGTTTTGCATACATTTGCATATAATGATTTTAATAATCTAAAGAGGCTATGATTATGGAGTAACAAAACTCTGAAAGTGCTAAGTTTTCATAAATTGTTGTATAGAAAAGTTTCACCACAATAAGTGTACTATTAATTTTTATTATTATTATTTTTATTTTTTTTTGTTTCTTTGAAAGGTTAATATTTATTTATGAGTGTTACGAGGGCAATTGTAATGATAATTACAAAGTAGATAAAGGAGTTCTATAAAAAATACATTGGGAATAGTGTTAATAACACAAAAGGTTAAAATTTTTGAATTTATTTACTTGCAAAAAAAAAAAAGAGATTTGTGATTTATTTAAGCTGATTTTTCTACTTTCCATTTATCTATATTATTATTAATGCCAGCAATACAATACAAAATATTTGAAGAGAATTTTAAAAGGATTATTATCAATATATATGTAAATAAGAGTTGAACTGAATATTCCTTGACAGGCTAAATCTCAAAATGTAATAAAACAAAAGGCATAGGAAAATCATGTTGTACTATTATTACTTTTTTTGGTATATGAAAGGCTAGCAAAAGTTTCACTCTTGCTAATTTTATTTTGCCTTTTTCACCTAAAAGTAAAATAATTTCTATTTGAACTGAACATGAATTAAAAAATATGTGAGTAGATCAAACAAACTATCTGAGGTCTTAATCCCTCTTGGCCTATATCTACTAGTGTCCAGTCAATGAGAGTTCATTAACATGCATACACCTATAGAAAAGAAAAAATTATATTAAGCAACAAGCTACCCTTGCCCAGAGAAAGCAAACAATGTGACAATGAGAGAAACATTGTAATAATTCTAATTACTCTTATCAGTCCATCTCAGCAAGATGTGCAGAAAAAATATTTCAAAAACAACTTAAACTATTCAAACATTCACCCATTCATCAATAGAAGACTTCATGCCCTATGAATAAAAAATGTATTTTTTCCAATAGCTGCACTGTAATAGCTTTTTAGGCTTTATTAATAGTTACCATTTATCAATGTGCGAATACAAAAATGCTGGTTACTTTTTGTAATATTTTTTTTATTAAATATAATATTTGTAATTTTTTTAATTGGTTGCTTTAACAATTTTTTTTTAAGATTTAATGTAAATATATTTTTATTAAACATTACTACTTTATAAAAATTCATTAAACATTGCTAAGTATGTCATTCATCTGAACTAAATTAGGGGATTGATAGACCATAAAAGCATAGAGTGTCTTAACATTGAATTTCAAATCAGTATTTATGGCTGTTTCTACAGCTGACTAGGATCCTTTATCATGAAATATATGCTATATTTCTGTAGTTAAAAGCACTCGTACTGATTTTTTTCCCCGCATTTTTTTTATTTAATGGTGGAATTAACTCCTTCGCATAAATGTAATAGTTATAAATTTGACACATGACATTGGGCAAATATACATTCACCAAACAGACAACAGAGCAAATATGGATTTTATATACAAGATTGTTGAAAAACCACTTTCTGCTAAATATGTTATTACAAATGGAAATAATAATTTTATGGGTTTTTCATTCAATATTCAATATCCATCTTGAATTTGTGATCAAGATTTAGGTAAATTATTTTAATTATATTTAAAAATTAATTCCAAAGCTCAATTTTTTTTTCTTTTAATAAAGTTAAATTATTTGATTTACATACTTCTAAATGAATATCACTTTTAGGTGAGAAATAATAAATTTATTTCTTGATGCATTTTGATCAACTCAAAGATTGAGAAATGCTGATTTAAAGCTTCAATCCAATAATTGTTTAATGAATATTATCTTCACTTTGAACTAAAATTCTATATTACTGATACTTTATCATACTTTCTGATCAACATGAATGTAAAAATAAAAATTTAAATCCAGAAGAGCATTATTAGAGATAACGGGAGATATTTCAATCACTAATTTATTTGTGTTTAATTCATAAAAATCATTTTATCACATTGAAATTTGTACTTTAAATATTTTAAGCTACTTATAAAAGTCATCATTTTGTATTATTTTAGTAAGTGTTTTTAAAGTTGCTTAGCTTGGATAAGTGCTTTAACTTTTTCTAATTTGAATAGTTATATCAACATAGTTTACTAATTTGTAATATTTTTAATTTTATCATTTTTTATTTTAAATTGTTAAAATTTTGCGATATATTCTTTTAACTAAAATATTACTAAGAAATATACTAAAAGTGGTGCTTTAAGTCAATATTTCTATATCTGCTTTAATTACCAATTCATCATCAGAATAACCATATCTTTTTTACTTATACAAGTAGTGGGGAGTATTAAATTTATTTTTTTTGCCTTGATAAGTAAATATTTTTCCTCTTTGCATTTCAAAATGGCTTCTACATATTATTAAAAGTGAATGATTTTTTTCATATTCTATTTTCAGCTAATATAGTCACATTTCTGAACATTAGATTGCTATGTGTTAAAAATTTTGAAATATCCATTGTTATTGTTTTACCTGGAATTATATAAAAGTGTTAACAAATTTATGTAAAATTTGAAGCTAATTTTCTACAAAAACATATTACTTTTGATTAAAGCCAATATTGCCGATTGATAAATCAGTTTTGAAATGGTATTCCAGTTTTGTAAAACATAAAATATTTAAATGATAATTTTAAGATTTTGAATCCTAATTCTAATCTTTAGTCATGTAAGTACTTAATTATGAACATTAAAATATTTTTTTCTTTTCACACCCAATTCTCCTAGTAATCTTTGAAATGATCTTGAAGATTTCAAAATAACTAAGGAATAGTACACACCAAAACTTATTTTTTAAAAAAATACAGTCAGATGATAATAGACAGTGACCAATAAAAATTGTTTACTGTAAGTTCTTTTGAATATTTTACAATATACAATTTTCATTGGTCAGTGACTACTATCATCTGACTGTGATTTTTCTAAAAATAAAAATAACAGAAATTTCCATATATTTAAAAGTAACCAATTATATTTGCTAAAAATTTATTTAACAAAAATATATGTACACATTGGTATATACACACATAATTTCAAATCATAATTACAAGTTTTAAAAGTGCATAATACTCTGTGATTATAGTATTTTATTGTTGTAATAATCAGATAAAACTGTTTTCATGTCAGTACACAGTCGATAACCTTAATATCAATGCATATGCAATAACATTACTTTGGGACTTTTGGTTATGTTTTACCAGATTAACATTTTTTTCCAGATTAAAGATAATTCATCAATATACAGTACTTTCTTTTTCCTCCTATTTTTTTTATAAACCTTCCATATCTTTAAAATATCTATATGCTGATGAAAACTTAAATAGTAATTTTTTTTTCACTAGAAAAAAATAAAACTGATTAAAAAATAAAATTATAACATAGTTTCTACAAAGACTTTATCTACTTGTAAATCAGTATTGCCAGGCCCATCCCCCTTGCCCCTAAAAAAATGAAGAAATAAACTAGAGTGGCTTATGTGATAATTATAAAAACAATCTGTGAAAACAATCTTAGAAAGTTGATATGACATTTTATGATGTTTTTGGATTTTTTCTGTTATAATTTTTTTTACTAAAAGATTAATTGTATTTTTATAATATAAACCATTCTTTCAATTAAAGTAATCAATGTTGTATTTTCTTAATAACCAAAACCACATCTTCTTGATTTTCTAGAACCACACTATGCTTTTGGTAATATCATTTATGACTGGACAGTTCCTATTTAAAAAAATCCTCAAAAGTAATTATTTCATAATAATTACAGCTTTTTAAAAATTCCTTCTATTACATAAATGAAAAAAAGTATTTTACGATTTGGTGACACTTTCACAATTTTGAAGTTAATTTATCACTAAAAATATTAAGAGACAAAGTTTTCAACCATTCCATTTTTAAGATTACAAAAAATATTTTAAATTAATTAAAGTAAATATCTGTACAGTTTATAAATAAATTGGTAGGATGAATACATCATTTTAAGCAGTCTTATAAATTTTTTAATCATATGACTATTCAGAAGACAAAATACTTCATCCATATGATTAAATTATCATTATCATATAAAAATATATTATCCTTTAATTTAATAATTTCACATTGTTTTACAAATTGATGTGGTAGCTTATAATTTATTTTGAAAAAAAATCAAAATGATTAATCTTCTTACAATTTTCTTTGCAGTTTTAATCTCCTAATTATTTTCAAGTCTTTTTGGTAAGCAATGAACTTTTATATTGATTATAAAGCTTGATATTTATTTTATTATTTTGCCAAGCAAAAAATGGCATGAACTGCATTTTAATCAAGTCTTTAATAATACAATAAATGCCAAAAAAGAATTCGAGATTTTTTTAAAATATATTCAAAAACAGATTATTTTTTCTCTTAATGCATTCTTCAAATCCACATGGTCAGATTTAGTGTTTAACATTAGTAATTACTTCTAGCGAACAAATACTTAATGAGGGATATGATCTACTTCCAAATCAACAATCATTTTAATCTTGGAACACACTACTCTGATTCCTATTCATCAATCTATTCCTAAAAATTCTTATGTAAGATTGGCTTCTTTAATTCTCATTTTTAATTAAACATATTTCATAATAAACTAATATTTTCAGTTAGAATATAACATTGTTTATAATAAATTTTTGTCTACACTAAATGTTTCAAGAAAGTAAATCCATATATTGAGTAAAGATTCAGTAACACCAGATCATTCAAGTTTATACAGTATATACATTTATTTTCATATTTTTTTTATAATTATGCCACAATTTACTACTTTAGCTGATGTGAGTATTAAAGTACTGAATTAAAAAAACTTCAATCACATATTGATATTAATATAATTACACTATTCAATAAGTAAATTAATACACTGTACAGGCTTACCCCACTTGCACATATATAAGGGATTCAAACTCAGACTTTCACATGACCCTCAGCTCTCCATGCCATCTCATATTGCTGACCCAACTGATCATACACATGTTGAAAACAAAATAATCACCAATATATGTGTATTTCATCATAAACCAGCAATCATCAGTTGGTCCCGATTACTATCCTCACACATATATACAATCAGTGCTCAGCTTTATATTAAGATAGCCAATCTTCATACTATAATGGACAGGCTTCAAACTACACCCACAACTAACTATTTAATAAGATATTTAAGCTGTGTTTTGCAAAACTTTTGAATCTGATGTTAAACTATAAGAACTGGTAAAGCGAGAATGTTTTTAATAATGTACAAATCAATCTTTAATATCATTAGTTTTTTACTTATACATAATCCCCCATCATATTTGTGAATATCATAACTTGTATAATAAAGAATTTTGTATGACCTATCCTTGAGTTTGGAAAGGAGATCAAGAAAAGCTTTTAAAAATAATTGTAAAAAGCCAATTTCAAAAATATTTTCAGCCAGAATAAAAATTCTATAGGATTATTTGAACCTGTTGCCCTGTCCATCTTTTTAAACTTCTGCAATCTATTGCATAACATGAGTAATAGTTTAGACAAACAAAAATTCAAAATTGGTATGCTCAATAAAAGTCTGGTATCATCAATATATATTTATTATAAACTTCAATTTTAAACTAGCAAAAAATTATAAATACAAAATAAGAACTTGTACAAATATCACAAATTAAAAATATTTTATAACAATCATACACATGTGACAGGGTTTCTGGCTTACCAGTGTAATAATGCAATAAATAGCAGCTTAAAAAATTGTATATATCTAGATACTACACTGAACAAATAAAAATTTTATTAATATAATATTAATCATAATAATTAGGTTGAGTTTAATAATTAATAATTAATTATTAAAAGCAAAACAAGCAAAAAAGTTTAAATTTCCAAAATATTTTTTTTTTTACTAATTTTGATATTTAATTGTCTTGAAACTCTTATTAGTACAGAGATTTAAGACCCCAAATTCCAGAATACTAAAATATTTAACAATACTATTCATACATCTAAAAATTTCAAGAAACTAACCAAAAACATTGACTACTCTATGCAGTCTCACTTTTTCTTTCAAAAGGATTTTATGGCCTGCCTACCTGGTCAATTCAATTATCTTATTTTAGAAGATGAGTTGGAAAGATAAATTTTAATACAGATTGATATATTAATAATTACAAACAAAAAATTACTGATTTCTTAAAAAATCCATAGCAAATAATGTTTGTGTATTCTATGTATTTATATTTTACAAAAAAAAAAAATGAAATATTTATCTTTATTTTTGCTTTGCCACTTCTTCCATTATTGATATTACAATCATTGCCATCACTTGAATGATAAGGACACCATACATATTTTGTAAAATGTACTCTATTTAGATCATCTTATCTAACCTCATTCACAGTTAAGGAGGTTGAAAAAATTGTAAAGATGGAAATCTAAACATAGAATATATTTTATGATTTAAACTTCTATTTCAATTGGAATACAATTGATTTATTATATTGGTATCTAAAAGATTATATCTAAAAGTTTTCAGATTTCTAAATATATGATTGTGGAAGCATACAATTTTATTATCATAATTAGTACAAAGGAGCAATTTATGACAAAGAAACATGTAAAGTTCACAGTTTATACTAGCTAAATGTATAAAATGCCCAGATATAAGATAGAAAGCAAAGACTGTATGTATCAAAAACAATTCTTCAGAAACATATTTTGTCAGGAACTGCTAATTGGGTTATTTATAATTAATCCTATAATTGATCATATAAAAAGCTGCTAAGTTGATCAGATTTGCCAATAATTCAAGATATAATTCTACCAAGTAAGACTTGTCTTAAATCTAGATGCCCCTTTTAGATTTTAAACCAACAATTTATAATTGATGTTAAACCAAGAATATATATAAAATAGGCAAAACTTTCCATACAGTATTGCCACATAGTGTAAGACATAGTAATCAAGGGATGCCAGAAGGCTTGTGCAAAAATCCCCATCTAGTGCCTACTTATCCAATATCCCCAGACTAGTTTCTGGCTTATGGCTTGCATCAGTGAGGAGCCCTGGATGTGAGGTTGTAATAACAGTTATAAGCAAGCATAAGAAATTGTGATCATGTGATGTTTATTGACTTACAAGAACATATAATTGAAGAATTACAGCATAAAGAATAAAATACTTATAATGTTTAAATAAATTTATTTTTCCTGATTCAATAATAAAGCCTGCTGGTCTTGCTCTTTCTAGATGCAACTGGAGTCTCATCAACAGATTTAGGATAGCCTATGATCATTGTGCTCATTTGTTTCATAAATGGAATTTATGAGTCACTGATCCTTGTAATTATGGACAAACATATATTATGAACCACATAATGACTACTGAATCTATAGCTATAGAGATAGAATTGTAGGACTTAATAATGCTATTGCTGATTCTTTATCCTAGTTGGAATCTCTACCAATTTTCTTTATGACATTTTGTAAATAGCTAAGCTGTCAAAAAAATCCGTAAGTTAACTAAATAAATAAAACCATCTTATTATTAATAATTATCGTGAAACTATCAGTAGTTCAGGATTTAAATAATTTATTTTAATATGTGTTTATAAAAATTGATTTATTTTAATGTGTTTAATTATTTTTCTTACTGAACGAATAAGTAGACAATAGTTTTAAAAATGCTGCTTAAATAAATAATAAAACAATTAAAATTACATCTGATAATTTTTCTAAAGTTTTTCCTCTTTGTAATTTTATTTCAATGTTAGGTTTTCAAAATTTAGAAAACTTGATTTACTATATTTATTCATCTCAGTATATACATCCATTTATTTATGTGTGTATAGTTGAAAAAAGTTGTGATGCATCTATCTGCCATGGCCATGTAACAGGATTTGAATCTGGATTGCTAGAATTTGGATTTTTTTTTTCACATTTTAAACAGACTTCATTTCAAAAGATATTTTATTTATTTATAGAACAAGGTACATAATTGTGTATAAATCAATAATTAGAGCTGCTGTTAACAAGCATTGTGTGCAATGGGTCTTCAGGGTTACAGTTCAAATAAGATGGTTAGGAAATAGGTCATCCCATCCCTTTCATCACAGCAATGGTGGGAGGAATCAGTCCTTATAAGATTAGGGGCATCATACATAGAATGAAACAGAACATCTTGAAACTGTTACATTTTAAACAGACTTAGAACCTTTTTTACTTAAATAACCAGTTCATCATACAATAGCTATCTAATTTAAGTCACTAAATGGTTATGTAATTATTCTTAATAAAAGTCAAATAAAAATAAAATCAATAAAACTTTTAACACTTACGATTTGATATGCATGGGAATAAATTCTTTTCTTTTTTTTTTATGTTTCAAAGGTACTTTATTCATTCTTTGTAAAGAAAACATTGCTAATACTTATTTACTTTTTTTACAATATTAATTAAATCATAGACACTAGATACAATAAATTAGTAAAAAAAACACCATATATTATTATTGAGGCAAGTGTGTCATGCTATAGCTTTGAAAATTGAGAGAGTCTCAACCATGTTTCTATATATACCTTGTATCATTAAAATGGAAGTCAACCCCCTGATAATTCACAATTTCTTAAATATAATTTTCCATGTACTCACCTGCTGGTAAGAGTTTAAAAAAACTTAAGTGAATCACTTAAGTTTAGAGTATACATTTTATATAAACAAACTCTTACAGACTATGCTTAAATCAGGGCTTGAATCTATTGTGTGTTTGATGTTATGATCAAATATTCAATTGTACAAATCTATTTAACCTATTGCAGGAAGAAGACTGTGTCTCATTTTTAACCACCTACAATTAGACAAACATGACTTATAAATATAAGTCTAATAATATAAAGTGCTGAAAACATTGAAATTATTAGCATGTGATACTATCTCCAGTGATGGTTTAAATCAGTGTTCTTCAACCCTTGGTCCGCAGCCTGGTGCCGGGCCGTGGAACTATTCTGCAGGTCCGCATGCTAAACGGGCAGTAAAAAGTTTGTAATAATAAATAATAAGAGTTTAAACTTTTAATTAATAGAGCCAATTTTTGTTTATTTTTCATCTCATTTTTACCCAATTAAAAAACAAAAAAAACAGAACAAAAACAAAATCTAATCAATCATTCATAAATTAATTTATTTTTCTAGTTATCACAGATGTTTATGGGGGGTAGAATTACATTTTTTATTACTTTTTTAAAAAAGTTTAAAAAAAAGTTTTTTATTATATAAACTCCATATATATATAAAACTTTATCGTATATATTTAACATTGTTGTTTTGATCAGTTATAACAATTATGCTCATCTTTAAGAAAATTTATCTATAGACTTCTGCTGGTCTATGAAATCTTATCCTTATTTTTGCTGGTCCGTGGAACCTTATCCTTATTTTTACCAGTCTGCAGGTGTGAAAAGGTTGAAGACCACTGGTTTAAATAGATTTATATAATTAAATATTTGATTATAACATCAGGCACACAATAGATTCAAGCCCTGATTTAAGCATGGCCTGTAAGAGTTGGTGTATATAGAATGTATGCTCTAATCTTAAATTATTCACTTAAGTTTTTTGAATTCTTACCAGTGGGTGAGTGCATGAAAATTTATAATAGTGCACTATCAGAGATTGACTTCTGTTTGAATAATTTCAAAGTTTTCAGCACTTTATAATAATAGATTTACATTTATAAGTTATGTTTGTCTAATTGTAGGTGGTTAAAAATGAGACATTGTCTTTCTCCTGCGATAGTTTGAATAGATTGGTACAATTGAATATTTGATTACAACATCAGGCACACAATAGATTCAAGCCCTGATTTAAGCATGGTCTGTAGGAGTTGGTATATATAGAATGAATTCTATATGTTTATTAAACTCTTACTGGTGGGTGAGTATGTGGAAATTTATATTTAAGAAATAGTGTGTTATTGGAGATTGACTTCCATTTGAATAATTTCAAAGTTTTCAGTGCTTTATATATGTTGTATTCAGAAACTTTTCTATCCCTTTCTCTTATTGTTTCCAGCTTATTTCTAAAAGCAATTAGTGGTCTTCTTGAGGTGTTTTCATAGACACATATGCATCTTGTGCACTATATAGCATAGAGACCAAAGATATTAGCACATACATTTAAAAAAAGATCTTTACCAAATTTCTTAAACATATATCCAATATTCACATTTTTATTCTTAAATATGATTGGTATTTTTGCCCTGATCTGGTCAAAGTTGGGACATTAGAAATAAATGTGAGATTGGGTTTAGGCTCCCTTTTACAAAGACCACAGCAATCATCTATTGATTGAATCTGTCTTTTATATTGGTAAAAAAAAATGGTAGATAATGTTTCTAAGTTGATTTTATCAGAAAATCAAAGAATTTGGGTTCAAGTCACCAATATCTAAATTTGTGACATAGTTGTTTATTATAAGTTCAAGTATAGACTTTTTGTGAATTTTTGTGGTTTTCTTTTTATGCCAAAGTGTCAGCTGGAAACAGAACCATGGGACAATGGCTTATAAGGCAGCTGTGCTAGCCACTCAGCCATCAATGCTTGACTTAATTTTTGTGTTTGGCGAATGTAATAAATATACTTCCCAATATTGATATTTACCCTTTGGAGGAATATAGGCAAGATTTTGTATTTCTAGGACTAAGTCTTTAATGTCTTTTAAATATCTTGTAAGTGGAGGTGGTATATCTGTAGGTGTGATTTTAAATGCTATTTCTAGGTAATGAAACACCTCAGTACATCTTGAGATGATATTAAGTAATTTTTGTATTTCAAATACTTTTATTGAATGTAAACCCAGGCCATTGTTTGCCAATGGAAACTGGAGCTTTCTGATTGAGATTAATGAAATCCTTCTACCCCAGAGAAGTTTCCTCAGTAGTATATGACTATGGTCAATAAATTTCTTTGTAAATTTTATTATTGGTATATAATATATCATTCTAGTCACAATTAACATGTTGTATAATGAAACTTAGGCATATATAGAGAAATAAACTTTTGTTAGGGAATCAATTATATGTTCTATTTTTTTGTTGGTTTTGAATACTTGTTCTCATTTGTGTAGGATTTAAGTAAAAAGGAAAACCTAAATAAAATCTGGGTTTTTCTTTAAAATGTTCTATAATATTGCATCCTGTGTAAATTTTCCATGCACTCAATTTTTCTATATTAAACATGAGTTTAAATTTGTCACTGTATTGTTTTAGCAATTTTATTATAAGTGGAATTTGTTTTCTGGTTGATATGAAAATTGCAATATCATTCATGTAAGCAACATACTTAATACTGGTGTTTAAGTCTGGGATATATATGCTTGTCATTTATTTTCAATGGCTGCTAGTAAAGGGTATATATTGAGAAGAGAAGTGCTCTCAATAGTGAACATTGAGGTATAGAACAATTGGGGATAATAGGCAGAGATGTTCATCCATAGTTACACATATCTCCCTGTTCTGAAGTAAATTTGTTAAAACATAAAGGTAAGCTTTAGGTATACTCATTTCAGCTAGTGTTAATCAGAATGTCAATAGGAACTATATCAAATACAGATTTAATATCCAGCTGAACCACAACAGGACCATATTTTTCTTTTCTCTGTGTCAATAACAGTTCTAATATAAAGGCTGCTTGATTAGTGGATGAGCACTTTTTTGAAAATTGGCATTTAGAGAGCAAAGGTAAAATGTATGGCTCCATTCTGTCTTTTAGAATAGCCTCCAATACCTTGAATCCCAAAGGACTCATTGAAATTGGTCTTAATTTTTCCATGGTTGACATCTTTTCTTTTTTTTAAAAAAAAGATACTAGTGATATAGGATATAAATTTTGTCTTGTGTATATTTCTTTTGATATGAAATTTGATAGATTTGTTAGGTAATTGGAGATAAAGAAATTTAAATGTCGATATACAAAGTGGGGTATCCCATGAAAGCTGGGATGGTAAAATTCAGCTATGGACTCCACTTTCTTTGTAAATTCATCTGGGAAGAATTTGTCATCTTCTTTTGACTTACCAAAAGACTTTTTTGCAAGATTGTAAGAGTATCTAGATTGCAACTTATCCCTACAATACAAGTAGGCTGGTTTCAGCATATAAATCCCACTAACTATCCCTGTTTGTGTTTGGATGGTTGTTGTCACTCTGATTAAAGGAGGGTGACCCAAGGTTAATCTGATATAGTTTCTAGACCATGTAAGAGTTTGTCAAACAAATATTCTCTTCTTTATGGCTAGGTATTCTTTGAGTGTTGATTCTGTTCCATTATATAAACTTTTAAGATTTAGTGTCAACAGACCTGTTGGTAATACTGTGGCTCTGGTAATATGGTGAATCATGTTTGATAATATATCCAGGCTTGCACTGGATCCATATCAATCTTACTCAATTTATTTAAATATATATAAATTTTTGAAAAAAAAAATTCAGGTATTCTAGATTATAGTAATATCCTAATAGTATGTCCAGTGGATATTAAAATTATTGAAATCCAGATCAATTTTAGTGACAAGTGCAGCATGGTCTAAAAAGGGTGCATTTTTTATTTTCAAAATTAATAAGGTGATGAATTGATTGGGGAATAAAGCATGAGATCAATTAGTGAAGAATACCTTCCATTATTAAAGGATATATTTCACAAAAAAACCTTCTTCACTGATCAGTGGGAAGGAAAAAGGATATAACCAGTTTTTAACAAAATTTTCATATGACAAATTGAAATCACCCATAAGTATGCATGGGTAGGGGAATGAGCCAAACATGGTATTTAATGTGAGGAGCAGCCTGTTGATTGTTGTAGGTCCAGGAGGAATATATACAAAAATTAGATCTAGCACATTTATATCACAATGAACTAATAGTAAAGTGTTCATCAATATATCTGATTTTAAAACAGCTAAATGGACTAAGTTTATCTATAATAATCCCTATACCTGCAGAGGGGGAGTTGGAAGATTTAGAGAAAGCTGCAAAACCTTTATTAAAGTAAATGGAAGGGTCAATATTTGAACCATTATACATTTTGGTTTCAAGTAGACTTGTTGAATGCAGATGGACAATATCATACCATTGTTTCAGTTGATAAATTCTATTAGTGGACTTAAGACCCCTAATGTTTAAGGGTGCAATTTTTAACTTTATTAATATCTATTATCAAACCCACTACTTCTTAAACCAAAAACATAAAATTGCAACTGACTAGAGATAAACAGTACTAGGAAGATGAAAATGAAAAACTAATTACTCAGCAGCATGCACATTACAATTATCTTCTAATTATCAATTATTTTTGATTGACTTACATTCTCAGTTAAGTTATTAGTTGTTATAAAGGGAGAATCTATGATTTTATTTAGTCTATTCAAGCATGACTCACTTCCTCCACAAAATTGTCTTCATCAACAGGAATTGGAGAGTCAGTATGCTCATTTCTGGTATTGGTTTTAACTTTTTTTGCAATGTCTGTCTACTATGTCAGTGCACACATTATCTTTTGTCTGTTCTTTATTCTCTCTTCTCTTATGTGGCAGACAACCAGACATCAGTTTGTTTACTACATTTGAATTTCCTTTTATTAGCATATATTATGAAAGTGATTCCATAATCTCTGAAGTTGTTTTGTTTTTAAATTGAGATTCTGATTGTTCAATAACAGAACTAATTTATATTATTGACAGGGATGAGAATGCTATCATTGTGGGAGATTTCCTTTATTTCTATTTCTGGTTCATTGTTCAATGATGGGGTTAACCTGACAGCTCTTTCAGCTTCTGCTATTTGTTATGTTTGAGAGATATGCATTTTCAGACAAGTCATTATTTATATTCAGATGTTGATGCAATGGTGTCATTTTTATTTACATTGGATATAATGCATTTTAGAACAAATGATTAGATGTCCACAATCTTTACGATGATAACACTGAGGCTTTATTTCTTTTATCATCAAACACAACATTGCCTCCTTTTTGGTTATTTGAGAGGGAATGTCTTTTGGTTCTACATTTTTATGTAACTTAACTCTAAATGAGAAACATGTTCTTGTATATTGGTATTGGTGCATTTGAGATCAGGTTTTCCTAAAATTGAAGAACTGTCCCAAATGGCTCCATTAATTTAACAAAGACTTCACTTTGTATTTCAAGCAGGCTTTCTTCAGTGTAACTTTTATAATATGTCTATTTGGGTTTACTACTACTAATGCATAGCAATCCAAGATTTTGACTTTTTTTTGAAAACTATCCCTTAACTCTTGTGTTTTAAATTCCAGCACAATGTATCTAAGATTTGGATGATCAGCTATACAATGAATCAATTCCCATAAGTTTTTGGCTGTAAGTAGATCAAATAATATTTCTTTTGGGAATCTAAATAGACTACAAAAATGATCTGTTATTGCAATAATTATCCATTTTTTCGTGAAGAAACATATTTGAATGAATTATATAATTATTTCTGTATTATTCTGTTAAAGGCTTCAGAGATCTTTTTAATGGTTCATTGTTCCATAGGATTTTGTCTCTTGTAATCAATAATCCAATGTTGCTGTGAACAAATTGAATTTGATAAGATCATTTATTATGGATCAATAGAATTCTTTGTACATTTTAATTTTTGCTGCTATTATTTGCTATGTTATTTATTTTATATGATTGTTGCTGCATTTTTTTGTTACTTATGCATATGTGCACATTTCACTGCCACCCATTGTCATGGCCATTTTGTAATTCTCCTTTTCTTTTTTGCTATTCCTTAGAGAATTATTGGGCAAACATTTATTTGCAGCAAATATTTCATTTATGTTATTCTTTTACTTATATACAGATCAAAACTCAGAAAGATCAAAAGACATTAATGTGTTTTGTGATAAGCAAAAGGTAAGATAATGCACATGTTTGGTGATGTTTAAAATCTCTTTCATATAAAGCAATTTTGTGTTAACAGATTCTATCTATATATCTATATTCACACATGATTGTATCAGATTTGTTCTATGTATTATGAAAAGATACAGTTAATTAAACCTTGGATACATGCAGGCTTTGATTATTCTAAATTAATTTTGTTGATATCTTTTATGTATAGTTTAGACATACACAATAAATAAGTCAGCAACACACACTTAACTGCAATTGGCTGTCATTTTATTCTATCCTAATTTAATATGAGAAGCCAGAATGCATAGCATTAGAAAAATGCAAACTGACTTTAATGTTGATCAAGTATAGAGCTTGGTTAATTGTAATGTGTAGGTCATGTCATGACTTTGTTAGAAGTTGTCTTATGTGCATACAATTAACATTCTTAGGTATCTTATTAATATAAAGAGCATGTTGTTAAATTTTATAATATAGCTTTAACATAAAAATGGAAAGACAATAAATGATGTAAAAGAGAAACTAATAATGATAAATATTTGCTGATGATGATCAAGTAATCACTTATTAGAACTCTGTTGACTAATTATTCAATCTGCTTTCAGGCACAAAAATTTTTATACTGGCAAATCTTTTGTTTGAGGTACATATGTAAAATCTGTTTGAAGAGCAGCACAAAACTAGGCAATAGGATATTGTGATTAACTAATTAAATAACAACAATTGATTTTTATTAATGATAGTTTGCAATAACGCAATAACTTTTAGAACTGCATTATAAGATTTAATAAGGCACAAACATTCTTAATTAGAAGATATAATTTGTTATTGGTGAAGTCATTTTTTGAAAATAAAAGTATTGTGTTATAATAACTTAGATATGTTTTTTTTATTTATTTATGACTTCATAAGCTATGTGTGTATTTCTTCTTTTAGGCATTTCAATTATTGAGAAAGATCAAAGTACTGCTTTTTGACTTTCTACTATAGCTAATTGTATGATTGATCATGTTACTGTAGCCCATAACAAGAATGGAAAAACAACTTAGTCCCATCAGAATAGAACTGCTATAAACGATATTATTTAACTTTTTGAGCAAATAATTAAACTATTAATAAGTGCATTTTAAGTAAATTTCTTTAAATCCTAATTTATTTATTTATTTAAAAAATCTTGTTTAAGACATTTACATAAATAAGATAAAATAAAAATATTGTGATGCACCCAATATTTTAATTATTAGAAAAAGTTATCTATTTTATTTTTAATTAAGTTTTATTAAAACATTAATGTTTAATATAAAAAATTGTATGCTTCTTGATATCAGCTGCTAAAACTCCCATACTTTTTATTTTTAAATTATTTTTGTTTAATATTGAACATTTCAAAAAAGATTATTTTTTAAAAATCATTTATTTATTACATTTGAATAATTTTTATTCATTTAATCATCAGTAATACTATTATAATGTCAAAAGTACTTATAATAATGTCAAGAAGTATATAATAATAAAATAAAAGAAAGTATGTCTATTGAATTTTTCATTTCTATTTTTTAATTATCAATATTTTATTCTCATCATAATTTCTTCATTATATTTTAATCATTGGCAGTTCATTGCAGGATGAAGGTCTCTCCAAGGGGAACTCTTTTTTTATATATAGCTTCTTTAAACCACATCACACCAGCGATCTTTTTTTTTTTTATCTTATCCATCTAATTTTTGATTTTTAAAATTTTTTCACAATTTTTTAGATTCAATTTAAAACTTTAGTTATAAATTTAATACCATTTTTATTTAGAATGAAAGAACATACAGTGCAGCTTTGATATCCATTATATTTTGTTTGAAGACCCTTTGCAAACAACATACATTATTACTTATAATAGCTCATATTTTACTGTTTAGCTATGATTATAATAGAATACATATTTTTATTGAACTGCAAGTGTATGCTATTTTTCATTATCACATGGCTCTTTTTATGTGAATTGTATGCATATATAAATTAAAATTATAATAAACAAAATTGTAAAAAAATAATTAAAAGAACATGTTTATAGTATATATTTACTACATATCTGTGTTCACTCATTCATATTCTCTTAAAAAATAAAAATAAAAAACATATACTATACTTTAAGTATCAGACTTTCATCATGATTAAACATGCTCTGGACAATATCCTTTTTCTTCAATAACTTTTTTTCTTATGAATATGTTAATAGCAATCTCATTATCAACAAACAATGACTTTTCTAGTTTTTGATGTTTTAAGACTATCAGTTTTGGAGCTCGTAAATCCCTCTTACATGCAGTATCAATTACAGAGAGTTAAATTCTTAAAACAATAAATTTTCTGACAACACAAAAGTATTTTACAGTCTGTTTTTTCACTATTAAATCAATAACTTTAACTTATGAAAAATATAAATTTTATTAAATTTTATAAAACTATTAAATTTATACTTATAAAATATTTTGCTATATAAATAGCATTTCACATCAAAGTGAAAAAAAAAAGTATGCACATTCAACTTAATTTGAAAAAAATATATTAATAAATGTATTACATAAAGCATTCTGAGATAAAAAAAATGACTGCTGATTTATTGTAAAATTTATCACAGTTATAAATTTTAATATTTTCAATTGCATTGTTTTTTTAATAGCTTATAATTGAAATAAGGTATATTGATACAGTATATATTGTGGCTTCATTATAATTTTCAGAATGCAATTCTTTTTTGATTAATTGATAATTCAGTTGACTGTTTTATCACTCATTATTATTTAAGAGCTGCATTTTTGTTATAATGGATAGTTTCCTGCTGGCTTTAGCACCCCTTAAAATAAGCTACTGAAATGTTTTTTCATGTTTTTTGTTTTACAATCATGAGTCTTGCCTGTGTTATTTCTTGATAATCCCAATTTATTAATAATAGTTTTTCTTTCTAACTATTCTTTAAAAATTGTTTTCTTTTGATTCACCAATCTGAGATGTGTTCAAAGTATGGAATCACATATGTTGGGAATAACAAAAAAAAAAAGACTGTCATCAAAGTGATATTGTCGGAAGAATTACGAGGCAAAAATAAAGATAAGTTAAGCATCATTCTAAAAGAAATGATAATATGAATTGGAGAAACTAAATTAAACTCAGAGATCTTTATTTTGCAATGTATCATCAATACTTGAAATCGATGTTGATGATAAATATCACATGATCACCATTTCCTATGCTTGCTTATAACTGTTATTAAAACAGGCAAAACTCTCTATACATATTGCCATTCAATGTAAGCCAGAATAATCAATGGATTCCAGAAGGAGATGGGGATTTTATGCACAAGCCTTCTGGCATCCATTGATTACTCTGGCTTGCATTGAGAGGCAATTCGTATATAGAGAGAGTTTTGCCTGTTTTGATGATAAATAAATTCTGTAATCATAACAAATTCCAAGTATACTGCTCTCTGCTTAGAAATTACAGATACTAGTTAGTTAGAATAATTTTATTTTACATTAACTTTTATAATTCATTTTGATTTATTGAGTTTTTACTTGTTTGCATTTTTATTCAAAGTGCAATTACCTTATGCACATGATTATTGCCCATGCTGTTTTAAGCCTATTTGTAGATTCATATAAGTGAGTGTAATGAGCAGATTATATATTTTCTTTAACAATAAGGAGTCTTTTGGGAGGAACATGGGGTGTGTGTATAATTTCAGACAGATTAAATCAATGGTATCTCTATTTGTATAGAAAAAGTGAATTTTTTTTTTAAAAAAAACATTCAATAGCTTTTTAAATCTTAAATTTTTTTATTGATCATATTCGTTTTAACAATTTAATTATGGATTTTTATACTTATTACACCGCAATTATACAGCAATAACAAGCCTTTAAATTTGATACACTTTTTAAACAATATATTGACAAATGTGAAGACTTTAATCTATTTATGACTTTAAGTGATAAATGAAACTTTATTTTTTAAGACAAAAAATAAACGGGAGAGGGAGTAAGACGAGAAAAAGATGATAATATCTTCCATTCTTTGAAACTGATTAATTGGCAGCTGCAAAAACCATTATCACAATCAGTCAGCTGGAGACACTAAATCTGAGCCACATTGTTTTCATAACAAATCTTTAAAAAAAAGGAAAAGAGCTCTGGTGGAGAATTATTACAGCTGAATTTAAATAAAGCTTTGGACAATTGAATAATTCCAATTAAAATGTAAAAGATTTAAAAAAAAAAAAAGACAAGATATAGTGATATTTGGTTTTACTAAAGAAAACAATAAATTTCTTTTCAGTTCAATCTATTATGATTACACTTTTAATTTCCATCTAAAGTTCAAAACAGAAGAGCAAGCAAACAATATTGCTGCAATCACTCTTCTAATGGGTTGAGACACACAAACAATTTGATATAATAAGTCTTAAAAACATTTTTTAAATAAAAACATTAGATAAAGAAAGCTCTTAAAGATGACTAAACAAAGGTACATCCCTGATATTACTTTCACTTTCGAGATGAAATGAATAAAATAGAAAGTAATATTGTTTATGAAATTATGATCTATTTAACACTTTGTATTCCATTTCAAATGAACAAATTCTTTGCATCTAAATATATGGATTTTTTTATTATTTCACGTCCAAAAATATATATAATAAATTTAAATTCCGTGTTACATAGATACGTAATGTAGACCAAGAAGATTAGCAAACATTGGAAATAATTTATTATAATTGCAGGTAAATGACATGAAAACGCTGAAAGAATTCTTAAGTGAATATTAAAAATGTAAAAAGAGAATTATTTCCATTGTTTATTTTTCAACATTCTTGACTAATATATATATGTTTGTAAAATAATTAAGATTATATATTCAAAATGTGGTTATTAAATAAACTTTTTGCAGGACATAGTATATTCATTAAACTATATAGTGCTCCACTAAAATTAACGATGATTTGCGGTAGTTTATAATCTCACTAATAATTTCTATCTTTAATTACAAATCTTAAAGTTCTCTGCTCTACAGTTACATTGATTGTTTTGACAAAAAGATAATATGAGAAAGTAATAACATATGATGATCATTGTCAAAGCTGTCTCAAGAATGGTGTGAACAGTGTGACCACACGAGGCCCCATGCCTGCACAATCTAATTATCTGTAAAAATCAAAAAATAAAATATTTTATCATTTTTTCCCCCCTTAAAACTCTGTAACTTGATTTATAATAACTATTATGTGTGAAGTAAACAATTATAGAAACATTGGTTATGCCGTAGAGTAGATTTTTGAACTATGCACAACTTGTATACTTAAATATTTTGCTATGTATTTTCCCCCCATGTGTCAAAGCATCGGCTGGGAAGCAAACCCACAAACCCGGGACAACTGCTTGTAAGGCGGCTGTGCTGACCCCTCGACCACCAATGCTTGACTACATATTTTCTGGTCATGTTATTGTAAAATCACACCGGTCAAGAATGATTCTCTTCATTAGTAATTTTATTAAAATTTGCAAAAAAATTAAATTATGGTGATAACAATAACATATTTACAATAAAACATTCAAGGACATAATATATATATATTGCATCACATGTGTTTTATTTTTACTAGAATATTGATTCAATAAAATTGCACAAAATCATATTTATAATTTATAAATAACAATAAATAAGTAATTTTTTATACATCATAAGTACTAATTTGTGCAAATTTATGGTCTCAATATTTGAGTAAACAAAATAAAATACATATAACGCAATAAATTATATTTTATTCTCTTGAATGATTTTTTTTTTATTTACTGAATTCTCATTCACAGTAATATATAAAGTATATGAACACAGACTTTTACATGACCCATCACTTTCTATCGCATAATACTGATACACTTGAACACATATGTTTAAAAGATAAATAATTACCAATATAAGTATTTCATGCTAAACAATTCAAAACAAAGCAAAACACTCCATACGGTAGTGCCAGCTTGTGCTAACAAGAGCAATCAATGGATGTCAGAAGGCTTGTGCATAAAATCCCTATCTAGTGCCTACTCATCCAATATCCCCAGACTAGTTTCTGGCTTGTGGCACTACTGTATGGAGAGTTTTGCTTTGCTTTGTTTTGAATTGTTTAATAACAATTATTGTGCTAGTATGAGATAGTGATCATGTGATGTTTAGTGTTTATTTCATGCTAAACCAGCAATCATCAGTTGAAGTATGACAATTGGCTATCTTAATATATATCTGAGCACTTATTGCATACATGTGTGAAGTTGATAATCTGGACCAACTGATGATTGCTGGTTTAGCATGAAATACTGATATTGGTGATTATTTATCTTTTCAACATATATGTGTTCAAGTTTATCAGTGTTATGAGATAGAGAGTGGTGGGTCATCTGGAAGTCCGTGCTCATATACCATATATATTACATATATTGATACAGGTATTTAATAAGCCTACATTTTAGTTATTCACAATAAATAAATTTTGTAATAGAAGAATCGTTCTAGACTTTATTTATATATCTGCAAATAAGATAATTTCTTTATATATTGAAGTATTTTTTAGCATTGTACTCCCCCCTTCCCCTTGACATTAAAACATTACTCTAGGTTCCACTTTTTCTTGGGCTGGTTCTGATCATTACTGATAATTTGCATTGTATAAGTATATCTTATTTACAACATATTCGAAATTAGTTTTGTTTGCGTGTAATAATTAAATATTATCAATGTTTTTTTTATAGTAAAAAAAATTATTTCTAAAAGGATTTTTCTTTATTAAATATCTACAGTTTAACTAATAATTCTTCAATTCCTACCAAAATTAGTTCATTAGATGCTGGAAATTATAGCTAATATTTTGGCAAGTGCTTATTTTATTAAATATAGTCAGTGACTAATTTGTTATAATTTTTACTGGTTTGACCTAAATTGTGAATAGTTGTTACTTTTAAGTTACAAAAATCTATTGCTACCATAATTTCTATCAGTAAATAGATTAGTTTGGTCAAGCAGGATTTACATATTTCACAAAAAAATATTTAATATATTTTATATAATCTCTTTAAAAAATTTTTCATCTAAAAGTATAGTTGAATATATATTCTATAAATACAGATTAACAAATGTTTATAAATTATTGTACACTCTGGCATCTTAGTAAGGTCTAGTATTTAAAACTTTTAAAAAATCGTACATGACTAATATACTGTGACAATGGAACAATATTAACAAAGTCATTGTTTTATTTGGTAAACAGTAAAGAGTAATAATAATGAATATTAAATATCTGGCTGTTGCAGATTAGTATAAAATTGCTTGGATATAATATATTGTTTATATACAAAGCTTTTAGCAATCCAAGATATATAAGTTTTCTTCCATTTAACATTCATATCTTATTTAAATGATAGTATGAAAGATAAATTCAGTGTTTAATTAACATTGTTCAAGAGAAAAATATTGCAACATGATGTGTTAGTTTTTGCAAACTAATCAAATTAAAAATAAGACTATAAATAATCAAAATAAGAGTCATAGATCACATGACCTTACTCTTATAAGCTTGTAAGTTATAAACAATGAGGATTGCCAATTCCTCAACAAGCTTTGTGATACATGCTTAGCCAGAGCCAGCATTTAAAATATCTCTGTCAGGAATCCCCCCAAACCCCTGACCATGGTTTCATGCTTTGGCACTCCTCAGAGAGGTGCCAGGGTAGGTTCAGACAAGCTTAAGAAAGTAGGGTCATGTGATTTATGACTCTTATTTTGACTATTTATAGTCTGTGCCTTAAGTCTTATGTGAATATATGGTATGACTGAAGATCTATCAGCCCCATATAGCTATTTGAGTTGGATAGCTGAGTTTGAAGACATGTAGGTGTCTGAAAATTTCAGATTTTCCACTCAATAGATAACTTTTAGATAAGTGCTTGGCATTAGGTTGGTATTTTTAGATCTAGTGCCTGAACCTACCCTGGCACCTCTTTACGGAGTGCCAAAGCACAAAACCATGGTCAGGGGCTTGGGGGGGGGTTCCTGACAGAGTTATTTTAAATGCTGGCTCTGGCTAAGCATGTATCACAAAGCTTGTTGAGGAATTGGCAATCCTCATTGTTTAAAAAAAAGTCTATATTGAGATTTGTTAATATGTGACACTATTTCCAACATTTATCATTAAATATTGAATAGCTAGAAAATTTTAAACTTTCTCAAATACAAAAAACTGTTAGGAATACCACACAAAAACAACACAAAGTTAGTAGACAACATTTCAGTGTTATTATTCTACTAACCTGTGTCATCTTTGCATGCTACTGCTAACAATTGCTTGTATTTAGAAAAGTTTAATTTTTTTTAGATATTCAGCATTTAAATAATAGGTAATGGAAATAGTTCAATATATTACCACATTTAAAATACCATTATTAAAAACCTTCATGAAAATCCTGAGATTATTACAAATTAAAGCAATAATCTCATATATACAAGTAATAATATTTGCATATTTAATTTTTCACTTTTATATAAATTTTTAAAAAGTATGCTTAAAAAATAAAAATATATGCATAAATATACAAAACATGTTGAAACAAGCCCAAAACAGCATAATTTAAATTAAAAAGTCTGCTATCTTTATGCAGGCTAAAGGAATTATAATGATATATTATATTAATAGTAAGAGAGAAAGATTAAAAAGGTTTTTATAATTAAAAAAAATTGGAATAATATAAATAGTAATTTTGATCATAAGTAGTTTAATAGCTTTGTATATATATATATATATGAATGATTATTATTTATAAAATATAAGCTATTAATTAAAATGCTAATAGTTAGAAAATGAAATATTAAGACTTATATATATTGTTTTCTCTTACATAAAATAAATATTGAGGAAAGGGTAAAGCATAATAAAATGAACTGAAGAGGGCAATAGAAAAACTAAGAAGAGGGGTAGAGAGACCATTAATAGATGGCAAGAGAGTGTATACATTATCAATTCTTTTATTTGCTGATGATATTTTCTTGTGCACAGAAAGTAGGGATGATACAAAAGTTGTGTTGAAAACTTACATAAGTGTGGATAAGAGATGGGGATCAAATTTAGTGAAGAAAAATCAAAAGTAGTGATAATAAATATGTGGTTAAAAAAAAGAATTTTTCTTGGGGAATATAAAGTTAAAAGTGGTGAATAGGTATAACTATTTGGGAATGGTCTTAAGTAATCAGAGGAATTACTTGGAGGAATGGGAGAAAAAATTGATAAATAAAACAAAGAAAAGAAATAGATTGATAAATGTTTTCATATCATAAATATGATGTAGTTAGAATTGTATGGAAGGGAGTAGCAATAGCAGAGTTAACATATGTTAATGATGCATTGTGTTAATAAAGGAATGATAAATTACTTTAAAAAAGTACAAAGAAAAATAGAAAAACATGCATTACATGCAGATGTGCAACCAGCAAAGGAGAAAATTCAAGCAGAAATGGAATAATCAAGTTTTTATATGAGAGATGCCAAAAGCAAATTGAAAATGTTCAGAAGATTTCAATTTATGAATAATAAGAGAATAGCCAAAATAGTATTTAATTGGGGTAAAAATAAAGAACAGGCAACAAGTTAGGTGAGAAAGATAGTACAGTATGCAAAAGATTTGGATAAAGACTTTATATCAGTATAGTCGTACAAAAAGTGGAATGATTGAGTGTAATAGTGTGGCAAAAAATGGAATAGAAAAATAGATGCATTAATAAATATAAGGAAGTTGGAGAAATGGAGAACTAGCATGGAGAGTAAATACATTTTAAATATATATAGAAATAAACAGAATATTGGGTATGAGTTAATTTATGATAATAGCAAGGAAAGTAGTTTACTGTTTAAGGCTTGAACAGGACATTAACAATAAGGGAATATACACATAAATGGAGAAATGTGGATGATTTAGTCTGCAAGTTATGTAAGAAAAGCATGGAAAATATTAGATATTTGCTAACTGAATGTAAATATTTACAAGCAGAAAGAGTACAAATAATGAAGTTATGGAGAGAATAAATATAAACTATGTGATTATATTGATAGTGGGTTCTTAGTTTTTCTGCTGGGTTTGGACAAAGATAAAGAGGATCTAAATATAAAGACCATGGAGTGGACAAAGATGATGTGAAAATGGGATGGAGCAGGATAGAGAAAAACTTAGGGTGGTGAATGGAAAAAGAGAGTAAAGTGACTAATAGGCTTTTTGGGCCATAGTGGCTGAGAGCTTCCTAACTTCGATAAATGAATAGCCATATCACATCACATTAAAAACTTTTTTCTTTAACAATTATTATATAGGGTATGTGAGCACAGACTTTCACACCATCCACCACTCTCCACACTATCTCATAACACTGACACACTTGTACACATATATGTTGAAAAGATAAATAATCACTAATATACATATTTCATGCTAAACCAGCAATCATCAGTTGGTTCAGATTACCATCTCTACACATATATGCTATAAGTGCTCAGATATATATTAAGATAGCCAAACCTCATACTTTAATGGACAGGCTTCAATATATTCCACACACCATCTTTTCAACCATCCATCCAATTGAAAATCTGATGATGGAATGCTCAAAGGCCACACTGAGGCCGAGATTCTTGTCACACCCATGTTGACCTAAGGGCAATCTGACTCCTCATGTACAGGAAATAATCTATTTAATGCATATACAAGAATCTCAGCCTCAAGGTGGCCTTTGAGCATTCCATCATCAGGTTTTCAATTGGATGGATGGTTCAAGAGTTGGAGTGAGGTTTGGCTATTTTAATATATATCTGAGCACTTATAGCATATATGTGTAGAGATGGTAATCTGGACTAACTGATGATTTCTGGTTTAGCATGAAATACGTATATTGGTGATTATTTATCTTTTCAACATATGTGTTCAATTGTATCAGTGTTATGAGATAGTGTGGAGAGTGGTGGGTCGAGTGAAAGTCTGTGCTCATATACCCTATATATTACATATATAGCTACAGGTATATAATAAGCCTGTGTTTCAGTTTTTAAAAATTATTAAAAATTAAAAGAACATTAGAACATTTTAATTATTCAATTTTTTAAATGTTATAATATATCATATAATTTGTTATATCATCTATAATTTAATGATAGATATAATAATATTGTTTTAACATAATATATATTTTAAAAAAACATAAAGATATAGATTATATATATAAAAATTTAAATTGATTACTTAAAATTAATTATAATTTATAATTAAAACTAAGTATAGTATGTCTATTAAAAATATTCGCGTTGGTATATAAGAGTATTTATATTATAAATATACTATTTACATTACAGTTCTGAAGAGGAATATTAAATAATTAAAACAGTCCTTTGCAAGTGCAAAAAACAAAGTGTTACATTATATAGAGTCCTAAAGAAATGATTTCATTATTATTGTTATTATATATATTTATAACAAAAATCGATATTAAATATTTTAAAAAGTTTTTTTATGCAAAAAAAAATAATAAGTTGTTTTTATTTTTTAAATAGAAATTTGTTTCACAACAGTAATTTTAGATTACTATACTAATGCTCAATTTCTAGAGGTTTAATAAGGGTTTTAAATTTAGTTTGAAATTAGTATTTTAAATTAGTGTAATGTTCAATTGCACATGTAAGCATTATCATGCAATACAAGCATATACATGGAAGTCTCAAAGAGATTGATTAATTAACATATTTTCCAAAACCAAAGCAATTTTGATGACATTCAAACAAGAATTACACTTATGTTTAAGCAAAATATTATGCAATGCAGTTTTATCCATTTTGCTGACTTTGATATATCAAAATTTTTTCAATGTGTTTTTTATTTTTATTCCTATATTTCTTGATGTGCTTAAAAATCCCACAATGCACTATCAAAATGACTAATAAGCACAACTAATATAAAACTTCAGAATTATTTGTCAATTAGTTGCAGCTTCATTTTCTTGATGTTTGACTGAAAGCCATTTTACTTTAAATTGGAGAAATATGTAAATTTAAGAGGTTTATTGACTCAAAATGTCAAATTACATTTTACTATTTATATATTTTGAATATTATCAAATATATAAATTCCATTCTTCTGAAGAAATACTGATTTTTAAACTATTTTATTCTTTTTTTTTTTCTAAAAAGGATAGAATCTTTTTTTTTTTTCCTCTACACTGTTAACCATTCTATCACTTGTTTTGGTAATACATATATAGCAAAAAATTGGGTACTAATTTAGTATGAGCTCATGATCATTTTGAATTCTAAGAACTGCCCAAAAGTGACAAATAACACTTTTATTTCAAAAAGTAATTAAGACTTTTCAAATTGCTTCCATAGTAATAATTTGCACTTAGCTGTTACTCACATCCAAAATGTTTATCAAGACTATCAAATGATACAAAATAGAAAATTGGGGAGAGTGCTTGTTGCAAAAAATTAAAATTGATGATCACATGGCATGGCAGTAAAAGGAAGCATTCTTTCATCACAATTTAAAATAAATTTTCACATAATCTATATTAGAGGAATGTGAATAAAGGCAAGGTTACTTCTATTTATAAATTAATATGAATTACACAATTGCAGATTCAATTTATTATTTTTTAATAAATACTGATAATAGTTTATTTTTTTTAAAGTTTTATATACATATACTGTGTAGAACAGACTATTATTCTTTTTTTTTTTACAGCAGTATTTTCAAATTAATGCCATATGATTTTTCTATTAGTATTAATTTTTTTTTTCTATTTAAAAATATGGAAAATGTATGAATAATAGATTATGCTATACAGTAGCATATAATCATTACAGGTGATAGTCTGGTATTATTATCTTCTTATGGAAAGCTGATAGTTTAAAATTATGTCACAAAATAACAAACATTTTGTACTATTAAAGTGACTGGAAAGAAATGAAATGTTTCTTTTCTCATTTATGCCATTTTACAAATTGTTTCTGTTCTATTATTACTGGCATTTCTTTACTGGCATTTGATATAGAAAAATATATTTTTTATTGCTATAAAATTTAATATTTTTAACAACACTTCTTATAATTACTTTTTAATAAATTCTGACATGATTATAAATCATTCTTTATTAGATTACAAATTATAAGTCACTTAATTTTAAATGTAGACCTTAAATATAATACAGTCCAAATATGTCTGTATATTTCTTTACTTTCCCGGAATGATAAAAAAAACATCTTTCTGGTAATGCATAATGGCTTTATATTTTGTAAAAATTAAAATCAACCTCAAGGAATAGCTACACTAGACTGGAAAGAAAACATTAAACTTTTACAACTAGCAGTTGATTAGTGTGGTATATATTGGCTACTTCAAAACTGTTTCCATTATCAGTTACAAAATGAGTTTTTTTTCTATACTGAATTGATGGACACTGCATCTAAAACTGTAAAAGTTCTGGCATACATAATTGCTTCTTTACAGTTTTGGCATGATTCAATCTACCTTAAAATTGGATATTGTTAATAATTTATCTTTTAATGCATTTGAAGTTAAGCTTATCTGAGGTTTTGTTTAAAGAAACAATTAAGTCATGTTGCAAAATATTAATGATATATATGAAGCTACAAATTTTAGTGATAAAACTCAACTATACAGTACTTCTCAAGTTTTTTATTAAATCAGCTCCCTATTGAAATCATATTTTTGCAAACCCTTGAAATCTCATATGTTAATTATCAAGGCTTATTGAGAATTAGGGTAATATTGATGATCAATTTTTATTTTATCATCTATCTTTGAATGATCATTTTTTTAACTTGCAAGAATACAATTTTCATCAAGGTAATCATCTTTACAAACTTGTTCTTTTGTGTCAGTAGAATATTTTGCTAAGCAACAGTGTGATTTTATCAAAGAACCAATTAAAAGCTTAAATCATTTTACATGACATATCCAATGTAAATGACTATAATGTGCATGTACTACCTAATTTTACTTGTAATATTTTTCAAAACATATGATAGATATTGTTAATATTGTACATCTTTCTGCACAGCAATATGGGAGAGACATAGTTAAAATAAGACATCATTTAATTTGTAATTGAGGCTGTTTCAAGTGTTCTGAGCTTTATAACAAATAATCACAATGTTAATATTAATTGATAATATTTATCATTTTTCAGAAATAACATATAATTGTAAGATGGGTAGGAGTTAGCACAGATGTAGTACTAATCTATTGTCTACTGTTCTGCCGGTCTACACTTTATACTCACATTAAAACTTTAGAATGCTACTGACTCTTGCCTTCAAATGTTTCTAACAAAATTAAGTTTAAAAATCCATGCAGATTAATAACATATCTTCTGATTAATGTAATACTTTTACTACATTAATGCTACTTATGTTTTCATATTTGACAATGTATTCCTTGCATAAAAAAGTGCAAATCAATTTCAAGTTAATATCACTTTAATTAATTGTGAATTAACACAGCTGAATATGATTACACATTCAATTAATAATGCAATTTTTAATATAATAGTTGATCCTGTGTAGATTAATAAAAATATTTATTGCTAATCATAATGATAAATTTATTGGCAAGAAATATCTTCAAAAGTTTTTAATAAATAATATTGCTAGATTAAATCCAGCTCATGGAGTAGAATATTAGTATGTGAAAAATGCATTTACATATACCTATTATATTCTTTTCATCACTTTAATATTTACACGCAAGTTTATGAAGATTTATAATGTAAATAGAATATTTCATAGTATGTGCTTATATATTACTAATTACTCATAATTTAGTAAGATATATTTTGTGGAATTTTTTAATGAAATCAGTGTTTATGTTACCTTCACTAAAGCTTATATGTTTCTAGGCTATGTACAGATTATCAAATGAAAAGAAGAAGTTCTGTAGATAGCAATAAGATGTGTTAATCACTAGCCTACAAAACTCATATATACTACAAGTAACTAGAGCATCTTGATTTTATCATATATATGTATAGGATAAGACTATTTAGAGCAGTTCAAAATAAATCATAAAAATAAAAAAGCCACAATGAACTATTATGCATAATAATATAAAGAAATGATTCCATTCACTAAAATTATTTAGTAAGCATTATTTCTGAGGAAAAAAACACAATAGAATCACAGTCAAAAACAAACAGCAGCATGGATAGGACATCAAGTAATTCACTCATTTAAAAAAATGTAGTAATCAAAATTACTTAATTCATTTCAAAGATCAAAATTTTGAAATTAGGAAAGATAATACAGACAAAAGGTTAAAAAAAGAGAAAAACTTTGAAACTCTTATATTCAATATGGAGACTGTATAATAAAATCCTATTTTCCTATGAAAACTTATTAAAATGATCATCATATGAAAAGTGTTAATAAAGTTAAGAAACATTATTTGATACCAAGATGAGGCAACATATATGTGCAGTTTTTTTATATATATTCAATATTTACAATGTTATATTACTTCTAATTAATCTCTCTTAAATTGTTCAGTGTACTCCTTTCAGCTTAAATTGAATAATTAAATCACTCTTGATTAACTAAATAAAATATTTTATAGTTTATTGTGATTGTATAGTTGATTGAACATTAAAAACTGTAATTAAAAGTAAAAATAAATTATTCAATAATTTGTAATATTAATCTTTAAATTACGAAAAGCTTTAAAGTGTCAAGCATTAGTGGCCTAGTGGTTAGCATAACTGCCTTCCAAGCAGCTGGCCCGGATTCGCTTCCCGGTCAACGATTTGACATATAATAATAAAAAAAAGCTCAAAAGTTAATCTACAGAACAACATTAAAGATATTTTATTGAAGTAATAATTTAAATAATTAAAAACTGTTTACTGTTTCACATGTTCTGTAATCTATGTTTAAAAGTTTTATAATTTAGATTTAATCTGGGAATAAATATTTTAAAGTTAGTTTAAAATTTTATTTATAACTACATGTAGTTCAGTGTTGACAGCAGTTTTTTTTTTTTTTTTTGAGGGCAAAACGGTGCATCTGAGAAGAGAGAAAGAAGGGAGATATTTGATTAGTTGCATGTATACTAAAAATAATTAAGTAGTTTTAATAATAATACTAGTATATAATACATATTTAAATAAAGTCTTTATGTATTAAAAATAATTTAATAAATAAGGTCATCCTCATTCAAGGAAAAAAAAAGTTGAAGAAACGAAAAATATGAAGTTAAACATAAATTTATCAAGACGATGCAAATCAATTTGTAAGCAACAAATGCATTCACATATACTAAATACTGTTTGTTTTTTTTTTAATTCTGTTTATTTGATATCCTATAATTTGGTTTTTAATATATTGTGCAGTAAGATATTTTTATAAAAAACTACAGCATGTTTAATTGTAGATTTATATATACTATTATTAGTCACATCCGCACAATGAAAGCAATTAATATTACACCTTCTTCAGAAAATCTTTGAAATAATTTTAACCACATATCTATTCAAGTTCTCTATGGATAATAAATATGTACCAGTATATGTGTATATTTAATGTTATTACATTAAGCACATAAAATAAATGCCAATTGATTTAATGATTTTGCTTTCACATTTTTGAATATTAGGGAATAGTTTTTTAAATAAGATTTTTGACTGTTATTATGAATTCACTTTTGAATAATAAATTATAATAAAGCTAAAATTTACTTGGTGTAGGTACATCGCTATAATGAAGAAAATTGTTCAATTGTAGCAGTAGCAGATTAGACTCTGCTGCATCTTACCATCCAAGTTCGCTATTCTTTTAAAAAAAGTTACGCTGACAGTTAAATCGATTCACATTCTCAATTTAGTCAAGTGTTTGAACACAAACAATCTCATGATCGGTTACTTGAGAATAGTAACGATATTTTGAAGTTTGTGTATTTATTCTCATGCCGTTTTTTACCACCATTGATAATGTTACTAAGATTAAGAAGAAGTTTGAGCTACTCACCTATATTAGCTACAATACTTTCTCAAACTCTGAAACATTTTCAACTTATATTTTCTGAATCTAAACTAACAAAGATTTACGAACATAACAATTAAAGAGTTAATAATGAGTGAAGTAGAGGAAGGAATAATAAAAATTTAAAAATACTCTTTTCTAATATTACTTTTTGTATCCCTAACTATTCGCAGAATATAAAGCAATAAAAATCTTATCTTTTTCTGTGTTTGTTTAAATATATATATACAGTATACACAATACTCAAAGACATGCAACCAAAATTTATGAACGAAAATTATTTTTAGATATTGCATTTCATACAAAAAGTAAATAAATAAAAAAATTCTATTAATAACAACATTTTTATTTATTTACTTCTTAAGTAATATAGCTTAAATAATATACATAAAATATCAAAATACGATTTTGAAATTAAATGCATTTATATTCATGTCTAATACAATTTTTTTTTTAAATACAGTGATTTGTGTGTCATGTCATATCCATGACCAAAAGTTCAAATCCAAGCTTTGAAAATTTATTCAAATGCCAAAAAGGTTATATACTTTCTTCAAGTAGCTATCCACTAGGTAACTCATCTAACCATCGAATTAAAGATCAGTAAACAGGTGTATTATGCTTAACTAAATATTAAAATAAGTCAAATTCTCACCACCTGTCATTTGACTAACTTAGTTTAACATTGTCTCTTCATTTTCTTTTTATCCTTACCTATATATATTTATAGACTTCTGTTGATATATAATCCATAACAATGTCACGTACAATAAGTATATATTATAAGTGAAAAAACATTTTTTTTTTAAAAAAAAACAACTCTTTTTCTACTTTTGATAAATTATATTTGATTCAAAATAAAATGCTCGAACTATAAATATCATAATTTCATGATTTATTTTTTTAATTTGAAGAAAACAAAACAAATCCAAATGAAAGAGAAAGTAAAAAACGATATCAGTAACAATAACAGTTTTGTTTGACATTAAAGTTATTTTGTATAGAAGTTTTTTTCTAATTCATAAATTAGGTATTTTCATAGAAGATGTTGAATACACGCATTATGGGTTTTTATTTATTTATTAAAAAAACGTATTTTTAAAAATGACACAATAATAAATATCAAATTTTAATATTCCTTTCTTCAAAAATTCAGATGTTTATACTTGTACATTACACTGATCTATAATATAAGAAGCAGTTTTGATAATTATTTACTGCATAAGGAACTTATATCTAGATTACATACTGATTGGTCTTAGGATTTTGATGTCATGTTTTCAGAATAATATGACTATCCATTGATTGCATTGGTCAATGCTAATATGTTACGTCAATGTAAGATCATCATGTACAGTAAATTTGACTGAATTTGTAACACAATATATACAAGTAATTTAATAGTAAAAAAATCAACATACATCACATGACTTAATTTAATAAGCTTGTATTACAACTGTAATATAATAAGTGTGCTAATAGCTCTAAATAAACTATTGATAAATGCCACAAGAGAAAGCATTTAAAAATCTCTATCTAAAACTATCCCTATTCCCAGACTGGTTTACAAGCTATTACTACATTCATTATATTACAAGTAAATTAGTTAAGTACTTATATTTTTTAGAGTGGAATATCCTATTTTCTAAGTTAATAAATGCAATAGCAGTACATGAGTTTTAAGCTAATACCCAGTTTCATCAATATACTCTAAAATATTTAATCTGATTCAAATTTTCAAGCTAATAACTATCCAAGCCAAAAGTTGTTAAAGATTTTTCTTTTAATAATAATTAAATCAAATGCTACAATGAAAAATATGTTTATTTCTAAATATTTTTATTTGAATATGTGTTAATCACAGTAAATCATGAAGATTTTCTAAATCTTAACTAATTCATTATACAGTAAACATTTAATCATTGAATAAGAATTATAAATAATGCTCTATATGGTTTAGTTAGTGGTAAATTGTCACACTCTGAAGCATAAAGTTCTTGAATTCATTTCAATCCTGGCACTTCAGTGCTCAACCATCTTACTAATGCAATTTATCCACCTTATTTTAAACACTTTTTAGCAAAAATAAAAAATTGTTGTATATATATACACACAATCTGATATTTTGACTATCCTGCGGTCTTTCTCAGAACTGCCATATAATGGCAAATGAAATAAAAATAAATAACTATATTGATAATACAATAAAAAACAAATTTAAAAAATATTCTTTTTTTTGTTGTTTGAAGTAAGGTGGACAAATTGTATTTATATAAAATATTATAGCAAAATAAAGACAGTAATATATTTAGTTACATTTATTTCTATGAAATCCCAAGAAATAAATATATTCAATTATTATTTATAGAATATATAATTAAAACTATTGAAAATTAAATTTTGCATATTATATTGGATATTACTAGATTAAGTTCAAACCCAGAATTGGTAGACTGAAGCATGGAACCACTTTAATACGCCATATTTATTAGCTGATGAATATCTATTTACCTAATATATTTATTAATGACAATAAAATGGTAAACATCACATGATCATCATTTTCTATGCATACACAAGCTATTAAAACAGAGACAAAATTCTCCATACAGTAGTGCCACCCAGTGCAAACCAGAGTAATCATTGGATGCAGGAAGGTTTGTGCACAAAATCCTTATTCAGTGCCTACTCATCCAATATCTCCAGACTAGTTCCAAAATTGTGGCTTTTATCAGTGAGCTGCTGGAGGGTTAGATAAGATCCTATGATTTGGTTGCAGTACTCTTTTTTCCAAAATTCCTCACTGGTCAAAGTCATAAGCTAGAAAATAGTGTGGGAAGATTGGATGAGCAGGCACTAGATAGGGATTTTATGTACAAATCTTTTTGCAGACATTAATTGCTTTGGCTTGCCCTGGATGGCACTACTGTGTAGAATGACAAATATAAATTGGAAAATTGAAATATTCATTCTTGTTTGTATAGAACTTCAACTTCAGTACTCATAAATACTTACATAAATATTTAGTATATAACAATACATTTTCATTTACTGATTTTTATAAGTCATCCATATGGACATTCACTCAGGTTTGTGATATTTCATTCTCAACTATTTTCACAAAAAAATACTATCAGTAACTAATATACTTTTGAATTAAAATAATAATGTAAACAAAATGAATAAAATTACAATAAACAAAAGTAAATTAAAATCATCCTCCATTCTTCTTTAGCTTATTTTTTTACTGTAGTATATTTAATTTATGAGCACTTTAACAAATGAGATATTTCACTGTCAATAAGAAAATATTACAATAACTTATTTATAATCCATATCCTAATAAAGATTCTATAGCAACTGTGCATAATCTTTATTATTTCAAATGATGGAATCTATATTGGCCTAATTTTAATGGAAAAATATACTTTTGATATTTGAGATTGAATTGCTCTTATAATAATATTCTTAACTTGTTATATTTAATTCATAGGATTCAAGAGAGTGCCTTGTTATTGATTGTACTTTTCCTCAAATGATACAATAGTGCAAGGGTTATCAAATAATTATTGATTCTTAATGGTCATGAAGACTGTCGTGTTGAATTTTAGAAAATTGGACTGAGATGCAATTTGTACAGTAATTTTAGTTTGAACATATCAACAATAAAATGATTATATGTTGCTAGAAAAAATAATATAAAGTAATATAATAAAGCTGAGAAAGTATAATTATCTTAAAACAGTAAAAAAAAAACAAGATTTCAATACTTTTAAAAATTATTATCTTTATATATGTTCACAAATTCTAAATATTGTGAGATAAATTTTAAAGTTATATTTTTATAGATAGATGCATTATATTCTTCATCAAATTTTTAATAAAATTATATATCATCATTATCAACCATTATCAATCCACTGCAGGATGAAGGTCTCTCCAAGTTTAATCCATCTTCTCCGATCTTTAGCTTCTCTTCTCCACATCACCCCTACACATTTTCTTATTTCATCCATCCATCTTACATGTGGTCTCCTTCTGGGTCTTTTACAATCTCTTGGAATCCAGTTTAAAATTTCAATTGTCCATCTATTATCATCTCTTCTAGCAATATGTCCAGCCCAACTCCACTTCAATCTTTTAATTTTTTCAATGAGGTCAGTAACACCTGTTTGTTCTCTTACCCATACATTGCGTTTTCGATCTCTTCTTATTACTCCCAACATACATCTCTCCATACTTCTTTGAGTGGTCTGAAGTCTCTGTATTGATCTTCTATTAAGTGTCCAAGTCTCAGATCCATAAGTAAGAACTGGTAAAACACATTTGTTAAAAACCTTTCTTTTCAAACACATAGGCATATTTCCTTTTAATATCAAGTTATTTCTACCAAAAGCACTCCAACCAAGTTTAATTCTATGATTAATTTCCTCTATTATGTTTCCATCTGTATTAATAATCTGACCAAGGTATTTGTAACTCTTAACTTCTTCTAATTCATCATAATCAATCTTTATTTTCATATTTTGAGCAAATCGATTAAACATTACTTTAGTCTTTTTAACATTTATCTTTAGTCCTACTTTCCTACTTTCATCTGATAACTCCTGCAACATTTCCTGCAGCTTGGAAGCATTATTTGCAAAAACAACTACATCATCTGCGAAATCTAAATGACTTAAATAATCTCCATTTACTTTCACTCCTTTAGTTTCCCATTTTAATCCACAAAATACTTCTTGCAGCACTGCTGTAAAAAATTTTGGAGATATGGAGTCACCTTGTCTTACACCTTTCTCAATGTTGACTTTCCCAGTATCATTATGTAATCTAATTGTTGCTGTTGCATTTCTATAAATATTCTTTAAAATATGACAATATCCTGGATCTATACCTTGATGATCTAATGCTTTAATCACTGAAGAAATGTTTATAGAATCAAATGCCTTTTCATAATCTACAAATCCAAAACATAATGACAACTCATATTCATTTGTCCTTTCTATAACTTCTCTCAATACTTGAATATGATCTACTGTACTAAAACCACTTTTAAATCCAGCTTGTTCTCTTGGTTGGTGAAAATCCAAGGTTCTCTGTAGACGAGTTGTAATTATCTTGGTAAAAATTTTATATAAAACTGATAAAAGGCTGATAGGTCTGTAATTTCTAATATCTTCTTTATCACCTTTTTTAAATATTAATATTATTACTGCATTCTTCCAATCATCCGGTATATCTTTATCATTTAGACATTTGGTATATAACTTTGCTAATATTTTTTCTGTTTCTTCACCTGCTTCTTTTAATATATCAATTATAATTCCATCATTACCTGGAGCCTTTCCTTTTTTCATACATTTAATTGCATTTCTCACTTCTTCATTTAAAATTCTGGGCAATTCGGAAGATGTAATAGATATAGGAGGTACTTGTTCTTTATTACTATATAATTCTTGATAAAAATCTTCTACCAATTTCATAATGTCATCCCTCTTTTTAGTAATAATTCCATCTTTTTTCCTTATTGCAGATATAAATTTCCTACCAATACCAAAATGTTGTTTTACATTCTTAAGACTTTTATTTTCTTCTACAGCTTTTCTTGCTAGTTCACAGTTATACTTTCTTATATCATTTTCAACTCTTTTCCGCACCATTTTACAAAATTCGAGATATTCAATTCTTTTTAATGCATCATTCTTGCATATCTTCATATTCCTTCTTTTCTTCATAAGTTCTCTAGTCTCAGTAGAAATTTTATTAGTCAATTGCTGATTTTTTCTACCAGCTATCTTTGTTGCAGTTTTTAAAAGTGTATCAGTTATTTTCATATTAATTTCATTCAAATCTGAATCATGTTCAAAATCTACTAATACTTGAAACCGATTTGTAAGTTCTAATTTAAATTCATTAGAATGTTTCTGAAGATTAGGAATATCAACTGTAAATATAGTTTTTCTTAATAATTTTTGTCTCTCTAGTTTTACATTAACATGTATCTTACCCCTTACTAATCGATGATCACTTCCTGTGTTAAATTTATTAAGAACATTACAATCTTGAAATATGTATTTCCTGTTAGTCAAAATATAATCCAATTCTGCTGTACCTTCATTTGGATGCTTCCATGTCCATTTCCTTCTAACATTTTTCTCAAAAAAAGAATTCATAATATAAAGTTTTTCCTTCTCTGCAAACTTCACAAGTCTATGTCCTCTCTCATTTCTATTACCATAACCAAAATTACCTACAACACTTTCATCTTTCATTTGTTTACCAATTCTAGCATTAAAATCTCCCATAACAATTTTAAAATGTTGTTTACTCTGATCAAAAGCCTTTTGTACATCCATATAAAAATCTTCTACTACTTCATCACTGTGAGAACTTGTTGGGGCATAAACCTGAATTATCTGCATTTGATATCTGCTATTAAGTTGTATAACTAATCTTGCCACTCTGTCTGATACACCATCAATCTCCACAATATTGTTCTTCCACTTTTTATTTATAATGAATCCTACTCCACTTGTATTTCCAATATTTGTGCCTTTATAATAGAGCATATGTCCACTTTTTAAATCAATTGTCTCTTCACCTTTTCTTCTAACTTCACAAAGTCCAATAATATCCCATTTAATATAAGAGAGTTCTTCTTCTAATTCTTGCAATCTTCCTTCACTTGAAAGTGATCTGCAGTTGTAAGTACCTAAATAAAAAGTCGTCATCAAATGGCAGCCTGGGTCCGCCTCCAGGATATTCTTAGCACCCTCTGCCTTCGGCCACCAACCGCTGCCTTGGTTGGTGACTTTACAGCCTCCTGGAATTAAGGGCCATGCTTTATTTTTGTCTGTCATAATTGTATAATTGGGAAAAATCTTTATCATTTACACAAACATTCATTCTGCCTTATCAGGCACTGAGAAGAAAGACCATGATGTTTATTGATCTTAAACTCAGAGGTAAAAAGCCAATAAACTCACCACGCTGGCTAATGCGTGTTGGTGAGCAGCCCATCCATGTTCGTATACTATATGAATAAACATATAGTAATAACAGCTGCAATGACAAGAACGTATGGAGTGGACATTAGGAATTTGCCCTGCTCGGTTCCTTTAAGGCCTCCAAGAGGAATCAAAGGGTCTCCTTTCAGTTAATAGAAAACTCCTTTCTGCAGCCAAAAAAAAAAAAATACCTGAAATAATTCTTTATTCTAAAATATTAAATATTAGCTTCCTAGCAACTCATTAGTCTTTAATGCTTGCAGGTTTCTGTTAGAAATATGTTTCTTTCTAATAAATAACATCAATATTTAATAAAAATTATTGTAAATCAAGTATTATGTAAAAAAATCTATAATAAATTATAATTTAACAAAAAGTAATTTTTATTTGAAATTAAATAGAAGAAAAGTGGCCTAATGAAAGTTAAAAACATTCTTCAAGATATATATATATATAGTAAACTTTCAACTAATTCATTATGCTAATGGAGTATATAAGATGTGTATAATAGTTCAAAATTTTAAATTTTTAAAATATAACTGGCACTAATAATTTAATATATGACCTTTAATAGAGAATTTAGTAAAGATAAAAAATACACATTTTTTATTCATAATTGTTTTTATTTTATATTTCAGTTATGTAATTTTAATAATAATATATTTTTTAAAATTAATTATAATAATAATAAAATATCATTACTTAAATATTTTTAGTGAAATATTTCTGTGAAGCTGAGTAAATAAAGTAATTTAAAGTTCAATTAAAACATTGTTTGAATTTTATTAGATTTAAAATATATATATATTTTTGTGTGTTAAAATTTAAAATAATAAAGTTAAATATTAAAAAACAACTTCCAAGTTATTGATCAATGACATTGAAGCAATTGTTTTCCATGCCATGTTTGGGGGATATTAATAGAATTGACAGATGATCACAGGAGGGAAGAAATCACTAAGTAAAATAAATCATTGCATAAAATATTTGTAAAATTTATCAAATTATAAAAATATTTTATTTTATAAAACAGTTATATAAGTCAATTAATCTTTAGGAAATGAATATAAAATACTTTATAGAAGTTTAACAAGATGATAGAAATAATTTAAACTAATTTCTTCATCAGCATCACCAGTTACAATCTGGGAAGTCAATCTACAATTTTAAAGTGCTAATAAAGAAAAAAATGCCAGTATATATTATTATTATTATTATTATGAATGGGAAAATGGTGAAGGATAAAATTACTCAATCACAAATAATTAAAAAGTGGACAATCAGTCATACAAGAAAGTATTTTCACTTTCTCCCTGCTTTATTGAATAGTTTGACTAATAAGAGAAACCAAACAAAGATAAAAAGTATTAACTTTCATGGATTAAGGAAGAGAATTCATAGGACTTTAATATAAGATGTAATTGAGATGAAAAGTTAAAGAAAATAATTAGTGCTATTAATCAAAGTAACTTATACTATTAAAATTAAATGTACAAGATTAATATTTAAGAATAGATACATGTAATCATTTTATAAAGCAGCATTAATTTTAATCAAACAAATAGGATGATGAATGCTTACTCTTAATTAGTTTAAGTAAAACTTTATAATCAAGATAAGTCCTCTATTTGGCCATTATTATTTTATATTAAATTAAGAAATGTTAAAAAAAGGAGAATTCAATGAAGAGATATTAAGCTTAAGTCTGTTAAATAAATAAAAAATTATATTACAAGAGATTTAATTCCAAGGAACTTATTTATGTTTATCATAGAAAAAAGAAATTCTTATATAAAACATAGAGATGAAAAAAAAATTGAGTGAAAATGATTTATTGATCAGTACTGCAGATACTTAATAATTATAATGAGGAGACTAACATTTAAATGTATGTTTGACTTGGTTGTTTAATTACAGATCTCATTAACTTTTACAATAGTTCTGTATAAGTGAAAAAAAAATTTGGCATGCCAATATGGAAAATCATCTCAAGAAGCATCTAACCATGAAAATTTCATTTTATTATTATTGTTGATTATTTTGAATGTTGGGTAGAAGATCCTGGGAGCAGCTAATAAACATAGTAGTTTAAAGTAATAATTTGCAAGGAAGTATTAAATATCATACTGAAATGTGTTAAAAAACATCCAAAGAAGAAGAAAGAAAAAGAAATAAACAATTTTTTTTTCTTTGGGTATTATTTTAAATACAATTGCTAACAACATTATTGTTAAGTTTAATATTAAATTAGTTAAGTTATATGATTTGATTTATTAATATGTATTATATTTTAATGTTTGTTTTAAATTAATAACTTTAAAAGTTATGTTTAGTATGAGAACATATTATGTGTGAAGGAAAGAGAAGGTCGAAAATGGGGGTAAAACAATACTTTGAGTTTTTATTGTAAGGTAATAGGATTTGAATACATTTATTATACGTTAAAGTAAAAAATAATTAATACTTAAATTATTATCATGATAAAGAACTGAGAGATGTTAGTTATAATAATATTTTAAAAAAGTATAATAATGAAATTTTAAAGAGCAATATGAAAAAAATTAAATGTATGAGTGATAAAAGTGGCTAAAAAATTTTGATCTGTTTAATGTAATAAAATAAATAGAGATGGTTGTCAAATTACATAGTTTGTTTTGTAATACATTATCATTATATTTGTAAGATAACACTTGATGGGAAGATCATATTGTAATACTAGTATGGTAGTATAGGATAGGATTAATATGTTTATGTTACACATTCCTGAAGAACTTATAGAAATAACATTATAAGGTTAGTGTAGGTGACAGTCATATATGTAGTTTTTAGTCATAATGATGTGAGGAATTTTCACAAAATAGAGAGGTTAAGATCCATAAGAGCTTACTGTAGAAGCCTGGATGTTAAAGTAGCATCATTAAGAGAAAATGACTACTTGCCATGAGAGAACATATTATTTAAAAAGAAAAGGAGACCTCCATTAATGTCCTAAAATCAGTTTATTATCTACAGAATTTTTAGATAGTAAAGAAAGTAAGGTAATCATCAAATATAGTTGGTTGTATTTAAAAAAAGATTATAACTTGTGTAAGGCATAGAAAGTTGTTTGATATGAAATTGAAGTAAATGCAAAACAAATGTTATAATACTTAAATATTTTTAAAAAAATTGATACCATATGGAAGGAAAGTGAGATCAATGATGAAAATAAAAAGAAAGAATAAATGGAATGAGTGACTATCAAGTAATGGTTTAATCTCAATTCCCTTAATTATTTTAATCTTATAAAGTTTATATTATAAAAACTAACAACATAACTGTAAAGTTTAGGTATAATTACTAATAAAATTTACATATTACAAAGTATGAAAATTTATAAAAAAAATTATATTGTATGAAAGGGAAGTAAAAAGAATAATATATTGTGTATTCGTAAAAAAAAAAAAAACTGAAAAATTGAACCCATATTCAAAACTGATAAATGGTTTTATCAATAAGAAACAAAAATTTAGATTTTTTTTTATTATCTTGATAATTAACAAATTACATGCTTTGAGTCAATAAACTATTTATTTAATAAATTTAATTCAAACTCATAGTTGACAGATAGTTGTTTTGATAAGTAATTGTTGACAACTTCTATTAATTATTTCTACGGTTTTAGTAAAATATATAATAGATACTGAAGCAATGGATCCGGAAGTCCAATCCATGCTTCACTGCCCTCTATAAACTTAACTAATATTGTAGACCAATTAAGTTTATAGTCCAGTATCAGCAGGGTTTTGCATTAAAGCTAAAATTAATTTGTTCATTTTGTTTACTTAACGGTGTTTAAATTTGTATTTGCATTAAAATATTTCTTTTAAAATAAATTCCGTTAAGATTAAATTGCTATTAAAATTACTTGTAAAATCTATTAATCAAAGATTAATACGTCAAGCGAATATATATATATGAGTTATTGCAAAATTCTGTTGAAATAAAATGTTATTTTGTTAAAAGAAATAATAATATATTTTTCTTTTTAAATTTTGTTAAAATATGGTGTATTATTTTATTTTGAGATAAGCCTGCTTGCATTTTCTAAAGGAATGTATGTTTTAATTAGTTAGCCCATTCAAGGCAAATTAAAGATGGCCTTTTTTAATTAATAGAAATTCAAAAGTTAAGTACAGAAATCTAGAATAAGAAATTAAAAGTTATTTTTAGAAAAAGTTACCTTGAAACAAAGGAGCATGGGGGGCTCATTAAGATCTAAAATCATATGCAAAACAATAGAAGGGTAGCTGACAGAAAGGTATAAAAAGGAGAAGAGAAAAAATACCTGGTTATTATTATTATGATTAGGCTCTCTCTGTTTTTTTTTTGGCTGATTCGTGCAGACCCTGTGTCTAGATTAGTGAGATTTTACTTTTAAAAATCTCTCTGGTCTCCTATGCTTATTCATGCAGATCCTATGCTGTGATTCTCCAAGATTTTGTTTCTAAACGCAGTAAATATTATTAAGCAGATTTTGCCATTCAACTGGTGCAGATTTTGTTCCTAAATTTATTCAACTTTTGTCCTCGAAATCATTGTTATAAGTTCCAACATGTGACAAGTTAAAAAGTATATTAATTTGATGGATGCGACCATGATTGGTGGTTAGGAAAACAGTTTTGCCTGCTGCCGGGGTCCTAAAAACCATCAAAATGCCATAACATGCCCAAAATAGAAATCTGAACTAAGTGCCATGTCTGTGTGACCTTTTATTTAAAATGCTGCATATTTCCATTTCCTTGTCCAGACAAATATCTCTCTATGGACGTATCAAGCCACAAACATCAAGGAAACTGGGCCAAGGAACCAGGATCATAACCATATTTCTCCTCATGAACTATTTATTACTTTACCTTTTGATAAATACCTTTCTTAACTGTTTCATTTAATTATATATATATAATGTAACTGTTTTCTATTATACTAATATTAGATGTATATTTAATTTTTGAGTGAGCATCTATTTATATTTAACCTTTTTTCCCTTCACTATTCCTCATTGTTAAAATGTTATAAATGTTTCTTATTCCATTGCGGTGTAAGTTAAAAGTTAATTTTCATTTAAAAAGATCTTTCCAATTCAAATTATGTCTGTAAATTAAATACTAATAAGTTTCCTTTGTTTGCCAACTTGACCTCCTCAATAACACCTCTTTTGTCTGACCTTTAGCTTCATAGGTATATCTTAGTAAGTTATAGACATCTGAAATATTTTAAAATTGTTTTTAAGCACAAAGCAATTAGAAAATGCTTTGTAAAAGATTTGTTTTAATTGTGCTTTATCGAGGGGATTCTAGTTAATAATTTTATTGAAGTTGGGAAGAAATTGACTTAGACTGCAAAATCTTATGTAATTACTTTCCACCTTTATTGTCTAGTTTTTATCATTAATCAATTGGGGAATAGCGAGGTAGTTAAAACATTCATAATATTTTAAAATGTCATTCATTAAATATATTATTTAAACTAAAAAAGCTTAAGTCTCCTGATGTTATTGCAATTTCTTATTAGCTTAACCTTTATTTTACTTTTCCAATGATCCTGGCATGCAAAACACATATTTCATATTATATTTTATGCACATTTAACTTAGTTAGCTCCATAAGTATTCTTGTCCATTGTCTCTCCCTGATGCTAAGCTTGGGCCGGGTAAGAAAATAATTTATGCGTGTTTCAGATAATGTTGCTGGTTCATAATTAGAGTCGATAATAGGTGAAGAGGGCAGAGGTCACAGTATTCTTGATTTAATATCTCGCATATGGATGGCCTTGAGGTACTTTTGCCTAATATTTGAACTGAGTTAAACTAACATACATCATCTGGCCGATACAGTAGATTTTTTTCCTGGGTTTGGCTGCCCAATCATTGGGGCTTCAAATTAATAAACCCCACACCCTGTAGGCAGTGTTTATGTTTTTGGACACTCAATCATTGGGACCTTCAGTGTATTAAATCCCACACCCTGAAATACCCTGTATAGCATTTGATATGTATGTATAATGTTTTTTTTTTCTTTGTGTTTTAAAATGAATAATATATGTGTAGGATTTTTTTTCCTGGGTTTGTCACCGTGGGACAAATTTCTTTTTTTTAAAAAAAAAATTAGTACCCTGAGAAGTTTTTTTTTTTAGTCAAATAGTTTCATATATATAAAAAATTTGATTGAGATGTATAATTTTTTTTCTTCCGAGTTTGGTTTCCTAATGTGAGTCAAATTTCATTTTTAAGATTAATTAAAAAGTTAAATGTGTCATAAGGTAAAAAAATTTTTCCCGAGTTTTAAATTGATAGAATGAAGATTTTATATTTAAAAAGTTAACATTCTGTTAGTTTTTTTTTTGTGAATATATAATGAGATTAAATAAAGAGTTATAGCAAAAAAAAAATTTCTAATTAGTAGAATTTTGTTATGGCCAGTCGACATATTGTTTTCTGTATAAAGTATATAGCTTTGATGTGGCGGAAGTGTCAAATACATACCCATCTGCCCACCCTTAAAATAACTTTCGTACTTTATGTTATTTTTAGTATTGCTTAAACATGAGCAATTTTGATATAATAATGTTTTTCGAAATATAGCGTACATACGGCAGTGTTAATTTTAGTAAAAAGTACAAATAGATAATAGAATTTTTTTCATTTATTATAAAATTTTTGTATAGCTCTAATAGTTTGATAACAATTTTTTTTCAGTTAGTAGGAATTTTTTCGTAGATCTAAAGTTTGATAAGTTTAAACGGACATGTGTCAACATACGGTGTCAACAAATAATTTTTCACTTTCTCTGCATTTCGTTTCTTTTAATATAATGAATAATTATAATCATGCAAAATTTTTTTTTTCACTTTTAAATATTTTGCAGTTACGTTTCCTCTCAAATATATAAGTATAAGTTTTGTTTTTGGAAAAAAAATATATCAAATTTAATTTTCAACTTGTGAAATAGTAAATGTGTTGTATTCGTTTTTTTAATGAAACATATATAAAATGTGTTTCGTATAACATATATGTCAGCCACCTTTAGTTAAGAATTTTTTTCTCAGTTCGGATTATGCTATTGGAATCATTTATTGAGTAACTGTTAGGTGAAGACCCTTTGAGTAACCGTTAGGTAAAGACCCTTTGAGTAGCTGTTAGGTGAAGCCTTTTTTTTAGTAACCGTTTAGGTGAAGACCCTTTTAGTAACCATCTTTGGTGAAAACCTTTTTTAGTAACTATTTAGGTGAAGACCCCTTACACTTTAGAATTCAGAATTGCTGAGTAGCCTGAAAGAATAGATCTATGTCTGCAGTCATTTTCCTCGTTATATTTGTGCCCAGTGTTTACTAGCCTGAAATAATAGGAGTATGCGGTCTGCAATATGACAAATCTTTCTAATAAAATCATGTACATGATAATAAAAAAAATATTTATATGGGTATATCTGTTTGTATATTTATATGTAATCATATATATGCTTATTTAATAATGTTCATATTCATATATATGGGTGTATATGGTATACATTTCGTTTATAGTTCGGTAAAACCCATTTTTTATGTAAATGTTTTTTAACAGTTTTTGATCTCAATGCATGATCTGTAAAATTGCTTGATAATTGTATAACTATTTTGGGTTGTGACCAAAATGGTATTTGGTTTCGATCCCAGCGGTTATCATGGGATTTTACTTTTATTTTACTTTTCTTTTTTTTTGTATTTTTTTTATTTTGTTAATCGTAATTTGGCTGTTTGAATTTATATTTTCTTGTCATGACCAAAATGGTAGCTGGTTTCGAATCCAGGTCATACATATTACCTTACTTAAAGTTATACGTCAAAGATATAAGTTTAAAAATAATTTAAAATAGCATTTACTTATTCCTGCAGATATTTTTTTCCCCCTCGTTTAGCAGAATCATATTAGAATTTTTTTTGAAAGTGAAGTAAAACTTAAAATAAATCTAATTACATGAAACTTTATAAACCTTTATCAATGTGTGCTTGGATCATTATCCATAATATGTATATTTGATATGGCCTCTGCCTTGTTGACTGGCGCCCTATCAAATAAATTTGTCGGCAAGTGCAATCTCTCATATCAGATTACAAATAAACCAAACCATAAGTATAGTAGATGATCAAAATAACAATGTATGCTTAGTGAGCCAAAATGAATTAAACATGACATATGTATATTTTTGCTCACATATTTCATTTTTTTTTGATATATGAAAAAGTTGTATTAATGTAAATGCATTTTAGTTGTTTCAGGTGTCAGAGAAAGCCGGGTCAAACTGTAAGTGTATTATTTTTAATTATATTGTGACAACATAGCAGTGACATTAGTAATGAATAATTTAAAAAAATTAAATAAAGTGAGGAAAATCATATATGTAGTATAAATATAAAACAGACACAGACAGGGCAAGATTTTTTTTTTCATGGTAAAACTGACACATTTTGGCATTTGTTAAGATAGGACCTCGTGAGGTAAGCAAAGTTGGATTTCTAAATACATACAAAAGTAAAAAGAGATAGTTATAGAGAATAAAAATTATAATATTAATTTATTTTACAAAGAAATAAAAGCTTGTTTTAGTAACAAGTATAAGAATATACAAAAGTATATAGCAACTAGACACTCATACAAAAATTTATTATCTTGATTAGTTTTTTTTTTCCTTGTTGTCTCTAGGTTAGTAGAGATAGTTATAATTGCTTATAAAAGACTAAAATACATTATAGAAATAAGGTGTTATTGTTGAATAACAAAATAGCCAATATTAGGCAAAAATGGAGAAACAGAATAGAGGCAAAGATTATGACAGTGAGGAGGTAGTACTCAACCTTCCTAAGATGTCAACTTGTACTCATAGTGACCAAAAATATAATTTGGAAGCTCTCATCAAAGAAATGAGAGAGGAAAGAAAAATGATGATGACCATGCTCCAAGAATTCATGGGAAATATGGTACAAAGATTAAACCATTTGGAGGATAATATGGAACTTCATCAATACCAATATTAAAAAGTTAAGTATGTTTAAATTTTAAAAAGTTAAAACTGAGAGTACAATCTGAAAAAATGGTATTTAGTCAAAAAGTTTTGAAAGATTTACTATTTAAACTAGAAAATTCTAATGAAATACCAACCTTATTATTCTGAAGTATCAAAATGTATTAAAAGAATTGGCCTAGAAATTACTACACAATATTCAAAAGCTGTTGTTGTCTTAAAAATAAGAATAGGCTGCATTTAAATAAACCAATTTTCAAAAACTGTTTAGAGGGTATTAAAAGAATAGCATTTAAATAAGACAAAAGTAGGACAAAATTTGAGTCCTAAAGAAGATCTCTTTAATACAATAAAATGATAGTTAGAAAACTGATTAATTTAGTGATAGATTATCATTTATATAAAATTCATATTTTCTCTGTTGTCTGATTTGTGAATGTATATTTATCCTGTGTCATGTAAAAAAAAGTAATTCCATTATTAAATAAACAATTCTGGGGAAAAAAGTAGTATGAGTGCTTTTAACTATAGAGATATAGTACATATTTCACAGTGAAAGTTCCCAGACAGCTACAAAATCAGCTTTCAAATGCTGATTCATAATTCAGCATTAAGGTACTCTGTGATTTCAAGGTCTGTCAATCTCTTAATATACTTCAGATGAACAACATATTTAACAATGTTTAATTTAAAATGTAATAAATTTTTATAATAAAAAAACACATTGACATTAAATCTTTAAAAAAATTGTTTCAGCAACCAATTAAAAAAAATATTACAAAAATGATCAGCATTTTCCTACATTAATAAATGGTAACTATTAATAAAGCTAAAAAACAATTATGATTATTCATAATTTTATCAGAAAAAATATTTTTTTATTCAGCAGTTGCTCCAGTAAATATATATTTGCACTGTATAATATAAGATATATTTTAAAGTGTAAATTTTAGTTTAGCTTTATTAAAATTCAGAAATTTATTTATATAATATTAAAATGTTTTGTTTAATTTTCATTAAATCTTTAAAAAAATCATTAAAGCAACCAATTATTACAAAAACAATGGACTGAAAGCCCTGAACTTTTGTATTCTGTCATTACAATGGTCTTTCAGACCAATGTACAATTCTCACATTTAAAATATTTTGTTTAATTTATTTTAAATCTTAAAAAATTGTTAAAGCAACCAATTAAAAAAACCACAGTCCTTTTCAAGGCCACTCCAGTAAATATATATGCATCATTGTAAAGCTATCAAATATAACAGATATAATTAAAATATAAATTTTAAATTAGCTTTATTAAAATTTGAAAATTTATTTATATAATAGCTGTGTATTCTAAATGTAAGCATTCCAAATACCAACAAACAAAATAATCAATAATAAGAATTGAGAACAGTCTCCTCCATTTGTAACACTAATATATAAGAGAGTTCTATTTGGTTCACTTTCCTCAACACACTTTAAGACTGGCCTTGGTTTCCCAAACACTTTGGTCCCTGGTCCAGTTCATCTGCACACAAACACATCTGGCTTCATCATAGAGTACTGTAACCATCACTATGAACTTCTTTTAGCTGCAGTCACTTCTGTCTCTCTGCAACAATCTGCTTGGTAGACTGACTGGAAATCCACTGGAAAATCAACTCTTCACATCTAGCTGCTATCCAGACAGTTTCCTCCAGCACCAGTTTTCCAAACTCTTTGGACCTGTTTAGATGCTGTCCATGAACAACATTTTCACTGAGTGCTGCACTCTCACTAAAGCTACTGTCACTTACATCTCTCTCCAACTGAACTGGAAAATGAATTGGCAGAATGAATGACACACTTTGTTGTTTACTCTATTTATAGTTTTTAATTACTCGCACAATTAATTACTTTTTTTCATAAATGGTAATGTTTTAGGTCTATAACTATTTAATTGATGTCTTAGGAAATAATTTCCATATAAGATAATTTATAGTCTATTCCATTAATTAATTAGTCTCTTATCAAGAAATATTTGTAATCAGCAAATATTTCTTGGAATTTATCGAGCGCAATGTTCTTATTGCAATTAATGTAAATTATTTAATTAAATTTATCACTTATCAGTTAGCAATCTAAATATCTTTCTCTAATATATTTTCTACTTTTTCTGGAGTGCACAAGCTTATACTAATGTAAATATAAATATTTTTACAAAATGTAACAATAATATTAATTTTTTTTTTTTCATTTGCATTAAATTTTCAAAAAAAAAAATGTTAAAGCAATCAATTATTACAAAAATGATGTGCTGAAAGCCTGGAGTTTTTTAATTCTGCCATAACAACAGTCTTTTATACTGATGTAAAATTCTCAAGTTGAAATGTTTTCATTAATTTACATTAAATCTTAAAAAAAAAAAGTTAAACCAACCAATTAAAAAAAAACCATTAGCCTTTACAAGACCGGCTGCATCTGGTAAAAATATAACTGATATAATCCAACAAAAGTCTTCATTTATTTTAAATAAATTTTTGTTTCATTAAATGTAAATATATTTTTTTAATTTCAGAAGAAAAGTTATCAATGAGGGCCTGTTTAAGTCTTTATTTAAAAATTATAAAAATATAATATTTAAAAAAATATTTTTTCATGTTTAAATAAAATCAGTTTATTTGAATTAAGATTATTTCATAATCTAAACAACACATGATTACCATTCTTTATGCTTACACAAGCTGTTAACATAGTGGCAAAATTTTCCAATAAGTCACTCTTCTCAATTCAAGCTAGAGTAATCAATGGATGCAGGAAGGGTTGTGCATAAAATTCGTACCTAGTGCCTATTCATCCAATATTCCCAGACTTGTTTCCAGATTGTGGCTTTCACTAAATCCAAAGCTCCTCACTGATGAAAGCCACAAGCTAAAATTAGTTAGAAAAATTGGATGAGTAGGCAGATAGGGATTTTAGGCACAAACCTTCCTGCATTCATTAATTACACTGTCTTGCACTGAATGACACTACTGAATGGAGAGTTTTAACTCTGTATTTTATAATCTATATTAAATATCTTGTAAAATTAATAAAATTATGTGGGGAAAAATAGAAACAAATTTTTAACATTTAGTTAGTGTTAATTTGCTTTGATACAAATGCAGGGTTTGTTTATATTGTTTGTTATAATTATTATTTTTATTTAATTAATGATTACATAAAAATATTAAAATTGATGAGATCAAAAACAATGAATTTGCCTAAAGGTTTATCATGATGGTATATTAAATGTGATAAACAGTTCCATCATTTATCATTAATTACTAAATGTTTAGAAAATTTTGAACTTTATTTAAACTTTCAAATACAAACAACTGTTAGTAATAAGACACAAATAGACAACATGGATTAATAAATTGCACAATGTTTCAAGTGGTATTATTCTCCATTTTTCTTCAGGTGATGCTGGTCTGACGAGTGACAATTTAGTATAGATGTCAAAATTATACCTCACTCTTAGAAAAAAGGATTAAAAAATTGGAGGAATTAGGAGGATTTGAATCAACCCTTATATATAAGTATATGAAATTTTTATTGACTGTTGTCTTTGACAGAATAGCTCAGTTAGTTAGAACATTGCCTTAAAAAGTAATATTCAAGGATCTAAAGGTGTAAGTTCAACTCCTATACTAAATTGCCACTGAACAGGTCAGTGATACCTGAAGAAGAGTGGAGAATAGTACCATGCTATACTTTATATAATTTTTTAACCTGTGTTGTCTATTTGTGTGCTATTACTAATAGTTATTTGTATTTGAAAAGTTTAAATAAAGTTTAAAATTTTCTAGACATTCAACGTTTAATCATAGATGATGAAATAATCCAACATAGTATCACATCAAAAACAATATTTTTAAAATATAAGGTCAGTTGCTTATGGAATTTAATAATATATACAAACAATACTATTTTAAAATAATTTTTGATAGATTTTTTTTCAGTAATAAATCATAAGATATATAATTTAAATGATTAAAATTCTTTGAAAGTATACAATCATTTAAAAATATACGATATATTTTATTAGTTATTATACAATAGATCAGTGTTTCTCAACTGACAACCTGCTGCAGACTAATAATTTTAAAAAAAAAATTATTAGGAACCAAATGAAGTATTGAACAAAAAAAATGAAAGAAAAGATGGGTGTTTTATAGTAAAATATAATTAGTGCAATTTTTAACAAATTTAATATATATATATATATTCAAAGAATGATAAAAAACAGTAATTAACTATACAAAAGTAAATTAACTAACAAAATATTCAATTAAAAATAATAAAAATCTGAAGAAAAACAAAGAATAATATTTAAACAACTGAGCAAAAATAAAAACAAAAACCAATATGATTATTGCTGATTCTTTTCAGTATTTATCGTATCAAATCTTGGAGATATATTTATGACTGCTATGCGGAAAGTTGGATTTATTAATAAACAATTTCTTTCTTTTGGTTTTACAAGTGTGATTGCCAAAAATGTCAATTCATATAACTATATAGTTGAAAATGAGTTTGTCAAGCTTTGGTGGTCGAGAGGTCAGCGACAGCTCCTTTACAAGCAGTTGTCCTGGTTTAGCGGGATCGTTTCCCAGCTGATGCTATGACACATGAGAAAAAAAAAGGGTAATAACACTCTTAAGACTTTTTCATATAATTCCAGATATTAAGTTTTAATTTTAATCCAAAATTGAGTTATACTTGTTGAATTAAATAATAACTTTAATGTACTATTTTTCCTGTTGCAAACCAGTTTATTTTTTGTTCAATAAATGGATTTAAAATCCACATATTGCCTTTCCATGTAATGTTTTCCTGTGGATAATATTATATCAAACTGCACAACAAAATCCTGTTAAATGTTCATAAACAGTATTTTTCAATTCATTAATATTTATATCAATTTCATTTATCAATTCTGAAAATGAATGAAATAAGTCATAGTTTTTTTTCTTCTATGATTTTACACAATAGTTTTATGTTTTTTTTCAATGCCTCAATTTTATTCCACAAATCAAAAATAGTACTATTTCCCTGCAGGCTTAAATTTGGTTCATTTATTAATGAAAATATGTCTGACAAGTAAGCCAGTTTAGCAATCCAATTATTGTTATGGAAAATATTTCTCAATTCTGATATTCTTTGTTTCTAGAAATGTTTAAACTTTTTTTCTTAATTCATAAAGTTAATATTTTCCCTCTCAACAACCGATCATATTTCTGTATGAAGTAAATTTTCAGGTCCAGATCAAATTTCATCATATAAATTTGAAAATAGTTTTTTAATTTAATGTGTTACATTTAGTATAAGTTTTCAATGATTGAGTAAGAATATTGTTCAAGTTAGAAGATAACTTTTTAACAACTAAATCTTCATAATGTATAATACAATGAGTAAAAATTGGTTTATCATCTGATTCTTCTATTTTTTTTTTGAAACTCTTAAATGTTTTCCAGTTATACTTGCCATTCCATCAATACATAAGCCAACACAATTTTCCAATCAAGTGAATTCTTTTTAATATGATTATCAATTGCTTTAAATAGCCAAACTAGTTGTGTGATTAGGAAGTTCAACATAGTAAAGAAAATTATTCTTTTATACCATTTATATCATAATCAACATAATAAATATAACATTAAAGTATGGCTTTATTGATAATATTTGAATATTTGTCTATTTAAATTGTGAGCAAAGATTTGATTACTTTTTGAATTAATTGACCTTCAACATCAGTCACTAATCCATGAAATCTGTATTGAATAGTATATTAGAAAATGGCAAAGTTTTTATTGTGTCTTCACAATCATACTTAGGATTTCAAAAAACATGTTTGTTAAATATTGTTTAATTAAGCTTAATTTTTCCACATAGCAATCTTTAAAGCAACTAAATATGACATTGTTATAAGAGACTTATTAGTGAAAAGAAATTTTTTAAAAGATGATTTTTGTTTTTTCAATACAGCACTTTTACATACAAAAAAATTCAATGGTTTATTTTATAAATTTGAAGATTTAGTCTATAAGTGAAGCATTAATTTTTCTGGTTTTATACATTCATTGTATTAAATTTCTCCACAAATAACACATTAAGGTCAGGGTAAATTTTCTTCCAACTCAAGTCAAGAAATTAAATCAAATTTTAAATAATCATGATTGAATTGATGAACAACATTACATTTGCATTTTGCCCAAGGTGAATCATTTTTAAAACAGGCAATACTCTCCATACAGTAGTGCCACTCAGTGCCAACCAGAGTAATCAATGAATGCCAGAAGGCATGTGCATAAAATCCCCATCTAGTGTCTACTCATCCAACATCCCCAGACTAATTTCTGCCTTGTGGCCTTCATCAGTGACGTGCTTTGGATCTGAGAGAACTGCACCTAGATCTTAGGATCTAATGCAAACCTCCAGCAGCCATCTTTTATCTCTACTTAACTACAAAACTATGAGAATAAAATTGAAAACACACTAATATTTTCAATCTAAGCTCAATAGCTTATATAATCATATGGGTCTGAACCCAGTTCAGTACCCATACATTTTGGTGTCTTTGAGCATCCACTGACTACTCTGGATGGTACAGAGTCACACTACTGTATGGAGAGTTTTGCCTGTTTTAATAACAGTTATGTGCTAGCATAAGAAATAATGATCATGTGATGTTTAGTAAATCATTTTTCAGGATAAGTAATACTTTAATTAGCATTCAAAGTACTTACATTTGATTTTTGAAACAGTCTGCAATAGTTTTTGTATTTTCTTGTTATTATTCATTTTTAAATGGATACAATTTATCAAAAAAGAAAATATCAAGTAACTTAATTTATAGTACACACCTATTATATAGTAATTCCTACCACTGCATGCCAGTGCAATTTCATTTGGCTAGCTATGGCTAACTATATAGTACATCCGACTGACAACTGTTAGGTTATTTTTATACACATTAAATTCTGCCTCAGCACACAAAATGTGCATGTGCAGAATTGTTAAAGCAACAGTGTTTTTGCAGTGAGATGACTGATATTAGGGAATAGAGCCTTTTTTGTATTTTTGTAGTTTATTAATTTATTTTCTATGAATTTTATGAATATGGTAACTAATAAATAAAAAAAATGTTAGAACTGAATTACAGATAAATTTAATAAAATGAATCATAATTTAAAAGATTGTAAAAAAAATATGTAATAAATATGAATAAATTTATAAGCTTTTTGCAGACCATTAATTTTTTTTTTGTGGACCATCAATGATTCGTGAAACACTGATTGAGAAATACTGCAATAGATGACATTATTAATTTTATGAATTTTGTTACTCTACATTAAAAAGATTAAATAAATTATTCAATTTTATAATACTTAATTTTATAAATCTATTTGTAAATAGGTTTATTGTACAGTGCCTTAATTAAATCATATACTTTTTATTTGTTATATTTTTATTTACAACTGTCAAACTCACTCCACTTACAACTTTGACACCATCCAGCTCAGATTAATACAAATTCTCTCTTGTAGTGCAAATGGAAGTTCAAAATCCATAGATTCCATTTCCAACTCTCTTAACTTCTAATACTTGAGCTTCTTATGAACTCTTTAGCAATAAATCATTTGATTATTTTATTTAGTGTATTGCAATTTTTGAAGAATAAAAATCCCTATATACATTATATATATCTAACGCTTTTTTCGTTGTGTTTGTCTTTAAAAAAATACAGTATAACTGATCTATTTTTATTTCCATTAAGATTAAATTATTTTTATTTCTGGAACAGACGTTTGAGCTTTTACATTATACTTTTACTCCATCCCCCCCCCCTCAACTGACTTGGTAAAAGTTGTTTTTAAACAGACATGGCCTAATGCAATTAATATTAAATTCAATCATTTATAAACATTTCTTGCAGTTGCCGTAGAAACTACTATCAACTTTTCCACTAAATTATTAGTATAATGCACCTCTGCAGCATTTCCCAAACATCTTCCAAATAAACACAAAAGCGTTGTCCATTTCTAAAATAGAGGGAACAACGACTTGACAAGAATTTAAGTTTGTAATCATTTTTTATTTATAATTTCTTTAACACTTGAAAAATTCTTATAATATAAATCGTAAACATTTTTTTTCATTTAACAAAAGTTTCTGAATTATTTACCAGGGAGAAAAATAATTAGTATTAAAAAAATTCTCAATTATTAATATAAAAAAGATCAGATTTAATGTAAACAAAAATGACTTGTAATCACTGATTAATTTTTATTTTATTTAAAATCTTACATTTTTTTTTTTTTGTAACAAAAATCAAATTTTGTCAGAAAGACTTGTTATTACATTGTAAGTTCTTAATCCTTAATTTTCTACGTTTTTATTTAGATAGATTTTTAAAAATAATATATTGTGCCAGGTATATATATATTTTGTAGAGTGGTCTTCTCTTCACTTAAAAAACTCAATACATTTATTTAACATTGAGAGCATATCAAAATCAGTAATGGAGATTTTCTGCAAATTTATTGTTAAGTACAACATAGATGTAATTATACTTCAAGAGACTTGTCATTCTTCTATGAATGATTATTTTCTTAAAATTTCTAGATTTAAATTGATTAGTAATAGAATGCATTCTAAACATTGCATGATTATTCTTATTTAACTGTTTCATTCCAGCCTTAGCCTCTACAATTTATACTGAGGATAGATTAAGTGGTATTGTAATCACCATTTGAATAAATAGTTTTCATGTCTGCAATATTCACAAACTTCCCAAAACAAATTGGCTGTACCCTTTGCTTTCAACCCTTTTATGATTATAGGAGATTTCAATTCTCATAATAATATTTGGAGTTACATAAATAAAGATCAAGCAGGTTGTCAACTTAATGAATGGATGGGAATAAACAACATGCATTTACTTTATAATGCCAAATAAGGAGGAATGGGATACAGAAACAATTCTAGATTTATGTTTTGTTTTGCCAAGACTGGTTACTATTACCTATTGAACTGCTGATATTGGATCAATTCCCCCATAGCCAATATAAATCTACTCTAATCGTAATCTGCATTACTATACTTGAATGCTATCCTATTTTGAGATAGAATTTAAAAAAAACTAACTAGAGTCAATATATTGGATATCATGAACAAAACATTAATAAAAAATTTCTCCAATTTTTTCTTGCAATGATAAGTATAACAAACTCTTAATTCCAGTTTGGAATAAAACTAGTGCAATGCTCATTATAGCCACTTTTATGTCTACCAAAGATCCAAAAAGAAAAAAAAGAAAAAGAGACCATGGAAAAAACAAAACCTTACAAGATCTAATTATAAAACATGGGCACATTTACACAAGCTTGGTGATGTAAAAGAATCTCTAAAAAAGCCACTAATAATCAGATTACCAATCTTAAATATCAGATTTTTAAACCAAAAATTGATAGAATAAAAAAAAATATTGATAAAGCAAAATTGCTAGCATTTCTTTCACAGTATTAATAAAATTTGATAAATCCCATGGATATGAAAAAATCAAATACTTTTTCTTTATTGTTTTAAACCAGAAAAAGCTTATTCTTTTGGTTTCTAAAAAATTTAGAACCTAAAGCCAAAGTATGGTTGCCAAAATTATTCATTATTATTATTCATACATAAAATATTCCAAAATTTGGCACACACAAAAAAACTAAAGCAATTTTATCATCAAACTAAGTCTGTAATGATCCAAAAAATTACCATCCAAAATCATTATTATGTGTTTCTTATAAGCTTTCTCAAGAAATCATATTAACAAGAATTTTACAAATACTTGGGACCCAGATTTTTATAGAGTAAGATGATTTTAGGCCAAGAGACCAAGAGAAAGTAAACAAGTTTTATCTTAACAATTCACATTGAAAAAGGCTTTCAAAATAAATTAAAAAACTGGTCTTACTTTTATTGATATAAACTTGGCTTATGATTCTGTTTACAAAAGTGTCTTTTAAAATATTCTAAAATTCTTAATTGTAATAAAACCATTTGATTTTTAAAATGCTTTCCAATAAAAAAATTCAAGTGATATTAAATTATTACTGTAATAGATACATGAACTACTTTTGAGCTCAGTTCTCCCATCAACTTTATTTAATATATTCATCAGTGGTCTTTCAGATACAGAAAATAAAAAAATAATCTATGCTAATGGTATTGTTTGAATTTTCAAAAGAGATTCTTATCTAAAAATAGGAAAGTTTCTCAATAAGGATTTGAAAATCTTGAAAATGTTTTTCAAATACTAAGGTCTTATTTCTAATCCAATAAAGATAATATATTATTTTTTCCATCTAAACAACAGCAAATCAACTCATAATATGTATATAAGCTTTTGCAATAGTAGTCTAAAATATGATCCTATTCTATGCTATTTAGGAGTGGATTTGGATCACTGCCTAAAATATTTTCCTTATTTATCTAAGATTAGATCAAAAGTAATTTCTAGAAATAATGTTTTTATAAAACTGTCTAACATTACTTGAATTGTGATGCAACTATTTTATGGACAATTATCTTACCTTTAGCATTTTCTGAGGTGAATATTATGTCATGTCCCTGTTTGGGTAAAAAGTTATCAAACTTATCCTCTGGATTCTCACTTAAATATTACTATGAGAAATTAAATCACTAAGTATGATTATCATTCTTTATGCTTACACAAAGTGTATACCCAGAGGTAAAACTCATCATACAAGCCACTTACTAAAAACCAGAGCAATCAATAGATGCAAGAATGTTAGTGCATAAAATCACTATCTCATGCCTACTCGCCCAAAATCCCTAGACTAGTTTCTAACTTATGATTTTTATGGGTGAGAAACTTTGAATCTAGGTGCAGCGCTCTCAGATACAAGGCTCCTCACTGATGAAAGCAACAAGCCAGAAACTAGTCAGGGATATTGGAAGAGTAGGCACTAGATAGGAATTTTATGCATAAAAACCTTTCTGCATCGATTCATTACTCTGGTTTGCATTGAGTGGCACTATTGTATGGAGTGTTTTGCCTGTGTGTATTATGAGAAATATTATTGTTACAATTATTCTATTTGTTTGCAGTAGGTTCTTTTTCTTATCACATATTACTCCATCAGATATCAGAAAAGAAATTGCCTCACAGAAAAGGCATAAAAAATTGTTAAGGAGATTGGATTGCTAATAATTCAAAAAAATATAATTTGACTACCTGAAACTTGGATTATATAGAAATTTATATTGAATGTTCAAACAAGAATTTACAATCTAAGAATTATGGTGTAAAAAATGGAATTCTTATTTTGAATAAATTTATTTTTCCAGATCCAGCTATAATGTGAGATAAGTTTGATTTTTCTAGCCACAATTGGAATTCAATAGCAGATTCAGGAATAACCCATGATTGTTGTGTTCATTTTCTTCATAAATGAACTTTATTAGTCATGACCTTTGTAAATGTAGTCAAATACAAAATATGAATCACATCATTAATGACTATTTGATTCATGGCTTTCATGCATAATTGAAGAATCTAATAAAACCACTAGTGAATCTATCTTTTGGTTGGAATTTCTATAGGTTTCTTTATGAAATTCTGTTAATAGTCATCTAAATTCAAATGATAATAAACAAATAATTTAACATCAAAACATAAGTTCAAATAAATAAAATCAATGACAATGAAACTAAAATAAAAAATAAGTAAAAGGCTGCAAATTAAGGTTCTGTGATAGTGCTTATTATGCTAAATTTTATAAAATTATTACCAAGTCCACATCAATTACTGGTAATCATATAAATAGCATTCTCTGGAATGATCTATCATTCAGGATACTCCCAGAATCATTATTTGCAATGACAAAAACCAAAAAACTTATTACTAATCATCCTCTTAATCTCCAAGCATTATATACCCTTCTAAGGTTTTAGATATTTTCATGATTTTACTAAAATTTATATTCATCTGGGTTCTTAATGCTTCAAGTAAGTGTTGAGTTTAATTTGAATCCATGCAGGAAATAGTAATTATGTGCTAATTTAATGTAGTGTCTATTTGCCTATTTTCTTGCCATCAAATAGTATCTATTTGCCCATTTTCTTGCCATCATTAGAATTCTCAAATGTCTCTACCTCTATCATAGTTCAAAAGTATCAATACTATTTTTCTTTTTAATTGACCAGTTTTCACAAACAAGAAGAATTATAAAAAGCATCATAAATTGAACAATACTGATGCTTGTAAAAACAATCACTTTATCTAAAGATCATTGCATGTTTGCCCAGTCTTGGACTATAATAAATCTTTTGACTCCTAGAATCTTTGTTATTGATGATTATTCAAATAAGGCAGAAACTGTTGATTAATTTTATTGCTTCATATTTTAATTTGAGATAAACTTCTGATACAATATTTGTATTCATGTTTTTCTATCATCCTAATCTTAAATTTTGTTCTTTACTTTTACTATTGAAAATTTTGAACTTATCTGTATTTTCATTTATAAGTGTAATATGTCTAAAATTTTAGATAATTTATCCATTAATCTTATATTAGACTTAAGCAGAATATTCAAGGCATTCACATTTTTACCCCACTTATAATAATCCTCAAGTTAGTTTGAGTTTTATTTTTTTTTAAAATGGGAATTTTTTTTAAATTTCAAACATATACATTAATATTATAAATAAAGGCCTTATGAAGTACCCTCCTGTTTTCTGTATAAAACATTTTCTTTAGATTTACGGAAATCTTCATTATTAACTTTCATACATCTTTCAAGTAAAGCCATCAAACCAGCTTCAGTACAAATAGCTTTTATATCAGAACCAGACAAATCATCTTTAGCCATCACATATTCATCAACACTGACTCCATCAGCTAAAGTTATGCAACTTGTATGAATTGTAAAAATATGTCATTTAGTTTTTTTATCAGCCAAAAGAAATTCAATTTTTCTATCAATTCTCCCAGGCCGAATTAATGCAGGATCTAATGTTTCAATTCTGTTAGTAGCCATAATTACCTTGACATCTCCTCTATAATCGAATCCATCTAATTGGTTCAATATTTCTAACATGGTTTGCTGAATTTCTCTTTCACCTCCAGAATTAAAATTATACCATTTGGTTCCAACTGCAACAATTTCATCAATGAACATGGTTGAAGGTGCATGTTCTTCAGCAACTCTAAATAATTCTCAAACAAGTTTAGGACCATCATCCAAATATTTTTGAATTAATTCAGATCCTATAATCCGTAAAAATGTTGCTGATGTTTGATTTGCTACAGCTTTCGCTAATAAAGTTTTACCTGTCCCTGGAGGTCCATATAAAATGACACCTTTAGGATATTTAATACTCATTTCTTCAGAATATTCTGGATGAGTCAAAGGGAGTTTGACAGATTCTTTAATTTCTTGAATATGAGCATCCAAGCCACCAATGTCAGTGTAAGTTTCTTGGGGTGCATTTTCTAACTTCATCATGGTCACCATAAAATCAGTATCATCAGATAATGCTCTGACTACAGCATGGACCTTATGATTCAAAAGAACTGAGCAACCTGGTTCAAGCTGATCTTTATCAACAAAGGATAAAATAGAGACATAATGTTCACTACCTACTGATGTTGATACAATAGCATGATTGTTGTCAATAATTTCTTCTAAAGATCCAACAGACATAGGAGTCCCTCGCAAATCATCTACTTTAGATCGTTCTTTCTCATTTATCCTTCTTGTGGTTTTAAACGTTCTTAGTTGCAGATAAATTCTTCTTCCATTAAAAGATAATCTTTGTTATGCTCTAACTTTAAAAGTTTTAAAGGACATCTGGTGTGAAGAGTGACTAATGGCAATTTGTTAGCCTTATCCAGACCCTTTTGCCGTTTTTTCTTTTTTCCAATTCTAATAAGAACTGAAGGTTCATACTTTTTTTTCTTATCCTTGTCATCTTTCTTATCACTACTTTGGCTTCCACTTCCAGAAGACTGATTTTGACCCATCTCAATGAAGTAAGCAAACTCATGTTCTATTTGAAGTTAATCTGAGTTGAACTCTAATTCCTATATTTTCTTCAATCAATTTACATTCTGAAAAATTCAAGTTAACAATATTGCATTAGGTATGTCATTATAAATATTCAATTTTATTTCATTTCATTTAGCTAAAGCTGAATATCAACCTTTGTGAAGGTTTCTTGTGAATGTTGCTTTATTTAATTCAATTTTATCTATCACTCTATTATAGAATATAATGAGCTCTATTTATTATCCTATTTTATAATTTTTATCTTTTTTATATATTAAAGCTCACACACAAAACTAAATTATAAGAAATCCTAACCCTAAACAATAAATTGTATTAAATAATTATATTATATTGTTATCACCACACATAACACTTTTTATTTAGATAAAATATCTCCATCACTTTGCAGTTGATCTTTACATTTACATAGATAAATTTGTAAGATTTGAAATACCAGACACTCTTATACCTGGAGCCTAATTGTAAATATAGGGGATTTGAACTCAAACTTTAAAGCCCTTTCACTATCCACACTATCTCATACTACTGATACACATGACCACACACATGCAGAAAAGATAAACAATCACCAATATACATATTTCATGCTAAACCAGCACTCATCAGTTGGTCCAGATTACCATCTCCTATATATATATATATATATATATATATATATATATATATATATACTCAGTTTATATTAAGATAGCAAATCCTTACACTTTAATGAACAGGCTTCAACCCATTCCAACCTCCAATTCTTCAGCCATCAATACCATTGAAAATCTGATGATAGAATTCCTAAATCCCATGCTGATGCCAATATTGTTGTCATGTCCATGTTGCCCTCAAGTCACTCTGACCCCTCACATATAGGACAGTATCCATTTAAATACACAGAAAAGGGATGGGTAAAATGCAGGCTTAATATGTAATATTTGAAATACCAGGCACTCTTATAATTGGAACCTAATTGTAAATATAGGGGATTTGAACTCAGACTTTCAAGCCCCTTCACTATCCACACTGTCTCATACTACTGATATACATGACCACACACATGAAAAAAAAATCACCAATATACATATTTTGTGCTAAACAGCACTCATCAGTTGGTTTAGATTACCATCTTCCATACATATATTTAAATGGATACTGTCCTATATGTGAGTGGTCAGAGTGACTTGAGAACAACATGGGCATGACAACAATATGGGCATCAGCATGGGATTTGGGAATTTCTATTATCAGATCTTCAATAGTATGGATGGTTGAAGAGTTGGAGGTAAAGATTTGCTATCTTAATATTAACTGATCACTGATTATGTATACGTATGGGAGATATTTTTTAAAAATACAATATTTCATATAGATTTAAAAAAAATAGAAAGAAAAAATATCTTTAATATGAAATAAATTATTGTTACTTCTCTTCCCTCAATAAATATTACTTACAAATGTAAATATATTGGACCCAAGGTAAATATTTTATCTTCCCCCCCCCCCAATAAAAGAGTGAATTTAAATGTTGAATTTTAATAGATTTTGAGAACAATATATGAATAGCCTTGAAACAAAATTTTCAGACATTATATAGGAAGAGAACATTAAGTTTTCAAGTAAACATGTTCTATGTGGCTAACTTCTTCTTAATGAAGTAAAACAACATTTGGATTTTATAAAATTATTGATATATTTTACTAAATAATATAATAATGAAAAATAATCAAATGGTTAATTGCTTGGGGGGTCATGCAATGTGATTTGAATTTAAATTCATGATTCTTTAGGGTTTGAGTCTGCCATTTTACCACAGACTTATATGCTGCATACATTTACTTTTTAAACTTAAACAAAATAAAATAAAAAAGTTATGAGAAAAAGCATTTTAAGAAGAAAGACTATTGTAAAGAAATAAGCATCTTATTCACCACAAAAAGACATCTGAACATATTTAAAAACAAATTAGATGTAATTAAACAGAGAGACAAAAATTTACTCCTTCAGATATATACGCTGCTGCATGTGCTCTAACCTATAGTGAGATGTTCTAACTATAGTTTATCAATTTTTTGTCAGATATATTCATTACAAAATTGTATGTTTAACAATATGTAGTGTTTTTTTTTCTAATTTTAACAAAATTATAAATATGTTAAGTTCTTTTTATTGGAGTTTTTTTCATTCCTATTGTAATATACTATATCTTTACCAATGAATTTTTTTTTTTTGAAACTATATTAAAAAGACTGACTAATTAAATAAAATAGCATTTAAAATAAGTAATTAAGAATTTCAGTCATAATAATGATTTACACATTCAGATTATATTAATTTAACTCTTAAATTTAGTAAAAATGGCAGTGTTTTTTTTTTTTTAAAGCTATATAAAAAAATAATTATAGGTTCTACAGACGATAATCACGATAAATGAAATAAATCTATTTCTTCATATTATTTGCTAGCTTTGTTTCTTTCTTTCTTTTCTTTTTCTTTTTTTTTAAAGTAGCAATAATAATAGCTATCATTAGGATTGTTATTTTCATATCCTGGACAGGAAAATTTTCTTACTCTCCAAAACACTGATACACTTGCACACGTATATGTTGAAAAGATAAATAATCACCAATATACGTATTTCATGCTAAACCAGCAATCATCAGTTGATGCAGATTATCATCTTTACACATATATTCTATAAGTGCTCAGATATATATTAAGATAGCCGAATCTCATACTTTAATGGACAATATATATATATATATATCCATTCAATTGAAAATCTGAACATGGAGTTGGAGTGTGGAGTGGACTGAGGCCTGTCCATTAAAGTATGAGGTTTGGCTATCTTAATATATATCTGAGCACTTATAGCATATATGTATAGAGATGATAATCTGGACCAACTGATGATTGCTGGTTTAGCATGAAATACGTATATTGGTGATTATTTATCTTTTCAACATATATGTGTACAAGGGTGTCAGTGTTACGAGATAGTGTGGAGAGTGGTGGGTCATGTGAAAGTCTGTGCTCATATAGCCTATATATTACATATATAAACACAGGTAATAATAAGCCTGTGTGTTTCAGTTATTACTCCAAAAAGTAAATTAAATTCTATTTTCCTCCAAGTTTTTCAAAAAAGCATTTAGTGAAAGTCTTGGCTTATCTAAACAAAAGAAATTTTGCTTTTTTTTTAAAAAAAAATTGTGATCTGAAAGTTTGCAGTTTAATCTAATAGAAACATTGTAGTACTAAAAAGATAGTTTCTGTTTTTTTAATTACAGATATAAGTGGTCTGTGATCTATTTAGTAATTGCTATAAGTTATGATCAATTCAGTTTGTCTTTTAATAGAAGAATGTCTCAAGTAATTAGAATAAAATTTTACAAACAAGAAAAAATATCTATTAATTATTTATATTATAAATTATTGAATTTTTTATTTTTTTAATTAATTACTGATTATATTCTAAGTAAACCGTATTGTTAATTTATTTAAATCTTTTCAGCAATGCGTAAATCGTACTTACTTGATTAATTATAGAAATTAAAAATCTTAACTAAAGTAAAAAAATCTCTTTGTAATTAAATCAGAAAGTTAAATTAGTAGCAAAGATACAATACCTCTTTATATTTTGGCAACATTTTAAAATAAAGTATTATAAGACCTTTTCCTTTAATTTTTGTAAGCATAATCTTTATCTTCAATTACAGAAAGCACCGACAGACCTAAACACCCATATTTGATTTTTAGCTATTTGGTTTTTATTTAAGTGAATAAAAATAGATAGCTTAGATTCTAAACCTTATAATGATGAAACTTTAACAATCATTAACTTAACCAGCATAGGAAAAAAATTTTGATGGATAAATTTTTTATAATACTTTCTTTTATCTCAGTAAAGTTTAATCAGCCAGACATGAGCTCATGAAATCTGAAAATATTTATTACTAATCATGCGTTATTCATTGACTACTTAAGGATTTGATAATGTCATAAGTTAAAGAACTATTTTCTTTATATATATGTTGATACGAAGATTTTCACGGGTTGCATATGTAAAAGACATTTTGTGGGTTCATCCGTGTTAAAAAAAATTAAATCAAGTCGAAACGTCGGTATGTCAATATTTAAATTTTTTAACACGGATGAACCCGCAAAATATGTCTTATATATATATTGTCTAAACTAAACTTAATGTAATTAGAAGAGACTGGAACTCAGACATTCAAGGTCCACATGGGTAAATGATATTGGCATCAAGAAGGGCTTTGAGTGTTTTATCCTTAGATTTTCAATGACATGGATAGCTGAATAGTTGTAGAGTGGAGAAGATGTGCTATCTTAATGTAACTAAACATTGATTGTATATATGTGTGGGAGATGATGATCAGGACCAAATAATGAATGCTGGTTCAGCAAGAAATATATATATTGAAGATCATTTATTCTTTTCACGTGTATGTGGTCATGTGTATCATTTGTATAAGATAGAGTGAATAGCTGTAGTGAGCTTGAAAGTGTAAGTTCAAGTTCCTTCTAATATATATATAAATTGTAATGAATCATGATACACTTGGAACGACCAATAATATAACTGATAGATGGATGTATGAGCTGATCCACAAATGAATTTTTAATAATCTAAACTTATATTATAATAGACTCGTGAATGTATAAGGCACCAATGAGTCTAGGTATTGATACGTATTTTGTTTCATAAAAGAAAAATTCAATAAATAGATGGTTTATTATCCAATGATTTTATAATATAAAATAAATGTCTAAAATAGAGCAATTTGGGTAATTAGGTGAAACAAATGATGCCTAGATTAAGAATAAAATAACTATCAACTCATTGAGTTTATTAAGATAAATAACATAACTTTAATTTTAACAATTGCAATGTAGCAATTTATTGTATCACTCATAGTCTATTTTTGCCATTTAAATTATTAGATATGATCTTATCTAAAGATCATTAACTAGCATGTTCATAAAAGGGTTAATTACATAATCTTTTACACTATATAAAAATTCTTATTATTTTTTAAAAATATCTGCTACACCTTAAATCAATTAATGCTTTTATTACAATGGCTATTTTATATATTTAAACTGAATATTAATCCTGTTTTTAAAATTGATTTGTTTTCTAAAATATTATGTCAATGATCAATTTAAGTCTTATTTACTTGCTTTATTAATATCGACTGCATTAATAATTTAAATTATTAAAAAAAAGAAAATTGGATAGATATCCATAAGTATATTACTGTTATTTCTTTGATTATTGAAGATAAGTAAAGTATTTGAGTAGATAACTTTAAAAAAAAGATTTATTTATTAGCATTCATTACAAAGTTAACCATTTAACATTCAGATCACAGTTTCATTTTCCTGTGGTGTCTTCTTCAACATCCCTATGATAGAAAACAAATACATAGGATTCCATTGTGATTGTTATTATTAGTTGACGTCTAAGTACTTTTTTTGTAAACATTGCAATTCATGGCAAGTCCAAAGGTTCAATGGCTTCAGACAGTTAGCACAACAATTGTTTTAATCCATTTTATTTATTTCTGCAACCACTAACTGAGGAGAGTTTATGTTCTCACCCTCCTACATGTTCTCTACTCACAATAAATTGTTTCTATCACAAATCCACAGGCTCTTGATGAAAAATAGGTAAAATAAAACAACTATTTTTGAAAACATGAAAGCATCAGTGATGAAGTGTGACTTTTTTTAGGAATGGAAACACACTACATAATATTTTTATATAATGTTTTTACTTTGCTTGCTGTAATAATTTTTACCTCATAGCTAATACATACATATTAGATACATCTAGAAAAATCTGAAACTCTCTTATAAAAAATATTTTTATTTTTTAAATGCTTTTAACATTCTTAAGTTTTAATTATTAATTACATTTTAGCATTGTTTGAACTTTTTATAATCAATAAATAATGTGAATAATGCAATGATCAAATTCATTATTTGCTTATATAAGAACAGTTCAATTGTTGGTAAAAAAAATTGAAAGTTAACAGAAATTCCATACAAAAATAATGAGTTTGTATTGCTCATTCTTCTTTTTTATGTTTGACAAAATAGCTTAAAGAAAAATATGAAATTCCCTTATCTGTTAATCAGATCATAGCTAGTTTAAGTATAGATAATACATTATCAAGATATTTTTATCTTCCAAATCTTTTAACATATTTAAGTTTTAATGTTAACATTGTTTGAACTACTTTTTTTTTTATATGTCACAGCATCAGCTGGGAGGCAAACCTGCAACAATCATCTGCAACCAACTGTTTGCTTGCAACATTGTTTGAATTTCTTATAATGAAAAAATAATATCATGGTCAAACTCAGTATTTGCTTCAAATAAAAACAATTCAACTACTATGTAAAAAAAATTGAAAGTCAACAGAAATTCCATACAAAAAATAATGAGTTTAAATTGTTTATTCTTCATTTTTATGTTTAAGTTTTAATTACTGTAAAGTTGTTTAAATATCTTGTTATAATGATTTAAATCCATATGTAGTTGTAGATAATTTTAAACTACTTTGTTTAGGGTTACCCTTACCCCAAATATTGATGAGTTAATATTGAAAAAAATATTAAGAGTTAAAACTATTTTAATATAGATATTAGGGTGTAAAAACCAATGTTAAATTTAAACTTTAAAATAAATTTAAATCTTTAATGCTCATTATTAATAATTAAATTACTTTCTCATAAGAATGCACTTTATTTAAGTTGTTTGCTAATAAAAAGTATATTTATCTTAATGTCAATTCTAATTTTAAAAGAATAATGTAAATTAATGTTCTATTTAAAATAATGTAATTTTTATATAATATTTTGTTTTATTTTCATTATAATAATTTTTAAATACTTTTTAAAATGTAACATTTTAAATAATGTCATAAAAATTATGTAAATGAGTTTATTTTTAACTATGTTTCTTAGGATACCAGTTAATCTTTAAACTTTAATAAATTAAGTCACAGAAGGAGTTGATCTAAATGTCAATTTCATCAAACAAAATCAGTCACATAATCAACAATATAAATAAAAGACTTGCACACATAGGCTTACTTTTAATACTTTCTATTTGACTTGGGTAATTTTTACTAATATGTGCTGCTAACTAATTTTTTTTAGGCCCAGAAATTCTAAGCTCAAATTACTAAAGGAAATTTAAGGTCTACATAGCAAAGAAACATAATATTTAATAATAATTGTCAAATTATTTCTATATAAATTTTATACTTTGAGGGAATTCCCTGTGATTCAGCATTATTACATTAGAACTTTTATTGATTCTTATTTTCTCATTAATAGTAGACAATATTATCCATTTAATATTTTATACACTGGAATGTTAAAACTGCTAAAGATTTTATGCTATAGTTGGTATTTTAAAGCAGTTCTTAATTCTATAAATTGTTTGTTTCAAAATATATGCTGAGAATAAGAAGAACATTAAAAGATTTTAAAGTGTTTAAATATTCTTCAGCAAAATATATTTTAAAAACTGCTTTGTTTTAAAATTGTTCATATCTCTAAACAATGGTTTTCTTTGGAGTTGTTCATCTTTAAATGAATAGTCTTTTAAATTTCAAATAGCATAACCATAATGAAATTTTATAAATTTATTACCTGAATTTTGAAATGTTTTTATGTGCTCATCATTATCATAGCAATGGGATGGAAATTACTCACTCACAAAACTTTATCTTATATCTGTTTCAGACCAGAATCAGAAACAATATCATTAATTCAATAAAATGAAGGGTATTGACTCAGTCTATTGTTCCAAAAAATTATTACATGCTTCTGTACTTTTAGAAATAATATTCTAAACTATTAATGGAATATTTATATAAAATTGTCACTATTACTTTAAAATTATTGCTTGTAATAAATAATTGGAACAAGTCATATCCTATATGAATGAAATATAAATGCTCTTAAATTATTAATTTTTCTTTAAGTTCATCATGCACTTATGTTGTCTTATTATAAATCTGCTGTACTATATCTCATTATTATCATTATTATTGGTTTCAAAACTTGCTTTATAATAAAATTTTACATTGTTAAAGCAATAAATACTCCTCATGTCTTATCTTCAATGTGCATTTCAAAAATAAATAATAAATAATGAATTCATATAAAATGTTACAGATGCACTATTATTATCTGTGCTTTATTTAAAAATAGTCTTTATGAAATTTGAATGTCCATTGATATATTTTGTGTTTATGTTCATCAGAAAATCTATAACTTATTGATAATATTTGAATGTTGTGCAAATAATTTAAATTTGCTGTGTTTTAATAAGTGGAAGAAATTTTTAGCATTTGTAGAATGGTAGTTACAGAGGATGTATCCTGTAGAATGACACAACATCCAGGATGAAATACTTTTATTTATTTTGGTAAACTGGGTATGATTTTAAGTTTCAATATTATCTTTTTGTAGTTTATCATATATTTTATTTATTTTACAGATTTTGTCTGATATAAATTTATGAATTATTTATAAGTTGAATTATCTAGAAGTTTGCAGAATATTTAATTTTTTTCATAATACTGTATTTCCAGTGTTATTTGTTTTTATCACATTATTTATTTATTTGAATGTATATGTTAATGCTAAATAAATTGAAGAAGGTATATGTTTTTCCCTGTTATACAAATCATTTGAGGATTAAATTACATAAAAATTATATAATAATATTAAAATTATGCAAATTAAAAAAAATCATTTATTTAGCTTTTTTAAAAATGATCCATTTATTAATAATAATTTGAAAATTTTTCTTCCACATTTTTCTTTTAAAAATTTGTTTGTATTATATAATGAATCATATAATTTTAGATTTGTCATCTGAAAAGAAAGTATAAAATTGATAAAATATGAAATAAATAAAAATTGCAAAAATATATATTCCCTATTTTATTTTGACATTTCCATTTTGTTTAATCCCTTTTTTATATGTACTTTATTTTTATCGAATAATGTTACATAATCCTAATAATACCCATGATATATGAATAAAACACTGAATACATCTAAAATTATAAAATTTACTATGATTCATCATAAAATAAAAACATTTTGGAAATAAAAATTTGGAAGATAAATTTTTTCATATGATTTATTTATTTTATAAATGAATATCTATATATTATTATGATTTATCTAAATATATAGTTAATTTTATATATCATTACAACACCTTATTTCAAATAAGCACTTTTACTGTTGCAATGTACAACCATTATCAGTTATGGATCTCATATTAGACATACTTTAGAATAGGTACCATAAAACATTTATGTAAGATGTAAAAAGGTAAAGGAAAATGAAAGAGAGAAGTTAACAGCATCGCTTTACAAGTATTGCTAGCATGGTATTTCTTTATTATTTTTGTTATTATTATTATTGCTATTGCTATTATTATCTTATTCATCATTATCTTTGGAAATATGTGCCACCTCAAAATAGCCATATATATATATATATATATATATATATATATATATTGTGCCCTTTTCTATAGGTCAGTAATAGTTCATAACAGTCAATTACTAAAAATTTTAAATTTAGAATATGTTCTTTTAATACATTAATTATATTAAGTCAATTATATCTTTAAAGTACAATTTGAAGCTAAAGAGAATACGTAGTATATAAAATCATTTAAAAATAATTATATAAAGCTTTAAATATTGTTTCATATGGTTGTAAAATCTGGCCATATTAAATAACACAGCTGTAAATAATTAAAAGTATATTTAATAAATTCGATTTTAATAGTTTAAAACTGATAAGTTAATAAATACAGTGTTTAAATTTATAATCATATTTAATAAACAAAAATTAATATAGTATATTTTAAAAATAAACTTTATGATGGTGAGAATTGTATTTAATTCTATATTTTCTAAATTGTTCTTCCAAATTTTTTATAATTATTTTATATAATATAATAAGTGTATCAATTTTATAAATCTAGGCAGAAAAATAGATTAAAAATCGTCTGTCAAGGTTATTAATCATGTGACTTTTAATGTATACTCTCACACACACGCTTGTTTAAAATAATAACAAAGTTTAAAATATTTTAAAAGTTATATTATAGAATTGGATAGAATTATTGCCTATCATAAAAGTAAATAGTATTAAACATTAAGTTAACTATCCTATAACATGTTTAAATAATGTAATAAAGACGAATACATTCATAATATAAAAATTAAATATTTTATTTAAATAAAAATAGATAAATTGAATATTAAGAAATGGAATAAGTTATTAAATGTTATTTTAAAAGTTATTTTAAATGTTTAAATAGTTTTAATAAAATAATAATTTATTTTAAAAGTAATATTTTAAATAATATTTTAAGTTCATTACGTCATAATTTCTAATTTTGAAATTCAATTCTACTATAAACTAAAAATATGTAAATTTGTTCTCAAGCTAAAGTAAGAATTAACCAATAGGAATAGGTATTCTTACAGACTATAAATATGATTTGCATGGGGGTATAGGGGAAGATTAATAATGTATTGAAACTAGAGAAAGGTAAATTATAACTATCAAAGAGATAGTATTTATTTTTAAAATTTTTATTTTAGTCAATTTTTTTTGGTACTTTCTTATCGTTTATTTTGCAAAAACTAATTGATAATTTTAAAGAAGTATTTCACAAAAGGAAAGTTTAGAAAAAAATTATATACTTAGAAACTTCGTGGAAATGATTTTCTAATTTTTTAAAAGTTACTTGCCAGTCGTATTTTATCTAAAAAATTTAACCTAAGCTTCACAATAAAGGATGGATATACTACGAAATAAAATGGATATAAGTTGTAATGCTAAAAAAATGTTTGGAATATTTATTGATACAGCTTTATTAATATTTCACCGAAGAACTGTTTTGGTATATAAAAACCACAGCTCGGACATTATACGGAGTCTAAAAAAAAAATGTATTGAAACATATTATGTATAAGCTTATCCAAGATTTATTTTTAAATGGTAATAAGATAATTATATATTGCATGAATTATTTTATATAATATGATATTCAAAGGAGTAAAATGTTATATCCTTTCTAAAGGTAACATTTTTAAAGATATTTTCAATAATTAAAGAAAGAACCCAGGAGAATATGTTATAGAAGCGTTTTTGATATTAAAATATCCGTTCTTCGAATTATTTAAAATGTATTTAGAAAAGATTTGTTTAAAAGTACTTGAAGTTTTTTTTTCTTATTTTTAAAAGAGATTTATAAAAAAATACCAAACGAAAGTTTAAATGTATCAAGAAGGAAACATATATAAAAAAGTGAACACATAGTTGAATAAAAGATGGATCCATGGAAATACAAATAGTACTTAAAAGTTTATCAAATATTTTTAAAAGTTAAATTAGATTGATTGATGCATCAGATACGCAGAGAATATTGGTAGAGAAGATTAAAAAGCTTCACGGGATTAATTAATATTATGATTTAATAATTATCATCCTAAAAACTAAAACCAAGGATTATTTTCTAAATTTTACTAAATGGATTAATAATTATTTTTATTTTAAACTTTAACATGCTTGGAGAAGAACATTTTTTAAAAACTCTAGAGAAAATAATAAACATTTTGGACTTATCAGGAACTATTGTCAAGAAAATATGTAAATATAGTTTTGGTTCCTTTTATTTTGTTAACCTAGTTTAAATCTAAATTTTTTATATAAGATTAGGAAAAACATAAAAACATTAATTTATTAATATTAAAATTTTAAAATATAACAATCTAATAATTTAGCTAAAAATATTTTAATATAAAGTGTATGGGTATGAATTTTTTTTTTTTTATATCTGCAATGCTCAAGTGGACAAAGGAAGCCTACTGAACACGATGACTAGATAAAGGTTATTGGTAATAATAATAACTATTGATAATTTATAATGTATGTTTTTTTGTTTGTTTTTTTAGATCATCTATGAATTGTAAGGATGAGGTGTAAAAGTTTTTTTTTACTTATATGTACCGCATTTTATACAACATTTTAAAAAACATTTTGAGATAGGATTGATTTGAAAATATGCATACGACGATTTTTTTTTATTTTTTTTTTATTAGTAATATAATCCAACATAACAAATAATTATGTGATTCTTTTAAAATTTTTATGTTATGGGATATTCAAATATTGTCTAAGTAGATTTTATATGATTAGATATATAGAATAATGAAGCAAGCAGACTTTTCTTGTGGAACAGCTAGATTGTTTAACTATTAATGAATTTTATTTATTGTTTTGTAAATGCAGATAGTTATTTATCGATGTAAGATGTGGAAAATCTTGAGAAATAATGTTGAGATAGTGGCTTGGAAGTACTTAGTGAACAGGAAACCAAGATGATGTTTTAAGAAATAGGATGTTATAAGGAATGGAAATAATATTTAGTCTTTATGTGAATATCAGCATAGTTAACAAAGCCCTATGACTGATACACATTTTATTTGGACAGTGTTTACATTTCTTTAAATATTTGATGTTCTAATAAAGCTGAAGAAATAGCTTTAACATCGTCCCTGTACTAGAGGATATTAGGCAGGTAAATGTCCTACCTCTTCGCACCGTGCCATGATTTTGAGATATGTTAAGAGTAATACTCTAGCTTTCTTCCTTAATCCTATGCATCTGTTTTCGCTATCTTTATTTCATGTAACTGCATCATTTAGTAAGATATGTTTAAGAGAAATGATAAATAATTTAGAACTAAGGTTATGCTATCGTTTTTGGATAAGATTAGTTTATTTTCTTATAAGGAGCAGAATATTATAACTTAAAATTGAAGATCCAAAGTATCCTAAGGAAAGAAAAGAATCATAGAATATATTTTGAATTTTATTTCAGAAATGAAATATAAACTTTTTTAAAATAAAGTATCTAAACAAAGATATTTTCTTTAAAGTGATAATAATTTTAAATGCTTTAGTATTATTTTTTTTTAAGAGAAAAATAAGTATTGCATATTTTTTTTAAAATACAATAGTACAAAGTAAATTATGTAAACAATATGCATAGTATATTTTTGTTTATTGATTAACAGAAATATATTAATGATTACACTTATATTAAACTAAAGTAAGGCTTAAAGAAGAATATATTATGATTAGTAAACATTGTGTGATAAATACTAAAATCTAGTACTGAATTTCTGGATAATATTTTGTGTAACATCTTTGACTTTGCAAGATGAAAATTTTTTAATATTTTGAGAAGTCCATACTCATTATAAAATTTTGTTTTCTATAGAATGTTTTCTAAGTATGAATTTTTAAAATAATATAATTTAATAATATTAAGGATAAAATGTTGTTGCTAATAAAGTAAATAAATATATTTGTAATAAGTTAACCATAATGAGAAACCAAATAGTAACATTTTTTTTAAATTTTGTCCTAAATCTAAATAAAGATATAATTGAAATATAAATTATTTTTTTTATATAACCTGGTAGATCAAACTGTAAAGTAAAAAGTTAAGGATATCCACTGTAAATAGTGTAAATAAATTGTTTATTTATTTATTGTTAGTAATAAACTTTGTTAAATTTTGTTATTTTAAAAAATTTTGTGTCCGAGTTATTTATTTCTCCACATTGCTGCATGAAATCATGATATATGCATAATAATCGAAACAAATATATAATTTTGCACAAAAAGATAAATAGAGAATTATTTTAAGAATTTTAAATATTTTATTGGTATTCATTATAATTAAATAATCATAATCTTACATTGTTTTATTGGTCATAAATCAGTTATCACAATATTATATTAAATTATATGCTATCAGTTGCCACACACATTTTGTTTATCAGATTATTAAAATGCTACCACGAATTTATTATATCATTACATGAAGATATAAGATCATATTATATTATTTCATTATTTTATTATGGTAATAAAATTATAGTAAAAAGAAAAGATATACAGAATTAGTTAAACAATGAAGAATATTATTACTGTTATTTATTATTATTAGTTTCAGTGTAGTATATTATGACATAAAATCCCTTCTCATATTTTACTACTGTATTTTTAAATTAACTTAGAATAAACTTTATGAACCTGAGATTATTTTATTGAGCTAGATTATTAAATAGAAGATTAAGACTTAATTATTAGTTTAATCTTAGTGAGTAGAAGTTATTAAAGTTGTAAGAATACTATGAGTTTGTTATTTGAAATAGTAATAAGGGGGGATAGTGTTCTTATGCCATTGAGGTAGTATCCTGTGGGATATTGGCTCAATGTAATCTATCTTGTCACCTGTATTTTCACTTCAAGTCTCATGAAAATATTAAATATTTATTTAATATATTTTTATAAATTGAACCTTATTCGAATTTTAAATTTGAGCTAGTGGAATATTTTAATTTTAAGGCTGAATATTTTAGTTATTAATTATTAACTGAGATAGAACCCGTTTTATTTCATATCATATACTATCTGGAAGTGAAGATGCATGAGATTGAAGGGTAGAATATATATATATATATATATATATATATATATATATATATATATATATATATATATTAACAATAATATAAATGTACAATATTTAATATATAATATTTATGAAATAAAATTTTTTAAATTCATATACCATAGTAATCATTTATAGATTAGACTTGCTAAAACCATTTAATAAATTTGAAATGATATCCTCTTTCATCAATTTACTAGTTAGACAAAAATGAATTCATTCTTATCTAGTTTTCAAATATTATATATGGAAGTCGATCAATGAATAATATTTCAAAGGATGAAATACTACATTAGCAATAATTTTAGCAAAGCCTTGATCTAATCAGCCAACATATCCAGATAGCAATGCAGATATAAATTTCATTAATTTTAACAACTATGTAAATAAGCAATGTCTATTAAATATATAATGCTGAGAATATATAAAAAGCCTAACTTGTAAATGATTATTATGGGATGTGCATTTGAAGATTATTTTTTCATAAATATTATTATATATTCTCAATGTTACATATTTAGTGTTTGCATGTTATTAAAATTAATAGAATTTATATCTGCAGTGTTGCCTGAAAATGTTGGCTGGGTAGTTCAAGGTTTTTTTAAACAGCTGCTAATGTAATATTTCACTTTCTGAAATTTACTGATTAATTTAATTTTATAGAAGAACTTGGAGACCACATAAAAATTAATTCATTTTTACCTAACTAGTGAATTGATCAGAGAGAGTATTATTTGCATGATTATTAAAGTATACTAGAAAGTCTAACCTCTAAATGATTATTATAATATGTATATTTAAAATGATCCGCAGCACAGAGGATGATGAAATAAACTTGTTATAATTTGCATATTTATTTAAAGGTTATAAAAGAAAAGAAGAAATTAACACAAAAATTACTTATTTAAAATATTTAAATTTAAATAAAAAGGTTTCTTTGGTATAAATATATTCTTTATTTTTGATTCTTACAAAAATCTAAATTTTTAATCTAACAAAGAGAAAAATATTTTTACATACACAAATAAATTTATTTTTATATATATAGTTAATTTCAACATAGTTTATATACTTAAAAGATTTTTAAAAAAAATTAAAATTCTATTTTGAATGCATTTAAAAAACTATTTTTGAATATATTTTGTTTTAATAAATATCAAGATAAACATCAGTTACAGTCTTGTTCTTATTAATTAAAATTTTTTTAACTCTGCTACTTATAAATCTATAAATTGCTTCCCAGACTGCAAATAGTGTGGGTAGTTTAAGCTTAGAGTCAAGTGAAAGTGATTACAAATAGTCTTTATGATGGCTGTTATTTAGGGCTTCCAGAGGTTTATGATAACTCAATATTAGTAATTATACATTAAACTGTTTCCGTAATTTTATTAAATATGGAATGGCTTTAAAGAAGTTAAACTTTATAAAATTTAAAATACATTTAACAGTAAGCAAAGGTTAGTAGTATATAATACAAAATTTTGAGTGATATTATTCTTTTCTCTTCATTAGATGTTGCTGGCTTAATCAGTAATAATTCTAGCATGGGAATTAACCCTGAACCTTTAAGTTTATAAATTTTGAGTTTAAGGCAAGGCTTTCAATTATGCCAAAGACAACAATCAATAGAACTTTCATATCCTAATAGATAAGTATATAAAATGTCTACTGATCATTGCCATTGGAAGAATAATTTAGTTGTCAATAAATCTATAACTTCCTTTATTTTGCTGTAATGTTTTTATAAATACACACCTTACTTCAAACACCTTTTAGCAAAAAAAAAAAAAAAATTGTATAGACAGTTATATAATCTAACATTTTGACTGACCTAAAGTGTTCCTCAAAACTATGCTATAATGACAAATGAAATAAATATATATAAATAATATAATTAAAAATATAATCAATAAAATTAAAAGAATAAAAAAGTAACACTTATAACAAAACATAATAAAACTAAAATAAATTATATGTGATAAAATAAAATTAAAACCAAATAAAATAATATAATCAAAATAATACAAAATAAAATATACAACATTAAACTGAAATATAAAATAAATATAGATTATATGTGTATATTTCTATCTGTATATATTGTACCATTTATTTATATATAATGGTACAAATTACTATTTAATATTGGGTGTCACTTAAATAAAAAAAGAGAGAACCCGATCTTTAATTTTTTTTGAAATATAATGTTGTTTTAAGAAAAACGTACAGTGAAAGTTTAATTTTTCTTTTTTTTAATATAAGTTAACTAAAATAAATTCAATGTTGGAAAGTGCATACTGAATAATTGATTCAAATAGTGAAAAGAAATTTCAAAGGTAAAAGATTGATATCAGAAACAACTTTCTGATAGTAATTAAAAATAGCAGAAATTCATAATGAGAAAAGAGACTTTGTAATAAAAAAAATGAGAAATAATGTAGAAGTTTATAAAATAGAACAAAAGGTAAAAAGGAATATGCACAGAACTTCGAAAAAGAATCTGGGGATATAAAAGGAGTCGACAGGTTTGAAAGGTGTCTTTGTCTTGTTGTTCCAGAGAGTGTTGAGCAATTTGAAGTGCCTCGTATTTTTTTATACAAAAAAAATATTAATAAAATGTGTCCACTTAGATACGAACTGAAATCGCTTGCCATGAGTGAGTAGAACTCTATCGTTTGCCAACACTTTCTCTCGAGAAAAGTCACCTAGATCATTGCCTGGCTCTACCTACATTTGATTGGAGATTTGGAAGAAGTAAAACTAAAAAAAAAACAACTACTGCAGATTACCCACTAACTGAATTGGATATCGGAGGATCAATGACCTACTTAAATATCAACTTACCGGTAAGTTAATGGCCATAACTTTTACATAAAGATTTATGAATAGAGATTTGAATGAAATGTTATCCCATAATTTTTTTTGATCTAAAGATTTGTGAACTGAGAAGTGAATGAAACTGTTACCACGGAAAAATAAGACTACAACTAGTTATTACTTCAATATTTGAATCAAATTATTAAATTCATATGCACAATACTTTCCAATATTATAATTTTGTCTAATCATAAATATTAAATGTTTGACAGGCTATAATAAATCATTATTATTAGCTTAACTTTCATTGTACATGTATAAAATTAATGTCATTATATTTAAGTTTTATATTTAGTTATTTAAATTCAAATTAGTATACAAATTACCTTTGCTAAATAGATTTATTTTTCTTAATTAAGTAAAAGGGAATATCTTCTACTTAACGGGAATTTTAATCCAGATCGTATAATTATTACTTTACGAGTTACAATATGTTTGATGCAGACTCAGTGGGCCTAATGACTCTGGCACCCTCATGTAGAAATTAAAAACTGATTCAGCTCACAATTGTACTCAGTAATAATTCTAGGCCGAGCTGATCAGGAAAGATAGTTATGTTTTTAGAATAATAATGAAATGTTCTTCTTTTTTTAAAATAAAAGAAATGAACATTTATTTTTCTTTTACATAACTTGATCAACTTGCGCATTTATAATGCGTATAGAGGCCTAGAAATATGGAAACGTTACAATGGCTTACCCAACTCGGGATTATGAAAAAAAAAAACAACCACAACCTGAGAAAATTTAAAAACGGCATGAAATTGAGAATTTAATGTCTGCAGCCAGAAAATAAATATGACCACAAATAGTGCGCAAGTCTAAAAAGTTATTGCGTATGATTACGAAAGTTTTTTTTTTTAAGAATATAAGATTTTAAATAAGTTTATATTAAAACAAAATAATAGTGGATAAATTAAATATAAATAAAATCGATCAAAGACTAGTAATGACAGTAAAGGTAGAGTGGGATAGGAGATTATAGGGTGATAAAAGAGAGGGGTGTTGGTGAATGAATTTATTAGCAAAGCAAAATAAAATATTGAATTTATATCATAACAATTGATGAAGTTAAGACTTTGTTTACTACAGCAAAAATAAACAACATGGCCATATATGAAATTGAGAAGAAGTAAAAATATACACAATATGGCAGAAGGTGAGAAAGAATTGAAAGAGGGCATGGAACCCTTCATAAGAAAACTATTACACAAATTCAAAATAGAATTCAAAGAAGATATAAAGAAAGAAACGACAGAGATGGTCAGAGAATTAAAAGAAGAAATAAAAGAACCATTAAAAAAAGAGAAAAAAGAGAAATAAATTGATCAGTAGAACAACAGAAGAAAAGAGGATAGATAATCTTATTTGTGAGTGGGATGGTGAATCGATTAAGTACACATCTCAAGAATGCCCAAAGGTTGTTTTGCAAATAAACAATGTCAAGGTAGAGACATTGTGGGTTTCTGGCAGCCAGATATCAGTAATGTCGGAAACAACATATGAACGCATGTGGAGCCAACCCATAGAGATACCAACTCTACCAGTGAAAAGCATGCAAATAACATTGGCAAATAACAAAAAGGCACAATTGGGCTCGAAACAAGTTTGGGTGCAAATTAAAATAGGGGATAAAATTATGCCCCACACACTATTAATTCTAAAAGGGTTGATACATGAGGCCATATTGGGGTCAGATTTTATGCACAAAACTGGTTGTGAGAAAAATTATAAAGATGAAAAGATTATCTGTGATGGGGAAGAAGTGGAGTTTGGGTCGCGGATGAGAATGAACAAGCAAAACATATGTAATATGGAGGTTGAGATAGAACAGCCTTCAATAGAGACACAGATTGATGAGATAATAAATGAAGTGAAGAAAAGATGGAAAGAGGACCTAAAAGAAGTTCTAATTGAATATAAATCAAATTTTTCAGATAAACCCGGTGTTATTGAAGGGTATGAGCACAGGATCAAGATCGCTGACAGTACACCATACCAGGCAAGATCATACCCAGTGCCACACCAATATAGAGCTGAGGTAGAGAGAGAATTAGCTAAAATGGAGGAGTGGGATATTATCATTAAGGGTTCATCAGCATATAATAACCCATTGATGGTTGTAAAAAAAAGATGGAGGCATAAGACTGTGTTTGGATGCCAGGCAATTGAACAAGATTACATGGCCAGATCAAAATGTTCCACCTCCAATTAATGAGTTGGTAAATAAATTCCAGAGAAAAAAAAATTTTTCCATGTTAGATCTGACTGCCAGCTATTGGCAGATCAAGTTACACCCTGCCGACTGGAAGTACACAGCATTTCTATATAATGGTATATCGTATCAATTTAACAGAATGCCTTTTGGTCTCAAGAATAGTGGAGCAGGCCTGCTAAAATATCTTGACTGTGTGCTGTTCCCTAAGATCAAAAAGTTAATCACCATCTACATGGATGATGTGATTATTGCATTCAATAACTCTCAGGAGCACTTACAACACCTCAAGTTGTTTCTACAAGAGTGCAATATGAAGGATATTCGCATTAATTTACAAAAAAGCTGTTTAGCAGTGGAAGAAGTGAATTTCTTAGGGCTCTTAATTAATTCCAATGGAATCAGACCCCACCTGGACAATATCCAGGCAATACGAGATTTCCCAGCCTCTCGAACACCAAAACAGGTGAGATCATTTTTGGGGCTGTGTAATTTCTACAATAAATTTTACAAAAACTTTGCTTCAGACATGGAGCCTCTGCTGCAATTATTATGTAAGGGAATGTCATGGAAATGAATGGAAGAGCATGAGACCAATTTTAGGATTATTAAAGAGAAATTACTTAGCCAAGTGATGTTGGTTTACCCTAACCTAAGGAAACCATTTATTGTTCAGGTAGACAGTAGTGGGTATGGGTTAGGTGCAGCTCTTATGCAAGCTCAAGAGGATGGTACCTTGGGTATAATTTATTTTGTCAGCAGACCATTGAGAGGTGCAGAGATTAATTACTGTGTAACAGAGAAAGAGGCCTTGGCTGTGGTGTGGGCATTTCAGAAGTTCTGCCAATTCTTGATAGGATCGGAAATGATTGTTAGGACAGATCATAAGAGCCTGGAATTCTTAAACCACAGTTATTTAACAAATAGTAGGCTAATCCGATGGAGCCTTTTTCTCCAGGAGTTCAATTATTCCATCCAGTATTGTAAGAACACTGAAAATGTGGTAGTTGACACATTGAGCTGGAATATTGTTCCTGATACCCACGACCATCTGCAGATGGAAGATATCTGTTTGGCAAGTGTAGAATTAAAAACAGATGCTGTAGTAGAAGAAGGATTGAGACACTTAGGAAAAGTACAATGGCAAAGCCCTACCTACAAGAAAATTATTGTCCAACTAGAAGACAAAGATGAAGTGGGAGAAACAGCAGACACTAATGCTGGTCAGAGATACCACCTGAAAGAAGGGATACTATGGTATATCACTGACCCGCAAAGGGATCAGTGGGAAATGATTATACCAGAAAGTTTACAGGAAGGACTTATTGAGTACACCCATCATTTATATCGGCACTATAGTGTAAATAAAGTGGAAGGCTTATTGAGGACATGGTTCCATTAGCTGAATATGAGAGTACAGGTCACCAGAATAGTAAGCTCATGAAAAATGTGTCAGAAGACAAAACCAGCAAACAAGTCATATCAAGGTCCATTGAATCCTATCATCCCTAAAGAACCCAATGACCTGGTGGCTATTGATTTCTATGGACCATTGCCAGCTTTTGGGGAAATGAAATATCTACTAGTAGTATATGATCTTTTTTCAAAATGGGTGTCGGCATATCCAGTGACCCAGGCAAATACTAGGAATGCCATACAAGCCCTTGAGGTATGATATTTTAAAAGGGTAGGCAAACCAAAAGCTATATTGTTGGACCATGGTACGCCTTTCACATTTTATGATTGGCAACAGCGGATAGAGAGGATGGAGGTAAAATACATATTGTCATCCATATGAAATCCACAAGCAAACCCTTGTGAGCGAGTGATGAGAGAGTTAGAATGCCTCTTCAGGGTATATACTGCATCCAACCATAGAGGATGGGTGAAACAACTCCCAAGGGTGTTAAATTTCATAAATTGGACTCATAATGAATCTACCGAATTTGCACTTGTAACACTTCAATTTGGACAAGCAGTACCTCGATTGTATAAATCCACATTACCTGCTAGTCCAGAAAACATTGATAAAGGGAGAGATCATGAAGAAGCAAGAAAAAAATTGGAACACTGTGCCAAGCTCCGGACCCAGCGAAAAGGAGGCCTGACTGATAAGTTTAAAACAGGGGATACAGTATGGGTCAAAACGAACCCTGTGAGCCAAACTGGGAAGCATATTTTTAAAAAGTTACAAAATTTGTACGAGGGACCTTACCAAATCAGCCGACGGGATGGTCCAAATGCTTTCACTTTAGAGAATGGTGAAGGAGAAAGGGGTACCTATAACGCTAGGTCACTGAAACTGTATAAGACTAGGATGTGGGTTAGAAGTACTCCATAAAGACTTATTAAGAATAAAATTAGTTCAAACCTATATTTTATTCTCATTCCCCTGCCCCGGTGGTATTGTACCATTTATTTATATATAATGGTACAAATTACTATTTAATATTGGGTATCATTTAAATAAAAAAAGAAAGAACCCGATCTTTAATTTTTTTTTGTAATATAAAGTTGTTTTAAGAAAAACGTACAGTGAAAGTTTAATTTTTTTTTTTTTTAATATAAGTTAACTAAAATAAATTCAATGTTGGAAAGTGCATACTGAATAATTGATTCAAATAGTGAAAAGAAATTTCAAAGGTAAAAGATTGATATCAGAAACAACTTTCTGATAGTAATTAAAAATGGCAGAAATTCATAATGAGAAAAGAGACTTTGTAATAAAAAAAATGAGAAATAATGTAGAAGTTTATAAAATAGAACAAAAGGTAAAAAGGAATATGCACAGAACTTCAAAAAAAAAATCTGGGGATATAAAAGGAGCCGACAAGTTTGAAAGGTGTCTTTGTCTTGTTGTTCCAGAGAGTGTTGAGCAATTTGAAGTGCCTCGTATTTTTTTATACAAAAAAATATTAATAAAATGTGTCCACTTAGATACGAACTGAAATCGCTTGCCATGAGTGAGTATAACTCTATCATTTGCTGACACTTTCTCTCGAGAAAAGTCACCTAGATCATCATCTGGCTCTACCTACATTTGATTGGAGATTTGGAAGAAGTAAAACTAAAAAAAAACAACTACTGCGGACTACCCACTAACTGAATTGGACATCGGAGGATCAATGACCTACTTAAATATCAACTTACCGGTAAGTTAATGGCCATAACTTTTACATAAAGCTTTATGAATAGAGATTTGAATGAAATGTTATCCCATAATTTTTTTGATCTAAAGATTTGCGAACTGAGAAGTGAATGAAACTGTTACCACAGAAAAATAAGACTACAACTAGTTATTACTTCAATATTTGAATCAAATTATTAAATTCATATGCACAATACTTTCCAATATTATAATTTTGTCTTAATCATAAATATTAAATATTTGACGAGCTATAATAAATCATTATTATTAGCTTAACTTTCATTGTACATGTATAAAATTAATGTCATTATATTTAAGTTTTATATTTAGTTATTTAAATTCAAATTAGTATACAAATTACCTTTGCTAAATAGATTTATTTTTCTTAATTAAGTAAAAAGAAATATCTTCTACTTAACGGGAATTTTAATCCAGATCGTATAATTATTATTTTACGAGTTACAATATGTTTGATGCAGACTCAGTGGGTCTAATGACTCTGGCGCCCTCATGTAGAAATTAAAAATTGATTCAGCTCACAATTGTACTCGGTAATAATTCTAGGCCGAGCTGATCAGGAACAATAGTTATGTTTTTAGAATAATAATGAAACGTTCTTCTTTTTTTAAATAAAATAGATGAACATTTATTTTTCTTTTACATAACATGATCAACTTGCGCATTTATAATGCGTATAGAGGTCTAGCAATACGGAAACATTACAATATATATATATATTCATAACCAAGCATTAATTTAAATATATTTCTTTTATTATTTTTTAATAATCGCCTATTTATTACTATTCCTTATAAATTAAAACTGTAATTTTATTATCTCCAAATTAATAATACCCTTATGATTTTATATTTATATATTTCTCTGCTGAACATTAATTCATTTCTTTTTAATTTTTGGACTATGTATAATATCTATTATTTTCTTATTCATTCTTCTGTTATTAATAATATTTTATTTTTATCTTTTTATTTTACAGCTAAAAAATCATAAATATTGTCTTTTTTTAATGTATCCACTCCTATTTCAGTTTTTTAAAAATCTCCCCCTTTTTTTAAAAAAAATTAATTAATTTATAACATAGCTCTTTCTATTATATATTATTTAAACCAGCAATATCTATAACCACTACTTTCTTTTCATTTATACATTTTTATTTATATATTTGTTTTTACTTATCTATGTTAAATTTCTAATCCACATCATTTATAACTTTCTTCTTCTTCTTCTTCTTCTTCTTCTTCTTCTTCTTATTATTATTATTATTATTATTATTATTATTATTATTATTATTATTATTATTATTATTATTATTATTATTATTATTATTATTATTATTATTATTATTATTATTATTATTATTATCATATACTATATAATTTTTTCTTTATAAATTCAGTTTGTATTATACTATTTTATACTTGAATGTTATGCTAAGATTTTTATCTCATAGATAAATATTATTTATAAATGCATTCATATTTACACTCCTATGTAAAAGAATTTACAAACCAAAGAAGTAATTTTCTCTTTATATATTTTTATTCATATATCTTTTTTAAATAATATACTTTTATTATAATGTCATCCTAATCCAGATTCTCTATTCAGTTTTGGTTTTATCTTCCTTTATTAGAATTGTTTATTTTATTTTTCTTTCTTTAATATGGATTGTTGATAAAATTATTTTTATTAAACTTTCTGTAAATTTGTGTCCTGATTCCTTCTTTTGTATATGTATTGGTGATTTAGTAACTAACATTTGCTGTTTTGCTCTTGTTTTTATAGAATTTTTAGTTTCTCCCACATATTTGTTTTCTATCCCAATATCTACACATTGTTTGCATTCTATTATATATATATTCCATTAGTTATTTCTTTAATATATTTATTTAATCCCATATATTTATTATCCAGTTAATATGCTTTCTTTTTCTTTATTAAAAATTTGTATATTAATTACTGTTTGTATTTTTTGTTAAACTTATTTATCATTTTATTAAACTTATTCACAATAATATTATTACTTGTTTTTATCTATCTTCACTTTTCTTTATTCCTTTATTTTTAAAATTTTATCTATCCTATACTATATTTTTCCAAATTCCTTTGTAACTCTTCAATTAGTAAATCTTTATATTTATTATAGTCTTTTTTCAACAATATATTATGGCTTTTTATATTCTAAAATATTTTCAGCTAATTTTATATTTCCTATCCATGTTGGACAAGCAACCACTTATAGAAAAATAATATTGGTAATAATATAATAAGTTGGTTCACTAACAATGATAGAAAATATAAAATTGTTGTACATATTCAAGAATTTGCTGTGCTATAATATATTGTTAAATAAAGAAGACTATAGAAAACAAAAAGATTAAATAATTGAAGAGTTAAAAAAAGTAATTTCTCTATACACATAATTAAGAGAAGATTTAAAAAAATAGAGTATAGTACAAATAAAATTGGAAAAATTGAATAAAAAAATGAAGACAAATATGTAGGAATAAAAACAAAATTATAAATAAGCTTAATAAGAAATGCAAAAGAATAATATAAAAGTAGTTAATAAAAGAGGAGAAAACATGTTAAACTTACTCGATAATAAACACAGAGACTATAATAAAGATAATAAAGAAAAAAGTAATGAAATATGTATAATAAAATGCAAATCATGTATAGATAATAGAACTGAAAACAAATGTAAGAGGCAAATTACAATTTTTATAAAAACAAGGATAAAACAACATATGTTAGAAAATAATTTACGAACATATCTACTTCTGAAACAGAACACAAATTTACAGAAAATTCAATCAATATGATGTTAAATACAGATGATATTAAATAAAGAAAAATAAAGAAGCAATACTATAAAAAAAGATAAAACCAAAATTGAATAGAGATTCTGGGATTAGGATGAGTTTGTAAATTGTTTTATATAAGAGTATAAACATAAAAATATTTATAGATGATATATATTTATGAGATAATATTCAAGTATAAATATAATATAAAATATGAATTTATAATAAAAAATTGCATAATATATAATAATAGTAATTAAAAAATGATATGTTGCACTATTTCCATAATCTATCATTAAAAACTTTATTTAAACTTTTCAAATACAAACAATTTGTTAGTAATATTGCACAAATATACAACAGAGGTCAGTAATTACATAAAATTTTGAATAGTATTATTTTTCACCCTTCTTCATGTGTTAATGGCCTGACCAAGTGATAATGTTGGATAAGAGTTGAACTTACACCTTTAAATTCTTGAACATCACATTTTAAGACAACACTCTAACCAACTGAGCTATTCTGTCAAAAACAAAAGATAGTAAAAATTTCAAATTTTTATCTAGGAAGATTGATTTAAATCCTCTTGAGTCCTTCAAATTTTTTAAATACTTTTTTCTAAGAGTAAGGTTAATTAGGATAACCATACATTACATAAGTCCACACTTGGTTGACATAAGATTATTTGCCATTGTCATATAAGCAGTTTCTTTGAATTTTCTTCTTTTCATCATTTCCTCGCTATCCAATATTTTTATATTTCCCAGTTAAGCAGGTGATCAGTAGTACATACATATTCTACTATTGTAGACACATCTCCTTTTTTCTTATTTAACCATTAGTTTGTGTTTTTTCAATTATTGTTTAACAGAGTGATAGGTCCCACTAATATACTTCCTTCCACTATCACTTGGGATTTCAAAGATGTTTGGTATTTCATAGATGCAGTTTTTGGTTTTGAACATTTTCAATTTAGGATTGGTAGAAACTAAAATTCTTCAAAGTATGGTATGATTTTGAAAATAAATTTTAACATTATATTGTCTGCAGATTTTTTAAATTTGTCAGCCATTCCTGGTATGTATGATTGCACTACAGTATCAATAATGGTTTTTTTTTCTTTGATATCACTTTTTGTATTCTATTAAAAAAATTTTTTGATGACAGCTGATGGATAATCATTCTTTATGAGAGCTTTTTCTATATGTCTTTTCATTTCCCAAATAATTGATTTCCAAACAAAATCCTTTGCTCTGTTCCATAGTGATAGTATAATTCCATGTTTTGTGCTTTTGGTATGATTGGATGTATAAACCAAATACTTGCCAATGAGTGTTGGTTACCTATAAACTGTGTTTTACTTTGCCCTGAGAGAGTCTTGGCACAAGAACATATATGAATGCCAAGTTTTGTTCTCATTGATTCCATTGAAAATTTAATTTCTATTTTCTCCAAGAGATCCAAGCAGATCTTTCAGAGATCAAATTAGATCCTATTGAAAAAAAAGTTCATTTCAATAGTTTTCAAAGATTAAATCATGTGTTCCATTAGAAATGTGGAATGTTTTTTAAAAATTAAGTTTACAGAAGACTTCTCAAGAGTTTGTCAAGCAGTGAAAGATTATATTGTAAATAACATTGAAGGATAGAACAGCAGAAGAAGTTTGTAAGTTTACATGGGTAGATCAAAAGTCATATTGTAACAAATGATTTATCAGCATCATCAGTAAAAAAAATCTTAGCTCTAAATATTCTACATATGCTGAATTTGGTTTAAACTTTACTATTGCACCATCTACTGTCCCATTATTTGACATAATGGCAACTACTGAAGAAGTTGCACAAAAATTCTCCCTGGAAGAGGCAGAAGAAGTTTGCTGGAGAGTTAAAAGAACACTTGAGAGCCATCAAAAGCAAAAATCAAATATTTCATTTTATGATAGGAAAGCTATTAAATGTTTCAAGAGAATACATCTATAATCATTGTCTTTCTACCAACGGTATCACCACAATTGTAATGGATAAAACTGATTATGATAACAAAATGCAAGAACTTCCTACAGCAAGCCAATACAATAAAGTGGCAAAAAATCCGATCAAGCACAAAGTAAAGTTATAAGCATTATGCTGGAAACATCAGAGGTATTTCAGTGAATCAGAACAAATGAAATTAACTTGGTACTTTAGCAAAATTTCTCATTATTATGTAATAATTACATCCATAAAGACATTTTCTAATAAGGCTTATTGTTGATTCGAGAAATTTATTATGTCAAAATTTGTCAATATTTTTTCTCAAAGTTCTTAATCCATTGACATTCAGGACACAATCTTTCATCCATTGACATTCAGGACACAATCTTTCATTATGGATTCTAAGCATTTTGTAAAATTAATAAGAGACATGAACAAAGAAAGAATTGACATACTGGTAATCTTTGATGTGGAAAGTTTATTTACAAATGTATCATGTGATAAATCATTGTCTATCATAAGAAAAAGTCTGTATGATGATAATGGCCTCACAACCAATGCAACTTTACATATTGATAGTACAATGGAGCCATTAATGTTCTGCATAACAACATTGTACTTTCAATATAACTTAGAATTCTTCCAACAAAATCAAAAGATAGCCATGAGATGACAATTGTCAGCCTTGCTTAATAACATTTACATGGAAGAACTGGAAACTACAGCCATAAATACTACTTCATTTCCACCCAAAATGTGGCTTCATTATGTTGATGATACATTTGTGATATAGTTGCACATTACATGCACAATTACAGTAACTCTGGATATACATCAACAACATATCCCCTTCAATTAAATTTCACAATGGAATCAGAATGAGAACAAAAATTGGTATTCCTAGATATTCTTGTGATAATACTTTCTCAGGCCAAGATTAAAGCAACAGTTATAACAAACCAACACACACAGGCAAATACTTGGCATATATATCCAATCATACTAGAAGCACAAAACATGGAATCATTCTATCATTATGGAATAGAACAAAGGAATTTCATTTGGAAATCAATGATTTGGAAAATGAAAAGATTTACATAGAACAAACTCTTATGAAGAATGGTTATTCCCCAGTTGCCATCATGAAAACCTTTAATAGACAATAAAAAGATAAAACAATTATTGGTACTGTAGTGTACCTGTATATGCCAGATATGGCAGACATATTAAACAAAATCTGCAGGCAATATAACATTAGAACAGCTTTGCAATGTCAATGTTGAAGATTTATAACTCCTATGAAGTCTAAACTGTAAATGATGAAAAACAATAATGTGGGAGGAAGTATATTGGTGAGATCTGTCACCCTGTTGAACAGTGATTAAAAGAACACAAACTAATGTTTAAAAAAACCCAGATGTGTCTATCATAGCAGATTATGTATTTATTTACTAATGACTATATGTTCAATTGGAGAACACATAAAATTATTGGATAGAGAGGAAAAGGTGCAAACAAACATATTCAAAGAAGCTATGATAATGGTGAACAATCCTATAAATGCACTCAGTGTGGCAATACACAATGTATGGTAGCCTCTTACTAATGTTGCTGTTACAAAAGTATTTAAAAATGTGAAGGACTCAGGAAGATTTGAACCAATCCTCATAGATAAGTATATGGAATTTCTATCATCTGCTTCCTTTTACAGAATAGCTCAGTTGGTTAGAGTGCTGTCTTAAAATTCAATGTTCAAAAATCTAAAGGTATATTTTTCACTCCTATGCTAATATTGTCACTGGCCATGCCAGCAACACCTGAAGAAAGATGAATAATACTACTACTCAAGATGTTGTGTAATTACTGACCAGTGCCATTTATTTATGCATTATTACTAACAAATTGTTTATATTTGAACAGTTTAATTAAAATTTAAATTTTTTATACACCCAACATTTAATGATAATGGTGGCTATAGTTCAACATTTTATCACATCTAACATACCATCATCACAAATATTTAGGCAAATATAAAGTATATAAATAAAAATATATAAAGTTAGGATATAAGATAACTATTTTTTTTAAATGATTTTTTGAAAATTTTTAAAAAGATTTATAATGTTTATGATTTTTAGTTGAATAAAAATATAAAATACTATTAATAGCAGAAGAATGGATAAAAAAAATAGATATTATATATGATTTAAAAATAATATTTTTAGTAAATGAATTAATGTTGAATAGAGCCGAATATAAAAATAAAATCAGAAGTATTTTATTAATTTGAGGATGATAAAAGTAGTTTTAATTTATAAGAAATAGTAATAATTAAGAAATTATTAAAAAATAATAAAAATAATATATTTAAATTAATGGTTTTTCGTGAATAGATATATAGACATGTATAGTCTATATTTATTTTATATTTCAATTTAATGTTGTATGTTTTAATTTATATTATCTGGTTTATTTTATTTGGTTTTAATTCCATTTTATCACATTTAATTTATTTTAGGTTTATTATGTTTTGTTATATTTTATTAAATTTTATTTTTTAAAATTTATTTATCATTTATTCTATTTATCATTATATCATAATTCTGAGTTAAGACTGTAGAACAATCACAATGTCAGAATGTGTGTGCATATATATATACAATAAAAAAAAATTTCTAAAAAGTGTTTGAAGTAAGGTACCCAAATTGTTTTTAAATTCCTTTGTTAATTCGAGCACTACCTTAAATTTAGTTTTATAAATCTAAAGGTTCGGATTCGAGTCCCATGCTAGTACCTTTTCACACCTGCGGACCGGTAAAAATAAGGATAAGGTTTCGCAGACTGGCAGAAGTCTATAGATAAATTTTCTTAAACAAGTAAACTGCTTAGCTTTAGATGAGCATAATTGTTATAACTGATCAAAACAACGTTAAATATAAAAAATGAAATTATATATATATGGAGTTTGCATAATAAAAAACTTTTTTTTTTAATTTTGAATTTTTTTAGAAAAGTAATAAAAAATTTAATTCTATCCCTCCCCCCATAAACATCTGTGATAACTAAAAAAACAAATTAATTTATGTATGATTGATTAGATTTGTTTTCGTTCTGTTTCTTCTTTTTTTTAATTGGGTAAAAATGAGATGGAAAAATAAATAAAAATTGTTTATATTAATTAAAAGTTTAAGCTCTTATTATTTTGTTATTACAAACTTTCCTGCAGCCTGGCAGAAAACTTCTGCGACCCGACACCGGTCCGCGGACCAAGGGTTAAAGATCACTGACTTAAAGCAATGATTATAAACTGTAGACATGTGCTGAATACGAGTGTTAAATGTAAATGTCAAATACAATAATAATTAATAGTATATTAATTTTAAACTTTGGTGAATAAAGGGTTAAGTTGAAGACAGTGATAATAATGATTAGCAGTTTAATTCTAAAAACCTCCGTAAATAAATGTTTCATTCCAATATGAGCAAGTGCATGTCTTTGCATTTAATCTCAAACAAATATTCGACACAATACCAATGGAAAAAAAAAAAAAGAAACGTTAACTAGTTGATTTGGGAGAAAAAGAAACAGTTTGCTAAAATTTATGAAAACATGACATTTCAGAATAAGTATGTAGTACTAAAAGAAATACCCTCCTCCCCTTCTCTATTTCCATTGTGATTAATAATGATGACGTCGGTCTTTCTGTGTTTATCAAAAAGCATACCTTGACAATCATCTCCAAGCATGTGTCTAATTAAATTATTTATTAATAAATATCTTATAGAGAGGTGGATAGAAGTAATTAAGTTGTTAACTAATGAAAGACAAGCCAGTAAAAAATTTACTTCAATCATTCAATCTATATATTGTGAAAACTATTGGAACGCATATATACATTTTGATAGTTGGAAATAAGAATATATGCATGTATAGATCGAATATGCAATGGTAAGCTAAGTTTTAAACAAATGGCTTGCTGAGAAAACTTTATCATTCCTGCCTACATGACACTCCATGGAAGAAGCAAGTGAAATGTTTAGCATGCATAACATTAGTATGAAAAAAAAACTTAATTTCTCCATTCCAGCTCTTTTATGCATGAATATTTAATTATCACTTAGAAAGAAAGAAGAAAGAAGATTTATAGATTAACCAGCAAAACATAATTAGACCATTAAAAAAATGCTACGACCCATTTTGAAAGTGGCAAACCTATAATTTTTTTTCAAAAAAATTACATGGATATCTTTTTTTTATTATAAACTGTATAGGAGTAACTAGTAGATGAAGAACTAATTTTAAATTTTTGAATGAATGAGAAATATTTGAAAATTCTGTGAAAGAAAAAAAACACATCTTCACAAGGATTATTATCATTAGATAAAGTATTAGTTTTTTTTTTTTGGTTTCATAACTACTCTTTTTTTTTTTTGGGTAAAGAACAAAGGATAAGATTCAAAATGTAAAGAATTAAAATACAAGGAATAAAAAGTAAAAGTAATTATTTACTTTATCATTATATTTATAAAGGAGTATAAATATTTTTTCTTTCTCTCATTTAATTATTAACCTAGTATTAATTTATTTCTTTGCACTATTCCACCTACTCAAAATATTATACATGTGTTTACTTTAGAGTAAGATGTGTATTTATATTTTGTAATTTTTTTATATATACATATATGTATTTACTTAATTTAAAAGAAAGGGTGATGTAATATTATGGTTGCTCAGTGATGCAGATGCCTTGTCAAGGTCAATAATAACATTTGTTTGAGATGTAAAACCCACTTGCATGTTACTACTGGAATACAATTATTATTGTTACTGTTACATCTGTTTTGCCTTGTTTACTTTTTGTTTGTGCATTTCATCAAGCTAACTTTATCAGTGAGTTTTATGAGCTCCAAAGCTATGATCCAGAGCTAAGATGACCCTTTCATAAGTATAAGTTTAAACCTAGGTTGCTAGTGGAACCATTTTGGATCTTTAGTGATATTACTGTACAGAACTAATAAATATTCTAATTACCTTATGTATCATGGCTTATATCCATATAATGAGCATGAAATATTACTGTGTTAAGATAACATTATCGGCAATAGGCTTTAAGTTGATAATTAATCATATTATGTGATTGGACTAATAAGCCAGTTACAGCTATGACCAAGTGTGACCTGATCATGATAGTGTAGAGAAGTCCACGGTATATTTTGGTGCACCATTGTAGTTCATTTCAGTTCATTTCATGCCTGAACAGGTGATTAATTTTCTTATATTTATTCTGTTGTGTATATGAGGAAATTATGAGAGCATACATAAATCCTGAGAGAAATAAGGTAGTGTTGTACAAAAAAAGGTTAAATGTAAGAATAAAAAAGTGAATAAAATAATAGGGAAAGGCAATGTGTAAGTAATTAAAAATAATATGATAGTGCTGTATTAACCAAAACAAACATGAAACATTGAAGAAAACTAAAAATAGTAATGGAGCTATAGTAAAAAAGTAAATAATCTGATAAAAATAGGGCTGGATATGGAAAAAAAAGCAAATGGAATTATTGTGTGATTGAAGGATGGCCTCAACAACCATTGATATTTATTTGATAATATTTTTTTAATATAAAGTATTTTTATTTGATTATTAATAGTTTGTTAGAAAATGATAATGAAAACAAAAGCAAAAATGCAAGCTCAAAATTCACAAGAAAACATTTATATTGTTAGCAGAACAGGAAGATGGCACAGAGCTAGGTGTAACAAATAGTCATCAAACTTAGGCTGAGGGAAAAACCTGAACTTTCAAAAGAGCAGATGGATCAAACAACACTCTTGATGAGATTAATAGCATAAATCAAAAAGATGACTGATCATAATAAAAGCCAAGTGGAAAAAATGGCTGCTGATAATAAAATCCAAATGAAAAAAATTTCTGACAATAGAAAAAATTTCATGTGTATTAAAAATAATCAAGAACAATTGAAAGAAGAAGTTGTGAAAAAATTAGAAAGTGGATTATGGAGCATAAATAACAAGATGGAGTAAATTCATGAAGAAATCAAAAAGAATAAAGACAAACATGATAGCAAAATAAGTCAGCTATAAGAAGCAATGGACATACATGATGATCTTGTGCAGGAAGAAATAAATGACATTAGTAGAAAAAATAAAACAGAATTGGGAATGATTTTCAGCATAAAACAGTGATTGAACAGGTTGAAAGTCTAAAGACTGACCACAGATAAGATAGCCAGAATAAAAAATGGCTTGGCTATCCCAAAAACAGAAATAAATAAAAAGTATAATGAAGAATAATAAAATATGGATCATTATCTATTTAATCATATACCTGATATAGTACACTAGTTTTTAAAAAATTAGAATTTTTTCAGGCAATGCACGTGAATAACCTATTTAGTATATAAGCATCACACAAAAGTGTTTTTGTCTCAAAACTATGACAGAAGAGACGCATCACATAAAGGTATTTTTGTCTCAAAACTATGATGGAAGAGACAAAATTAGTTGTAACTTATAGTCATTTGCAGGGATCATCACTGGCATGGTGGTACTCATTGTTTATTCTACCTAGAAATTTTGCTGAATTCAAATAGGAAAACTACTTACAGAAATGATTATGGTCTTTGTATAGATGCTGTTAATTATGAGAAATTAAGAGAAAAGTCATAACCATAGTATGAAAAAAGGCAAGAAGTGTCATCATGGAAAAAAAAGAAAAAAGTGGAGAAGTTTGACTGATAATCCAACCAGTCCAACTAGAACTCAAAGAATAAGAAGAACTGGAAGTTGGATCATGCATCAACAAAAATAGACACAATACCAGATATGACTAGAAGCCCCAATATCCAAAAGCAGGATGTAGTTATGCTTCTGACACAAAAGAAAACAAAAACCAAAGAAATAAGTATGGTAATGAAGATTCATTTCAGAGTGAAAATAGTAAAAAGATTTCTGAGGTCACCCAAAATGAACTCACCACTAATGTATAAATATCTGGAAATGAATAAAGACTACAATTTTATGTGGTAAAGAATGGCCTATTCTCTGATAACATTGGATCTGTCAAAAAACAGTGAATGATATTAGAACAAATTTACAAGAGTATAAATTACATTTAAATATCAGCCTTTCAAGCTAATTGTGGCATTTTAAATATTGAAAATTATGACAACACAAAAAATGACTTCTATAATAGAAATTTGATGAAATTCAATTAAAAGTACTTTTAGCTTTTGATGTATATTGCTGTATTCCAATAGTTTGATGCATGAGTGATTTTTTTTATTGGCATAAGAATGCTATGTGTTCATGATATCCCTTTGAGTTATATATCTCTGGATTGCACCTACCCAAAGTTGAAGATTTGAAGTCTTTAACAATAGCCTTTAAGTCCCAAAGAAGCAGGACTGATGTAAAGTATTAACTGTGGTGATTACTGTAAACAAAACTATTTCATAAATCGCTGGTCTCTAAGACTCATAATGGTTAAATGAGCAAAACTGTATTATGCTAAAAACACGTTTTATTCTTCCTTCTGGGTCATAAGTTACAAAATGTGCTTAAAGTGAGATAGCTTTCCTGTTGTTCATGCTGCACTATATACATATGACTTTTGATTGAGAGTTCTTTTCACCACAGTATTGTAGCCAGTATTTCATACTTTTCAGTTGCTGAATGTTGTTGAAATCCCTAGAAACAAATTAATCATAAGTAGAGACTATTTATAAGTTCTAGTTAGATCAGGGTGGCATTATAATACCAGCTCATAAATCTGTGATAATGGTTAAAAACAGCTGAATTTGAGAAATGTAAATTATGAATGTGAAAAAAGGATAAGATAGCCATATAATGGCTACAAGTATTAAATATTAATATCAAATATAATGATAATATTTAATAGCATGTTAATTTTAAAACTTTGGTGAATAAAGGGTTAAGTCGAATACAGTGCTAATAATGATTAGCATTTAACTTCTAAAAATCTCAGTAAATAAACATTTTGTACCAGTATGGGCTAATGTGTGTCTTTGCATTTAAACTCAAACAAATATTTGGTACAAAATTCATAAAAAGAGAGAGAGAGAGAGAGGGGGTTAAAAAGAAGTATACATATTTCTTATTTTCTCTGAGTTTCCTTTCTCTATTTCCATTGTGGTTAGTAATCATGACATTGTTCTTCCTATATTTATCAAAAAGAAAGCCTTGACAATTGTCTTAAAGCAGGCGTCTAATTAAACTGTTTATTAATAAATATATAGAGAGTTGGACAGAAGTAATTAAGTTAATCCAAAAGTAATTAAGTTAATAATCTATAAAAGGCTGTCAGTAAAAAAATTTAGCTTAGTCAACCAGTCTATATTTTGTGAATGCATATACATGCTCTAAAAGTTGGAAATTAAAAAAAGTGCATTTATAGATCAAATATGCAATGCTTTTATATGTATATAAGTCAAATTTTAAACAAATGGCATGCTGAGACAATTTATCATCCCTATCTATATTGTCTTCCATGGAAAAAAAAGTGAAATGTTTAGCCTATATAACCTAACATGAAAATTACTTTATTCTAGTTCTATCATACATGAATAGTTAAATGTGCTTTAGCAAAAAAGAAGAAATATAATTTATCATGAATGACTAGAAATATGAACTGATCGTTGAAGAAATGCCATGACCCATTTTGTTAATTGGCAAACTCTACAATTTTTTTAAAAAAAAACCACATGGATAAATTTGTTTGATTATAAACTGCATAGGAGTAATTAATGGATGAATAACTCTCTTTAAACTCGTGACCAAATGAGAAATACTTTTTAAAATTCCATAAAAGAAAAAAAAATTTTCACGAGAATTATTATCATCGAATAAAGTATTGTTTGCATAATTATATTTTTTTTTTTCTGGCAGTGAACAATGGATAAGATTCAAAATGTAAAAGAATTAAAAAAAGGAATAAAAAGTAGGAATAATTATTTATTTTATCATATTTATAAATGAATATAATTTTTTTTCCCCTTTCTCTCAGTGAATTATTAACCGATATTAATTTATTTCTTTACATTAAACAAGGGGTGTACAAATAGTGACATGAGGGTCACATGTGACCCAGTAAGAGTTTTTGCAGCCTGCCAAGACAGTCAGAAAAATCCACCTTGAACTGAGATTTTCTTCCCATGTGCAACCAAATATTCATCTTGTATTGTCCACTAGGATGGCCATGTCAGTATGCATGCACAGTGTAGATATGATGCACAGTGCTTTTCTGGTTGATCTGGTTAATTTCAATTTTGTCTTTGCAACAATAAGTATATAAATTTCCAATTTAGTGAAACCATGAACCCTCCAAAAACATAAAATTGGTGATGAATGTCATGTGTCTAATGAAGAATGGACAAACAAATATTTCTTTTGCTAATTTAGGGAATAAAGCAGTGTGTTTTTTGTGTCATGAAATGATAGCCATATTTAAGGAGTACAATCTGAAATACCATAAATCAAAACATAATGAATTTGACTGCAAACTTTCTAAGAAAGAATGCAAAATAAAAGCTGCAGAGTGTGTGAAAAGACTGAAGAAGCAAAGCAATCAACACTTCAAAATAGCACTACAGAAGCGTGGCAGCCTACAAACTTGCTAAATGCAGCAAGCCTTTTTTGCATGGTGAATTTATTAAGCAGGATATGGTAGAGTGTGCAAGTGTTTTGTGTGCTTATGTGAGAAGCAAACTTGAAAGCATTTCATTGTCAAGAAGGACTATAGTGTGATGCATTGACTTAATTTGTGATGAACTCACAGAACAGCTAAAGACTGTGAGCAAAGATTTTGTTTGGTTTTCTTTGGCACTGGATGAGAGCACAGGTAATGAAGATACTGCACAATTACTCATCTTTATCTGTGGAATTAATGAAAATTTTTTCACCACTGAGGATTAGTCAGGAATTGCTTGAGTGTGCTGTAAATTGTGTGGAGAGAAGTAGCTTGTCCTGGAACAAATGGCAAGCATTACAACAAATGGGGCCAGAGCTTTCAATGAAAAAATGTAGGTATGGTTAAGCTTAAAAAACAAGTGACAAGCAGAAGACACAGACAGTGATTTCTTTTCATTGAATTTTGCATCTAGAGAGATTTTGTAAAGCTGCACTGGACTTAAAGCATGTGATAGATCCTATTTTTAGTATGTTTAATACAATCAGGTCAAGGGTACTCCACTATTGACAGTTCAAATCTTTTATTGAGGATGTGGAGGCAGAGTATTAAGACATAATTAACCACAACAGTGTGAGGGGGTTGAACCTGAGCAAAGTGATAAAAATGGTCTGGGCATTGTAGAATGAAATCCTCATTTTTGGACATAAAGGAGATATGATTTCATTACAAAAATAGGATATGAGGAGAGGAGATATGAGATTATGTTTGCAGCTGATGTATTTGAGAAATTGAATGAACTGGATATGACATTGCAGGAAAAGCTTTGTTTTCACATGCTTGCCTTGCAAATAGACTTAGTTTTGTTATTTCTCTTTATTAGGAAAACAGAAAGTGCCTGAAAGTGTTTCTGCTAAGATTAGAGATCATCTGCAGAGTTTGGAGGATGAGATCACAAGAAGATTTCAGGACTTTAAGAAACTTGAGCCTAAATTCAATTTGCTCTCTTATTCCATCACTGCTGATATTGACACTGCACCTGAGGAGATGCAGCTTGAAATCATTTACATGCAATCAGATTACATTGTAAAAGAAATGTTTAGGACTGTGACATTATTTGACTTTTACAAATCTTTGTCTGCTGAAAAATTTCCATATATGAAGAGATTTGCTGGGAAAATGTTCTCTATATTTGGATTTACATATATTTGTGAGCAAAGTTTTTTTTAATCAACAAGAGTAAATATAGATGCTCTTTGACAGACATTAACTGGCAGACTGTGATGAGAATCTCAACAAGCAATCTCACCTTTGATTTTAAAGAAATTGTAGAAAAGTGTGATAGGGTACTTTTGTCTCATTAAACTGATTCTAAAATTAAATGTGCTTGCAGCTATAGATGATATAAAATTTAGCACAATAAATAAATTAAATAAAACTGCCACTATTTTATTTTATTTATATTTATTGATTTTTATGGTACAATTTATACCTTTTCTGAAATGCAAAGTTGACTAATGAATGCAATCATTTTAAAAAGTGCAGCTCTCCGCTAACCTCCACTTCCACAAAGTGACCTCCGAGCCAAAACAATTGCCCACTCCTGCATTAAAACATCTCCATATATTAAACTTGTTATTATTTTAGAGTAAGATGTGTATTTATCTTTTATAATTTTATATATATATATATATGTGTGTGCATTATCGATTTTTTTTAATATGATTATTTTTTTTTTTACCAAGTATAAAATTTCAACCTTGCTATAGCATCTGGCTAATAATATATATATATATATATATGTGTGTTTTACTTGTGGGTAATAATATATACATATATCTTGTAATATGTATTACTTAATTTAAAAGAGTAATGTAATATTACGGTTACCCAATGATGCAGATACCTTGTCAAGGTTGGAAATGGCAATTCTTTAAGAATATATAAAGTCCACTTGCCTGTTGCTACTAAGATAAAATTGTTATTTTACATCACTTCTGCCTTGTTCAATTTTCATTTGTGCATTTTATCAAGTTAACCAAGAAGTGCAACATTATCAATAAGTTTCATGAGCCCCAAAGCTATAAACTCAAGTTAAGTAGATATTTACCAAAGTATAAGTTTAAATTTAGGTGGCTAGTGGCACCATCATGGGTCTTATTAATATTACTGCCAAGAACTAATAAATATTTTAAATGTGTTAGATTTCATGATTTATATCTATATGAAGAGCAGGAAATGTTAATCTATGGAGTTATAAATTTCAGCAATAGGCTTTAAGTTGATAATATCCCCCAATATGGTCATCAGAGTGTATGATTAGTTTAGTAAATTAGTTACAGCAGTTGAGACTAAGTGTAGCTTTATCATGGTAGTATAGAGGGATCAACATTACTATATAATCTATGTGCTATTACTAAAAATTGAATGTATTTAAAATGTTTAAATAAAATTTTAACTTTTCCAAAGATATTCAATATTTGGTGCTAATTCAGTATCTGATCTCTGTTATTTTGGATACTAGAGAAAGCTCCAAAACCACCACTGACACAACCAAGCAATAAAGGATAAAATACTACCAAATTTTTGTAACAAATTGTTCCAAATATTTTTTCCAGTCCACATAAAAAATTGCAGTTTTCATCAAAAAATTATAAAAAATAAAACTTTTATAGAAATAAGTGTAATCACATGATTCCCCAAATCAAATTACTCAAAATCAAATATCAAAACATTAATAATTAGAAAATGACCAAAATATTAGCAAATCAACATGGTCAAAAAAAAATCAAATATCAAAAAAGAATATTTAGCAAGTATTAGTAATTAGAAAATAACAAAAAAAATAATGTAATAAAAAATTAAAAACAATAATAAAGGAATTTATTTTTTGAATATAGTACATCAAAATATTTTGCAAATATGAGTAATTAGGAAATAACAAAATAAATAAAATAATTGTACATATGGAAAATATATTAAAATTATTTTTAATTAAATAAAAATAGTTGAAAAATAAATTAACTTATAAAACAGCAGAATAAAATTAGATATTTCATCAAAAGCATTTTTAAAATGTTTATATTATGGTGTGCATTAGAAAATAAATATGTTACTTGTAATTATCAAATATTAAATCAAAATATTATGAAAATTTTCTTAAGCACAAAAGAACATCAAGAATTTTTGCTAGTCAAAAAAATAAAATGAATAGAAAATTTCAAATACAATAGTTTAGAAATAATATTGCACCCTCCATAAAAACAAATTAAGGAATCTAAAACTTTCTATCCCCTCTTCCTGCTCATGTATTTACTGTCAATATTATATCTATATACTGGTCAAAAATAATCAACTAAAGTAAATCAGTATAATTATTGTAGATTTCATTCATGCAAATGCTTATATTATTTTAAGATTATAAATACTTTAAAAAGTTTGTTTTACTTTTGTAGTTGGATATTATTTTTTTACTGCTTTAAAAATTAAGTGGTCAAAAGTTATGCCTTTGGGATGACAAGGTTATCTCAGTGGAGTTTTTTAGTCTATCACATGAAGTAGGACACCAGGTTGCATGTTGCTGAGTTAATACAAAATCTATTTTTTAAATACTTTTTAATACAGTTTTTGGTTTTATTTTTTAATTCTAATATTTATTATATGCAGTTTACATTTGTTAGTAATATTTCTTTCATAATTGAACATTATATGACATTTAAAATGTGATGCTTGTTAATTCTAAAATTAAAATACATTCATTTCAGTTCATTTTCTTCATAACTGAATTTATTAGCTATGCTTTTTTTCTATGGTTTGCCACTATAACTGACTGTAATATATCTCATAATTAAACTTTCAGAACATTTAAAATATGGTGCTTATTGATTGTAACATTAAAATACTTTGTTAAACTTTAATAGTTTTATTTTCATTTAACAACAATATCAGTAGTGTTTTGATTTTAATATTTAACACTTTTTATATTGAAGCTTTTTTTTATATTCATTGTCACATTAATATACTTCAAGCATGCTATTTCTTATATTAGTTTATGCAATTTTTTCCTCTCCATACTTAATTTAAAGGCAGCACATGTTTATGTTTTGCCACCATATTTTAAAATTACTAATTTGATTTTTTTGGTAATGTGATTGCCTTAGTCATTTTCTAACTATTAATATATTTAACATTTGACTTTTAGAGGTATTTGATATTTTATGGGCCTTGTGATTATACTAAATTTTTTTGGTTTTCTAATTATTAATATTTTTGATATCTGATTTTTAGAGTTATTCGATTTTTTGGGGGTCATTTGATTATACTAATTTTTTTGGTCATGGTAATTTTTTTTCATTTCCTAATTACTAATATTTTTGATATTTCATTTTTAGAGTTATTTGATTTATTTTAGCTATGTGATTACACTATTTTTTTGGTTATTTCCTAATTACTAATATTTGTTAAATATTGTTTTATATTTGTTTTCATTTGTAATGTGTTTTTTTTGGTCATGTGATTGTTTTTTGTCCATTGATAATTACTATATGCTCAATATTGTTTTTGAAATTTTGATATTTTTTTAATGTTTATTTCTATGAATTTCTGTTGTTTTTTTTTTAATTTTTAATGAAAAATATAATTTTTTATATTTGGAAATATTTTATTATTTTTTGCTTCGCCTGGTGTCCAGAATGGCAGAGAGTGAATACTAAATTAGCATCTGATATTTAATATTAGATGATGGAAATAGTCCAACATATAATTACTACTAAATTTGTGGCATCATCACAACTTTTTAGTCAATATGTGTGTAGTTAACAGTGCTTGCTAAGAATAAAAGTCAGATAGTATAGAAGATAAATATGATTTGACGGTATTATTTATCTTGTCTATCTAATTAACCAAGACAAATTTATAAGGCAGTCTATTTTTATATATGTAGAAAATCACAGATTAAAAAAACCAAATCTACTGTTGTAAGTATTCCCAAAGTATTTATTTTATCTATGCATGGGATTTATTATACACAAATATAGAGGCTCTGATGAAAGAAATATACCATTGAGAAAAGTATACATATATACTAAAATGTTATTTTAAAATATTGACTCCTATTCTTGGCCAGGAAGTGAACCTGATAACCTGGAACAACTGCTTATAAGGTAGCTGTCGACTGCCAATGCCTGATGACTCCTATTCTTAATCAAGAAAATGCAAAAAAAAATTGGTTTATTGCTCAAAAAAAAGGGGGGGGGTTTCTTTTATATGAACTTCGTGTTAAAAAAAGAAGACCAATAAATAACATTGAATGAGTTATTCTAAAGAATGCTAATTAATGGAAATAAGTTTAAAAACAAAAAAAAATTTCAAGTTAGTGAAAATCCAAGGAGGAAAAAGGGTTGGCAAGTTTAAAAGCTTTCAGATGGATAAGAACTGAGTTTAAAATATTTACTTGATTTTTGTTATGTCATTCATTAAAAAGAGTTAGTTTATATTTAGAAATGAAAAAAGATGATCTAAATGATTTTTTGTTTTATATTAAAAGATAAATGACAATTCTAAACAATAAAATAAAAATCAATATGTTCTTATATTTTTTATGCAAGCATATAGTTCACAGGAATCATGTTTCTAAAAAATAATTTAGTCTCATAATTAAAATTAAATTAGGAATTGCAATATTTAATAAGTATATATATATATATATTGCAAAATGTACATGTGTGTGCACGCATGCATATATATATATATATATTGTAACAGTATGAATGTGATAAATACACCTTTATCCCGCTTAGCGAATGACTATTTAGCGATATTCACAATAGTGATCATCATCAATTTGAACCCACTACTTCAATTTACAATCGAGTTTTCACTATAACGATCGGAAAAAATGAAAAAAAAATTTTTTTTGCCAACTATCTTGAATTTTGTGTTACTGATGACATCAGAAATATAGGTATTTTAAATTCATTCTACCCAAAAGCAAAAGTATATTATTGTAATATATATGCAGTTAATGACTTTGCTGTAATTGTATACACATACAACATTTTATTCATAAAACATAATGTTAGTGCTGCATTCAGTATTTTGAATATAGAACATATAAACTTAAAATATCTATAATTACTGAATCTATAATACTGTATATATAAGTGTTGAATGTCTTTAGAAAAATTAAACTTTATTTAAATATAATGTACAATACTTAGATTATTTAAATAAAGTTTAATTTTTCTAAAGACATGCAACACATATTAGATGATGAAATAGTCCAATATATAAATATGTTACAGGACAACTAAAATACTATCATCACAAACTTTCAAGAAAACACTAAATAAGAATATTAAACTGCATGCGTGTGTTTATTAATTACGATATATTATTTTTAGAACACCTGGATAATTAAGTAAAAATAGTTATTGATTTTGTAACTTCATTAATAAATATGTTGTTTACACTCAAGTTGTTTCAAATCAAAAGAAAAACATTTTAAAATCCAAATGTCAAATTATAAAAGTTTAAAAAGAAAAACAGATTGTATTTAAAATAAATGTTAATGAATTTTCTTCTACACGAACGGGGGGAGGGGAGGGGCATTATTACATTACTAAAAATATAATAAAAAAAATAAAAGAAAAATAAACTTTGCTATATGTTTTAGAAAATTAGAAGTTAGATTTTTTACTTTTACAATAAGTTGATTTTTTTTTCTTCTAAAGTTGACTGTTTTACAATAAGCATTAAGCATTTTGTTACTGTGGAGTACAGTAATAAGTCTTTATGTTCAATTAAATAATTAATAATTAAACATTGTTTTTTAATTTGAATAATTTCACATAAGTAATAAACAGTAGTAATATATACTCTAATATAAATTTTAAAAAAAAAGCACTTCAGCATGGATTTTTTTTTCATTACGATAAAAAACTTCTGCGAAAGAATATAAAAACTTTTAAATTCAAATTTAGTTTCACTTTCTCTTTCTTTTTGCTGTTCTGTACTTTTTAAAGTGAAAATATGCTTTCTTTTTAGATACCGTATTTAGTCATCATTGTCATGAAAAAATCAAGAAAATCTTTGAGCTTGGAAACCAATGTGGATGTTTTATGTCGACTGGAACCGGCCAATTTTTTTCTCATAGATCCCCATTATAATTATGTATTTTGTATATGATATTCTTGCTTAACGATGAGTTTTGGAGGACCAATTGCCATCGCTAAGTGGGGTAAAGGTGGATATACATATAAGGTGCCCAAAGAACAGAAACTCTCTTCAATACAAAATTGAATTTAAGCTTATCTCAGATAAATGACTTTGGTAAAATTTATGCTAATTTCATTCCTCAAGACAAACGATCCATACCACTACAAGTTTGGACTACACATACAATCATAGAAATTCTAGCACTAAAGCATATGGAATAAGGTTTCATAAAATAATATCCTAATCTTTATTTGATCTAAATAAATGTGAAAGATAAAAGATTACCCAAATTATACATTTATGGATCATCATTTATTCATATACCTTGTTAAACTAAAATAATTAAAACTCATTACTTTAAGTTAATAGTAATTTATTCAATTTGAATTATAAAACTTCATAAATATTCTTGACAAAACATTTAATAAATATAATGCATGATGTCCATTTAATGTATAAAACCACTTATGATGTTAGACAAATGAGTTTAAAATCAAAGGAAAATCCGTGATTACTCCCATTTAATAAGTATATAAAATTTATAAAATCTTATGGCTTATTTAGATTTGCAATGACCTGAAATCTAAATAAGTTAAGTAATATATATATATATATATATATATATATATATATTACTTAACTTATATATATATATATATATTATTTAATGATAATTCAACTAAGTTTTTTCTTTCAATTTATATGTATATCTAAAACATCTACTCATAACTATAATATGTACATATATTAACCATTGATTATATAAATAAAAGCCTTTGATAGGAATTTGAGGTGAGTAAGTGATAAGACACATAAAGTCTATAAGTATATAAGCACTTTAAAGAATCCAGTGCATGTTAATTATACTGGGTTCATGAGAGATTTAAAATCCTAAACTTCACAATTTTCCCTTAATAATCTTTAGATGCTTTTGTTGTTAGAAATCTTATTTAATCCATATTAGTTAGCTTTCCATGACCCAATATTCTATAACTCAAGTCTTTAGCAATAGTTATAGAAATGTATGAACTATCTAAACTACTTGTGTTTCTTTGGAAGGTTCATTTAACTCCATTATTATATATATATATTGTACCGGTTAAAAAAGCTCCACCGCCTAAACTGCAAGTTGGATCCAAACTCAGCCAAACCAAACTGAATTCAAACCCAACTCACCAGCTCAGGTAAATGGATAATCTAAATCGATGGCACAGTGCTATGTGCCAAGGAACTAGCTCAACAGTTGGTGATGATTTGAAACCCCTGAACTGACACTAATATCGGATAAATAAACTAACTAAAGATAATTTTAAATCAAATCATATGTATATGTTCAGGTTGCTAACACAGACAGCGAGCATTAACATTAAAATAATTATTGAATAAAAGAATTAAGAAACCAAGTGTGTTTATAAAATATTTTAATAATAATAAGATGACTATATTGATCACTTCTAGTCCTTAAACAGAGTTTATAATTATTATAAGGATGACAGTTCCTATTATATGCCAATGAGTATTATGCAATATTATGAAAGTCTATATGTCTATGCCCCCAACAAGAAAATAAAGGCAGATAAAGGTATCAGTGGTGATGAAAATTATTATTCTAATTTTTTACGAAAGAATGTTAGATTTATTTTCACATTCGCAAATCCATTCATGAAGAGCAAGATACATATTTAGGGCATAACTTTAACCTTTACTAGAAAGCTTATTGAAGTAGAGATGACTAAGAATTTGTTCTACTTTAATTGGAATCACTTCACGAATTACGAGCATAAGAGCGGGCTTTACTGGAACAGAGAGGTAATGGTGCTGACGAATTATGAGCTATAAAATGAACAGGAGAGATAATCATTTGTCAGTGGTTTAAGTAGTATGGCGGTCATATTTGACAAGTCTTACTGCTCTTTAAGGAGACATGGAACCCAGGGAAAACCAGGCTGAGTCATAACTACGAACCTTTAGTGTTCTGAATATAATATAAGTGGGGAGAAAATGCTTTCTTCCTCTATAATTTAAAATAACAGTAATATTACCACCGACAAGCCTACAGAGTGGAAGATTGCCCTACATCATCAACATTCGAAGATGATGACTTGATAGTCACCGTTTGAATAATAAAACCCAATTTTATTATAGAATACTCTACATGATGACTTGATCAAATTAATTAAAGTCAAATGAGCTTTTAACTAAAATTATTTTAAAGCATTTATAAAATTATATTAGTTATGCCCAAACATCATGCCCTTCCTGAATATTAATATATAGTAAAAACAATTTGGATTAGAATGTATTCATTTGATTCCTTTATCAACCCATTTGCAAAAATATTTTAACATTATATATATGAATAAATAAATATTGGTGAAGATGAAAAAATAGCTGGGGAATAGATTAGAAATGGAGCTAATAATTTATTATTAGCGAATTATAAAAATAACAAACATTTAATAATTTCTTTCGACACAATGATTGATAAAACTGTATAAATCTAGTTCTAATGGGTGAGAATTACTATCAGAATTAATATTATATTATTTGCACAAAGCAAATGGAACAAAGGAGCTCATCGAGTCAAAGGATTATTGGCATATAATTAAAAATAAATGACATTAAAAAAAATCACTCAATAAATATATATTTATATATTACAATAAATGAACCACCATTGTAAGAAAGGAAAATTAAATCCAAGGGCTAGGGATTGAGAGAATTACTATATAATTTACAATAGCATAAATAAAAAGGTTTCATAAAGATTATTACATTAAAGAATGAAAAGAGCTCTTAAAGGGAGTGTAAAGTAAAGTTTGGAAACTGGCCAGAAAGTTACGGCTCATTATGAAAATATATTAACATTTCTTCTGGGGCTGGTTCCTTAGTTTACATGTCCAGGTTGGTAAAATGTAGGCATGCATTTGGTATTACATGAACAGCATTTTGATTGATTTGTCATGATTTTGGCAGCATGATTGGTCCGGAAAGGATTTAGCAGTTTCATTGAAGATTTTTAGGGGACTGCAGGAACCGTAGACAGATTCCTGACATTTAGCCCATCACCATGATAGGAACACTATTTGAATTCATGATTTTAAGATGCACAGAATTTAATGGCACTTTTCTACAACAAAGATGGCTTCTCCTTCTCCAAACTTTTCAGAGCTATTTATACCGTGTCCCATGCCTTCAGGCTAGTGCTTCTTTCATTTTCAATGTTACAAGTTTCTACTAATTGATTTTAGATACATTCCTTTGATAAGGCTTTCAAACTCATTAATTTGAATTCATTTTTTTTAAATCTAAAAACGATTTTAATTAGGAAAGCCTTACATTTTAAATACTTATCTTTTTTTTCTAATTAATAAAACTTTACCCATTGTTTTGGAAAGGGAATATCTGAAAGCTTATCGAAAGAATGTAGCTTTTAATCACTAAAATTTTAACAAGTTATTTAAAAGTAAAATCAAAATATTCCCGACACTTTTTTTTTTTTTTTTTTTTTTTTTTTTTTTTTTTTTTTTTTTTTATTTTTTTTTTTCTCATTAAAACCACTCCCCCACCCCCCCCCCCCACCCCCCCCCCCCCCCACAAACCCAATACACCCCTACCACCCTCCCCCCCACCCCCCCCACCCCCCAATTTTATTTATTAAAAAAAAAAAGAAAAAATAAAAAAAATTAAAAATAAAAATATATAAAAAAATTAAAAAATAAAATAATAATAATTTTATAATTTTTTTTTTTATTTATTTTTTTTTTTTTTTTTTTTTCCTTTTTTTTTTTTTTTTTTCCTCCCCCCCCTCTCCCACACCCCTCACCCCCACCTTTTTAATTTTTTTTTTTTTTTTTTTTTTTTTTTTTTTTTTTTTTTGACCCTTTCTTTTTTTTTTCCAAACAAAAAAAAATTTAAAAAAAAATTAAAAAAAAAATTTCTTCCAATTTTTTAAAATTTATTTTAAAATACTTTTTTTTTAAAATTTTATTTTAATAATTTTCTTTTTTTATTATAAAATTAAAGAGATTTTTATTTAATATTTTTTTTTTTAAAAAAAAATTTTTAAATGCGACCTTTTAAATTAATTTTTATTTTTAAAAAAATTAAAAAAAAACAAACAATGTAACGAACGTCTATGCTCGTTACACAATGAAACTTTCGAACATATTATATATATTTAAATATTTATAAATATATATACACAATTCATGCAGTTGTAATATATATAAATTCATGAATAATTTTATCATGAATTTATTAATAGCATCAATTAATTTAAACCTTAAACTAATTAATTTTAATACACATTTATAAAATAGTTTTTTCTTTAAGAAAATTAGTTTGGATTGACTGTATAAAGCCCCATTGCATCAGAAATTTAAGATTAGTACTATGGTTTGAAGTGGTCTTATGGCTAGATGTCATGAAGCTAGGATCAAACTCAGATCCAACTGCTTCACTATAAATATATATATATATATATATTTATATTCCTAAAAGAAAACTGTAAAACATATTCCACCATGGCACAGTATAATCCTCAGGCATTACAATTTACATAAATATTAAATAATTTCATTAAAATTTTGGTAATATATAAATATAATTCAATTGTGCACATCCTCTGAGCTTAGTGATAAATATTTTGGGGAGTTAACTGTTGATATTTTTAATTGTCTTTCCCAGTATGAAGAATATCTGATCTTTTATGGCAAATATTTTTCTTTCGAAGATGGTTTTTGTCATCATTACATATATGGAGTTTTATGTTCTATTTTAACAAACAGTATATATATAAAATTGCTGTTTGAATTCAGCTGCATAAATTTGGAATCTCAGTGAAGGTGAATCAATAAATCTCTTTAGAGACTGTGAAATGCATTCCAAATGTTGTCAATCCATGATTTGAATTTTTTAAAAAAACTTGACATTTGAACTAACATAACTTCCTCCTTAATTATCCATTTTTAGATTTTCCTTGTATTTATACTTTTTAAATAAATGCAACTTTTATTATTCCTTATAATAAAAGACCATTGTCAAATTCTTTTTTAAAAAAGGTGGATAATGTTTATATCTGAAAGACTACATCTTTTATAAAAGAACAAAAGAGAAAATATTTTCTTTCAATAATCTACTTATTGTTTTTTTTTTTTTTTGCTATTAAGGGATATCTAAAGTTTACTATCATGTTCGATTTGCGCATGGCATTGTTGTTATAAAATATACTAAGTGATCTCTAGTACAACAAAACTCATTTAAATAATTATTTATAAGTACACATATACATATTTGTGTTTATACACATACATGTATAATATCTGTTTATTATCTTATAAAATGAGTGTATAAAATAAATGCTTTATATGTGGCAAATTTAAGTTATGGCTTTTACTTTGAAATTTTAAATGTTGCTTTAAATTTTATTATAAAATGTTTTTATTTCTCCTAAAATTTGAGTGATATCTTAAAGGTAATATTATTAAACAGATAATGCATTTTCATTTATTTAAGAAGGTATCAACAATGTTAGGTCATTATTATTTTCCACATTCATCTTTATGACTATTGAAATATATTCTTACTATCTGATAAGATAAAGATGAAGTAATGTGGAAATCGCAGAGACATCTATTAGATATTTCATTAATTAGAGATTTTGTATTAGATAATAAAAACTTTTATAGTGAACACTTAAATTTGTGATGTATACCTCAATGGTACAATATATATATATATTGTAACCTAATTAAAGTAGAAATCAATTGAAATATTATTAAAGAGAAATTCAGTTGTATATTAAAATATCATTGGATTTGTCAAAATCCAAATATTATTAAAATCTCAAATATTATATTCATGGTAACTTAATAAAGATGATCAGACGATCCAAATGTATTAAATAATGAGGAAACGATTCAAATATAAATATTTAGCTTAATAAACGAAAAGCATTGTAGCTTAAATTAAATTATGAGAAGAATACCTGAGTAGTGGCTATTAAACAAAAAGGTCAGACTGAGTTATCAATCATATTAAGGGGCATTGGATTAAATGAAACATACTTCTATAATTAGATTCCTCGAGATATCACAATATCAATAATCATAAACAAATTATTAACAACGACTACTATAACTCGGGTATATCCAACTGTAGATTTCACTCACTTTCATTTCTTGGTTTGAGGTTAAGTGCATGTCTAAGTGAACAACAATTGAATTGGGTCTATCAGGGCACCACTAGATTATTTGAATCTAGACACAGTTATATTTAATAACCTTTCACATGTACCAGGTTTGAATCCCTTTTGGTACCTTATTTCTTACAAAATGTATGATTTTGATTTTAGACCCATAGCACTGTATGCACTAATATTTAAGTAAACACCTAGGTAACATAAAACATCTTTAAACTGAAGTGGAATTCCTTCGACATCAATCATTTCTTAGACCTTAGCATAACAAATGTGTTTCAATATTTTTTTATAAGTTTTGCTAGCTCAGATTACTATTAATTTAGGATGGCAATTCACTGATCCTTGCATGAAATAGATGATGGGATGGTGGTTATAATAATACTAAGAAATCACTAAATATTATGAAATCAATATTTATTTATGGCCTTTGAACATTTAAATACCTCATTAATTAAAACATGATAATGACGACGATGATAATGATAACAATAATGACAATGGTTTCAACCACAGCTTTAGGACTAAGCCTAAACATAAAATTTAAATTCAGAAATTAATAATTATTGTTAATCTTAGCATATTTAATCATATCTTAAACAACTAATATTCAACCATTGATGATGAATGATCACACTTAATAAAGACTATACTTAATGAAATATATACGCCTCATTTAATAATAATAAACTAATATTTATTAATGCATTTCTAACATATACATAAAAATTTCTATATTTACATGAAAATTTATATTAACAATAACAACAATAATCCTAATCGACTGTTTTAAAATCATAACATTAAATTTTCAATTCTTCCCCCTTTCCCGTAAATGTATTTCAAAAGTACATTGTATTAAATTGGGTAACTGATTTGTTAACATGTTCCATCCACAAGAAAAGTATTTCATAAAACAAAATCTCCACTCATTGGCACACATACCTTATAATCTAACATGTAAGCAGAATGACAAAATAACTGTTAGTAAAATTGGAAAGAGCAAGTTTTAGAAACAAGTTTTAAATTATTTTCTCCCCCTCTCTTCTACCTCTGAAATGCTATACTTTAACTTGAAACAAAATAATCTAATATTTTAATACTACTTATTACTTCACATTCATTCGCAATTATACACATATAAAAATATTATTATGTATGTGCGTGTTTTATCCCATGATAACTACATATTATTTAAAACCAAAATAATAATACAAAAATTATTTTACACATTAATATTTCATAACTGTAAATTAATAAACAAATAATTTTGATACATTCAAAATCATTTATGAAGCTCAAAGTTATTATTAGTAAGACATTCTTGTTTTTAATCTATCTGAATAGTCTTTAAAAGTTCTTTAAATAAAATATACCACTTTATTGCTAAAAGTTTATTAAGACTCTGATATCATAAAGAAAACAGATATAAAAAGTCATATTACCGATCCTTTGTTTTGTGGTGAACTTCCAAGGATTCAAACTTGTCTTGTATAATGTCTATATTTCTGCAGCTACCATTTCTGTTTTACTTTGGAACAATCTCTTTCTTGAGGTGTATAACTATTTGATGATGATGATTCTATTGAGGTTATTTGCTTTAGTGGAACAATTTGGAAATCATTATATTAATTTTTCTTCTCTTCCTGTCAAGCATGATTCTTTGAGTGAATGAAATACAGCAGTTGTTTTCACGTTTATAAATTTTCTTGAGTTTAAAATCAGTTACTGGAACAATTAATTGGACTTGATGATTTAATATTTATCAGTAGCTTTTCCTGATCACCTTTAAATGCAGGTGGATGCTTTCTTCTTTCTATTTAAAAACATCTTATTTCTCACAGTCAGTTGAAAGGTGTAGAATATTTTCAGACAAGACATCTTTTCTTCCCTATATGATCTGCGGCTCCATGACGGTCAGGTCTTGATGGGATAATAATTTTTCTACCCCGTCATTTTTTATATTTTCAATATTCAAAACTTCATAAAAAAAATAATTAAAAAAAAAATTATCTAGCAGAACTAAAAATGTTTGTCTGCTTTAGTTTCAATAATTTTTAAAAAGTCTCTATCACAAATATATTATAATAATAATAATCTAATCTAATAGCTCAACTGATTTTCCAGACTGCTTTTATATCCGATTTTTGAGTCAACTCACCCGATTAGAGTGCTAGTGTGACTTGCTATTTTTGACCAATTCCAAAAAAATCACACACCTGGTTTTCAGACACTTTTGTCTTAAAAAAATAGACTTAATCCTTTTTCACGTATATCTGTAATATCTAAAATTGGAGTTTCTTTTTTTTAATCTTAAGATGAGACAATTTCAAAATTAGAGTTCCCACCAAGCTTAAGATCCCAAAATGACAAACAATCATTTACAAAAACAAAATTGCTACAAAAATAGATATCTGATTCAACAGATTTTTTCTTTTAACATAAAATTGCAAAAAAAAATAATTTGATAGATTTAACCTTTCTTTTTCTTTCAATATTTAATAAATGTAAATTTCTGTATGTAATGTACACAATTACTTTATCATTTCAAATCATTCATAAACTGACATTAAATAATATAATTGCTAGCTTAGTAATTATAACCCTAATATTTAAAATTAAATCTGTAACTTTTAAATCCCAATTACAATTATAGAAAAGCAAAATAGAAACAGAATAAGATATTAAAACTGATCAAGCATAGGTTATTTTGAAAGAAAGTTAAATATCTAAAATATAAAACAATTCAATAGCTTACACATACACTGCCTATATATGTGTAACTTTGCTTTTTAACAGAAAAACTAAATATTGAATAGTTTAAATGTGTGTATCACCTTTCTATCAACATACAACAAATAAGGAACATAATTCTTGACCCACTCTCTTTCTATCTAAAGCTTTTAGAACTGGATCTTGTAGGGTTTAAACTTGGATGCCCTACAGCTTCATTTATTGTTATATAAAAATGTGATGATGATTTTGGTTTTACATTTCCTTACATGCACATTACTATAAATTTAGCTAGTGACTAAATTGTAATGGTACAACTTGCTATTTATATAAATAATACTTAAGTTCTCTGAATTTAGGACAAGTAATATAATAATTAATTCTTGTAAAGTTTTTGTATTATTAAAATAATTTGTCTATGTATGTATGTCTGTTTTATTACCCACTGCTTACAATTTATATAGATATATATTGTAACGATAAGATTTATACATTCACATAACAAAATCCAGAGTCCAGGTAAAATACACTGAAGCTGACCAAATTGGTATGGTGAGATCCCAAATCCAATTAAACTTTAGCTCATTCACTAGTACTCTGCAAGTTAACACCTTATGAATGACATTCCTGAGGTTACACATGTGTCTCAATTTTTTCTTTGAGGCAGCTCCAAACAGGGAGAAACATGAGACTAAAAAAAACAATAATTAAATTAAAGGTTAAAATAGATTACTCAACATGCTAATTGACTTCAAATTAAGATTAATCTAATAATAACTATAATGCATATCATACATATATAACAATAAATTTGAGTTAGATTGTGAGCAAGAAAGATATGAAATGAATATTATATTTTAATAAGTTTATTAAAACAATAAATGAATCAAAAATGACAATAAATTTAGTGTATTACTATGTGGGTTAATGCACACAGGTATTACATAGTGGATGAGATAATTATTACAGTGATATCATCTTAACATATATATATATATATATATATATATATATGTGTGTGTGTGTGTGTGCATTTGTGTGGTTAATAAGATTTATGCTTATATTTAATTAATATGCCAAACCTATTCACATTAGTTTGCCCATTACACAAGTGATTAATCTAGCTAAAATGATTACTATATAAAGTGCTAAGATGGCTGTTGCATATATTACAGTTGAGCAAATATCTAGCTCAAGAAAAATTCAGATTAATTTAACAACCAAGATTTGGCTTTCAGCCTAAGGCTGAATGGTTAATTAATAAGGAGGAAAAAACTGTTTAGATTTACACATATATGCTATGGCACTAAATAAAACATTAAGAAATATGGTCACAGTGTGAGCAAGTAATTATTCATGGGATTCCACATTGCAATGCATGGTTCCCTAAGATTGGATGGCTTGCTACAATTAAAAGGAACATATATAGTTCAGGAACTCAGGTTTTACAAAAATGGCCTGGATCTTCATGTTCCAGTTCTAAAAAATAGCCATACCCAAACTAAGGTAGATGGGAGTATCCTCCAGCCACAAACCCATAAGAATGATAGCAAGACATAATGTACAAGTATACTTAGTAAAGACACACTTGCAATGCATAAGTAAAATATAAATATATATATAATTAATTATGCTTAAAAACATAGCTTCTAACTGCCAAACTAACACAACCCAGTTATCAAAATAGCATATTAACTGTGCTAAAAAAGGACTAAACTAAATTATTAATTTAGTTTAATACACTGAATCTTCATATTAAATTATAATCTAAGGGGGAGGAAGTATATTTAATAGCATTAATAAATATAAAATGTATTTTAATATCATCTTCGAGCTAGCCTATCACTTCTGACTAACAGATATTAAAAGTCACAATTTATAATATAACTTTAACTAGGCAAACCATAAAAAATATAACGTAATATAAATCAGTGCTAATAATGAGTGCAGAGTGATCGATTATTATCTAACATAATAGGATTTCAAAACAGCTCTCAGGTATGTTAAGTAGCATCACTTAAATATTAAAATGAAGATATTAATAATTATCTCTCCTATAAAAGTTTACTAAAATTATGGTATTTGCTGTTTAGAAATACTTGGCATATTATAACATATATAAGATAAATTGAGATAAATGATTAAACAAGATATAGAAGTTTTGATAAATAATTAATTACAATTATTACAATTTAGAAGAGTAAATTATATTTACAGAAAATGAATTCAGGCAAGATGTATACAGATTTAATTTTCATTATTTTAAAGAGAATTTTAAGAATTTAAATATTGAATGTTCAATTATATTATATTGACTAGCTATAATATTAAAGGTTACAGATTTAGAGAATAATTAATATTACCAATCTTCTTTTGCAGCTGATTGATACTTTGATGATAGGCATAGAAGCACTCTTCTCTGGATAGGTTGTATGAGTTTAGATGTCTTCTGGTGATAGGCTGTTTCTGGAAGATCATCCATCTCCATGATGAGGATTACACACCATTGTGGCACATAGGACAGGATGTGAGATTATCAACTTCCCACAAGAAAATGGAAAATCTATGGCCTCCTACTCCACCATGTCAAAAATAAAATGGGCATGGATTCTGGTATAATGCATTTAAAAATTTACAGAATAAGCTTAAGAGTATAAAAATTTTATATGGATAATCATTATTCATAAATTTTTTTTTAATAAAATCTATTATAAATGATAATATTATATTAGTAGAAAATAAGATAGAATGTATAAATAATAATTAAGAAAAAAGTAGTAGTAATAAAGTTAATTATATAGGTATAAAAACATGAAATAATTATGTAATTAAAAATTTTAATGAAGTTATAGGTAAAAATCAATAAAAAGTTTAGTAATGTATTAAATGTTAAAGTAGTTAATAAAAGAAAAAAAAAGATTATTATTTTAGAAAATAAGTATATTAGTATTTATAATAAAAATTTTGATAATGAAATAAATGGAATATATGAGATTAATTGTTAAAAGTATCAAATTAATAATATAAAAATAAATTATGTAGGAGAAACAAAGAATTCAATATATAAAAGACTATTACAACATAAATATGATAAAAATTCACCAATATATTTATATGAATTAGAAACAGGCATGAGTTTGAAAAGGATTGTATAAGGATAATACAATTTACAGATAATAATAGGGATAGAAAAATAAAAGAGGTTATTTATATTAATAATATTAAGCCAGTTTTGAATAGATATTTGGCCTGAAAAAATTTTGATATAAAGTAAAAAATAAAAATTTTTAAAAAATTTAGTTATATAAAAAATAGGAAGAGGGAACTGCTAATAATATAAGTGTAAAATATAAAGAGGGAGCTAATAAAAGTATAAGGGTATATTTTTAAAATTTGAATTTAGCAGTTGAAGTTAGGAGATATAAAGGAAGGTTAAAATGTGTTTAAAATAATAATAATATAGATTAAAATAAATTAGAAATTCTTGAATGAATAAATTATAAATATTGGTTGTTAGTAAAATAAATAATAATGTAAAATATAAAAGATATTAAGTTAGAATTAAGTATTTAAAGAGTAATAAGAATAAAAATAGAATATGTATATATGTGTAGGAAGTTTTAATTAATAAATATTGAATATAAAAAGGGTAAAAAATTATATAATATTTAGAAGGTAATAAATAGATGATGATTATAAGATGAATATATAGAATGTAAATTATATGTTTATGTATATTTATATTCATATGTTTGTATTATGTTATCGTTTTGGAGAAGATTGCTGGGGCAATTAAAACTGCAAACTGTAAAAGTGAATGGTAAATAAAGCATAGTGTAACAGTAGTAAAGTGCATGGATAATTTAGTATTATATGATATACATTTGGCAATGAAATAAGAAAGATTAATATTGTTTTATTATAATTGACTTAATTAATAAGCACATATTTATATTATTAAAATAGCATGACTAAATTAGTATTAATTATTATTTTACTTATTTGTAATTAGAAATCAATTATATTGAGTTATATATTTAGTTAGGTATCATTGAAATTATAAATGTATAGGGCAAATTAAAATTATTATTTCATCCATTCATGAATTATTTTGTTTAAATATAAATATAAATAACATTTAACTTTTAGTATAAGTTTGTATTATTATAAAGTGTTTTGACTTATAAGGAATATTAAGGTTTATCTGTCTAATTATTTGTTATTATTTTTATTGTATTATAAGCAGATTATGTAATAGGCATAGATTGTTATTTATAAGATAATGATATTGGGTTTCTATTGCAAATAATTCTCATATTTTAAGGTAGTTGGAATTAATGATTTTTCTTGTTATCTATTTGTTCTAAATGTTATTTGAATTCATAAGGTTACAACAAAGATTATTGTTTTATTGAATTAAGGACTAGATTATTATTCATTGATTGATTTTCACTTTAGCTTACTTCAGAGGTGGGCAAATAGTAGACCGCTAAGAATTTGTTGTGATGCCCACCATGACAATCAGAAAAATCTGCCTTGAACTGAGATTTCCTCGTATTTTCCACTAGGATGGCCATGTCAATACTCATGCACAGTGTAAATACAACGTACAGTGCTTTTCCAGTTGATCTGATTAATTTCAATTTTGTCTTTGCATTACGAAATATATACATTTCCAACTTTACTGAAACCATGAACCATCTGAAAAAATGTAAAATCAGTGATGAATGTTGTGTGTTTAATGAGAATGGACAAACAAATATTTCTTTGGTAATACAGGGAATAAAGCAGTGTGTTTATTGTGTCATGAAAATAAGGTGCAGCCCTCTGCTTACACAAAGTGGCCCCCCATGTGGCCCCTGAGCCAAAACAATTGCCTATCCCTGGCTTAGTTTATTGTTTTCATTCAGCTATAAATGACACTATAATACCCAAGCATTATTAAATTAGAATTGCTCTTTCTTGGTTCATATTTTATTCTGTTGTAAATGGTGATTAATAATTAGACTATGATTAAGGATGTGGTGTGACCCATATTTTTATTCAGTTATAAATGGCATTCAACTTCAGGGTATATTTTTATTCTGTTACAAATGACTTTCAAATCTGTGATTCATTAAAAGTAGAGCATACCCTCATTTTTATTTGGTTATAAATGGTAACCAACAATTGGCTATATTTTTATTTAGATTATATTAAAGTTTTTATTTCCCATGGACATTACATTTATTCAATTACAGTATCTATCTATCTATCTATCTATCTATCTATCTATCTATCTATCTATCTATCTATCTATCTATCTATCTATCTATCTATCTATCTATCTATCTATCTATCTATCTATCTATCTATCTATCTATCTATCTATCTATCTATCTATCTATCTATCTATCTATCTATCTATCTATCTATCTATCTATCTATCTATCTATCTATCTATCTATCTATCTATCTATCTATCTATCTATCTATCTATCTATCTATCTATCTATCTATCTATCTATCTATCTATCTATCTATCTATCTATCTATCTATCTATCTATCTATCTATCTATCTATCTATCTATCTATCTATCTATCTATCTATCTATCTATCTATCTATCTATCTATCTATCTATCTATCTATCTATCTATCTATCTATCTATCTATCTATCTATCTATCTATCTATCTATCTATCTATCTATCTATCTATCTATCTATCTATCTATCTATCTATCTATCTATCTATCTATCTATCTATCTATCTATCTATCTATCTATCTATCTATCTATCTATCTATCTATCTATCTATCTATCTATCTATCTATCTATCTATCTATCTATCTATCTATCTATCTATCTATCTATCTATCTATCTATCTATCTATCTATCTATCTATCTATCTATCTATTACAATTTCAACATTTTATTGCCTTAAATCTATTTAAATAATTAGTATCTATAACATTTCTAAATGTCTGAATCAGGTGCAATAATGTGTATTAGAGGAGAACATTTATAATAGATCTTTGATTTCTTCATCTTCATCATTATTATTTAACAATATTTATTAATCATTATTTTAAATTATTTCAATGAATTTGTTTAATGTTAGATATAAGTATTTTGTATATTTAGCAAAAATGTTGTACTATCTAAGAAGCTAGTAAATAATCAATAAAAAAATGATATATATATATGTGTGTGTGTGTGAATTTTATATAATTTTTTTTTAGAATTATATGGATAGTACCAAAGGAGTGATAGTCATTGTTCAATCTCTCACACTTTCTTAACAAAATATGAGGCAGGTAGACTTTTTAATGGCCAGTATTCTCATGGTCCCAGAAGGCTCTGAATTTAAAGAATCACTGCCGTCATTACCATATTTAATACACATTTATTTGTCATTTAATTAATATATGTTTAGTTTTAATCTAGCATTTATTTGAATACAAATAAGTTTTATTTGTATTTGCTTGATGATTATTATCATCAAGTTTATATTACATACTAGATTAAATATAATACAGTATTAGCACATGATTGCTCTTATAATGTGTTTAAATCCTGTTCTAAAAAAAATATTTATGCCTGTTGCTAATAAATGTCTTCAAATGGTAACATTATTAAATTATTTTTCATGACGTATTTTCATTTAGCTACAATAAAATCTGAAAGATAATATATATTTACCATTGTTTTATTTTGTCTATTCATTTTGGTATATCATAGCAATGTATCATATAATGAAGTACTTTTAAATTATTGTACTATGTGGGATTTTAAATTTCAGAAAGCATAAACGAAACGTTTCTAAATTCTTGTTTCATTCGTGGAGGATGGAAAATGTCGTTTCGGACATATATAATTTTTTATTATTTTAAAGTCACTGAGTAGAAATTTGCAAATTGCGAAGTTTCTAACATCAAAATAGCTGAATTATGTCAAGCGTTGGTGGTACAGTGGTCAGCACGGCTGCCTTACAAGCAGTTGTCCCGGGTTAGTGGGTTCGCTTCCTGGCTGATGCTATGACACATGGAAAAAAAAAGTGAATTATGACAAATGCACATGTAAAAGAAATTTAAGAAACTTTTAGCTAATGATAAATGTCTTGAGAATTTTTTTCTATCTTAAAAATTTATTGTTTAGATATTTTACAGTAATATATACTGGGATAAAAGGAGTAATGTGGAAACTAATATATAACGGATATTTTATTAAAGTAAGATGAGTTTTAATGACTGTTTCAAAAACTATACTGCTACACAAAATATATGAAAGGAAAAAAATGCAAATTATTTCACTAAGAATAAATGATTACAAATCTAATTCTTTCTCCTGTTGCCATTTTTGTAAACACTGTAACACTTTATGTTTATCATATATTTTTCTACTGCATTATTATAAACAAGCTTTTCTTATTTGTATCAAAGAGCAAATATTAAACCCTATATAATATTAAATTATTATTACTATAATCATCATCATCATCATCATATGGTTTATTGCTTAGGGAATTTATAAAATGTTTAAGAGCTGAAATTGGCAAAGCTGGGACACAATTCATAAATCTTGAGTTCCAAAGTTTGCCACTCTTTCATTGCACCAAATCATGCTGGGTATTATTCTCATTACTCTGCAGAAAACTCTTTATATATACTATTCCAGTTCTAACACTCATTGTATACTTGATCAATAACTCTATCTATTTTTTATTCCCAGTCTAATTTCTGAATTACAGTCTTCATAAAAAAAGTTTTGTATTTTTTTGGATTTAATATAACTTTCATATAGCAATCATTTTTTACTATTATCAAACTACTACAATTAAAATCACAAGCCGGAATTTAGTCTGGGAATCTGGTAGAACAGCACTTAATAGGGATTTAAAAACCATTTTCAACTATAACCTACTGATTTTTAAACTTACAATAAATGGCAGAATTTGAATAATAAATATAAACAGACTTTATTCCTGAAAATCATTCTGTAAGGTGATATCATGTCATTATTTTATAATTAATTATGGCCAACATACAAAGATATCTACAATTATTAAAAAAAAACTGAAGATACCAAAATATGTAGATATGATGTGTCAGATGAGTGGTGGGATTCAAATAATTTCAATTTTCTGCCTAATGATAATTTAAGGCAGTGGTCTTCAACCTTTTTACACCTACATACCAGCAAAAATAAGGATAAGGTTTTGTGGACCAGCAGAAGTTTACAGATAAATTTTCTTAAAGATGTAAACTGCTTAGTCTTAGATGAGCATAATTGTTATAACTGACCAAAACAACACACTATTTAGTCTATATTGTAATGGTGTTGCTTACATTCACATGCTGAACACTTTTTCTTAAGTTGTGCAGTCATACTGCTACAGAAAACAATACAATAACAATCATTCTAATTAATATGCTTGCATTTCTACATTTATTATTTCATTGTTAAAACATGCAAAAATAAAATGTTATTTACCTGAATGTTGGGAAATGTCATAGCTAGTGTAATTACAGGACAATGATTATGACAAAAGTAATATCTGTATTTAATGTTAAATATACAAGATGAAGTTATATACATGGAGTTTGTATAATAAAAAAACTTTTTTTTTAATTTTGAATTTTTTTAGAAAAAGAAAAAAAAATTTAATTCTACTCCCCTCCCCCATAAACATCTGTGATAAATAGAAAAACAAATTAATTTATGTATGATTGATCAGATTTTGTTTTTGTTCTGTTACTTTTTTTTAATCGGGTAAAAATGTGATGAAAAAATAAATAAAAATTGTTTATATTACTTAAAAGTTTAAAATTTTATTATTTTGTTATTACAAACTTTCCTGCCAATCTAGTGTAGACTGATAAAAAACTTTTGCTGACCAGCGGTTGAAGACAACTGATTTAAGGTATATAAAAATGATATATCAAATGTAGTTTTATTTCATGCAATTAATACTTAAATAAAAATAATAAAAGAGGTTCACAAAACTAGATTACATTATAAGAAAGAGTTTTAAGATATTAATGAAAAAAATATTAAATAATACCTAAAAACCTTACTTGCAATTTTCATTTGCTTTTATTTGAGCATCACTGGCTGAATGATTTATCTGTAACCATGTTTTTACTGTAGGAGTAGGATCCCATTCCTTTAGAGATAGGCCAATTAGACTAATAATCATTATGTTTAACAACTGGTTTATCAAACTCTACAAAAAATTAGGTGTCAATTCTGCTGAACTGGTGCAAACCAGTTGAATACCATTACTGGATTAGATCTATATAATCTGTAAGTATGCAGTTTCAGACATGAAATTTATATGCATTGTAATCTTGTTGTAGAATATTTTTCATAATTTATTATTAAGATAAAATCAGTTTAACTAAGGAATGACTGCTATTCTCTTTAGAATGAGATGTTGTAATCTGGCTGTAACTTAATATTTATTGGCTATTAAGAATAGTCGGCAGAATACAGGTTGTCTGTAATTTAATTAATCGTTATTTAATATGATTATTAGTTGATATAGAAAATATATTACTGAATTAATACCAGTTATATATATATATAATGCTAACATTTTATGTTGAGATAGTAATACATAATTTCTAAAATATAACTTTTTACAGGATTAAAATTTTAAACAAATTTAAATGTTAATTCCTTTAGAAAATGTTCAAAACTAAATCTTTTGAAATTAATGTAGAAAAATATTTACCTTTTCAAATCTAAGTTTTCAGTGCTTCCTTTTCTACTTAAGACAAAGCTTTATATATACATTAGGGGAAGAAACAGATAATATAGAGCAATTGTCTGTGTATCACTTCTATTTATCTACTATATAAAGTGAGGATCTTATGACTGCATCTCTATAGTTTTAAGATCTAATAGATCAATTCTCTTTTTTTCTTCTTCATATATATATATGTTTTTTGAAGGACTTTAGACTTTTTAATTTTCTAACTTTATCAATCAAAGAGTTTTATATTGCGACAAGAACTATTGCATCTCCCAATTTTCATAAGCTATTAAACTCAATATTTCGTAATGTATCTCAGCTGAATTTTTTATGTCAACAATTGAAGTAATTTATTTTTAAATTTTATTAATTTTTATTACTTCCAAAGTGAATTGAATTTATTGATTTAATTTTATTATTTGAATTTATTTTTTTATTTATATTAATTTTTGGACGAAGTGAATGAAACTTATGAAATAATTTCAAAAACTAATGATTTTTTAAGAAAATAAACATTTTTACTATCATTAATAATACTTAATTTTATTACATATATGTATGTAAATGGACCATGTCCTGTACATGAGGGGTCAGATTGATTTGTGGTCAACATGTGTAGGATGATAAGGTTGGCACTAAGGTGGACTTTGATAATTCTATCCTCAGATTTTCATTGAAATGGACGGCTGAAGAGTTGTGGGGTAGAGTAGTTTGAAACCTGTCCATTAAAATATGAAGATTGGCTATCTTAATATAATCTGAGCCTTGATTGTATATTTGTGAGGAGATGATAATTTGGACTAACTGACAAGTTCTGGTTTAGCATGAAATACGGATATTAATAGTTATTTATTTTTTCGACATGTTTGTGATCAAGTGTATCAATGGTATGAGATAGCATGGATAGTTGAGGGTCATGCAAAAGTCTGAGTTCAAACCCCCTATAAAAGACATTATCATAAAACATCAGATAAATAGAAGATATTCATGTGTTTTATATGGGCATTATTTGAATAGTCATCACAAAATTCACTTTTAACTTTTATAATTTGTACCTTTCTATCTTTGTCCTTCTTGATTAGTCATATTCATTTATTAATGATTGATAATAAGTTAATTTAATATGAAATTTATAAATAGTTTCCTTTTCTCCAAAATGGATTCTACTTATAAAAAAAATAATCGATCTACTATTAACTTAAAAAAATTATTTTCTATTCCATTTGTTAAAAAATAATTGTAATATAATATTACTAGGAAATTTTGCAAAAGAAGTTTTTAAATTGCAACGATGTTCCTGGATAAAAGTGTGAACTGTGTTATTAAGGGGGAAAGATATATAATACAGAATGAGTGATTGAACACCAATATTTGATATAAAATGTATGTAAAATAAAGGAATAGATACTTGATAGATCTTAAATTAATAAATAAATATTCAATGTTAAATAAAAAATAAGCAATAAAAATAAATGGATAATACCCCTACATTAAATATTAATTCATGACATTGACTGCATTTTTTTATTATTATTATTTATATGTTAAAAATATATTTGCCTAATCTTATTATCTAATCATAATTACTTTTAAATAATAAATACTAATGTTTGAAATACATTTATTTTCTGTAATAAGAATGATGTTGAAATATATTAAATTCAGTTAAATTCTAGCAAAGCATATCATAATTTTCTTTTAAGACAATTCTTGTCAAGAGATGTTAATGTTTATTTTATTTTTCAAGAATTCTGAATTAACTTTTTTTTTTAATACTCCATAAATGTATATCAAACATAGTATGTTTTTATTTATACCTAAATTATAATGCCTAATGCAATAGAAATATCAGACTTTAGGGAATATGTACATAATAAATTAGTTAATGCACCCAATATATATTTATAACTAATCAAATCTTTTATATTCAGAGTCCATTCCTTGATAGTTTGTTGATAAATGATAAACGATCAACCAATATAAAAATTTTCCAGATCACCCTTGTTTTTTCTACATGTATTTCATGAAAACAGCTTCCATCCATCAAAGGAGCTAGAGGCTTCTAACACTTAACTACTCTTACAAAAATAATAATAAAGTTATATAAATAGTAAGTCTATCTACTGACATGGCATAGATCTTTAAGGGTTTCAAGCCTCTAGCTTAAATGACAAATGGTTATTGTTTCTTTGAAATATATATTGTAATCCCTCCCTTACACCAATTTTACATCATTAATGAGTAAATACCCAGGGCACCAATTCTATTGACAATAGAATAAGTTAATACTCTGACTCCATTTGAGTTACTATCAGGACTCTTTTAATAATGTCCAACTATAACTCAGCTTAGTGGTGGAGTTACAGAATACTATGATATATAAAATGTAAATCAGATGAAGGAAAGTATTATAATCACTAAAAATGAAATATCTATTCAGTTTCGTAATGAATAAGTGGTTGAAATGGATAAAGTCCCATGCATTCAAACTAATAAATTATAGCTCAAGCTTAACCTCTCCTATCATCCAAATACACTTTTGACTAATCACAATAATACTTTAAAAAATCAGAAGAAAGATATAACACAGTCAACTTTTATTGTATAATAAGTTTAAATTAAATGACTAAATTAATATTTACTTGGAAACACTAAGGAAATATCTCAGGGTTTTATTATATACTTATTTAAAAATTCATATTATATAACATCTAATAATTATCACCCTAAATGGTAATGATAGAATTGAGTATTGTTCTAATGAAGTAGCAATGAGATAATGAAAGAAACTGGATACCTTTTCATTTCAAATCATTATCCATATAATAACTGAATACATAACTTCCCATAAGTTCATCAAATAATTAAGCATTTCATATAATGTCTAGGTTGATAAAATAATGTCATCAGATCTGAATGTGTTTCTCATCAGATTCATGAAAAAGTGCAATTATATCATATTGGATATGTAGATGTGGAAATTAAGAATTTTAATGCCTATAAAAGTATGACTCTCAAAAAAGTTTAAAATTAATGAAACATTGATTACATTATTCAATTTAAATAAACATATTTATGCTTTTACTTCACATATACATGTGTTATTAGCTAACTCTAATATTCTTTACTGAACAAACCAACATTGGTCTGATTAAACAATACAATAGGGAGCCAATATGTAAGTTAAAGAGGTCACACTATCCTACAATGGCATGAAAGTCAAACAATTCTGACTGTCCAGAGAATAACTCTTTAATGAGTCAATTATACAATTCTATTAAATAGCTACATTTGTTTGTTTACTCATTCAAAACAAGGATGATTCATTCTGAGGATTTGATGATTAGTGTGATATGTTTTGAAATATTTATCCAAAAGTTGCAAACCCAGTGATAAATTCATAATCAATAGCATTTCATGTGTGCTTCTATATTATGCCACACATCATGATATAACTAACACAATTACATCCTGTTGGTTTGCTTATGAAATTAAGAAGCAAAATATAATATGGATGATACCATAGACCAGCCAACAATTATAGTACTACTTTGGCTGTAGATATCCTATAAAATAAGCTAATCCCATCCTTATTTTAACTGACAAACTATATTACACATAGCTATGACTATATTATATAAAAAATTCTTAAATGGACACATGAGGGGCAAGAAGACCTTCTTAATTCTAATAATCTAATGACAAATATAGTGACTCCCTAACCTTACTCAGAGTTCAATATTAGTGTAGACTCAGTCTCATCACTAAAAATAAGGGAAATACAATGCTTTACTTCTTATAATATCATCATCATAATGCACAAATATCTAATCTAGGAGATATAATCCACTCATAGTAAATATCTAAATAAACTAAGGGAGAGTTTTTTCAATCCCTGATAATATAATATATATCCTTAACTATTTCTTGCCTCATAGCTGCTTAACATATTTCATTCTAAACATTAAAAAAAAATTCATTCGTAGATAGATACCTAATTCTTTCACCTCTTTTGGCATATTACATAATCTGAAACTGATCAGGAAAATGTGAATCAAACAACCATAAACTTAACAGTTATATATAGTGGATCACATAAAATAGCCACACACATGCATAAATAACAATGCACAAAATAATTTCAAATCATGTTCATGACATAACTGCTATTACAATAGTAATTAATAAATCGAAAATAAAATTTTAATTTGTGATGAACTATAACTGTTTTAAATTTGAAGTATACTGATTATTATTATATTGACCTCATCATCTCTGACAACACAAAGATAAAACAACACTTTTGTGTATTTACCCCCCTCCTTTAAATCAATTACTGCTTCATGATAGCAGATAAACACTTTTACCACTAACATAAGTGCATAAAACCTATAAAAAAAAGTTACATCTAAATAACAATCAATTACCCAGTATAGTACTTTCATATTATATGTGTCTGAGATGATCTTGGAGCAAAGAAACAACATATAAGACAAATGAATTGAATCTACCTATCTACCCTATACTGACAATAAAGAAATGATTAAATCTTCTTTAACAAGAAAATAGAAGTTCATTTATTTATACAGTCTACGAAAATAATGGCAATAATTACAAAATAAATAAATATTAGTAGACATATATATGAATTCCTGCAGGATGGACAATACACATTTTGAATCCAATTGAAGGGCAATTTCAAAAATTCTTAGCAACAGCTAACTGAGATAGCTGACAAAATAGCATGCAAATATCTAACTCTGTTTGAACTCAATAATGTTAGTTCCATAACTCATCTAATATTGTAATTTTTCATTATCCATATTTGTAATGTATCACCCATATTTAAACTCATTTCATAAATAGTGTAACACAGGTATTAATTAGTTTAATAAATGTCTTGAGAAAATATTCAATATTTCTTTTTTTTTTCTTTTTGATTATGATAAATTAATGCTTACTGCTGCAGATTTTTAATAATGTTTTATCATTTAATTCACTGGTAATTACATATTTTATGACTCAGCAATAAATTTTATAATTTTTTTCAGGGAACACTAGTTTTCACAAATTAACATGATCTATAATTGTATTTATCTGGGTGTTCATAATAACTTGTCAGAGGCCACCCATTAGATGAATAGTTTATCAATTTATGATATTCATTTAAGTATACACAATTGTTTAAACAAAAATATTTGTTTATAGGTTGAATACAAATGAGGGGAACAATGCGTAAAATATACACATATAATATTCATGCTCTTCTACTTAAGTTATATGTACATTTAGTACACATCCATTATCCATTAGTTTTATATAAGCCACACATTCAATTCTTTAATCCTATAAGATATGAATGGTTAGATACAATTCTTGCCCAATAATAATTTATAGCATCATATACTAAGTTGGATACACATACTTTCTTTTGAGTTTTACCTTTATACAGATAGAATAAATTTTTAGTCTAGAGTCTAGGAAGTGTTTGTTACAAAGTTCTGCATAACCTTTCTCATAAAATAGCAAATTTCACACAATTCCATTTTATTATTAATACTAAAGATTGAGATTATATAAGTCAAATTTGAGTGATAGATGCACATATACATTTTAAACAATGATATTAAATCTAAAAGTTAGTTGATTGAAAGATAATGTGATATACCTTGCTTGGAGTCGACTATGTTCTCATTCTTTCTTTATTAAGAAATTTTTTTTCTTTAGATACTAGTTTTATACAAAAATATATATATATATATACTTGAAGATCAACCGACTTGACCTTCAGAAGACGGTGATTGCAACTACCATGTAGAGACAGAAAAAAAAAACAATTAAAAAAAATTCTTTTTTTATTATTGACTATTGCTTAAATATCTATTTTTTCCACCAATCCAGATGTCACTTCTCCCAAAGGTCAACCGCAAGAAGGTTAATCACACCCTTTGCACTAAGATAATTAGCTGGAAATATTCAAGAACTTTTTCTCTCTTGAAAAAGAAAAATCATTTCTGACTTCTAAATAATATTAATCAAATCGAAGCAAAAATACATATATTCTCTACATTTCTAGAATAATAATGCAAAAAAAAAATAATTTAGCAAATAAAGTAGTTGACTGTGTATTTGGTCTGCCCAACAATCCATCAGTCCATCAACCTATTAATTACTTAAAATGCATTTGAATTGGTTGTCAGAGATATCTATTATAAATTTACATAGTTCACTGTAAAATATAGTAATTGGTACCATAATTAAATATATGAATGAAAGATGAAGCTGTAGGGTGGCACAAAGACACATGCACACAAATATGCCACAATATAAACACTAAACCAATCTGATCAAAGAGAAGCTTAAATGATCACCATTCAAATATACTACAATAACCATGCTATGGACTAAAATATTAATGAACAAATAAACCAGAAAATCACTAAGCAAATATCAACCACTGTCTCAGACAAATAAAATCACACTAACAGTTCCTGGGACAAGCCACCCTCCTTCTATCATCAAATATTCATCAAGAAATACTAAATGTTTTTAAAACTTCTAAACAGCATCTGCAAGTAATTTCTCCAAACAAGGTTATGGATCTTTAAAGTAAATCTATTTAAAATGTTCATGTTATTTCATTTGTTAACTGGTTACTACTGACACAATGTTATTTACTTAAAATGTGTTCCTTGTGCCCATTTAGAAGGTCACAATATACATATATAAGACATATTTTGCAGGTTCATTCGTGTTAAAAACTTTAAATATTGATATACTGACATTTTGACTTGATCACACAAGTCATCCACTGGGTATATATATAGTTTAATATTGTATTTAATGTTTCACAATTATCTAAGGTAAATAAAATATTTTTGGGTTAAATTATTTTGTATTAATTTCTGGCATTTAACAAAATAATTTTCATTATTGTGAAGGTCAAGTTCTTAAAGAAAAATTTTTAGATCTCAAATAGTATTTGACCTTCACAATGAAGAAAGTTATTTCATCAAAATATTGGAAATTAATACAAAATAATACATGGATTAACACAAACTATATATATATATAAAATATGTATTATATATATATTAATACAAAAATGGGTTAATAAGAGAATCTGAAGTTACAATGTCCCACAATTCGATAGCATTTGTAACAGTACCCCACATTAGAGCAAATTATGAGATGAGAAGCCATCACCATCCCTAAATAAACAACATATAAAATTAAATATAAAAGGAATGAACATGAGAGATTATCATAGAACTATCTAAAAGTTCACCAGCATTACATAAAATTATTAATGATTCATCATCATGAATGATCCACAGTAAAAAATATATCAGTAAATCTTGTGGCTGTATTTGAAAGAGGTCCACTATAGACCAGGATAATTATTTAGCCATTGTCAAACCTAGGATAGGAATACAAACAACAATTATCTAGATGCACCATATTTAGGTGCTATCCCATCAAACTACAATAATAACTCAAATAATGCTGAGATATTATAAAAACATCCTGACCATCCTCAATGCTCTGGTCACTTATAAGCATTAATGTATTGACCAACTATAATTTCTAAAGAAATAATAAATAAAATGAAATGTAGTGCATGGACATTAAAAATACCCTTTTGTGCCAACCAGGATCATCATCATCTGGACTAAACATAACTCCTGATCCATATAACTTATGTACAAATCTAACTCAGGAAGCAAGAATTCTATAAACTATTACTGTGAACTAGTGATAATTAAATAAATAAAGCAGTTTTATTACCTATTATAAATAAATTTTATTGGAATCATTTTAAAAAAATCCTAGAATATTAAGCTGTCTTAAAATAAAGTCACACTCCTTGCAATTTATGAAACAGGAATGGAATAAAGGAATTAAAACTAAAACAATATTTTAAAAAAAATTATTTGGTAATTAATTGATTAACAATAAACATAAAAATTGCATAATAGTATGAAATTTTAAACATTTATTTCATCAAAAATATATTTTTTTATAAAAATTATAATCAATCAGATAATTTCTATTCATAAATTAACTTTTAATTACTTAAATTATTTCTTTAAAATGAGTAATATTTGGAAAAACAACATTTTCAAAATCAAAGATAACAAACTGCTTTAGCTTAATTAGCCTTTTGTTATGCTTTTAGAAGAGAAAATGATATGAAATGAGAAAAACATGATTTAAAAAAACTTAAAATTTACAAAAAAATAAATTTTCTAAAAACTATTTTATAATTTTAAAGAGGAAATTGATTGGATCAAAAAAAGTTTCACAATTTAATGAAAATATTTAAAGTTATCAATTCTGACAAAAAAAAGAAAGATTACTTTTATATAAAAACAAATCTTTTTTTCTATTAATAAAAATACAATGTGCAGACACATAAAATACCTTTAACCATAGCTTTATTTTTTATAAAGTCATTTCCAGTTGCATTTTCCAGTTTTTTCTAATTGAGTTTCTTCTTAAAGACTTCTAGACATGTGTATGATTAATTTGCCTTTTTCTTGGTTTGCAGTAATTCCAGGTTAAAATATAGCAAATTTTATTCATTGGGTTTTCTACTTGAATTTCCAGGTGACACTAACACAGACAGAGACTAATGTTCTAGAAGCCTTCAAGGAGAAAACTCAACTGGACCTGAAAATTATAATTGGGAAGGATTCTGCAGAAGTAAAATGGTTTAATAAAGTATATCCCAGCTTTTGTGGGAATGTTAATGGACAGATAAGCATGACTAACATTAATTTTTATTGTAGTGAAATAAAATTGGCTAAATCAAAACAAAATATCAAAAAAGGGGTTCAACTCAATTTTATTTCCCATATAAAACAGGAGTAAAGTAACCAGTTGGCTATATAGCTGCATTCAAAATAATTAAATAGTTGGCAGCACCTTCCTCATGTTTAGTTTAGGGCTATTTAATTAATGGATAAAATATTTAATTTCCCCATGCATATTTTTCTATAATAATAATGGGCTGAAATTAGATAAATATTTTATTTTCCATCCCACATGATATTAGGAATATTCTAGACTATTTTTTTAGATAATTATCATATCTTCGTTTAATTATAATATGCATATTTTAATATATATATATTGTAAATTGTAAATGTTGGTAGAAGAAAGAAAAAAGTATAAATTCATATAAATAATTTCTTTTGTTTTCTCTTCAGTAATTTTATTTAATTATTTGTTGTTATTAATTTTTTTTAAAAAAACACGTACCAAGAGAAAAAAAGAAACTTGTTTAATATTTAATTTTAATCTTAAAAGAAGGATAAATTTTTATGTTTAAGAATATTTTTTTTAAAAAATAAGATTTTAATACTTGGTAAATTTTATTTCTAATCAGAGTTGTTGTTTTTCTTTTTTATTTCATATCGTTACAAAAAAATCGATTATCTTGTTTTTCCTTTTGCAAGAAATTTTTTTTTAATTAGAAAATAATGTCAAGAAATTTGTGTGTTAATTTAAGTTCTTGGCTTGGTTTTTCAATGTCAAAATTTAAGGGAGGAAATATCTAAACAATTGTATTTATAAAAATTTATCTGATTTTTATAAAAACTATCAGATTGGAGACAAATTGTGATTAGCTTGTAGTTAAGATTATTATAGAAAAAAATTGGATTGTGATCAACTGAGAAGATCCAAGTGTCTGGTAAGAAAAGATTTCTAACATAGCTGTTGAAGAGAGAGAGCAGCCAAGTCTTAATTGAGCTAATAAAAAAAGAAGCAGGAGTCAACTAAGCTATTGCATAAAATATCAGAAGTTTTAATCAAGTTTTTATCATATTATGAGTTCAGTCATAAAAATGGTTTTTATAATAAAAACCATGTGCTAAATTCAGCTAAAAGTTAGACATCATTGTCCTCCATGTAACCTGCCTTCACTGGAATAAAAATGTAGAGAAAAAGAAGTTATAACCTTGTCTTCAATCAAGATCATGAGTTTCTGTCTGTATTAGTCTCACCATTTACCAATGGATAAAATTTTCTATCTTTTTAACCTGAAATTATGGCACCCCCCCCAAAGACAAATGAATATCATGCACATGTTTAAGAGCCTTCAAAAAGAAAAAAAACTCAACTGGAAAAACTTGAAATTATAATTGGGTAGGACTCCACAGAAAAAAATAAATCATGACTGAAGGTACTTTTTGTGTGTTCACACTATATTTTTATAATAGAAAAAATATGCATGGGAAAATTAAATATTTTCCTCATTAAATAAATAGACCTAAACTAAACCTGAGGAACATGCTGCCAACCATCTAATTATTTTTGATGCAACTTGAAAGTCACCTGGTTACAATTATAGAGAGAGTATGAAAAGGAATGACATGGAAAATTTTGCACCAGATGATAGCTTATAAATTTATAATAAACTAGTAAGTAATGTGTTGCTTTGTAAATCTCAAAAAATTTAATTGGTTAAACATATACGCATTTACAGAAAATATTTATAAAGTAATAAATTCAAAATTGTCATAACATATTAATAATTTATAATTCAATATCATTTTAACAAAATTGATAATTCATCAACCTGAATCCTTTTTGTATGACTTACAGGTTATATTAGTGCTAGATATGAATTTATTTGCACAATTGTTAAAATGATTCTAAAAAGTATGATTTATAAGTTATTCCTATAATATGTGCATTTAGAGATTATTATTTCATAAATGTTATTACATATTTTCAGTGCTACATATTTAATAACTGTTGTTTGTTTACAGGATTATTAAAATTATTACATATATGAATGTTTTAAGCCAGTAAACATCACATGATCATTATTTCTTAGGCACTGAGTGGGAATACATATAGAGTTTTGCCTGTTTTAATATATGAATGTTGTAATGTAAAAGAACTATGAAAATATTACAACAGTATTGAGAAGTATGCTGCAGAGAACAGTTTGATATATGAATCTAAATGTGTTCTAGTTTTTTAAATTATAAGCTATACAAATTTTAAAAACTACTGAACTAATTTCAGACCTCTCCTTCAACAATGACAGGCTTTTCAACAAATATTAATTTGATCAAAATCTACAAAAACAAAGACAAAATAGATTTAATTTTAAGGCAGTTTGTAATTTGCTTTTACTAAATGTTTTTATATATGTAAATAAAGGTATTTAAACTTTGGATTTTTCAATCTGTTCATTTCCACTCTATCTCAAGCAATCAATACACTTGACCACACACATGTGAAAAAATACCCAATCCCTAATATATGTATTTCATACAGAACCAGAACTCATCAGTTGGACCAGATGATTATCTCCCACACTTATATATAAACAGTGCTTGGTTTATATTAAGATAATTCCATAAACTTTAATGGATAGATTCCAATCTTTTATCCTTTTCCAACTATTTTCCAATCCATTTCATTAAAAACTGGCTATGGAATGCTCATGTCAATCTAATCCCTTATATTATTAACATTATGTATCCATATATATTATTAGGAAAGATGGGCTGAAATTATACTAAAATGTACTCTGTTTTCCAAGCACCATGGAATTCTAAGGCAATATGTAATTTGATTATACTGAATGTTTTTTATATATGTAAATAGAGAAATTTGAACTTAGGATTTTTCAGTCTATTTATGCAACTGATACATATTACCACCCACATGCAAAAAAGATACATGATCCCCAATATACATATTTTATCCAAAACCAGCACTCATCAATTGAGCCAGATTATAATCTCCCATACCTATATACAATCAGTGCTCTGTTTATATTAAGATAACAATTCCTCAAACTTTAATGGACAGGCTTTAATCTTCTCACCCTTCCAACTATTAAACCATCTATTTCATTGAAAAACTGATGATGGACATTCATACCCATGTAGACATTACATCAACATAACTCCTCATATTATCAAAAATTATGTATCTCTCTCTGTTTCTCTCTCTCTCTCTCTCTCTCTCTCTCTCTATATATATATATATATATATATATATATAGAGATATATCTCCTTTTAATATATATATATATATATATATATATTAAAAGGAGAGAGAAAAGATGATCTTATACTAAGGTGTAATTCCTTGCCTTTTTTATTAATATATATGAATACATGATGTCCAATAGTAAGTAATGTCTAAATAGGTATGACTATAATATCAAATGCAACAAGTGCTTTGGGTGCTCCATCATCAATTTTTCAATGAAATGGATGGTCAAATATTTGGGTAAGAAGATTGAAGCCTGTCCATTAAAACTTGAGGAATTTCTATCTTAATATAAACCAAGAACTGATTGTGTATATGTGCAAAAGATTATGATCTGACTAACTGATGAGTGCTGATTCTGAATGAAATATAAATATTGGAAATCATGTATGTTTTTTGCATGTGTATGCGGTCATCATTTTTTATTATAACATTATTTTAACATCTTGCAATGAATTATTAACATTATTAAAACTATAATAAAAAAAATTATTATGGAAGCTTTATATGTTATTATTTAAAAGCACTCTCCATAGGACAATTTGAATTAAGTTTTAAATCTTTATATTAGAAAAGTTCTAAATTCTCAACATTAAGCTAATTGAAAAATTGAAGTTATTAATTGTTTTATGTATCACTAAGTGTCCTGACTATCATGGTTTGTATATTATTTCTTTAAAAATTTTAAAGACTGAAAGATAAGATTATGATCAACAATATTTATATAGTTTTATCTTCTTTTTTTTATTTCTTTATTTTGGGGAAGAAGTTTTGTATATTTTATGGCATGTTAAAATTTTTAAATATATTTAAACTTTTTTAAAAAAAAAAAGTTTATCCTATTGCAATCATTTTGTTTTTGGCTAATAAAATATTAAAAAATCATAGGTCTTCTTTTTTTGTAACTAAGAAAATTATACTAATTTTTAATACTTATAATAAACTAACAAAAAAAAAGAAAGCAAATTCATAGCCAATCAGAATATATTGAATACTTGCAAGCAATTTTTAAAAGTCTTAAATCTCAAGACAATTAATAAATTGACTGTCTAAACAAATATTGAGCAGTCTCAGTGTGAAACAGTCAAACTTATTAATAATGCATAAATGGAGAAAATAGTTCTTGAAATAAATATAAATGTGTTTAGTGTTGAAATTAAAGTGAGTAAAAATTACGGAAATTATATCCATTTAAAAATGAAATACAGTAAGTGTAAGCATATAAAAAATAATCCAAATTTTATATACATATTTTTAATAAGATAATGAAAACCTTTTAATTAATATTAACAATATATAAAATTTCATGTCGTAGCCCAATTTTTATTAAAAAAAATATTGTTTTAATTTTAATATAAGGTGTAATGACTATACCAGCTGAAATTAAATGTCAAATACCCCACACTCCAAAACATTAAGTAATTTCCACTATGCCTCAGGTGAATAAATATACAAATGTTCGAATTTCAAACAACTAGTCCAAAATATATCTCTTGAACTATAGGCGCAATGTTGTTATATATTGAAATACAGACTTTTTCAAAAAGAATGTGAAATTTAAATTAGCAATGATCTTAAATTACTCATAAACAAATGTTTAACATGCATATACAAAGAAAAACGAAACATTAGTCTTTTTAATTCTTACACAAATATATAAGAAACATTCCCAGTACATACTTATAGCCGAAATTAAATATCAAATCACTCTCCCAGTTGCACTCCCTGTAAATAAATATATTGAAGTCTGAATGTCAGTCAAATTTCACTCTCTTTGTTTAAATAAGTCGTAGATCAATAATTAACATCATGGCAGCTTCCAATTCAAGAGATACCTGTTAGACTGTCTGTTTGAGACTTGGACTTTTATATGTTTATTTACAGAGTGTTTGGCTAAAATTACATAATGTTTCAGAGAGTGATTTGATATATGTGAGATATTATGTAAAGTAATTATTTCAATAATTACAATTATTTCTAAAAATCTATATTAAAAATTACAATTTGCTTGATTATTATATATAGATCCAAATGCATAAAGAAAACAAAGTAATGTGAATAGGATTCTTGGTTTTTAATGGCTTTTTGTTTTATACTATTCAAAAAAGTATTTGGATATTTGTTACAAATATTTATCTATAACAGCATATTTATATACATACACACAATATATATATATATATATATATAATTGTAGGGATTTTAAACACAGATGGTCAAGCTCCTTTCAGCCATTCACTTTATCTCATGCAACCAATATACATCACTACACACATATGAAAAAGATAAATGATCCCAATATACATATTTTGTGCTGAACCAACACTCATTAATTGGTCCAAATCATCATCTCCCACACACATATATAATCAGACCAGTTTATATTAAGATATAAAGTCTTGAAAGTTTAATGGACAGGCTTCAATCTACTCCACCTTCCAACTTTTCAGCCATCCATACCATTGAAAATCTGAAATACCCAAATCCCTTGTTGATGCCAATATTATTATCATGCCCATGTTAACCTTAAGTCACTCTGATCCCCCATGCATAGGATCTTGTCCACTTAAATACACAAAAAAGGGATGGTCAGGAAACAGACTAAATCTATAATATTATACAAATATAATTTAATATATTAGGAGTTTAGATAAAATTGTAGGGATTTGAACACAGACTTTCAAGATATTTTTAGTCATCCACTCCATCTCATATAACTGACACACATAACCACATCATCAGATTTTCAATGGTATGGATGACTAAAAAGTTGGAAAGTGGGTTAGATTTAAACCTGTCCATTAAAGTTTCAAGATTTGCTATCTTAATATAAACTGAGCATTGATTACATATGTGTGTGGAAGATGATAATATGAATCAACTGATGAGTGCTGATTCAACATGAAATACATATATTGGAGATCATTTATCTTTTTCACAAGTGTGGTGTCATGTGTATCAGTTGTATGAAATGAAGTAGATGGGAGAATGGAGCTTGAAATTCTGTGTTCAAATCCCTTACAAATACATCTAAACTTCAAGTATATTAAATTATACATGCACACACAAAATCAGTTTCTCATTATGTGATTTATTAAGCAAATAAATTGCTTACAACAACAAAATATAGGAATTGCCAAACTATGAGGTAATTATAATTAAATAAAGAAAATTAATTAATAAAAATATATATATATTTTTAATAGACAATGAATGCTTAAAACATACCACTCCTACATTTAAAATGACATGCAAAAATAAAAATTATTACATATAATTTTTTTTTACATATTCTATGTATAAGGAAGCTTCTATATAGTCACAGGATTTATTCATATGTAAAATATATGTTCACTTAATGCATACTATAAAAATATAAAGACATATAGACAGTGTGTATTTATATATATAAATATAGATTTGAATCTAGAATAAATGAAATTTTAGTTCCAATCCATCTTAAGATTTTTTTTCCCAACTGACCCATAGTCAACTTATTTAATCATCCAATATTAGCCAGTAAATAAAAGCTACATATTTTTAGCAGGTTAAACAAGCATTAAAAACTTTCCCAACTAGCCTACAGTCAACTAATTTAATCAACTAACATTGGTTAATAAATGAATGCTAAATATTCTTAGCAGGTTAAACAGAAATTAAAAAACTTTACACAGTATTAACTCTCTCCATACAAAACTGTCACCCAATGAGAATCATAGTAAATGGTGAATGCTAAAAGATTTGTGCATCAAAATCCCTATCTAGTGCTTATATCTCTAGAGTAGTTATTAGCTTATTACATTCATTAATGAGAGACATGGTATATAAGATTCATGAATCTAGATCTATGGATTTAATGACTGTGGTCATTAAAAGCTAAAGACATAAAACTGCATAGAAACAAAACTGTGGTCGTATTTGTATGACTATACAAATAAATTAGCTTAGAGTGAAAACATTATTGTGTTTTCAATTTGGGTTTATAGCTTTATTGTTAATTATAAATGTAAAAGATAAATGCTGGAGGATTGCATTAGAGGCAAAGATCTAGGTTCAGTTCTCACAGATTCCATGGCTTCTCCCTAATCAAAGCCATAAGCTAGAAAACATTCTGGGGATATTGGATGAATGGGCCCTAGATAGGAATTTTGATGCACAAACCTTCTAGCATCCATTGAGTACTATGACTTATGCTGGGTGAGATTGTGTAATATAAAAAAAAATAATGGTCATGTCATGTTTTAGTGGTTTAATTGATAAAGGACTTAAATTTTGATCATTAGCAGTTTACAAATGGGATGAGAAAGTTTTAAAGTGCTTTTATCCTATAGTGGATTATTTGAAAACTTTTTTATTTTTTACCTATATATTTCTTTGGAATTAGGAACTTACATGTTGATCAAGTATGAAAACATTTTAATCTGAATTAATCTATCTTCAAAAATAGAAATAAAAATTATTCAAATTATGATATTTTTGATAAATGTATATAAATATTAATTTGGATCTTGAATAAAAATGTGAAATGCAAATGCACTGATGGCATTCAACAGTGGTGTTTTTGAAAATATTATGTTTAATAAGAAATAAAGTTAAAAACATAAAAAAATCCTTGTAATAAATAGCTCATTGTACAGCTTAATAAGCTCTCATAATGAAACAATGAAGAAGGCAATACTAGCCAGTTGTCAGATGATGAACATTTGAGCATTTATGTTTTATCTGCTTTTTTTAAGTATAGATAGATAGTAATTTATTAACCAATATTAGATGGTAATCTGTATTAGATATGGATCAGTTATTTAGGACAACTTCATCGGAGTTTTGAACTCTAAAACATAGATATGGCAGGCAAGTGCACTATCTCTGCACAAATCAGATTAATTTCCATCGTTTTCCCCCTATATTTATTTAAACAAAAAAAAATGTTATTAAGAATTAAAAAAATACTGAAGTTTATTACTCTCAAGCTAAGTTTATATTATTTAAACATACTTTTCAAATTCCAGAAATATGATAAGGTAAAAAAAGCTATATAAAAAAATGTGTCAAAAGTATCTTTGGTACTAGAAGAAAAGCTTATTACCCAATAAAAAAAGAATTGCATAATGAAATGTGTGGAAAAAGTCTATAAAGAATTATATACTTATAAAACCAAAGTAGCCTCTATATTTACAATGTCATCTTTTGAAATGACATTTATTTTTAAAAGAAAAAAATAGCACATATAATTAAATCTACAAATAATGAAAAAAAGTTTCAGAAAATGATAAAATAGTTTATTATATTAATTGAAAGAAGCAGGTTAATAAAATAAAGAATTTGTTACAAAATTATATACATATGTTTGTATGATAAAGATATGTAGATGATTGAAAGAATTTAACAAGAATATTGATATTAAATAAAAGTGAAAAGAAAAATATTAAAAGTCAAGATTTATCTATTTTTTGTCTGCTTTTTACAAGAGTATTTTAAATCATTTACAGAGAACTCTGGACTCTTATCAATAAAAAAAAAACAAGTTAAATTTTAAAATGTTTATAATATGTAGCCAACATTCTGATAATAATAGCTGCAAGAACAACTTTTTTCATAAAGGGTTCTAGGTGCAATTATTTTTTAGAGTCCCAACACAATTTCAAATAAAATTTTTTTTAGATGTAAATAGGCATATCACTATCAATTAAAAGGTTTATAATTTTTAAGCATAAAATAACACCATAAATCATAAATATATGTATTACATCTATTGTTAAATATAACACATAAATACTTTTATAAATAATTTAAAAATAGACTTACCTTTGTATATAAAAAGTTTATAATTTTTAAACATAAAATCATATCCATAAATAATAAATATATTATTAAATATAACACACAGTCACTTTTATAAATAATTCACATTTAAATAAAAAAAATATTTTGATAAAGAAGTTCTCATTTTTAAAATATTTTATTTTTATTGCTATTTCATTGACAACGTTAGTGAAATATTAATTTCACATTTCTCTCTACTCAATATAGCTAAAGTATCAACCGATCTTCACATATAAAAAGCAAAGCTAATTTTTAATAATCTTTTAATTTATTTAAAAAAATGTTCAGCACTTGAAATTACAATGAACAATGTGAAAATTTTTTACGGACAGTTAATATATTCAGGAAAAAAAAACTCATTATAATTGTTACCTAACATACATATTTTAAATAGATACATATATTGTAATATACGATGGATATAGTTTACATTTTCATTCAAATTCAATTCCTTTAATGATAATATTTCCTAAATAAAATTTTTGTCTACATTGTTTTCATGAAATGTGACAAAATGATATGGCAGTTTTTTTATTTTTTCTTTTCTAATATTTTTATAATCTTATTAATTTAAAATATGAAATAATTTCAGGTTTGAACCACTAAACATCACATGACTACCATTTCTTATGCTTGCTCATAACTTATTAAAACAGGCAAAACTCTCCATACAGTAGTACCACCCAGTGCCAGAGTAATCAATGGATGCCAGAAAGCTAGGTGCAGTGATCTCAGATCCAAGGCTCCTCACTGATGAAGGCCACAAACCAGAAACTAGTCTGGGATATTGGATGAGTAGGCACTAGATAGGGATTTTATGCACAAATCTTCTGGCATTCATTGATTACTCTTGCATGTCCTTTTGCCTGTTTTAATTTCAGGTTTGTTTTGAAAACTTTCTGTCAATTGTATATTATCAATTAAAACAATAAAAAATTATTTCTAAATTCTTTCATAGGACACTTTGACACTTCATCTTCTGCCTATTCTGAAAATAATCTTTTCTTTTTGCTAATTCATTTTGAGAAAAACTATTTGAAGTATTCACTTTATGTAAGAATTCTTTAAATTATGAACTAAATATTTAATATTTCATTTTTAATATTATTTGTTCAAATAACTACTAAATAGATTACAATTGTTTTTGTTTGCAATAATTTGTTAAACTCATTTATTTTAAACAGTACACACTCAATACATATGACATTGTTTTTAATGGGTCTCATAAACTTTATGCCTAAATATATATGATTATTATATGAATATTTTTTTAAAAAAATATTTGTAGTTAACTTTAACTGAATCAATTTGTACTTCCCAGTGAATAATATATAATGTTTTAAATGTAGTATTTGCATGTTTTTTTATAATAATTACCAATTTTTTACAGAACCAGAAGAAAAAATTCAAAACAAAATTACATAATTCCAAATTACTTTTTACAATATTGTACCAGTCGAAAAACCACCCACACCAACAAGACCCAAACTCAAAGTCGGATTCAAACTCAGCCGAACCAAACTTAATTCAAACCCAACTCATGAGCTCAGATCAAATCATTGGATGATATATATCAATGGTACATGACTATGCACCAAGAAACTAGCTCAATGGATGATGATGATTTGAGACCCCGGATCTGACTTTATGAATGTACAATAAAATAACTAAGGATATTTCTAAGTCAACTCATATATGTATATGTTCGGGTTGCCAATACAGATAGCGAGGATTAATATTAAATACTGTATACTATTGAATAATAAAGAAAGTTAAAAAACCAAATGTGTTAATAAAATGTTTAATAATAATAATAATAATTTTGCTCAACTTTTAGATTATGATTATATAGATTACCTCTAGTCTTTAAACGGAATTTATAATTTACAATAAGAGTGGCAGTCCTTATTATATGCCAATAAATATTACACAACATTATAAGAGGATTATACGTGTCTATGCCCCGACGAGAAAATAAAGGTAGATAAAGATATTTGGCTGTGACAGAAATTATGATTCTAATTCTAAACGAAAGAATGTGAGATTCATTTCCACATTTGGAAATTAATTCATGAAGAGCAAGATAAGTATTTAGGGCACACGTTTAATATTTAATAGAAAACTTATTTAATTATAAATGAATGTGAATTTGTTCGACTTTAAATAAAATCAATTCATCATGATTTACGAGCATGAGAGTGAGCTTTACTGGAACTGAGAAGTAAACGGTACTGACGACTTATGAGCTATAAAAATAAATATGAAAAATAATGGTTTGTCGGTGATTTGAGAAAATAGCAGGGCGGCTTGTATTTGACAAGTCTTTGATGCCCTGTGAAGGATCCCTAGAACACAGGGAAAACCAGGCCGTCTCGTAACCATGAACCTTTGGTGTTCCAATATAAATGAGTGAGGGAGGAAGTGCTTTCTTCCTATATAATTAAAATAACATGAAGATCACTGATGACAAGCTTATGAAGCATTAGATGGTTCGCGACTGCAGCGTTCGGAAAATGATGACTTGGTAATCATCGTGTTTAAATAATAAAACCCATCTTATATAAAGAATGCCCTATGTGATGACCTGATCAAGTTAAATTAAAGTCAAACATGCTTTAATCAAAAAGTACTTAATGCAATTAGAAATTATATTAATTATACCCCAAACATCTTGCCCTCCCTGAAAATTAATAGAAAGTATAAAATTTGAATTAGAATATATTCATTTACTTTTCTTTATCGACCTTTAATAAAACATTTTAAGATTATGAATAAACTAGATAAAATAGTCGGGGGCATAGGTTAGAAACAGAGCTAATAATTTATTATTAACCATTAATAAAAATAGCAAAATTGTATAACTCCTTTAACTCAATAATTAATAGAACTGTCTTCAATTAGTTCCAATGGCAAAAATTACTAGAAAACTTGATATTATATTATTTTTATGAGGTAAGTGTAATGAAAGGAATTATTATCGAGTTGAAGTTTTACTGGCATATAATAAAAATAAATAGCATTAATAATTATTCAATAAATATATAATAGAGTTGGTAAATGAACTGCCATCATAAGAAAAGAGAAAGTTAACAAATATTAAATTTAAAGACTAGAGATAGATAGAAATAGAGAATTACTTTTTTTTTTACAGATTAAAACATTATAACATGAGAAGAGCCTTTACAGTAGTTAATTTAAAAAGTGGTGTAAATAAAGTTTGGAGACTGGCCAGAAAGTAGCAGTTCCTTTAAGAAAGATATTACCATTTCTTCCTTGGCTGGTTCCTGAATTTACATGGCAGAGTCCGATTGTGTTGAAACGTAGGTGCGCATTTTGTAAATTATTTGAATGGCATTTTGATTGATTCTTTCAGGTTTTAGCAGCAAGATTGGTGTGGAAGAAGTTTAGTTTAGCAGCTATGTTAAAAATTTTCTGGGGACTTTGGGCCCAGTGGTCAGACTCCCAAAGTTTATTCCCTCACCATGATGGAGACACTATTGAAATTCATAATTTTAAAGATGCACAGATTCTAGTAACACTTCTTTAAAACAAATATGGCTTCCTTCTCCAAACTTTTCCAGGCTATTTATACTGTCCTCAGGTTTCCCTCCTATTCTAGATGCCTTCAGGCTAATGCTTCTTGATTATCAAAATTACAAATTTTTCTAATTGATTTTAGATACATTCCTTCGATAATGCTTTCAAAGTCATTAACTTTGAATTCATTTTCTAATTAGAAATGAATTTATAAATCTAAAAATGATTTTAATTAGGAGCCATCCTTACAATTTAAATTATTATCTTTTTGCTAATTAATAAAACTTTCCCCATTGTCTTTGAAAAAGGATAATCTGAGAGCTTATCGAAAGAATGTAGCTTTTAACCACTAAAATTTGAACAAACTGTTTAAAAGTAAAGTAAAACATTCCAATGCAATGAAACTTTATAACGAATATATATATTTAAATATTTATAAATATATATGCACAATCCACGCAATTATAATATATATAAATTCATGAATAATTTTATCATGAATTTATTAAGGATATTGATTAGTTTGAATATTAAAATAATTTTTAATACTGTTTTTTTTAGGAAACTAGTGTGTATTGAATGTATAAAGCCCCATTGCATTCAAAAATTCATGGTTAGTACTAGGGTTTGAAGTGGGCTACATGTGAGATATTATGAAGCTAGCATCAAACTTAGATCCAACTGCTTCATTTTTTTCCACTTCAAAAAAAAAAACAATGAAAAAAAATCTTTTTACTTATATTTGATACATTAATATAACTTTACTTAATTAATTGGTAGACTATGGGAGAACAGCATGAGCGTGAATACTATCATCTGTACAACTACACAAATTATACATGTCTCGTTATGATCATGTTTAATAATATACTAGCTCATACTAAATAAGTCCATTAAATCAGGTCTCATTGTCTTTACGGTCATGTCAGTCTGTCACCTATATATATATATATATCAATCCCTACACTTAATAGTTGTCCTATTGTTTCCCTGGATCAGGTGGTCCATGTGATTTGAACTTTTGATGATGGTCATAGTCTTGGTCCTTTCTTGTTGGTGTCAAGTTCCCATATTCTATTGCAGTCAATAATTCTATGGCCTTTTCTAGTGACATTGGGCACATCCCAAGCATGATTCTTTAAATCCATGGGGGTAAATTATGCCTTATTGTCCAGATGATGTGTTGATCATTGTATTGGAATGCTGTAAGGGATTTGAATGTGGTCACTTTTTGGATGAAGTAGGCTGCATATCCCTGCCTGCAGTCTTCTTGATACCTCTGGGTGCTTAATCTGTGTAAAATACCCTCCTGCTTTTCTTCACTCCAGTATTTCTTCAAGATGGCATTCTCACACTCTTGGATCATGGTAGGTGGGCATTTTAGTAGCTTCCACCATGCCTTGGCAGCCTCTCCTAAATAATGGCTGGCTAATATAGTCTTCTTCTCTGCAACTGGATGCAGACCAAAAAATTCTTTAACATTATCTAGATGAGCTATGGGGTTCTCTCCTGGGTCTCCTTTGAAAATTTGAATCTCTATACAGGATATAAGGTGTGGTCTCTGTAAATTCATTAGACTCAGTTTGGGATTCATCGTCCATCCCATTTCTAACTTTGTTTTCATTTTACTAGTGGTATCTTTATCCACTCTTAGTATTGTGACCTTGTCATCTTCTTTTTCCATTTCTGCATTTAAATCAGCTTCTTCAACTGTTTCCTGGCTTGATTTCTCTTCTCCACTCTCATCTTCTTTACTACCCATGACTCTTTTTGGTGTGGTCTGAGCATCTTCATCTACTTTTGGGACTTCATACGTGTTTTATGCTTGATGATGCTTTACAATCTCTGGATTTGGGTTGGTTTGGATGTCTCGTTTTTCCTCAAGTCTTAGAATTCTCTCCATTATCATAAGCATTAACTTTCTATCTTCTTTCATTTCCCTGAAGAGTGTATACAACATTTCTTGATCATCATGATCATCTTCAGTTGCCTTCCTGCTTTGATGGTTGCATTCTTTTCTCTTAGCTGGATTTTTGAAGGTGACCTCTTGCTTACTAGAGGTTGTTGAAGGTGCACCACTATTCTCAGTCAACTCTTTATCTACTTGCTCTTCTTCCATTTTTTTTGAAAATAAATAAATTATATGAATCACAAAATTATGGCACTATTAATCTGAATACTTATATAATGACTTTTTCCCCTAGTATATTGAGTTAGGTTTCTGACTACTGGTCCCATTTGTCCCTATCTTCGTTAGCTGCTATATATATTATTTCACCAATCTATCTAATCTGCCTTTTTTAGTTCACCTACATTTATCTTGGTCAGCTCCTACTGTTAATTCTTTGAATGAGACATGCATTTTCTTAAAACTATTAAATATAAGAGAAAATATTACTCACTTCCCCTTTGTTCTACTGTTCTCCCATGTCTGAAAAAAAAGACTATAACAAGTAATGAGTAACATTCAAATATTGATATATTTTAGCAAGTAATACTAGTAATTCTCTATGTTGGATACATTTGGTTTTTATTATTTATTTAGGCAACTCACTCACTGCTGTACTGACAATCATATTTGCTGACAAATTTATTTATATGGGCGCCAATCAGCAATATGAGATCAATAGGACATGTGAAATAACCCACTGACCCCCAAACAATATATGATTGACTTAATTTTATGATAAAACAATTTGATTGATGAATATTTATTATTTATTAACAACTGATCTGTTACTGACCTTTCTTTAAATATAGGAGCTTAACTATTTCATTTTCAATAAGCATGAGGCTTTCATAAAACAAAAATGTCAAAATTAATATTTTACAATAACTTTTATTTGTTGATATCATTTTTAATCTTGCTAGCATAAGAGCGTGTAAACCATTGAAGCATTTTGCCAACTGCATCTGGCTGCTTGGTGTTACACAAAGGGTCTTCACCTGCTTTGAGGTTACTCTAGAAATCATTGTCATTAAAGCATGTTGTCCACTACATCGGACCGCTTGACATTCAATTCCCAGTTTGAAGGTCTTTGCCTGCTTTGAGGCTACTAATAATAAGGAGCGAACATTTAATATATGTGCTAGCAAGCAATACTTTGAAATTAAAACTTTTAACATGATATCGATATTGGATATTTTTAATATAACAACTGAGAAGAACTCTAATTCATTTTGACAAAGAAAAATATTTTATCTAATTTTACCCCTTGCTTTGATCTACTCTTACTACTTTTCTGGCAATAATTTTCTTCCCTCCTTACTGTCACGAACGCGTATTAAACAAACATCTAATATATATATATATACTGATATAGTATAAAATACATATATACTTAATTTATACATTAAGCATCTTATTACTTTTTTTTTTGTCTAATTATTTTGACTAACGATACTATTACGGTATTTAACTAACAAATCTATTAATGAACGAATATTTAAGTAATTTTGAAAATATTTAAGAATAAGAAATTTAAAAAAACCGACATTTTAATTCATTAAAATCATTTCAGTTATGCGTTATAAATCACATAACTTTTTTTTAAATATATACTACCTACAACGAAACATAATCACTCTCTACAGGGTGTGTAGCATTTAATTAATCGAGGCCTCAATGATTGAGTGTCCAAAAACATAAACACTGTCTACAGGGTGTGGGATTATTAAATCAAAGCCCCAATGATTGGGCAGCCAAAAACATAACCAAGATACCGGTGGAAGACCACCCACACCAACAACCTCTACTCAAAGTCAGTTTCAAACTCAGCCAAACCAAACTGAATTCAAACCCAACTCACGAACTCAGATCAAATCAATGGATGACATATATCGACGGTACATGACTATGCGCCAAGAAACTAGCTCAATGGATGATGATGATTTGAGACCCCTGATCTGACTTTACGAATGTACAATAAAATAACTAAGGATATTTCTAAGTCAACTCATATATGTATATGTTCGGGTTGCCAATACAGATAACGAGCATTAATATTAAATATACTATTGAATAATAAAGAAAGTTAAAAAACCAAATGTGTTAATAAAATGTTTAATAATAATAATAATTTTGTTCAACTTTTAGATTATGATTATATAGATTACCTCTAGTCTTTAAAACGGAATTTATAATTTGCAATAAGAGTGGCAGTCTTTATTGTATGCCAATAAGTATTACGCAACATTACAAGAGGATTATACATGTCTATGCCCCGATGAAAAAATAAAGGTAGATAAAGGTATTTGGCTGTGACAGAAATTATGATTCTAATTCTAAATGAAAGAATGTGAGATTCATTTCCACATTCGTAAATTAATTCATGAAGAGCAAGATAAGTATTTAGGGCACAAGTTTAATATTTAATAGAAAACTTATTTAATTATAAATGAATGTGAATTTATTCGACTTTAAATAAAATCAATTCATCATGATTTATGAGCATGAGAGCGGGCTTTACTGGAACTGAGAAGTAAATGGTACTGACAACTTATGAGCTATAAAAATAAATATGAAAAATAATGGTTTGTCGGTGATTTGAGAAAATAGCAGGGCGACTTGTATTTGACAAGTCTTTGATGCCCTGTGAAGGATCCCTAGAACACAGGGAAAACCAGGCCGTCTCGTAACCATGAACCTTTGGTGTTCCAATATAAATGAGTGAGGGAGGAAGTGCTTTCTTCCTATATAATATATAATTAAAATAACATGAAGATCACCGATGACAAGCTTATGAAGCATTAGATGGTTCGCGACTGCAGCGTTCGGAAAATGATGACTTGGTAATCATCGTGTTTAAATAATAAAACCCATCTTATATAAAGAATGCCCTATGTGATGACCTGATCAAGTTAAATTAAAGTCAAACATGCTTTAATCAAAAAGTACTTAATGCAATTAGAAATTATATTAATTATACCCCAAACATCTTGCCCTCCCTGAAAATTAATAGAAAGTATAAAATTTGAATTAGAATATATTCATTTACTTTTCTTTATCGACCTTTAATAAAACATTTTAAGATTATGAATAAACTAGATAAAATAGTCGGGGGCATAGGTTATAAACAGAGCTAATAATTTATTATTAACCATTAATAAAAATAGCAAAATTGTATAACTCCTTCAACTCGATAATTAATAGAACCGTCTTCAATTAGTTCCCATGGCAAAAATTACTAGAAAACTTGATATTATATTATTTTAATGAGGTAAGTGTAATGAAAGGAATTATTATCGAGTTAAAGTTTTACTGGCATATAATAAAAATAAATGGCATTAATAATTATTCAATAAATATATAATAGAGTTAGTAAATGAACCGCCATCATAAGAAAAGAGAAAGTTAACAAATATTAAATTTAAAGACTAGAGATAGAAATAGAGAATTACTTTTTTTTAGATTAAAACATTATAACATGAGAAGAGCCTTTACTCCTCAACTATCCAATTGCTTGAAGGCGTTTTTTAGTAGTTAATTTAAAAAGTGGTGTAAATAAAGTTCGGAGACTGGCCAGAAAGTAGCGGTTCATTTAAGAAAGATATTACCATTTCTTCTCTGACTGGTTCCTGAATTTACACGGCAGAGTCCGATTGTGTTGAAACGTAGGTGCACATTTTGTAAATTATTTGAATGGCATTTTGATTGATTCTTTCAGGTTTTAGCAGCAAGATTGGTGTGGAAGAAGTTTAGTTTAGCAGCTATATTAAAGATCTTCTGGGGACTTCGGGCCCAGTGGTCAGACTCCTGAAGTTTAGCCCCTCACCATGATGGAGACACTATTGAAATTCATAATTTTAAAGATGCACAGATTCTAGTAACACTTCTTTAAAACAATTAGGGCTTCCTTCTCCAAACTTTTCCAGGCTATTTATACTGTCCTCAGGTTTCCCACCTATTCTAGATGCCTTCAGGCTTATGCTTCTTGATTATCAAAATTACAAATTTTGCTAATTGATTTTAGATACATTCCTTCAATAAGGCTTTCAAAGTCATTAACTTTGAATTCATTTTCTAATTAGAAAATGAATTTATAAATCTAAAAAACGATTTTAATTAGGAGCCATCCTTACATTTTAAATTATTATCTTTTTGCTAATTAATAAAACTTTCCCCATTGTCTTTGAAAAAGTACAATCTGAAAGCTTATCGAAAGAATGTAGCTTTTAATCACTAAAATTTGAACAAACTGTTTAAAAGTAAAGTAAAACATTCTGATGCTGTAGTGTTTTGTAAAATGGCAGACATTTTGTGCACTCCTGAATTTATTCGTAAGGCTGTTTTTAGATCGCGCTCTGATAGCTGAGGAATTTAATTAGTGCATTGACGTAATGGCGATCGACAATTCCTAGAAATATTTGCTAATTACAAATGTTTCTAGTGCATTGATTGATCGTTGCAGTTGTCAGAGAGTGATAAGAAGACTGGGTAACATCTAGCAGTGTAACAGAGAGAGCAGTAGAGAGCAGTTGCGCAGTAGCGAGTAGCAGGCAGTATGGAATGCATCTACAGTAGAGTTACTGTTCAATTCCAGTAGGAGATAGATGACAGCAGTCGCAGTGCTTACTACGAAGAGTTCATGTACAGCTACACTGGACTGGGGCTAAAGTAGTCCCATTGTGAACCGTTTTGTAGCAGCCAGCTTGAAAGAACATTGTGGGAATTGAATTTAGCTAACTATAGAAATAGATCATTGCAGACCATTCATTTGGAGAGCATCCGCTTGCAGACCATTCATTGGAGAGCAGTCGGTGCAGACCATTCGTTGGATAGCATTTGTGGCAGAGCATTCAGTGCAGACCATTCGTTTGCAGAGCTTCCATTGCAGAGAATACAGAGAATATTCAGAGCATTTATTGCAGACCATTCGTTGGAGAGCATACACAGTTGAACAATAGCGAACGTTATTTGCTGACCACACAGTATGACTTGCAGTTATAACATTGGCACAGTCATAAGTGCGGATATAACATTGGTGCAGTCGCATTTGGAACCTGGGAGTAGCGAATACGTTGAACTACAAGTTTAGCCATAGACGGAGAAACCGAGTGAAAATGTCAATCCCAATTAGTAACGTTAGCAACAACGGTTCTTCTGGAGTGGAGGGAGGTGTGTAGTGTTTTGTAAAATGTCAGACATTTTGTGCATTCCAGAAAAAACTAGAATTTATTCGTAAGCTGTTTTTAGATCGCGCTCTGATAGCTGAGGAATTTAATTAGTGCATTGACGTAATGGCGATCGACAATTCCTAGAAATATTTGCTAATTACAAATGTTTCTAGATAGGAGACGTTACCTTATTGGTCAGTGCATTGATTGATCATTGCAGTTGTCAGAGAGTGATAAGAAGACTGGGCGACATCTAGCAGTGTAACAGGGAAAGCAGTAGAGAGGAGTCACGCAGTAGTGAGTAGCAGACAGTATGGAGTGCATCTACAGTAGAGTTACTGTTCAATTCCAGTAGGAGATAGCTGATGGCAGTCGCAGTGCTTACTATGAAGAGTTCGTGTACAGCTACACTGGACTGGGGCTAAAGTAGGCCCATTGTGAACCGTTTTGTAGTAGCCAGCCTGAAAGAACATCATGGGAATTGAACTTTAGTGAACTGTAGAAATAGATCATTGCAGACCATTCGTTTGGAGAGCATCCACTTGCAGACCATTCATTGGAGAGCAATCGGTGCAGACCATTTGTTGGAGAGCATTCGTGGCAGAGCATTCAGGGCAGACCATTCATTTGGAGAGCATCCATTGCAGAGAATACAGAGAATATTCATTGCAGACCATTCATTGGAGAGCATATTCAGTTGAACAGTAGTGAACGTTATTTGCTGACTGCACAGTATGACTTGCAGTTATAACATTGGCATAATCGTAAGTGCGGATATAACAGATGCAATGAAACTTTATAACGAATATATATATTTAAATATTTATAAATATATATGCACAATTCACACAGTTATAATATATATAAATTCATGAATAATTTTATCATGAATTTATTAAGGATATTGATTAGTTTGAATATTAAAATAATTTTTAATACTGTTTTTTTAGGAAACTAGTGTGTATTGAATGTATAAAGCCCCATTGCATTAGAAAATTCATGGTTAGTACTAGGGTTTGAAGTGGGCTACATGTGAGATATTATGAAGGTGGGATAGAACTTAGATCCAACTGCTTCAATATATACTAATGAAAGTAGCATTAGAAAATAGCAAATTAAATGAATGTGATAAAATAAATTGTTTGACAATTTAAATTCATTATCCCAGACAGCCCATTTTTACATTTAAGCTTCATATTAATCCAATTATTGTATACTTGCCCTTTATAATTCAGAATAGCTAAATGTGATTATTCATATAGTATATAAATATGGATGAGCTGATCATCAACATGCATTAGCCAGCATGGTCATTTTATTAGAGATAAATCTAAGTTTAAGATCAAAAAACACCATGGTCTTTCTTCTCAATTGCTGATAAGATGGAATGAATTGTGTGTGTGAATGAAAAAAAAAGTTCTATTAGATATTTACAATCATGACAGATAAAAATAGATCATGGCCCTTATACCCAAGATGCTGTAAAGTCACCAGCCAAGGCAGTAGTTGGTGGCTAAAGACAGATGGTGCTAAATATCTCCTGTTTGTAGACCCAGGCTGCCATTTGATGATGACTTTATTTAGGTACTTGCAACTGTAGATCAATTTCATGTGAAGGAAGATTGCAAGACTTGGAAGAACTGTCTCATATTGAATGGGACATTATTGGACTTTGTGAAGTTAGAAAAAAGATGTAGAGATGATTGATTTAAAAAGTGGACATGTATACTACTGCAAAGGCATGGATATTGGAAGTACAAGTGGAGTAGGATTCACTATAAATAAAAAGTGGAAGAACAGCATTGTAGAGATTGTTATTGTATCAGACAGAGTGGCAACTTATTAGCAGATACTAAATGCAGATAATTCAGGTTTGTGCCCCAGAAAGTTCTCATAGTGATGAAGTAGTAGAACATTTTTATATGGACAAATGAAAGGCTATTGATCAGACCCAAATAATATTTTAAATTGTTATGGGAGACTTTAATGCTAGAATTGGTAAACAATTTAAAGATAAAAGTGCTGTAGGTAAATTTAGTTATGGTAATGGAAATGAAAGAGGGCACAGACTTATTGGGTTTGTAGAAAAAGAAAAACTTTATATTATGAATTCTTTTTTTGAAAAAACTGTTAAGAGAAAATGGACATGGAAGCATCCAAATGAAGGTACAGAAAAATTGGATTATATTTTGACAAACAGAAAATATGTATTTCAAGATTGTAATGTCCTTAATAAATTTAATACAAAAAGTAATTATTGATTAGTAAAATGTAAGATACATGTTAATGCAAAACTAGAGAGACAAAAATTATTTTAAAAAAACAATATTCACAGTTGATATTTCTAATCTTCATAAACAACTAATGAATTTAAATTAGAACTTGCAAATCATTTTCAAATATTAGCAGATTTTGAACATGATTCAGATTTAAATGAAATTAATAGGAAAATAACTGATATAATATTAAAAACTGCAACAAAGATAGCTAGTAAAAAAATGCAGCAATATGACTAATAACATTTTTACAGAGACTAGAGAACAAGAAGAAATATGAAAATATAAAAAGATGTTGCATTAGGAAGGATTGAATATTTCAAATTTTGTAAAATAGTGCAAAAAAGGCTATAAGAAAGTATAATTGTTAACTAGCAAGGAGAGCTGTAGAAGAGAATAAAAGTCTCAAGAGTGTAAAACAAAATTTTGGTGTTGGTAGAAAACTTATATCTGCAATAAAAAAAAGATAGAACTATTACTAAAAAGGAAGATGACATCATGAAATGAATAGAAAAGTTGTATCAAAAATTATATAGCAATAAAGAACAAGTGCCTCCAATAACTATTATATTTTCTGAATTGCCTTGGATTTGAAATAAAAAAGTGAGACATGCAATTAAATTGATGAGAAAGGAAAAAACTCCAGGCAATGATGGAATTATAATCAATATTTTAAAAGAAGCAGGTGAAAAAATAGAATAAAATTGGTAAAGTTATATACCATTTGACTAAATGATAAACATGTACAAAATGATTTGACGAATGCAATATTAATATTAATTTTTTAAAAAGGTGAGAAAAAAGTTATTAAAAATTACAGACATCAATTTTTTATCAGTTGTTTTTACAAATAATGTTTTTGAGCTTCAGTAAATGTTGCAAGAGTTATCAGATATAAATAAGAAAATAGGACTAAAGATAAATGTAGTTGTTAACTTTTTCTAACTCATCATTATCAATCTTTATTTTCATGTTTTAAGAAAATCCATTGAACATTAAATTAGTCATTTCAACAATCTTCCTTGAGAGAATATATTAAAAAAAGAGAGTAGAAAGAAGTTACCAAAAAAAAAGTATAAAAATGAAAAGTTGTCTTTACAATTATGGAAAATATCTCAAAAAACGGTTTTTCCATTCTCATAATCTTAATTGCACAATGGCTCCTTAATGCCTATGAAATTCCAATAGAAGTGAGATGATAGAATAAATTGTGTTAAAAAGTGGGATAATAATAGCAATACATTTCTGATATAATCAAATGTTAATGCTTGATCATAATACTTTGCTGCTCAGATATTTTTTCTGAAATCAAGTAGTAGATTCAACATACAGACTTACCTTAAAGTATATTTACATGTGTTTTTCTATCATTATATAATTTCATATATCAAACCTTTATCTTTTTTCTTTGACTATACTTTTACTGAATACTCATTTAGTAGTAAATCATGAAATCATGAATATATTCACAGTAAATCTTATTCCAGAAATTTGCATGATATACTATGTATTACAATTAGAATCAGTCTTTACTTGCTCAATAAATATTGACCCAAAATAATAATACAAAACTTTCTAATACAAAGAAAAGTTGTCTGATGTTAAAGTGTAACATTTATGACTATACATGAATCATATAAAGAAAATATCACAGACAAAAATAATAAAATTGTCATAATACTTTCTTCATTTTTTTAAATATTTTTATTTACTTATGCTCATGCTACAAGAAAAATGTTGAATCAATCAAAGTTAAACTTGTATGCAACTTTAAAATTATCTTTTATTTTGTTTTAACCTTCCAGTAAGATAAACAAATGCAGATTTGATCTAGAAACTAATACTTCATAAAATAGCAATATTATGCTAAGTTTTTATTTTCTTAGACACATTTTGGTTAAAATTTAATTCAAAATATGCAGTATTAATTATGATCAGTAAGTAATACAGACAAAATAGCATTTCTTGTTTCATACGTTTAGTATTAAACTTTGATGGTTTAGTAAAAAAAAAAAAACATTTAAAAAAATAAAATTAGAGGCTGTATAATCTATTAATTGAATAGTATTTGCAAAAATGATGAAATAATCATGTGATCAAAGACAATTTCAGAAGTGACTCAAATGTTTGATTTTAAAAAAAAAACCTTTTAAATCCATAAAATTCACAAATTTAAACCAAAGTAGAATTTTAAAAGTGGTGATTAAAAGATGAGAACACAAAACTGTCAAATAATTAGTCTTATATTTAATAACCATTCCTTTATTGCATGCATTTGTACATAACTTCATAATTCATCTTCTATAACCAATCCATAACTTTTAACTTGTACTTTAAGTTATCAATGCAAGCAAAAACACAAATTATATATATATTTAAATATTTCAAATTTTGAAAATGTCTGTTGAATTTTCATATTTGAAAAATCATTCTAGATGTCAATAGATAGTAATTAATGAAAATAGCAAACTGTAAATACTTTCTGCATTCAAAAGTATACACTTTTAAATATATAGATAAATTTCTGCATTAATATTATCAGTTTCTATATATTTGGATTTGCTTTAATGATTTAATTAACCAATAAAAAAAGAATTTGATCAACTTAGATAAACAAATTATGAAAGAATTTACAAAAATGATATTTATAACTAATTATTTATTTATCTAGAACCATGTTTTATTTGTAGTAGTAGTCCTAAGGGAATCATTCCAAACCATGTGCTGTATGAATTTATAAAGCTGAGAAATACATTCACTCTATACACAAGATAGAGTCTTTGAAAAGAAAGGAATGAATTCACCTTTTTTTTGCTCAATTCATATATATATAGCCTCATTTAGATTGGCCTATATATATATGAATTTAGGTAAAAAGATAAGGTGAATTCATTTTTATTTTTTCAACAACTCTATCTTGTGTTTAGAGTTGAGAGTATTTCTCAGTTTTATAAATTCATACAGCATATATGTTGGGTTATTTCCCTTATGGCTATTAAAAATGATATTTAAATGTTTTATTTAAGCATTGGCAGATTGATGTGTAATGATTTTAACTTACCTGCAATCAGGAGTGTGATAATGTTCTTACTTTTATAATAGTTAAGGGCTACATTAAATTCAAGATGTATCTATTAGTTTGTTAATAATTGTCTAAATCATTTAAACTATATAGTTGCTTACTGAAAGTTTTAAAAATATGGTAATGGAAGTTAAATGTCTTTTGCAGCATGAGAGACTTTTTTGAAATAAATATTTAAAAGTTTATAAGCAGTTACATAATTTAAATCATTTAGACATTTATTAACAAAGTAGATATAAAGTTGTGTTAAGTTACATAGTAAATAATCTAAAAACTAATTTGAAAAATTTTAATTTGTTATACAGAATAATATAAAAATCAATGAAAAATTCTCATGGAAGTCTAGACATGGAAGTCTGATGAGTAAAAGTGGTTCATAAAATAAAAATATAGGGAGAAAGTATTATCTGACTTTCTATGCTAGTAGATGATTGTGAAATTGCATATTTGAAATGAGGATTGCACTGGTAAAAACCAAAAAAGGAAAATATTTCTACAATCCAATGATTATCTACTCTTTTACGAGCATTAAAGGTTAATAGAAACCAGTTTCTTTCTTGTGAATGAATAGCATATTAAGAAAAATATTGAATTGTGAACATGGTTTTAGAAATCCATGTGCTTTATATTTCTAACTCCCCCTGAAATGAGTGGTTATTTGAAAAGTGCATGGTTAAAAAAAATTTGAATTTCTGTGCTGATTGATGATTGAAATATAATGGAATTGAAATGAGGGTTATTTAAAAAATTAAAAATAATGATAACTATTCTCAATCAATTTATTATGATAAAGGCAAATTCTGAAAAATATCACTTTCACTACAAAAATTTCTTGCCTCCGTCATTAACACTAATAAATTTGTTTCATAATTTTAATTTCAAATTGTTTTGTCTAGCTAATCTGAGATTTAGAATATTTGTGTTTCATTCAAGCAGTTACCATGTGCAAACCCAAATTATGTGTAGTTACTAAATAATTATTTTCAATGGACGAAATATGCATTATAATTATTTTTACAAATCGTAATTTAATTAATCTGTTACAAAAATATTTTTTTAAAAAAATTGAAGGCAAATATTATTTTTCCAAAATGTTGGTGCAATTATATAAATATATATATATGCATATTCAAATTTGCATACATCTTTTCATGTGCATAATGAAGTGGTTTCTTCTTATAATTTAAAACTGAGTGCTCTTTCAGTGAAGTTCTTCATAATCATAGCTATTAAAACAGGCAAAACTATCCATACAGTATTGATCATGTGATGTTTATTGGCATAATCATAACTCTGGTGAATTTCATTGAAAGTGTGCACAGTTTTAGGTTATAAGGAACAAAGAAACCACTTCATTATGCAGATGAACAATTATATGCAAATTTGAATTACAAATACAAATAAAGGGAAAAATCCATTATGTGTGTGTGCATGTGCATACGTCTATATGTATATTACACATGACTGATTTAGAAAAGTAAAAGTGGATAGATCTATTATTGATTATTTATTTTTCATATTGTAACTTTATAATATATTTATTTAACAACTTTTGACTTGATTAGTTTTCACATCAGCTATATGTTAGCATGTGTATATGAAAATTAAGTATAAACAAATATTTGTGTAACTCTGTATATATAATCAATAATAAAAGCAAATTTATGCAAGAAAATATTCAAATATATCATGCTTACAATATATGAATGTCAGCTTTTGGGCATTAATATGACTTGAAACTGAAAGCAGTGACTTAAATATTAAAATTGGAGTTTTTTTAATTTGAATTATATTGAATTATTAACTAATCTTCACCATTCATTATATTAATAGTCAGTCATTTATAAATAAGTATGACCACTTTAACTCTTAAAAAATGATGATAAATAGAAGTAACAATAAAAAGTTAAAAATAAGTTTTTGGTTAAATCAATATATAAACCACAAATTTATTCATAAGTACCACATCCTGATTCTTTAGATAGTCTTTTAACATGTATTGAGTGATTATAGTTCTCCCACATATTCTTTTATAGACATATCATTGTAATAGAAGCAATTAATATTTTAGCTCTTTAAAATGGCTTGAGATAATCTTTATAATATAAATGGAGTCTTCCCACTCCCCAGTCTCCATCTTATGAAGATGTGCTCTTGTAAAAGTAACTTTAATATCATCACGCTTAGAACACTAGAGGAAATATTGATTGTTATTATGTACCATGTCATCATAGTGGGTTTTTTTAAAAAGAAAATATAACTTTTTAAATATAATAATGTTTTATAACAACACATTTACATATTTAAAATATGCCAAATTACATTTCTGCCTTCTTGACAAAATTGTTAACTTTTACTGTTAATTTAACATCTCAATAAGAATTATGATTTATTTAAGTAACGTTTTATGTCATATTAAAAAATAATGAATAGAGTAAAATAATACTAAAGAAAAAGCATTCTTCAGTAAAGATCTGTAAATTAATTAATCCAATTGTTGCGAATTGTTTTAATTAAATTTTTTTATAAAAACATGATTTTGATTTTTTTGTCCCCTTGAAAAAAGCATATAAATAAGTTTAATAAAAAATGAATAATTTTAATGTTAACTTGTTTTTAAAAATATTTCCTGTAGTCGATTAGATTTTGAAAAATTATTAAAGTTAATTGCTACATCGCGGAAACCTGTATAGAATCAATTGAAGATTAAAACAAACAAACAAACAAATCTTTAAATAAGCTGATTTGCACTTTAAACAAAAAATAAAAAATAAAAATAATTAACTGTTAAATATTTATCATTTTTACTATTTTATAAAATGATAATCCAATTATAGATGTAGTTCATATTTAATCCATTCTACATTATTTTTTTCTCTATCAGAGTTAAAATATGTATCACTATGGTAGCAAATCTTTTATAAGGCTATATTAGCTTTTACTAAAATGATTATTCCTGAAAGATCTTTCTTTACAGATTCGATACTTGTCCATGTTAATGTAATTGACCATCAAAATATTGTTTTTTTTTTTCGTATGTGTCTCTTTATAGTACCTTATCGCAATTTCTAGATATTACTTTCTATTGCTAAATTTTATCCAGATTTATTCGGATTCCAAAATCACTGGATACCACACTAAGATAAACTTAATTTAAACAATATCTCATGTTTAGATTTGAGTTTAACATTGATTCTATATGTTTCTATGGCTAGCAGCTCCTAAAAAAAACAAGTTATATTTATTCAAGATATATTAAAAAAAGAATCAAGTCAGATGTCACATGACCTAATTTAATAAGCTTGTGTTTACAAATGTTATATATAGAGCTTGCAAAACAAACTCTTAACAAGCTTTGTAGAATACCCCCAAACTCAGACTGGTTTCTGCTACTGGCATCCTCTGTGAGGTGCTAGGATATTCAATCATTAGATTAAAAATACCAGGACAAGCCCAGCACTTTATCTAATGTATATCTATTAAGTAAAAACTCTAAAATTTTCAGACATCCATATGTCTTCCAATCCAGCTGTCTAACTTAAATAGCCATATGTGACTGAACTAAGTTCAGATACACCATATATTTATAGCTTTAGCAATATAAAATCACCAAAACCATCAGAGCAAAAAATAAAATTATAAAAAAATCAAGTCAGATGTTAAAGCTATTAATATATGGTGTATCTGAACTTAGTTCAGTCCCATATGGCTATTTAAGTTAGATAGCTGGATTAGAAGACATATGGATGTCTGAAAATTTCAGAGTTTCTACTGAATAGTTTATACATTAGATAAAGTACTGGGTTTGTCCTGGTATTTTTAATCTATTATTGAATATCCTAGCATCTCACTGAGGATGCCAGTAGCAGAAACCAGTCTGAGGTTGGGGGTATTCTACAAAGCTTGTTAGGAGTTTGTTTTGCAAGCTCTATATATAACATTTGTAAACACAAGCTTTATTAAATTAGGTCATGTGACATCTGACTTGATTTTTTTTTTGCAACTAAATATATTATGTTTATTAACATCTGGTCCAGTACCAATTACTAATTCATCATTTATTTGATTGATCATACTCATTAAATTAGGTAATTTTGAGGCAGATGTGATCAACCAATAAATGATGAATTAGTAATTAGTACTGGATCAGATGTTAATAATCATAATGTATCTAGCTTAAATACTGAGAGGAATAATAATAGGGGCAATTCTAACATATAAAAACTAGAAGATCTAACATTAATACAGGGGCAATCCCTAAGCATTCATCAATATGTGTACAAAATAAAGGAGTTAAAAACAATTGACATCATTTCTTAAATTTAGGAAATTATGTGATAAATTAATTAAATATAAACAGCTTATTAATAATTTTCTATATTTTATGGACAACAATATAATTCCTAAAAAGGCCTCAAAATAAAAATTAATGCTAACATAAAGCAACTTCCCAGGAAAAGTGCAATTAAATGGGATAATACAATAAAACAAACACCTGTTACACTAATACATATTTTGAAAGATTCATTTATGATAAGGCTTAAATTAATTGAAAAAAATATTGTAGATTTTGGTAGTTACACTTTAATGAATATAAGTGCGCAAAAGGAATTGCAGGAACAGATTATTTTGAGAGGGATCGTTAATAAAAAAAAAATTCATAATAAAATAAATCATCGGTTTAAAGATATGAGAAACTTTTCTGATAAGTCAGGAATTGAATTAGCTAATTATTCTGAAACACAAATCAATTGTATACCTTCTAATATTCATAATGTATCGAATATTTTTCCATTGGGTATGATGCAAACAATTAGTAATTTAAGAATTGATATATATATATATATACATTCAGACAATTATTAAATTGTACATTTTTTACACAATGCTTTTTGTGTCAAATTAATTTTAAAATGGGCTTGTGTATATATATTTAATATTTTTTTAAAAAACATTTTTTTTATTTAGACGAAAATAACAAAACTTTCAAATTATGTATTTTAGATGAACATTTTACAATTTATATCAAACTTTTGAAACTCATTTTTTTAAAGTTGATTTTTATATATAAATATATTGATTTTCTCTCTAAAAATTCTAATGCAAGTCTTTTATTATTGTGAATTATTAATCAATAATATTGATGTCGTGAACATAACTTCAACAAAGTATATTAGCATTATAGATAAGAATTTTATTACTTATCTCATCGGTCATGTTTGTTGAGAAATCAAAGTTCCTGATTCAACACAAAATTAAAAGAAGAGAAAAATATTTCTAGTTTAAAAATTTGATCTAACTATTGAATTGCAGTAGTCTGATTGCTAATAGGGTCTTATAAGTGACCCACTTAAAATCTTGAGGGAAAAGTCATTCAATTAATTCTGTGTGATTTAATGCAGTGATAAAATGATGAAACGAAGAGTTAAATATTTCCAGATCAAACTCAACTTTGTCACTTATAATCTCATGAATGTTGAATTGTTTATTTTTTTTACCATTTGAGAGATAAAAATAGTAATAGATAGAATATTGCTATGCTAATGTTCTTAATGCATTGTGTTTTAATGAATACACTAATATCCAAGAAATTATCCAACAATATAATCTGGCATTCAATCAATATTTCATAAGGTGCACAGAAAGTAAAAAGCTGCACTAGTTTGCTTATAACCTCAATTCATTAATCTAAGTTTTTAGTAAAGTACTTCCAAATTATTATTGCCTATTAATTAAGTTCTTTGTCAATGCCATATTCAGATATAATTCTGAGGAGAGCTTTTTATTGTTTAATATTGCTTTTTCTTTTTTTTTTTTTAAAAAAAACAAACAAAACAAATCTATACACTTCCCGATAAAATAAAAAATGTGTGTTGTGCATGCCGGAGAGAAAAAAGTAGTTGCCTCACATACTAAAATTTTGGATAAGCATGAAAATGAGTCATAAAATTTTAAAAAAATAACAAAAAATGTTTAAATACATAATAAAGATTTTGAAACATTTTAAATGGAAAGATAGCCTTTCACAAACATATATTTCTATCTCTTTAACTAAAAGATATTTAATTCTTAAAATAAATAAATCATTCACTAATGTCCCCTAATTAGGGTTTCCATTAATATATATATATATATGTGTGTGTGTTAACAAAATGTAATCAAAAGAGGTAGAAACAATATTTGAAGCTAAAATTAATGCCACAAAAACCCAATAAGGTTACCTTCTTGATCTATTTTAGTTTCTGTAATAAATAGAGAAACAAAAGCAAACAGAGTGATCCAGATAACATTTATTCATATTGCAAAAAAACCAATGAAGGTGCGTCTTCGTACTGCCTGTAATTAATTTTCTTATTGTTCTTTATTTCTATCTATATTTCTAAATCTTTTTATTGGTAAATTTTTAGAAATATACAGGTAAAATAAAATTAAAAGAGAAAATAATTTTTTTCTTATTTAAATATTTTAAATTAAAAGTATATTTACTATATTTAAAGAAATTCAATTTAAGCATTTAATTGTTTTCAAGAGATCTATAATTAGATTTGTAAAAGAAAATTTTATTATTAAATTAACTTTATGATACATAAAAAAAATTTAATAATTAAATAGTTATGAATTATTCTATAGTATATAAGATTGATGATATTTTTATTTATAACTATTATCAGTTTACAGCAGGATAAAGGCTTTTCCAAGTTATAATTCAGTTTCTTTAATCAATAGTCTCTCTTCTCCCTCATCAATCAACAAACTTTTTTATTTCATTCATTCATCTCATACTAGCCTTTTTCTAGATCTTTTACAATGTCATGGTATACAGTTTAAGATTTCAACTGCTTATCAATTGTCATTTCTTTTAATAATATATTTAGTCCAACTGTACTTTAGTTTTTAAATATTTTCAATGATTGAATAAAAGCATTTTGCCTTTTTATCACATATTTCATTTTCAATCTCTACTTCTTACTCCCAGCATTAAGCTTTCCATATTTCATTTAGTGATCTGAAGTCTCTGCAAAATGTCCAAGTTTCAGATCCATATGTAAGAAATGAAAAACACTTTAAAAAATTCTCTTAATATGAAGTTATTTTTACAAAACACTCCATCCAAGTTTATCGATTATGTAATCATTTGGATTAAAAAGCTGATAAAGGTATTTATCATTTCTAACTTTTAATTCATGACTAACAATTTTTATTTTCTTTTTCTGAGAAAATCCACTGAATATTACTTTAGTCATTTTAGTTATCTTTAATTCTACTTTCTTACTTTCATTTGATAACTTTTTCAGCTTTCAACACTTCCTGAAATTCTAAAATATTATTTGCAAAAAATAACTATACTCTGCAAAATCATTGCTATTGCATTTTGATTAATATCCTTCAGAATATGACTCTATACTAAGTTCATATCTTACTAATCCAAAGCTTTAATCACCTCAAAATCTCTCTTTATTACAAACCCAAAGTATGATGGCAAATGTATTCATTAATCCTTTCAACAACTTTTCTCAATATTTGAATGTAATCCCTATCTTAAAATCACTTTTAAATTCAGCTTATTATTTTGATTGGTTAGAATTTAAAGTCAACTGTAAATAAGTTGTATTATCTTGGTAAAGATTTTGTGTTTAAATGATCGAAGACTGGTAAATATGTAATTTCTATATTCTTTATCACCTTTCTTAAATATTAATATCACTTTCCTAACACATTCTTCTAATCATTTGGCATATTTTTATCATTTATACATTTGATATATAATTTTTCCAACAATTTTTCTATTTTGTCATCTACTTTTTTTATTTCTTAGAGATTTTCCTTCTTTATAGTTTTAATTTCACTTTCAATTCTTCATTTAAATTATTTTGCAATTCATAAGATATAATTTTAGAGATTACTTTGTTTTATTTATTATTACTATAATATTCTAGGCACAATTCTTCCATGCATTTCATGGTGTTATGATGTCATCTCTATTTTTAATAATAATTCCTTCTTTCATTATTGCTGAAACAACTTTTTGTCAATTTAATGTTTTATATTTTTGAGACATTTATCTTTTTTAGTTTTCATCCCCAATTCACATGTTATGTATTTTATATTATTGCTGATTTTTTTATATCATTTTACAGAATTTTAGATATTTCATTATTTTTGATAAATTATTTTTATTATTTTTATATTCCATTTTTTAAACATTGTTATATATGAAAATTGTTGTTTTTCCTAAACTATTTTACTATCATTGCATGTAGGTTTACCAGCAGCTACTTTAAATTGAAAATTGTCAAATATTATTTAAGCAATATCAGTTATCAAGTAATAATTCTACAGAAAAGATTCAATTTAAATCAAGAAATTATATAGATATTATCAAACTATTTGCAATAACTACAACCAAATCATGATTTACTAATATTACAATTTTTTTTTATTGTTCAAGATTTTAGTATACTTTATTTTGATTCATTTTTTGCATTTTTCTAGTTTTGTATTGTTTTTTAAATATATTGCTTTTTATTTAACATATTCACTCCTATTATAAATCTCTGCTTGTTTCAATTCACTATTTTTAAAAAAAATGTTAAAAAGTCTTATAATAACTAGCTACTGCAAGACAAAGGCCTCTCCAACAGCACCATGTTTGAGGAACAGTGAAGCAGGGAGTTGAGGAGAGTTGACATCTGAGATAAGTATTAAAACTGTTCATAAAAATTATTTAAAAGAATCTTATGATGCTATATATATATATATTATAATGATCGAAATGAAAGTGAAGATCGAATCTAACCGCAAACTACATATCTGCTCTACGGGGCACCATCTAGGCATTTGAGCCTAGAAAAATTTATAAAGTAGGCAGATATGGGCTGTTAAGATTCCACTTTATTTAAATATTCCGATCGTTAGCCCAAGTCACTAGCTCAATGGAGACGCAGAGATAAAAATCTATATCTTAATTTATATCTTAAATATCAATAAATAAAAGCCACTGCCAGAAATTAACACATAAAATATTTATTTACGCACATATAAAATTATTCTAAATTCGAGGAATAGGTTTAACATTTTTCGATTTTTATATTACTCTTTAATTGTACATTTACATAAATTTCAATGAGTTTAATATTTTATTTAGATGGTCAAGTATGAATAGACTACATAGATTTGCATTTGAAAAGAAAATATTCTTCCCTGATTTAACCTTAGGCTAAAATTCGCAGTCAAACTGGCATCAATCCATCTGATACACTTATGTATTCAATGTAGCATGAAAATACAACAGCACAAATATACTATACTGTCAGGAATGGACATCTGAACAGTATAGTTAGAGAAATCATTGACTCTTGTCCAATACAGGGATATGACGTCTGTATAGCAAGAAGAACAATAAAATAAAAACTCCATAGGAAAGGGACCATGATCCTTTTTGCCGACTTACAATCCCATCCATAGGCAAAGGGTTGGTGTGGTGTATTCAACGATTCTGCACGTAGTGAAACTTATACTACATCTACTAATTACACAAATATATCCAATCCATTGACCCAATTCAACAACGACACAAATAACCTAAGATTACCCTCCCCTAATATAACTTTACAAATCTATATAGCCATTCACGCCCGACTTAAATTTAACATTTAGATACGTTCGCACAAATGCATTTTATAAAATTTGTTTTAAAATGTTGAGTACAGATCAGCTGCACAGATTCCACGGTCAAAAATATTCCAAATTAAACACAACCGATCAAAATACAAAATCATCGATAAACGTCACTTGCATAGGGAATATACAAATCCCATTAGCATTCATCATAAGATGCTTGCAGTGATATCGTTGACATATATTCTAATCGAATGTAAAAACCACAACATTATCAACCGCTAACGAATCTATGCAACGTCTATACCCAACCTTAAATTTCATCAATTAAAATTTAAACAATAAACAATTTATACAATAAGAAAGAAAAAAAAAATGGAAATGATTTTTATCAATCGGAAAACATATAAAATTAAACATTATTAATTTGATTTAAAAACTTACAAAAGTCAGATAAGAGTCCGTTTTAACATTTAAGTTGGCTTGTTTATTAATTTGTAAAACTTGACAAAAGTTCATAATTGATTTTAATAATTGTTCATTTCATATAGCTTATGGTAGAAGAGTCCAGGTTTCTGCTTTTAATTCCCGCGACGCCTCCATTGGAAGATAATGTCCTGGAGATGGCAATAGCTGGTTCAAGGTATCACAGTCTTTTCATTTTTCTTTTAAATAGAGAGTGTGGTATGTGCGTCCTACCACAATTCTCAAACACACAACGCTGGAACTGCCGAAAAAACTGTATTTCCCTTTTTATATTAATCCACACGGATTCAATCAACAAAACATCACTAATCCATCACTTTCGTTAGGGTCCGAGCCAAGGCTTAGTGCTTTCATTGGTCAAGCTAATTTCTCTTTTTTTTTCTTATCTATCTTTCATCAGATCATTTTAATTATACAAGAGCCCATGGCTAGCTTGCTTTTCAAACAATTTATAAACAATCATTTCCATTTACAGATTACAAGAATTAATTAATACCTGTTTTTATTTTTAAATCTTGTACTTTTTTTTTTATAAAAAAGTACGTTCAAATACTTATTTGTTTTTTAAAAAAAAAATATTTTTAAAGTTTGGCATCTGTGCGAATATATACGTTTAACAATATTTTAATTTTAGCATTTAGTTTTTTACTTTTATTTGCGAACTTTTAAGTTTTTATTTTAAATAAATGTAACGACATATTTATATATCATTACATATCAGTAAACTTCCTCAAAAAACAAAAACATTAAAAAAAAAAATTTACTTAGTGTTAGTAATTACGTTACACAAATTGATTATATATGAAAATTTCAAAAGGACAAAACTTTTTTTTTACAAGACAAAACAGTAATTACACACAAATATAATGATTTAAAAAAATGTTGACTGTTGATTCCCTATTACCAGCTAAATTTCTGCCCCCTTGCTTCCAATTTTCATTTCTCCTACCTTTAACTATTTCTTAGGCAAGTTGAACGATTAGATTTTAATTTAACAAGACTTTTTTTTTTTTAAAAAAAAATATGATTTAGATTTATTATTACATTTTATTTATTGGTTTTTATTCCTCGAATTTATCTCTACATATGCGCAATTTTTCTTACTGGCAGCACTTTTTAAACAAAACTTCAAACTGCAACTCCACGTCAATACAACAAATATATTTATACAATTTCAGCAAAAAATTTACGGGCATGATTCACTTTTAAAATTCTCAGGGCACTCGTGATTTATTAAAGATAGAAAATTTCATCATCATCAATTCCCCTTCTCAGGGTCAATCTCTGAGGTAAGGCCCCATGTTGGGCGCCAAATATAACGATCGAAATGAAAGTGAAGATCGAATCTAACCGCAAACTACATATCTGCTCTACGGGGTGCCATCTAGGCATTTGAGCCTAGAAAATTTTATAAAGTAGGCAGATACGTGCTGTTAAGATTCCACTTTATTTAAATATTCCGATCGTTAGCCCAAGTCACTAGCTCAGCGGAGACGCAGAGATAAAAATCTATATCTTAATTTATATCTTAAATATCAATAAATAAAAGCCACTGCCAGAAATTAACACATAAAATATTTATTTACGCACATATAAAATCATTCTAAATTCGAGAAATAGGTTTAACATTTTTCGATTTTTATATTACTCTTTAATTGTACATTTACATAAATTTCAATGAGTTTAATATTTTATTTAGATGGTCAAGTATGAATAGACTACATAGATTTGCATTTGAAAAGAAAATATTCTTCCCTGATTTAACCTTAGGCTAAAATTCGCAGTCAAACTGGCATCAATCCATCTGATACACTTATGTATTCAATGTAGCATGAAAATACAACAGCACAAATATACTATACTGTCAGGAATGGACATCTGAACAGTATAGTTAGAGAAAACATTGACTCTTGTCCAATACAGGGATATGACGTCTGTATAGCAAGAAGAACAATAAAATAAAAACTCCATAGGAAAGGGACCGTGATCCTTTTTGCCGACTTACAATCCCATCCATAGGCAAAGGGTTTTGTGCAGTGTATTCAGCGATTCTGCACGTAGCAAAACTTATACTACATCTACTAATTACACAAATATATCCAATCCATTGACCCAATTCAACAACGACACAAATAACCTAAGATTACCCTCCCCTAATATAACTTTACAAATCTATATAGCCATTCACGCCCGACTTAAATTTAACATTTAGATACGTTCGCACAAATGCATTTTATAAAACTTGTTTTAAAATGTTGAGTACAGATCAGCTGCACAGATTCCACGGTCAAAAATATTCCAAATTAAACATAACCGATCAAAATACAAAATCATCGATAAACGTCACTTGCATAGGGAATATACAAATCCCATTAGCATTCATCGTAAGATCTTGCAGTGATATTGTTGACATATATTCTAATAGAATGTAAAAACAACAACATTATCAACCGCTAACGAATCTATGCAACGTCTATACCCAACCTTAAATTTCATCAATTAAAATTTAAACAATAAACAATTTATACAATAAGAAAGAAAAAAAAATGGAAATGATTTTTATCAATCGGAAAACATATAAAATTAAACATTATTAATTTGATTTAAAAACTTACAAAAGTCAGATAAGAGTCCGTTTTAACATTTAAGTTGGCTTGTTTATTAATTTGTAAAACTTGACGAAAGTTCGTAATTGATTTTAATAATTGTTCATTTCATATAGCTTATGGTAGAAGAGTCCAGGTTTCTGCTTTTAATTCCCGTGATGCCTCCATTGGAAGATAATGTCCTGGAGATGGCAATAGCTGGTTCAAGGTATCACAGTCTTTTCATTTTTCTTTTAAATAGAGAGTGTGGTATGTGCGTCCTACCACAATTCTCAAACACACAATGCTGGAACTGCCGAAAAAACTGTATTTTCCTTTTTATATTAATCCACACGGATTCAATCAACAAAACGTCACTAATCCATCACTTTCGTTAGGGTCCGAGCCAAGGCTTAGTGCTTCCATTGGTCAAGCTAATTTCTCTTTTTTTCTTATCTATCTTTCATCAGATCATTTTAATTATACAAGAGCCCACGGCTAGCTTGCTTTTCAAACAATTTATAAACAATCATTTCCATTTACAGATTACAAGAATTAATTAATACCTGTTTTTATTTTTAAATCTTGTACTTTTTTTTTATAAAAAAGTACGTTCAAATACTTATTTGTTTTTTAAAAAAAAATATTTTTAAAGTTTGGCATCTGTGCGAATATATACGTTTAACAATATTTTAATTTTAGCGTTTAGTTTTTTACTTTTATTTGCGAACTTTTAAGTTTTTATTTTAAATAAATGTAACGACATATTTATATATCGTTACAATATATATATATATATGATCGATAGATGGAGCTTTACCAAGACCTCCAAATAAGTGTATTTTTGTTTACATAAACATCAGAGTCAGAATTAACTGTCTGATTTCAAGCTGATTTGCTATCATCAGTGAAGGATAGAAGTTAAAAACTAGACCTAAACACTAACTCCAAACATTTATGCAACAGGGTTTCTATCAGTTTGCAAGCATGAATTTTTTAGACACATAAATGTCTTCAAACTCAGCTTATCAAGCCAGATAGCTATATGAGTCTGATATCAGTTCAGTTTCACCACATAGTCAAAGCTTCTGCAATATATATCATTGCAAGAAAACTTAAAGGTACATTTATGAAAAACAAAAACAAGTTTTATATACGTAAACTTGCTATCGCTTGTATTTATGATCAATAGTTCGAGCTTTACCAAGACCTCCAAACAAGTGTATTTTTGTTTACATAAACATCAGAGTCAGAATTAACTGTCTCTTTCATTGGCTCCACCCTCAGATCATCTGATTTTAAGCTGATTTGCTATCATCAGTGAAGGATAGGAGTTAGAAACTAGACCTAAACACAGATCCATATAGCTATTTGGCTTGATAAGCTGAGTTTGAAGACATTTACGTGTCTAAAAAATTCACGCTTGCAAACTGATAGAAACTTGTTGCATAATGCTTGGAGTTAGTGTTTATGTCTAGTTTCTAACTCCTATCCTTCCCTGATGATAGCAAATCAGCTTGAAATCAGCTGATCTGAGGGTGGAGCCAATGAAAGAGACAGTTAATTCTGACTCTAATCTTAATGTAAACAAAAATATACTTGTTTGGAGATCTTGGTAAACTCCATCTATTGATCATAAATACAAGCGATAGCAAGTTTATGTATATAAAACTTGTTTTTGTTTTTCATAAATGTACCTTTAAGTTTTCTTGCAATGATATATATTGCAGAAGCTTTGACTATGTGGAGAAACTGAACTGATATCAGACTCATATAGCTATCTGGCTTGATAAGCTGAGTTTGAAGACATTTACATGTCTAAAAAAGTTATGCTTGCAAACTGATAGAAACTTGTTGCATAAACACTTGGAGTTAGTGTTTAGGTCTAGTTTCTAACTCCTATCCTTCACTGATGATAGCAAATCAGCTTGAAATCAGTTGATATGAGGGTGGAGCCAATGAAAGAGACAGTTAATTCTGACTCTGACATTTATGTAAACAAAAAAACGCTTGTTTGGAGGTCTTGGTAAAGCTCCATCTATTGATCATAAATACAAGCGATAGCAAGTTTACGTATATAAAACTTGTTTTTGTTTTTCATATATATATATATAACAAATAAAATGTTCATTAATTATTGTAATAATAAAAGTAATAAATATAATGGTATATATACAATCTTTCAATCTGCAGAAGTACTATCAGTTAAATGCTTAACTCTCATCAGCTGCCATTAAATTTAAAAAAACATAACAGGCACAAATGTTTGCTTCCATTAGGTTTTTTTGAATTTAATGGCAGTTGAAGAGAAAGAAAACATTAAGTGAAAGTACCGTGGATTGAAAGATTGTATATACTAGTTAATTACCATTATATTTATGATTTTTATTATTACAATAGTTTTTAATTAACAGACATTTTATTTGTTTATATATATATATATTGATAGTACTATTTTTGGAAACATCCATGTAGCAAAAATATAATAGCTAAATAGCTGACATTTCAATACAATAGCAACTATTTTCCTCAGAGTTTCCTCTTTCTCAAATCATAAGAATGTGCGTGCTGAGATTTAAAATCTTTATTTCTTTTTCTTTGTCACTTTTTACTCATTCTCAAATTCTATTGGTTGAGAAGCTTTAAAAAAATATTTTATCCTCCAATAGTCTTTTGCAAATATTGTTAATTTTCTTCAATTCATTTTTTTCATCTATGCTCCTAAGTCTTTGAAAAATATCTATAGTTTTCCTTAGACATCTCTGGTCATAATGCTCAACTTTTGCCAGAATATGTGTTTTATTAAAATTGATGTCATGGTTAGTTAATTTAATGTGGGAATAAATAACTGCTGAATTGGAATTTTCTCTAGCTGTCAAAATGTTTTCTTTTTTTCTTATTCTTACTTCAAAAATTAAGAGTGTTCTGCCATCTATAAAGGAAGGAACTGATAAAATTGATAATATTTTTTAAAAAATAATAATCACACAGTTTACACTATATTTTAAAAAAGGTCGTGTTTTGCTGACCGTACTGTGGCCGTCAGAGGGCGCGGCGACATCATCAACAACCGGCCTGAAAATGGCAAGTGATAAATTTTTTTTACAAAACGCCTCAAAATCGACAAATAAAAATGCCTAAGGCAATATATGTACAGCAAATAAAGCGAAAACTACAAATTAAAATTAAATTAAAGAAAATGCTACAAAATTCAAATAATAAAAAAAAAAAATCATGAAAATTGCATTATTAGCTATACCCCCCCCCAAAATCAAAAAAACGCCTCAAAATCGACAAATAAAAATGCCTCAGACAATATATGTATAGAAAATACATCGAAAACAACAAATTTTAAAAAAATGAAAGAAAATGCTACAAACTTCAAATAATAATAAAAAAAATCATGAAAATTGCATTATTAGCTATATCCCCCCCCCCCAAAATCAAAAAAACGCCTCAAAATCGACAAATAAAAATGCCTCAGACAATATATGTATAGAAAATACATCGAAAACAACAAATTTTAAAAAAATGAAAGAAAATGCTACAAAATTCAAATAATAAAAAAAAAAAATCATGAAGATTCTATCAAGAGATATACCTCCCTCCACAATCTGACAATTCACAAAACATGGCGGCAAAAAAAAGCGGGAAAATACGAAAAAATCAAATCATTTATCTTCAACATAAATATGCATCTAAGTTCATATTAAAAAGCAATTCCCCCAACTGGTCAAAACGTAACACAGATTAATACATAGTAACTAATAAAAAAAAATAATCAGAAAATGCTATAAAATGCAAACTATAAAAAAATTGGATCAACAGTCCCTCCCCCCTACAATCTGGACATTCAGAAGGAAGCATGGCGGCCAAAAATAGCGGGGATCAAATTATTTACCTTCAACATAAATATGCATCTAAATTGATATAGAAAAGCAATTAATTGTTCTCTGGCTTTCAAATTAATGCATATGTAAATGGAGCAGTAATATTTAAATAATCAAAAAGCAATCATTCCCGACCCCTCCCCACTAATCAAAACGTAATAAATGGTATCAATATTTTAAGATTGTTTAAGTAACAGACCTAATAAGAATTCATATCATATATTAATACGTAGTAAGTAAATAAATAGAATTATAGTAAGTTTAAAAGAGAAGATGGAAATATTACTTTGTTGCATTTTTTTTTGTTCAAGAAATTGTTTTTCACCGTTATATAGATTAAATTCGACCCCTCCCCACTAATCAAAACGTAATAAATGGTATCAATATTTTAAGATTGTTTAAGTAACAGACCTAATAAGAATTCATATCATATATTAATACGTAGTAAGTAAATAAATAGAATTATAGTAAGTTTAAAAGAGAAGATGGAAATATTACTTTGTTGCATTTTTTTTTGTTCAAGAAATTGTTTTTCACCGTTATATAGATTAAATTCGACCCCTCCCCACTAATCAAAACGTAATAAATGGTATCAATATTTTAAGATTGTTTAAGTAACAGACCTAATAAGAATTCATATCATATATTAATACGTAGTAAGTAAATAAATAGAATTATAGTAAGTTTAAAAGAGAAGATGGAAATATTACTTTGTTGCATTTTTTTTGTTCAAGAAATTGTTTTTCACCGTTATATAGATTAAATCACATATGACTATCCCCTTCCCCCATTTAGTGACTTTTCTAAAACTAAGAACTCATAACACAGATTAATACGTACTAAGTGATTAAATATGGCAACAACGGACTAATTTTTATAAAATGTACTAAATCTTATGAATATTTAAAAAATCAAACACTATCTGCACATGTGCTGTGCATTATTTAAGTAATAGATATAATAACTCAACACAGAGTAAACCAAAAAACCATGAAAATTCTATCAAGAGATATACCTCCCTCCACAATCTGACAATTCACAAAACATGGCGGCAAAAAAAAGCGGGAAAATACGAAAAAAATCAAATCATTTACCTTCAACATAAATATGCATCTAAGTTCATATTAAAAAGCAATTCCCCCAACTGGTCAAAACGTAACACAGATTAATACGTAGTAACTAATAAAAAAAATAATCAGAAAATGCTATAAAATGCAAACTATAAAAAAATTGGATCAACAGTCCCCCCCCCCTACAATCTGGACATTCAGAAGGAAGCATGGCGGCCAAAAATAGCGGGGATCAAATTATTTACCTTCAACATAAATATGCATCTAAATTGATATAGAAAAGCAATTAATTGTTCTCTGGCTTTCAAATTAATGCATATGTAAATGGAGCAGTAATATTTAAATAATCAAAAAGCAATCATTCCCGACCCCTCCCCACTAATCAAAACGTAATAAATGGTATCAATATTTTAAGATTGTTTAAGTAACAGACCTAATAAGAATTCATATCATATATTAATACGTAGTAAGTAAATAAATAGAATTATAGTAAGTTTAAAAGAGAAGATGGAAATATTACTTTGTTGCATTTTTTTTTGTTCAAGAAATTGTTTTTCACCGTTATATAGATTAAATTCGACCCCTCCCCACTAATCAAAACGTAATAAATGGTATCAATATTTTAAGATTGTTTAAGTAACAGACCTAATAAGAATTCATATCATATATTAATACGTAGTAAGTAAATAAATAGAATTATAGTAAGTTTAAAAGAGAAGATGGAAATATTACTTTGTTGCATTTTTTTTGTTCAAGAAATTGTTTTTCACCGTTATATAGATTAAATCACATATGACTATCCCCTTCCCCCATTTAGTGACTTTTCTAAAACTAAGAACTCATAACACAGATTAATACGTACTAAGTGATTAAATATGGCAACAACGGACTAATTTTTATAAAATGTACTAAATCTTATGAATATTTAAAAAATCAAACACTATCTGCACATGTGCTGTGCATTATTTAAGTAATAGATATAATAACTCAACACAGAGTAAACCAAAAAACCATGAAAATTCTATCAAGAGATATGCCTCCCTCTACAATCTGACAATTCACAAAACATGGCGGCCAAAAAAAGCGGGAAAATATGAAAAAAATCAAATCATTTATTTTCAACATAAATATGCATCTAAGTTCATATTAAAAAGCAATTCTCCCAACTGATCAAAACGTAACACAGATTAATACGTAATAACTAATAAAAAATAAGCAGAAAATGTTATAAAATGCAAATTATAAAAAAAATAGGATCAACAGCCCCCCCCCTTACAATCTGGAAATTCAGAGAGAAGCATATCTAAATTGAGAAATAATTTTTAAATAATCAAAAAACAATAGACAAAAAATAATTACCAAAGTCCTTGAATAGTAACTGAAGACTAAGTAACTGGTTATTTGATGGCAGCATTTTGAAGCTTGAATAGTAACTGAAGATTAAGTAACTGTTTATTTGATGGCAGAATTTTGAAGCTTGAATAGTAACTGAAGATTAAGTAACTGTTTATTTGATGGCAGCATTTTGAAGCTTGAATAGTAACTGAAGATTAAGTAACTGTTTATTTGATGGCAGCATTTTGAAGCTTGAATAGTAACTGAAGATTAAGTAACTGGTTATTTGATGGCAGCATTTTGAAGCTTGAATAGTAACTGAAGATTAAGTAACTGTTTATTTGATGGCAGCATTTTGAAGCTTGAATAGTAACTGAAGATTAAGTAACTGGTTATTTGATGGCAGCATTTTGAAGCTTGAATAGTAACTGAAGATTAAGTAACTGGTTATTTGATGGCAGCATTTTGAAGCTTGAATAGTAACTGAAGATTAAGTAACTGGTTATTTGATGGCAGCATTTTGAAGCTTGAATAGTAACTGAAGATTAAGTAACTGGTTATTTGATGGCAGCATTTTGAAGCTTGAATAGTAACTGAAGATTAAGTCTTTGCTGTATTTTTTTATTTAGTATAAAAAAATACAGCAAAGATGGCAGAATTTTGAAGCATTTTGGAACAGATTTTAACACATATTAAGAAAAGATGGCAGAAATTAGCAGATTATAATTTAGATTGACGGTATATTGATGGCCTGCAATATCGCCTCGAACATATCTTCATCACCATGCAATCGTCGCCACATGAATTCATCCAAGTAAGAATCAAGATGCTGTCTAGCAGTCCCACTGTCTTGTTTATTGCGACTTTTCAAAAGCCCCCAAAGTCTTTCTACATGTTGAGTGTGGGCCCCGGTAGTAGGATCGACAAAATTGTAGGAATGATTGACTTTGAAGTGTTGGAAACCTGCAGCAGTCAATACATCCGTTTTGTAGGCCTTCCAACAGTCAGTATATATGGTGGTTCCTGGTGCTATATGTTCTTTAATCAGATCTAGAAGAACAGGCGCTGTTCGATTTGGAATAGCAACGATGAAACACTCTTTCGTTTCTCTACATAAGCCGCCAAATAACCACTGTTGGGGAAGAATTCTTCCCTGCTGATTTTTGCGTTTACTGAACAAAGTTTCGTCGACCTCTACAATTTTTCCTGGGCCTCCAATTTTGCAGGATGGACGAGAGAGCAGACTCTCTTTACATGCTTCTCTTAAGTATTGCTTCCACGTAACGACAGTATTCCTGTTCACATCCAAATCATTTTTACCCGATTTTATGGTCAATTGGTTTTTGCTCCAATAATAAATGATTCGGATGGATGTTACAAACGACAATTTGCAACCTTCAAACCAAGTTCCTTTCCGAAGTGCTACTCGACATTGACATGTGTTAATGTTGCACTTCCATTGTGCCCTTGCATTCACATAAAGTTTCATTTCATGGCCATTACGACATACTCTTTGTGAAGGCAGAACATTTTTACTTTGGAGGAACTCCACTGCTTCAAGTTCTGTCTTTGGCAGATCCCAAACTTTCATCATTTTCAATAAAATAATTGAATATCGCAGAAAGAAAAAAGCACGTAAATTTCAGATGCTGATATTTCAACGTGAGACTTTGAAATAGTGCCTCAAACTTTGCTGCATATTTAATGTTGTATTCTGCTGCATGGAAAAAAATAATCCTGTGTCAAAAAATAAAAATTTTCCCAATAACTTTTATTTCTAGCAGTCCAAAATAATTAAAACGTCATAATAGAACTAAGCAGGTATTTCAAAACTCTACTTTAGCTACATTTTAAGTAAATTTGTTAGCTTTGGAAATGATATTTTTGATGTAGAATCTCTATTACGTCATATTTCATTTCACAGTTTGTTCTTTCAAAATTAAAGTGCATACTATAAAAGAAGGATTACTGGAAATTATTTTTGGGTATCATGACTCTAATAGAGATTTGACATCAAAAATATAATTTCCAAAGCCAACAAATTTAACTAAAACATAAGTGAACTAGACTTTTGAAATACCAGCTTTGTTCTATTTTGACGTGTTAATTATTTTGTATTGCTAGAAATACAAGTTGTTGGGATAATGTATATTTTTTGACAAACTTAATTAGGATTATTTTTTGATGGAAGAATACAATATTAGATATGCGCAAATTTTAACTCAAAACTTTTTTTTTCACGCTAATTTCTGCCATATTTGCTCTTAGTGTTAAAATCTTTTCCGAAAGACTTTGGTAATTATGTTTTGTATTCCTTTTTTACATTGATTATTATTTAAATATTATTGATCAATTTACATATGTCATAATTTGAAAGCCAGATAACAATTAATTGCTTCAAAGATAAATAATTTGATGTTGAAAGACTTTTCTTTTAAAAGTACAGTATTTTTTGCTGTCCAGTAAAGGGGAGGGAGGGAGAGAATATTTCATTAAAAAAATGTAGATGAACTTGCAACTTTGTTTAAATAAAAACATAATTGAAAATAATATGAATATAGTGGACAATTGTTTATTATTTTTAAAATGAATTGGGATATTATATATGTGTGCATAACTTGATTTAAATAATTGCTAGTGTTTCTAGATACCTTCTGTTAAATAATTTTTTTAATCTGCTGAAATTATCATTGCTAAAAGTGTTAAGAAATTTACCAGCAAAGCTACATTTTGCAGAACATCATGGCTCTGAACCGAATTTGGAACAAGGTAATTTTTGCCACTTTCTTTTTTAAACTTTCTTACTATGTACTGTATTAATCTGTGTTGAGGAGTTATATCTATTACTTAAATAATGCACAGCACATGTGCAGATAGTGTTTGATTTTTTAAATATTCATAAGATTTAGTACATTTTATAAAAATTAGTCCGTTGTTGCCATATTTAATCACTTAGTACGTATTAATCTGTGTTATGAGTTCTTAGTTTTAGAAAAGTCACTAAATGGGGGAAGGGGATAGTCATATGTGATTTAATCTATATAACGGTGAAAAACAATTTCTTGAACAAAAAAAAATGCAACAAAGTAATATTTCCATCTTCTCTTTTAAACTTACTATAATTCTATTTATTTACTTACTACGTATTAATATATGATATGAATTCTTATTAGGTCTGTTACTTAAACAATCTTAAAATATTGATACCATTTATTACGTTTTGATTAGTGGGGAGGGGTCGAATTTAATCTATATAACGGTGAAAAACAATTTCTTGAACAAAAAAAATGCAACAAAGTAATATTTCCATCTTCTCTTTTAAACTTACTATAATTCTATTTATTTACTTACTACGTATTAATATATGATATGAATTCTTATTAGGTCTGTTACTTAAACAATCTTAAAATATTGATACCATTTATTACGTTTTGATTAGTGGGGAGGGGTCGAATTTAATCTATATAACGGTGAAAAACAATTTCTTGAACAAAAAAAAATGCAAACAAAGTAATATTTCCATCTTCTCTTTTAAACTTACTATAATTCTATTTATTTACTTACTACGTATTAATATATGATGTGAATTCTTATTAGGTCTGTTACTTAAACAATCTTAAAATATTGATACCATTTATTACGTTTTGATTAGTGGGGAGGGGTCGGGAATGATTGCTTTTTGATTATTTAAATATTACTGCTCCATTTACATATGCATTAATTTGAAAGCCAGAGAACAATTAATTGCTTTTCTATATCAATTTAGATGCATATTTATGTTGAAGGTAAATAATTTGATCCCCGCTATTTTTGGCCGCCATGCTTCCTTCTGAATGTCCAGATTGTAGGGGAGAGGGACTGTTGATCCAATTTTTTTATAGTTTGCATTTTATAGCATTTTCTGATTATTATTTTTTATTAGTTACTACGTATTAATCTGTGTTACGTTTTGACCAGTTGGGGGAATTGCTTTTTAATATGAACTTAGATGCATATTTATGTTGAAGATAAATGATTTGATTTTTTCGTATTTTCCCGCTTTTTTTTGCCGCCATGTTTTGTGAATTGTCAGATTGTGGAGGGAGGTATATCTCTTGATAGAATCTTCATGATTTTTTTTTTTATTATTTGAATTTTGTAGCATTTTCTTTCATTTTTTTAAAATTTGTTGTTTTCGATGTATTTTCTATACATATATTGTCTGAGGCATTTTTATTTGTCGATTTTGAGGCGTTTTTTTGATTTTGGGGGGGGGGGATATAGCTAATAATGCAATTTTCATGATTTTTTTTTTTATTATTTGAAGTTTGTAGCATTTTCTTTCATTTTTTTAAAATTTGTTGTTTTCGATGTATTTTCTATACATATATTGTCTGAGGCATTTTTATTTGTCGATTTTGAGGCGTTTTTTTGATTTTGGGGGGGGGGGATATAGCTAATAATGCAATTTTCATGATTTTTTTTTTTTATTATTTGAAGTTTGTAGCATTTTCTTTCATTTTTTTAAAATTTGTTGTTTTCGATGTATTTTCTATACATATATTGTCTGAGGCATTTTTATTTGTCGATTTTGAGGCGTTTTTTTGATTTTGGGGGGGGGGGGTATAGCTAATAATGCAATTTTCATGATTTTTTTTTTTTATTATTTGAATTTTGTAGCATTTTCTTTAATTTAATTTTAATTTGTAGTTTTCGCTTTATTTGCTGTACATATATTGCCTTAGGCATTTTTATTTGTCGATTTTGAGGCGTTTTGTAAAAAAATTTATCACTTGCCATTTTCAGGCCGGTTGTTGATGATGTCGCCGCGCCCTCTGACGGCCACAGTACCGTCAGCAAAACACGACCTTAAAAAATTAATGAAGGATTTTTATTCCCTAAGAATAATTTCTTTGAATTGTCATGGTTTATATGAAATTTCATGTGGAGTTTGTTTACATTCATACATTGGACAGCCCAATTGTAAAATAAGCCTAAGAGAGAAAAAAATACATTTTGGCAGTTAGAGAAAAATTCAGTTCATCAGCCATTTATTCACAGATTAAATTAACAAACCATGACATCAATTTTAATAAAATAAATATTCTGGTAAAAATTGAACAATATGATTCAAGAGTATAAATGAAAAGTGTGAAATAAAAAAAAATAATATTTGGACAAGATTATTGGAGGATAAAATATTTTTCAAACTTCTCAACCAATAGAATTTGAGAATGAGAAGAAAATAACAAAGGAAAAAATAAATTTCAATCTCACCACACACATTCTTATGATTTGAAAAAGAGGAAGCTGTGAGAAAAGTAATTTTATTATACTGAAATGTCACTATTTAGCTATTATATTTTTACTACATGGAAGCTCCCAGAAATAATACTATGAATTCATCATTTATCCAACAGAATATTATAATTAATATATCTATATTGTACCCTATCTTAAAGGAAAAACTACTGAACTAAAAAATCTGGCTAACTAGGATGTAACAATATTAAACTGCAATTGGGTTACATAAACAATGACTATTAAAATAATTTTATTCTGACTATCTCAAGATACATTTCTAAGATACAATATTTAATAAAACAATATTTTTCAATAATTAAATATAATAAAACTTATTGAACTAAAATATCAATACCTAGGTTTATAATAAATAATTTGGATTCCAACTATAATACTTAATCTATTCATTTCATTAATAAATTCAACCTATAAGTAACTCAAGATTATGAATAAAATATGATTCCATCAAAATAAATATAATTATGAAACTCTTAACATGAGATGTTCAGTAAGGTAGATGTTCAGTAAGGTACACTGGCTTAAACAATGAAAAGACATCATTCCCAATGGCATAAGAATATTACTCCACCAAATTCACCTAATAAACAACTATGAAATACTCTTATGCATCTAAACACATATATCTAGCAATTCTAAAATATGATTTATAAATTTATTACAGAAATGACAAAAAATTAATTGCTTAATATTCGTTTAATAAAAATATTAATTGGACATTTAACCTTAACTAATAATTTCTTATCAGCTTTCAAAAATAATTTTTATAATTCTTCAAAATAGTAATAATCTCAGGTTCATTTCAAACAAACTAATAACAAAATGAATTAATTAATTAACACCCTGTAGTTAAATATGATAAGGGATTTTACATAATATCTAACTACCCTTACAAATAATAACAATAAGCAACGAAAATAACATAATGATTCTCAACATTAAATCTATTTAATGGTTAAAGTTTAGTAATAAAACATAAATAATATAATAAAATTTTAAGTAAACATTGTATAATCTCTCTTTGTTTAATGTGACATTTTAAAAAATATAATGTATTTGAATATTGGGCAATATCCAGTATATCTCCCATTGGTGTTTTATCAGTTTAAAAATAATTACCAATAATCATATCTTCTATGATAATAATAATAATGATAATATACTGTACTGGTCAAAAGTGTATATTAACTCAACATGATTTACAGCCTGGGTAAAAATACCTCGAATCCAACCATATGCGAGATCATTTTTGAGGCAAGCAATTAATCTTTTCCACACTCTGTCCCACTAGCATCAATAGTAGTACATGAGCCTCAACTAATTTGGATGTCTAACTCTAATTATTAACTTATAATTAGATTATCTATAAATTTAAATATAAAAATGGTATGTGTGTGACTTTTGAGTCATCAGATAGCAGCACAATAATTTATTAGAAATACTAATTTTAGAATGAATAAATATTTAATAAAATATTGGTATAATTTATCTAATGTCTCTGTTTTTTATTTCATAAATTAGTTAAACCTAAATTTCTATTCTGTCATTTATTATGCCTCTGGAAAGAGAGTGTGTAGTTCATATGCCAGTCTAACCAATGTAAATGATTAACAATTTATGGAAGTTGCTCACCCAAGTCTGAGATATACACAACAAATATTTTAAACAACTTATTTTAAACATAACTTTATTATAAGTGAAATTATTTTAAAAGAGAAATAGTTAGCTTAAACTATAAGAATTGGCATCAAAAAAAGTGACTCATTTAAAATATAAACTGATCACAATATTCGCAAATAAATATTTTAAGATTTTTTAAAATACATAAATTAATAAGATCGTAGTCAATCTGCGATGATGTGCTCAGAATAAAAAAAAGTGAATAAACCCAGAAGTCAATATTACATTACAACATAGACTCAATTCACCTGCTTCATTCCTGTGATGCCATCAAATAAAGGAAAAATGGTCTGTGCCATTGGCAAACTTAAAATATTTCAGGTGAAATCATGGGAATCACCAAGACTAACTGAGCTTAGCTTACCCTGGTCCTTCCCATTTTGTCTTTCATATCCTGATAAGAAAATTTATGGCCTGTGAAATTATCACATGGTTTTGTCATGATCTAGCAGTCACACAGAACAAAGACAAGTAATTAAACAAAATACTAGCAAGGCAAAATACGAGTGCTGGAGAATATATTTTAGAATTTAACTAGATAATTGTGCTGAGCTATAAAGATTACATAAATATATATGGATTGATCAAGATCAAAACAATAAGAATAAACTAAGCATTAATTGTTAATACAAATAGTTTATGAGTGACATATCTCTCCCTTCAACACAAAATCCCACTACCATTTCAATTAACATTCTATTACTCTCTTAATATTTGGCATGAATCTAATTTTCTAACCACCCTTTCACTCTTTAAAATAAAATAACTAAACTTAAATAAAACCTCATGCTTGAATCTTGCGTCTTCCCACAACTAACCTGTGTACATAATATAAAAAAACACATAATCATATAAAATGGTTTCATCTCAACAAAACAAAGGTTGCTCCAAGTATTAATCTTTCAGAGCTAGAGAATTATTCATTTTTATTTAGCAACAGACATTAGTCGGGAAATCAGAAGCACAATATATATTTAGATAAAGCTTTGTCGAGATGGAACAATTGGCATATATTCATTTCATTTAAAGTATTAAAGATTTTAAGACTTCTCATTCGATAATTTAATATACAAAATTAACAAAGTGTATGCCACACTTGAATGAGAAGCTATAAAGATACACAGAAATTATTACACGCTAAGCACTTTCGAGGTCTTTTGCCTCATATTCATAGTGGTACTGTGAGCTGCAGAATGAAAAAATAGGGCAAGGGAAACAAAACAGTATGCAAAGCATATGCAAATGAACTAGATAGTCCAACATTTGGAGATGTCAAAGCAGGTATCTCATCTATTGATGGAGTTATTATTGCCATTAATAAAATATGCTTCTCTGATTTTCTGCTTGATGTCATTTTTTTCAATACAGACTATTTTAGGGCTGGAAGGTTCAAACAAATGTCCTGTCTTCTTGGAATGCTCTAAAAATGTTGATGAATTATCATTGTTTTTCATGGCTCTGTTATATGTATATCTGTGTTGTGCTGTCCTGTTGATTATGCCTGCCTTGGTTTCTCCAAAATAAATGGCCCAGCAACCAGGTTGTGGGCAAGCTATGCTGTAAACAACATGGGGAGTCTGAGAAGGTTTTGGCCAATAAATTTAAAATTAGCTTTCATACACCCCCATGCACTAATTGTCTAATCAATAACTCTAAGGACAAAATTGAACCTTCTCAGATTCCCCATGTCGTTTACAGCATAGCTTTCCCACAACCTGGTTGCCGGGCCATTTATTTTGGAGAAACCAAGGCAGGCATAATCAACAGGACAGCACAACACAGATATACATATAATAGAGCCATGAAAAACAATAATAATTCATCAACATTTTTAGAGCATTCCAAGAAGACAGGACATTTGTTTGAACCTTCCAGCCCTAAAATAGTCTGTATTGAGAAAAATGACATCAAGCAGAAAATCAGAGAAGCATATTTTATTAATGGCAATAATAACTCCATCAATAGATGAGATACCTGCTTTGACATCTCCAAACATTGGACTATCTAGTTCATTTGCATATGCTTTGCATACTGTTTTGTTTCCCTTGCCCTATTTTTTCATTCTGCAGCTCACAGTACCACTATGAATATGAGGCAAAAGACCTCGAAAGCGCTTAGCATGTAATAATTTCTGTGTATCTTTATGGCTTCTCATTCAAGTGTGGCATACACTTTGTTAATCATTTCATTTAAGTAATTAATAATATTTTCTCAACCATATTAGAAGGAAGTTTAGCATTAAGAGGCATAACTTTAAGTCAGATAGAATGAGAGAAAAGACATTAGATTTAAGTAATAGCAAGTATAATTTACAGAATATTAAGTTAAACAATTAGATTTACATTATGGGGATTTCATTTTAGAAGACATTAAAATTAACAGGATTTACATTACTGGGTCACTGGAGTTTTAAAAGAATAAATTAGGCAGTTAAAAATAGCAAATTAGAACATTTTACCTAAATTATTAAGAGTTCTTATGGAAGTTTTGATCCCATGATGAAATATGAATTTCTTCATAGGCATAGCTACATCAATGAGTATCAAAGATATGTAAAATTTAATCATTTTAAAAATTTTATTAAATGTCAATTAAAATATATTCATGTAATAGTAAAACATGTGTCTGTGCACCTATATGAAATGTATATGTAAATCATAATGTAATAACTTGAATTTTGTATATTAATCATGTAAATCACATTATGATAATTTTTATAAATTGTATATTAATCAAAATCAAACTTACTTGCATAGCCATGTTCTAAAGATCTTTTTATCAACTTATTTTTATTGTTGTTAATAAACTTGAATTCAATTGTTAAAAATGTATTGCATCATTATCTCTTGGTCACAGTAACAGTTAGAGCTTATGTTCACTGAGCTAGATTCATGCATAATGGTCTGATTATATGGATGAGGATGCATATTAATGTTTTGGGCATCCAGTGATGATCAATAATCACCATCCTGGTTGGTTCATAAGATTATATTCTTTAAAGCCCTTGCACTACATTGTATTTTAGTTTAGTCTTATTAGAATTTAAGTTTATAGTTGGCCAGTACATTAATGTACTAAGTGACCAGAGCATTGATGATGATCATCATGTTTTAATGTCCCAGAACTATTATTCTAATGGATGAGCACTTAAATTGGTGCATTCAAATTAAGGTTTAAATAATTTCCCTAAGCTGGAAAAGGGTAAATAGTTGGCCTGGTCTACAGTAGACCCATGTCAAATTCAGTCACAAGATTGACTGTTGATTTATTGTATTGATGTATTTTGATTGATTATTCATGGTGATGAATGGTTATTTCTTTTGAGGGTTATTTACTTTTAATTATTGATCATGCTGGTAGATATGTGGTTAGTGACACTTATATAGTTCCTCTAAGGAGTTAAATGGCTGGTCTCTCAGAGATTTCATGATCTTATGCTCCCTATAATATATATAATTTCTTATATATTTGGGTATCAAACATTACTTTAATATCTATTTACTTTAATATCTTATTTTAATATCATATTCTATATAATATTTTACTTAAATATAATCCTTTATGCTGTTGGTAAATTTCATTATTTGTTCTACCCCCTGATCATTGTTTGTAAATTTTATGCTATATCATATTTATTTGATGTTGATTTGCCATAACCCCAGGTATGATCACCATGAATACCCCATCCTATTATAATATATATTAAAAAAAAGATATCCAAGAAAAGAGAAAATTTGTACATGCAACATACTATATTATAACCAATTAATAATTAGTAAATAATTAGATTCTTTGCTTCATTAACCTTAAACAATTTTATATTACAAATATTTTTGTATGTCTGAATAAATGATAAAAATTTATATTTGCTGGCATAATCTTTACTTGTTTCCAACAGATTGTACAAAATAAGTTTTTATAGAAAAGGGTTTACTTTTTTCCCCATAGTAATGACTTTTAAAATGATATGTGAAATATTACACAGAAAAAAAACAAGTTAAATTGTTGCACATTTAATTAATTGAAAAATGAGAATTTGCGATTGGTCAAGGGATATTTTAGAAAGAGGGGGTGGAATTTATTCCCTTTCTGTTCAAGAAAGATGAATGAAAATTATTTTTAAAAGCAAAATTAAAATTACCAAACTAATATTGTTTTATAGTTTTTCTTTTTAAACCAAAATGTATTTCTTTATCAATGGCTATAATGTGATAAGATCCTAAAGAGTTTATGACTCTTAAAAAAATAGCTAGACCCTTAGAAATATCTGTAAAATTGTCATGTATGTTTGAATAAGTATTTCTCCAAAAATTACTACAGAGTAAAACTTACATATATCAATAAATAGTAGTAGAAAAATTATATTTATTTTAATCATCTGAATAAGAAAAATGCCAATAAAACTCACTTAACTTTATGCTGAATTTATTTAAAAAAGAAAAATGGATGTTAGCTCTTAATCAAAATCAAATACCATAAACACATTAAAATTCACAAAGGACAACAGGATTAAATACCCAACTATATATAAAAAAAATAAAGCACATTAAAATTCACAAAGGACAACTGAATAGTGACAATATAAATGAATTTTTCAATGGAATACTTAAATAATACTTCAGCATTAAATATAGGAATGAAAATTAACTTATTACTATAAATATTTAACAGCAGTTATCTAAATTAAAATATAGATGGTTTGATAAATATTTTAAGAAGGTACTGATTGGTGAGAGATGATTACCAAAAACTATATTATATTTCAACATTAAGGAAAGTTTCTCTTATTATTTTTTAAATCTTTATTTCTGTAATTTGACTTGCAATTTTGATTATGTTTGCATTACTACAAATGTGATATCATTTGTATATTTTTCTTATAAAAAGAGATTGTGAAAAACAGAATTAGATATTAGAGACTTATGTGAAAATATGGGGTATTTATATTTATTACAATATAATCACTATAAACTACTTTCTTATATATATATGCATAGGCTATAAGTTTTTTTTATAAATTTTGCTTTTTATGCCAAAGAAAAAATAAATAATTCCGCCTAGATTATTAATATTTTTGCTAACACAATGGATCAATTATTTGAACTATAAATGATGTTATTTATGTAAGTCTTAATTTCTGGAAATGTAACTAAGGGATTATTTTCATAACTTATAGTTTTTGTTTTGTCGGTGCATGAATTTATGTTTATTTTGAATGATTTAATTAATTTCCTCTTAAAAGAATTTACATTTGAAAGATAGTGGTTGAGAGGTCAGTGACAACTGCTTGTAAAGCAGTTGTCCCAGGTTAGCGGGTTCACTTCCTGGCTGATTCTATGACACATGAGAAAAAAAAATCAGCTTTTCATTTTAAGTATGTGCTTTCTGAATTTTTATGATTTAAACTTCAGAATAATCGTGTTTTAGATATAAATTTATTTCACCAATGCCATTAGCTTTAGCTTTATCACTTCATGGCTATTAATGTATTTCTATTTGCTGATATCTGGACAAAAGTAATATAATATTTATTTCTATACAACACTATTAAGTATCTTGCAAGTGGAAATTAATATAATCAGACTGCTAAGACATATGTTTAAAAGTGTATTTAATTTTATTAAAGTAGATAAAGAATACAATTATTAATTTATAATTAAAGATGTGATCTTAAGTATTATTTAAAAGGAATATATATGGTTTAATACTGGAGAAATCTTCACTATGCCTTTATGATCTCCACTCAAGGGAACCATTTCCCCTCTTTCCTTTTATCAATTGTAATATTGTTGCAATCTCATCCATTGGTGGTTACATTTTTATAAGTTCTAAAAAAATTATAAAATTTGTTTGCCATCATAAATAGCTTAATTAAATAATTATGAATTTAATTTGATCTTATTACTAGAATAATATATTTTAGTGTCCATATCAGGGATATCAATTTTGAGAGAGACCATTTTATTCTGACACTATTTTAACAGGGTATAAATAGATTCATAGGTTGTATATCTGGATATGTCTCATTTAGTAGATGTATCATGATATATTGATGTTGGTGAAGGATAAATATCATTACATTTGAATTATAAAATGATGTATAATCAAAATTCAATTTCATTGCAGTATATAACACAAGAATTATATTGAATAATTCACTGAATAGAATATATTAATATAAAATAAGAATTCCAAACTTGTTGAAAATGTTTCAAGTTTACTTAACCTGGACTAAACTCATATTATAAGCATGGCAGTTAAATGTACTATTGTAGTACCACAAAGACCTTTCATGTATTTAAGTATTGTTTAATAGATTACGAACCTCAAAATTTATGTTAAATGGATACACACATCAGGTGTATCAACACCTCTCATATACTATTCTTAAGGAAAAAGTATGCTGATATTCATTCACTATCATAAAACCGTTTACCATATTGAAGTAATTAATTCTATAAGAATGTAAAGTACATTCATAATCTTTCTTATAATTCTAATAAATTCACATTTTTTATAATCTCTAGTTAATCAGAGCAGATAAGATGAATGTTATTGCATTTACTACAAAACACATATACAACTGTAATACAATAATGACTTCACTGCTGATTGATAAAGATGTTTCTATAAGTACAAAGTCCTTGATTTATGCTTCTGTGTTTTTTAAAAAAATTCTCAATCAAAAGCAAATTTATTAATTTATGATAATATATATATACAACAACTCACACACAAATTTTTTTATAAATCATGATTATTATAATGTACAATAAGATACTCCAACGTTTTGATTATGTTATTTTATAGTCTTTATCAAAAAACAATTAAAAAATACATAAAAAACAATAAATACAAATATTCCATAATACATATAACAAATACAAATACATCTTACCTTAAAACTCTTTTAACAAACAATCTTATCTTTTCATTACATTCTTTCTTAAATACCTTTCTTAAAATAATCCCCATATACTTATTTAATTAAATCAACGTATTATCCTTTTTTTTCGACTGAAAAGAAAAAGGATACTGGGTTGATTTAATTGAAAAAAAGAAAATAAGAGGTTGATTTAATTAAATAAGTATATGGAGATTATTTTAAGAAAGGTATTTAAATAACGAATGTAATGAAAAGTTGAGATTGTTTATTAGAAGAGTTTTAAGGTTAGGGGTATTTGTATTTGTTATATGTATTATGGAATATTTGTATTTATTGTTTTTTTTTTATGTATTTTTTGTTGTTCCTTGATAAAGACTATAAAGTAATATAGTTGAAACGTTGGAGTCTATAATTGTTGTTATAATAGTTTATATTATAATAAAGCAAGATTTATAAAGAAGAAATTTGTATATAGTTTATTGTATATATTATTGACATTAATGAGTCATTTTTAAAATAGAAGATTGTTTATTATTTTTTAAATTTATTAATGTATGAAAGTGTAATACATATGCCCTTCACCATATTTAAAGCAAAGTTTTATAACTAAAGTGACACAATTAATAAGTATTTATAGAGAAAGGTCTCTCTACACTTCCAAATATCATTTCACTAATATCTGAAAGATCACAAAAAGAAAAACACATCTCTGATCAGATTCTATAATATATTGTAGAACCTTATTTTTCCAGTTCATATAAAGTTTAAAGATAGAATTTTCTTAGTTTTCAATAGCCATGAAGTATTATACAAATATCTTCAAAAATGTTAAAAACAGATCAAAATAATAATTCATTGTTATATTGCTATGGACCCATATTATTTGATTTCTGAACATTAAAACTTATAGAGAACTCTCAAGAAGCCATTCAATGACCAGAGGCTTATATAATTGGAGCCAGATTAATAATTTGTTCCTCTTTTCCTGAAGGTTTTCAAAAATGTTATAGTGAGTAATGAATTACTATTAGTAATCTAATTTAAAACAATGACTAATTATTATTAAATTGGCTTTTTTTATCTATAAATATTGGTGGTTTCTTGATACTATCATTTCTATGCGTATTATATATATTCTTCATTTTGAAAAATAATAGATCAAGGTTCCATTTATATTTTTTCCAACTTGTATATTTATATAATATTCAATCAAAGAGGAAATTTATCAACTAAAATTATACATCACTCTACAACAGATGTATTCACATAATGTTGTCATTACTTCAATGCATCATTGACTAAAAATAATGTTAAAAACATTTATACATAGTGCACAAATCTCTCCTTGTTCATGAGATCATATTGTAATCTAAGCATCAAAAAACTAATGGATTATGTTATAACTAAAATCAATTTGTGAATTTTAAAGAAGCTGTTAAACTTAATAACTACTACCTCAGCATCCACAGGTTACTATAATACAATAATTATTTTAATATATAAAATTAAAAGTGTATGAAGTGCCTGAAAGAGAAGCTATAGAGAGTGCAAAAAATATTAAATGCTAAGTGCTTTCAAGGCTGTTTGCCTCATATTCATAGCGATAATGTGAAACTGCACCATTAATTGTAAAATTAATATGTATTTTACTTCAAGAGAAACCTACAATAGAAATAATTTGTGACATTGTTTATTTAAAAAATAAACTTGACTCAGTAACAAATATTGTATAAAACAGGCATAACTCTCCTTACAATAGTGCCACTCTGTGCAAGCCAGGCATTACTGTATGGAGAGTTTTGCCTGTTTTAATAACAGTTATGAGCAAGCATAAGAAATGGTGATCATGTGCCATTTCATGTGTACATGATGTATTTTTTTTAGTTTTGTAACATATTTAATGTTCCAATAACTATACGTATGGACAGAATCCCAAAATGATAATGAATTTCTCATCCAGATTATCTTATAAATAAACAAATAATTCCATCAGATTATTTATAAACATTTCAGTTGTTATATTAAATAATTCTTTTGCTGTTTCATTTTTAAAATTACCTATTGTTCTATCCCATTCTGGAACTGTCATTTTAACCATCTTATGAATTAAGCTCTCTATAGAATCACATTAACTTATCAACTCATCGGATCATTCAAGAATTGTTTTACAAACTTCGAATATTATTTTTTTTTAAATTTCTTTCTATGCTCACATTTTGCTCTTGCTATTCTTATTTCTCACCAGTAATCAAGTTATAGTGTGCTGGCCCCTATCATTACATATTACATCTATTGCATTTATTTTATTTCATGTATGCAAAAGCGTGTGGATGTATATACAAAACCTAAATATTGAATATATTAATTTAAAAAATTAACAAACGATATCCAGCTTGCATCTAAAAGAAAATAAAAGATAATTTTTTTTCATTATTTAAAATAAAATTCATCCCTATAATACACAAATTTATAAAAGAAATGTTATATACTTGTATACTAAATATATAATTTTAATTATTCAAATAATAATAAACCTGCGTGGGTGAACTGATGCGTTTTTATAATTAAGTTATTTATAAAAAAAATGTACATATTATACTTGCAAAAACTTACGCGATACATTTCTTATAAGGTATATAAAACCACATATATTTAATAATAACATATATGCAATGTCTGACTAAAATATATATATTTGAAAAGTATTGTTAATAAAATTCTTATGTTTGTGTATATAATAATCAGACAGGAGGTAAATAAAAAAAATCCTAAATGAAATTATACTTTAAACAATTAGTAATGTACATAGGCTGCTTATACAAAAGTATGTTAATAAATAAATTATGCATTTTGGCACTAATTAAGCAGATCAGTCAAATTATGCAAATTAAATTTAATTATGCAGAAAAATACAAACTGCAAAATTGGTCGCGCGCGTGTGTGTGCAGTAGTAATGAATATGTATTCAGTGCACACTGAGGAAAACCATACAGGAAGATATGTTTAGAGAATGCAAGATGTATTAATTGTAATTGCTTTTGAATGAAGGTATATATTTTAGTTATACATATATAGAATTAATGAACTTGAATGAAAGTATATATTTTAGTTATACATATATAGAATTTATGAACTTTTGTTGTTTTGATGTTATGTGTTTATTTCTAACAATATTTTAGATGGCTATACAGGTGATAAATGTTAATATTGTCCATGTATATGCCAGAACGGCACAGTTTTATAGTTCATGAAACTTATATATGAAGAAATTAACATAGAAAATCAACATGAGAATGGGAAATAAATCCATAACTGAATTTAAAGTTAACAATGCAACAGGATGACAGCTACACATTGCCTATGTAGTGGTATACTTAACAATATAGTAGATAATAAAGAAAGTTGAATGTGGATGACTGGTAAAGTGATTCTGTGATCTAAAAACTCTCTGAGGAAAGTTCATACAAAAACTTGATACAGAAGTTAAACATATACTTTTAGCCTACATTATCTAGACATATATTTCACCTACACTTTAGAAATAGAATCCAGTCACCCTGTAAGATAAAAGATTACAATATGAGATTGCATATGTTCATGAAGTAATGCAACTTTGGAGCTAAGCTGGAAGATATGCTTCTAGTTCTATTGGGTTATGAGTGACAGTAAGCTCCAACAAATACTTCAGAGTGAAATTGCATTAATCTATGTTAAAGCTACAGAAATAGGAATAATTTATGTGCTGTCCTAGAAAATGCAATAGAAATAGAAAATACTGCAACGTAAAAAAAAACAAATATAATGGTAAATAGAATACAAACAAAGGCTGCAAACTACAAGAGCATAATGAATACCAGTGTATGATATTGTCATGGTGATAAAGACCATTTTAAAAAGATGTGTAAATATAAAATGACAAATGCTACAATTGAAGAGTTAAAGAACATTTATCATGAAATTGACACAATAATTAGAAAAGAATAAAAACAATTTAAGTCCAGACTGTAAATCAAAGGAGTCTGCAAAAGACAAGTCAATGACAAGAAGATAAATGAAAGCAATATATTTTTCTGGATGTAAAAATTTGTGAGCAAATAATCAGGATGGAAACAGACAGCTATCACAAAAAATTGGTAAAAAAAAAATCTATGAAAGAACAGACTTAGTAGCTACCAATGTAAATGAAAACTGACTTGACATTCTAGGGATAGTAATAAAATCAGTACAATAAAACACTTGATTAAAAAATCTACCTCTATACATCATGACAGGGATTCAAGCCCAATTTTAGACCAAAATTACTTCAAACTATTAAAAATAAGAATAATGAGAGTCCTGTTAAAATCTGAAGTCTGGGCTAAATTTCCATAGCTAATTAAGTTAGGTACAGCAGAATTGAATATAGGTTGGGGAACCCAAAAATAACTGAAATTGTTCTCTGGTTTGCGTACTTGTTATAATATATGCTCTGCTGTTATATAGTTTTTGCAATAATCGTTCTGCATCAATCTTTCAAATGACAATACCAAATGAAATTATGGTGTCATATAGCATATTTTTTTGCAAAGTGTGAACTTTGTTTTTGTTTACAGAAAATAACAGAAAAACAGTTGTAATGCTTGAAACAGATTATAAGCAAGCTGATCTGGTAAAAACACAAGTTTGTGAATGGTTTAATTAAAATGTTAAATTCACCACCATCCCTAAAAAGCAAAGTGAAATGAAAGTTAAACCAATGCTGAGTTTTTTTTTTATGTAAATGACCTTTTTTTCTAATTTAGTTTATAATGGTCATGCATTTTATCTACAAGTTCTGTAACATTTACATGATGTAATAAAACATAAACATTCCATTTTATGGTAAAGGAAAAAGGGCAAATATTACCCTGACATAGTATCATCTCTCAAAGCCTTGAGTGTGAAATAGGTTTTAATTAAATTCAGCATCATCTAGTTTATCTATCAATCATATTCACTCAATCTCACTTCATGTGATCTTAATAAGTGGTGAAAAAAATGTCATAGGCATTAAAAGGTATCACTTTGCAAATGTTTCCAGACTACTTTAAAAATGAAAAACAAGTTTAGATCAATGCATTGTATCAAATGGATAATAATTTGAAAGAGATTAAATTTATAATACTTAAAAATAAATAAACATTTTTTTTATTATAATATTCCTGCTACTTTTGGTTACCAACTCATATAAGTGGTTGATATGGAGTTAGTGAATAGCATTCAGCATTTTGTTTGCAGACCATAAAAAGTTCCTACTCCTTTGAAAAGTAAAGTGGAAGAAATGCTCAGAGGTTCAGTTTAAAAAAAAATGTAATTGCCTAGTTAAAAAGTCAATTTGGGCAACACCTTTATTTATGCATCAACTACCATGTAATTGTGAATAGATATATAAATGAAGGTTGAATACATAGTATCAAGTGTTCAAAATGAGTCTTCATACTTTATTAGATTTTAGGTACAGTAAAAACAGCCAAACTATTAACATGCATTTGGGTCTATTTAATTACAACACAACTACAACTCCAAAGATATTTCAAGTCAAGAGTAGATGGTCTGTTATCTGAAAGGTATTTTAATAACCATCAACACAAAAAATTAACTCCATAAACATGCAAATAAAGTGATCAAAAATTGGAAAAATTTTGAGTGTATCTTAATGACACTAAGTGCATATATATGTTCCTCTAAAGATAATAAGTTCTTATGATCAAATCTGGAGAAAGTAAGAGTGGTGAAAAATTCACCTAAATCAAAAAACATCAGGATTTGTGTGCATTCTTAGGATTATTGGTATTCTTTTGAGTATTTCCTGAAAAAAAAAATCTCATGCCATGCCATGACTCTACTCTATGAATTACTGAAAAAAAAAATAACAATGGAAATGGGTATTGAACAAGATATAGTGTTCAAGAAAGTAAAGCAGTTGATATTGTCAACTTTTAGTCGACCAAAAGGATTTAATAATTACAAATACTATTCAATGTGGAAGAGGAGATCTCATTTTTCATAGTGCTTATAGAAATGAACTCCCTAGTGTGTATACTTCCAGAACCTTAACAGAAAGTAAAAAAAATTATAGCCAGCTCAATAAAAAATTTTTACCATAGTATTCACAGTGAAGAAATTGCAACCAATATGTATATAATTATACATTCAAGCTCTATATAAACCATAGACTTCTATTGGGAACATTAAGAAAGCTTAAAATAATTCTAGATCATGCTAGTCAAAGAATGATGTAATAGATATTAATATTATCTTTATACAACTTTAAAGTAATGTATAAATTAGGGGGGAAATTAATTTTGCTAAAGTTTTATTGAGAACACTAGATATAAGTGAATATGAACCAGGGATCATTGAAGTAAACTACATCAACATGATAAAATTGGAAAGCATTGAACAGTATAGTCATAGCCAAGTGGATAAAAGACAATTCTGAATACCAGTCTGTCAGGAGAATGGATTAAAGGCAGATAATTCCAGTGTTGACTAAACTACATAATTGAATGGATGTGGAATGCCTACAAGAGTTTATCCATGTTAAATGGCTGCATTTAATGATAGACTGCATATTGATTCTAACAAAAAAGGAAATGTGTATAAGATTTATTACACAAACAACAGCCTGGAATCATCAGAATAAAGTAATTGACTAGGTCATGTGAGTGATGGCTTAATTTGAATTGTGTTACAAAACAAACAGTGAAAAGATATACTGCATGTCACTCAAGAGTGAGACTATCTATAAAGAACTGGAATCACACTTACAGGCTATCCAGATCATTGATTAATTCATAATGGATTGAAGACAGACCATTGAAAAATATGAATGTGGAAAATTCCATATAAATATTAAATGAATTGCTTCCTTGACACAGCTATCCAGAAATAATCATTTCTGATAATGGTGCTGGATTTGTGTTACTGATATTAAAATATGTTTTAGCTAGAAAAGCTTATATGACATAATTTAGTACCACTGTATCATTCTGAGCTAAATAGGTTAGCTGAAAAAGCCATGCAGCAGGTGAAGCTGACCTTGAATAAAATGCAATATCAGGATATTCATGAAGCTTTGCTGGCAGCAATGCTTTATCCATGACAAGTACATCTATCAGAAAAACAACTGTGGAAATGTTGATGAAATGGAAATTTAGAATATCTCAACATTTATTTCTAATAAGAGTGTAAAAAGTGAGATAAATTTAGAAAACACAAAGTATTATATTAGAGAAACTGTTTAGATATGTAATGTATTAAGATAAAAGTGGTAAACAGGAATCATATTAAATGTATTGTTAAAACAAATATTTGTATGTAATACAGTTGACTGTTAGTTGAGAAGTAAGAAGGCAAAACACTTGATCAAGTGAGGGAAATGTGAATTCTGTAACTAATGTTATAGATCCAGTGAAGAACAAAGATTATGATGGAGCATTATTGGGTGTTTAAGTAGAAAAGATTCCCATTACTGACTTTATTGAAAAAGCAGATTCTTTGAGAATGGTTCCTTCTGACGTACCTATGGCTTTACCAAAATAATAACAGATTGGGAAAGAGCAAGTGGAAAAGACCAGACAAATTGAAAGACTATAATTAAACTGAACTATTTTAAAGCAGGGGAAAGCTGTGCAATATCTGATTAAAAGATGCATATATACAGTTGCAAACTATTGTAAATAAAGTGTATATGGAATAAATAAGGAAAAACCTTAAAGAAAATTACATTCTAAAAAAATAGTAATGTACATATGCTGAATGTACAAAAGTATGCTAATAAGTAAATTATGCATGTTGGGAATAATATCAGATCAGGAAAATTATGCAAATTAAAATTAATTACGCAGAGCAATAAAACTACAAAATTAGCTGTATGCGTGTGTGTGCAATAATAGTGGAACTCTTTTAGTGCTCACTGAGAAGAAGTCTCATAGAAAGATAAGGTTGATTACAGAATGCAAGAAGATTTTGAAATTGTAATTGCTTTTGAGTGGGAACTTTGAATAACCAACAAGCAAGTTGTTATGCTGAAGATATATATTTTAATTATACATATATAGTTAATAAATTTTGGTTATTAAGTTTTCTTTTTGGTATTTTGTGTTTATTTCTAATGATTGTAGGTGGTTATGCAGCTGGATCTGTATATTCCAGTATATATGATAAATAAGCAATAGGATGCTATAACCAATAAAGAGTTAATTGCTGTAGATAGTTTACCATTTCTTGCAATACTTTAACACAGTTACTTTTGCAACTGAAGATTATATTATAAAGTTTCTTGATGTTAGAAGTTTTATTATGAACAATGAAGCTCATCACATTAGAATATAATTACAAATGCTAATAATTTTTAATCCTAATGACATTAAATATTTCACTGAAACTAATTTCGTTTATAAGAAATGGATTTTAAATATTTAAAAAAAAAATAACTGTGCTGCTCTCTACTGGATTTTTTTAAAAACTTTATTCACCTGATTTGCTTCGTGAAAATATTTACAGTAATCTTACTTTTATTAAGTTTTCACTGGATTATTGTAACTCACATAAAAAATTTAATCTTATTGTAGAGAAAAAATAAATATTGACTAAAAAAAATTATCATTTATTGAGTAAAAGTACATATTTTTATATTGATTTTTACATGTTTGTTAAGAAATTCATTCTAAATGGCAGTATATGTTTAATAGCTTTAGCAAGAAGATTAACAAATAAGTAGAGAGAAGTCAAATCTCATCAATTCTTCAATATTTCAAATCTATTCAAGTATAGGGAAATATATGAAAAAAAAAGTAATGTTTTATAAGAGATTTCCAGCAAATAACATTATTCTAAACTAACATGATTTTTTTTATTCATTTACATAAAAAAAAAAAAAGACATATTATAATAATTTTTTTTTAAAAATATAAGTTTAATTTATTTACCTTTTTAATATATATTTAAATTTTTATCTCTTAATTCAACAACACTCTGTAAAATGATATAAAAGTTTTCAAACAAAGGGCAAGATTAAGATAGTTATATATATATATTAAATAGACTTTTAACTGAAAGCAAACATATTTTACAATAATTTGTGTATATGTGTGTGCATTTTTAGTGAGCACTCCCAAAGAAATAAATCTTCTTATCATAATATCTTGAAAATATTTATTTATTTATTTCCAAATATTACCATGCAACGCGTATATTATAATATATTGCAATGGGAACTGCTAATGAAACAATATTGTCTCATAAATAGCAATATCCCTCTGCTGGATAAAACAAAAATGTAATGGACAATTAATAAAATGATGGATGAAAAGCTACCTGACCTACAAATGTCCATGTATTTAAACAAACTAGAAATGTAATGAAATAATAATAAATAGTATGCCAATAAGCTAATGCACATGCGCTTTCTAGTTGTCACTATATAAATGAATATTCCCACTTTTTCAAACACAAGATAAAGTCTTTGGGAAAAGATAGAATGAATCCATCTATCTTTTCAACCTAAACGTATATGTGTGGGCAAATCTTAAGTGTTTGTAATTTAAAGTAATTTAAAGTGATCAATTCACAACTTCACACTCTCATTTTCAAACACTTAAGATTTGTCCATACATATACATTTGGGTCGAAAAGATAGATAGATTCATTCTATCTTTTCCCAAAGACTTTATCTTGTGTTTGAAAAAGTGAGAGTATTCATTTATATAGTGACAACTAAAAAGCGCATGTGCATTAGCTTATTGGTATTACAGTTTATAAAACATCGCACTATATATAATAAATGTCTTGTTTACATATGTTTAATTTAATAAGAATGATGTGTCGTAAATTCTAGAAATTTCACAGGCGTCATTTATTCACGTAGTAAAAAAGTAATTTAAAGTGATCAATTGACAACTACATGCTCTCATTTTCAAACACTTACGATTTGCCCATACATATACATTTGGGTCGAAAAGATAGATAGATTCATTCTATCTTTTCCCAAAGACTTTATCTTGTGTTTGAAAAAAGTGGGAGTATTCATTTATATAGTGACAACTAGAAAGTGCATGTGCATTAGCTTATTGGCTTATTGGTATTACAGTTTATAAAACATCACACTATATAAAATAAATGTCTTGTTTAAATAAATAGTATGGTAAGTGAGGACGATCAACAACATTATAGATAAAATAAAACTAACTGTTCACTGAATAGCTTGCAGATTCACATAATCATAAATACAATAGAAAATATTATAACTCAGCAATGCTAGCTCGTCTGCAAGTTTCTAATAAATTTGTGTGACCAAATGTGATAAATATAAAATTATAAAGTAAGTATTTTTTTCCAATTATGCACTACAAATTTGGGCAATCTAAAATATATTGAATAAATGTTGTATTTAGGTAGCTAAAAAAAAATCAATTCATAAATAAACAAATAAATGAACTAATTCATAAATGGCTTTATAATAATTTGGATTTATATTTGCAACGAATTTATAAGGCAACAATATTCCATAGTAAGTGTTTTTGCTTAGCAAAAAGATAAAATTCAATAAATAATATTTTACTTGCTTATGAGATATTGTATGAGATATACACTTAAATATTTTAATTGTAAATAAATTGTGTAATAAAATTGTTTTATAATGATTTATGCAATATGTAAATCAAAATACTTAGGTTAATAATAATATATAAATTTATTGAAGTAAGCATTAACTTATTGAGATGTCCAAAACAAAGAATGTAGTAATATTTTACCAATTGCAATCTAATATCATATCATATATATTTATAATTCACACCTGTCAGATTGCAATTAGTAAAAATGATCTATTATTAAAATTATTACCTTATACAGTTATAAAGGGTTAATTACAAATTCTTTCTCACAATAATAAAAGAAAATAGTTGTAATAAAATTTTAATATTATCTTATATGTATATATTTATAGGTTTTATGTTTTTGAATCATGTAATGCTTTTTAATAATAATTATTAAATAATTTTAATAAATTATATAGAATATTATTTATGCTTAAATTTAGATTAGTTTTCAAAAAAATTACTACATTAGTAATTGATTTAAGTCTTAATTACATGAGTCTATTATTTAAGCCTATATCGAATGGTAAGATAAAACAGTATTAAGATTATTAATTAAAAAACTTTAATAAATATTTATCATTAAGCTACTATTATACTTTTAACCATTATTAATAAGTGAAATTTGATTTCATGTAGATAATTTAAAAGAAAATTTTCTTTTAGCTTGTATATAATTTAACTTAGATTCCATTATCCCACAATGTTCTCTTTGGTATATCAATGATAATAACCACAACTGTAAGGCTTCATGAACATTTTTATCCTTAAATGATATTTATTCATTTCTTTTGTCAATATTACAATCTATGGTAAATTTGATAGTTTTATAGCATCATGACAGTTAGGCATAGTGTTTGTTGTCAACCATTCCATTTAATCATAAAGATATCAAATGAGGGCAAGTTTTGTGTCACTTCCCCCCTAAGTAATTTTTCTACTCATAGTGCATATTTTATTACCACAAGACCAGAATCTATTTGTAAAAGTAAGATAAAATAAAACACAAATTTTTAAGCAAAAGAAATTATATGTGTTTTTCTTGCCGAACTTGTTTCTGTGTCTCTGGTAACACAAAATGCAGTCTTTATTTTTTTCATTTTTTTTTAAACACTATCTTGTAAACATGTTGTTGTTTTTTTTTAATCTTAACAAGACATTATTGTTATTCAATATAACTTAATAAAAATTATTTCATTTTTAAATTTAATAAATAAAGTATCCATTCAATCTACATTTATTCCAAATTAATAAATACATTTATTAAATCTAATATCTTTTAATTGTTTTCTTTATTTAGTTACTCAATAAACTATAAAGAGAAATATAGATGGCATTATGTGTTAGTAAAAGAGTTTTAGATTATTTAGAGAAAGTACAAAGGGAAGTAGGAAGACATGCATTAGATGCAGAGACGTGGACAGTAAAGGAGGCAATTCAAGGAAAAATGGGATGGCCAAGTTTTTATATGAGAGATGCAAAAAGTAAAATGAAAATATTTGGTAGGTTGCAGTTTATGGATAGTAAAAGAAAAGCCAAAATAGTGTTTAATTGGGTTATGAGTAAAGGGCAGGTAACAAGATGGGTGAGAAAGGTAATGCGGTATGCAAAAGATTTGGATAAAGATTTTATATTGGTATACTTGCATAAAAGGTGGGATGATTGTGTTAGGAGGATTGTTGAGTGTTATAGTGGTAAGGAATGGGATAAAAGAATAGAAGCATTAATAAAAAATAGGGAGTTGGAGAGCTGGAGAATTAGTATGGAGGGTAAGAAGAGTTTAAATATATATAGAAGTAAATGGAATATTGGATGCAAGTTAATTTATGATAATAGTAAGGAAAGTAGCTTATTGTTTAAGGCTCGAACAGGATCTTTAGCAACAAAAGAATATACATGTAAATGGAAAACTATGGGTGATTTAGTGTGCAAATTGTGTAAGGAAGGTATAGAAAATATTAGCTGTTGATTGCATGTAAATGCTTGAAAGCAGAAAGGGTACAGATAATGAAGTTGTGGGAGAATAGGTATGAACAAAGTGACTATACAGAAAGTGAGTTATTAGTTTTTATGTTGGGTTTGCAAAAAGATAAGGGGAATTTAGATATAAAGACCATAGAGTTGACAAAGATTATGTTGTGAAAATGGGATGGAGCAGAATATGGGAAGACTTAGAGTGGGGAATGGAAAATAAAGTGGCTAACAGGTTTATCTGGGCATAATTGCTGAGATATTCTTGACTTCGTTTAATGAGAAGCCAAATACGTCACATCACATCAGAAGAAGAACTTATTTTGAAACATTTGGTATGGCAAGGTATAAATAGAAAAGAAAAAGAAAAAAGGGTGGTGGTATAGGTGTTATATCAAAAAAATATTTAAATATTATTAAATGTCAAGAACATTTGTGGCTTGAAATAATGTTGGGTAGTCAAGAATGGATGGTGGCTATAGTTTATATAGCCACTGGAGATAGTCAAATTATAATGGAATGGAATAGTAATATATATGAATGTCTAGTTAAAGATATACAAATTTTTAAAGAAAAGAGGAAAAGAATAATGGTTATAGAGGATATGAATGGGCATATTGAAGAAATTGATGATGTAGATAATAAAAATAGACAGCTTTTGAAGGAATTTGGTCAGAAAGTGAATTTGAGTATGTGAAATTTATTAAATATTTATGAGGGACAATACACATGGTCTAGAAATAATATATTTCATACAATAGATTATGTATTGGTAGAGAAAAAGGGAATAAATAAAATAAGAAAAATTAAGGTGTTTGATAATGAAGAAAAAGTATGCACTAGTGATCATAACTTCATTGTAATTGAAATGGTTAGTAATTTGATGGAGAATAGAAATAAAACTAGACATAATAGTGAAAGATGTGGATGGAGAGTGAATGATAAGAATAAGTTGGAAGGGTATAAAATACAAGTTGAAGAAATTATGGATGAATGGGTTGGGGATGAGTATAAGGACTGGTATAAAGAAATAGAAAAAGTGGCAAATAGAGTTTTAGGTGAGAATATTCAGAAGAATAAAAGTAATAAAAAATGAGAATTAGTAAAAGTGTAAAAGAGAGGAAAGAAGCATGTAAAGAATATAAGGGTGCTATTAAGAATAAGGAAAGTGAACAAGATATTAATGCTAAATGGGAAAAGTATTTAAGTTAGCTAAAATAGATAATTATAGAGAGAGAATGAAATTGAATAGTGAATTGTTGGAGGATATTAATAAAAGTGGAAGAGATGGGAATAAAAAATTTTGGTATTACATTAAAAGGAGGAATGTAGGGGAGAGAGAGATAGTATTACTAGATAATGAGGGAATATAGTGTAGCTCTAGAGAAGATGTAGAGATAATCTTAAATAGATATGTAATGAATATAGAAAATATGTTAGACGTGAATGATAGAGTGATAGAAAACATGAAAGCATATAGTAATGGGAATATTAGGTTTTCAGAAAATGAACTGAATGAGGTAGAGGAAAAATTGAAAAGTGGAAAGGCAAGAAGTTTAGATGGATGGGCAGCAGAGATGGTAATGAATTTAGGATATAGGGCAAAAGTAAAGTTATTATCTTGTTTTAATAAAATGGCACAGAATAGAGTTTTCCCAAGTAGTTGGAGTAATATAAGAGTAAGATTATTATTTAAAGGAAAAGATAAGAATCATAGAAAGTTGAATAATTATAGACCAATAGTGGTAACATCAGTTTTATATAAAATTTTCTCATATATGGTGGCTAGAAGAATTGTAAAATGGATGGAAGGGAATAATGTAGTGGGGGAAATGCAAGGAGGTTTTAGATTAGATAGGCATATAGGAGATAGTTTATTTGTAGTTACACAACTTATGGATATGAATAGGAATTTAGGTAAACAGTTATATATGAGTTTTATAGATATAGAGAATGCATATGATAAAGTAGATAGAAATAGATTATAGATAAGTTTAGCAAATTTGGGAATGGATGAAGCTTTAATAGATATTATTAAAAAATTATATGAAAATAATTATTATATATATTAATTAGGGAATATAGAATCAGTTAAAGTTAAAAATGGGATGGGGTTAAGGCAAGGATGCCCTATGTCACCTATTTTGTTTGTGTTGCATTTGAGTGAAATGGAAAAAGCAATAGAAAGATTAGGCAGGATAGAGATACTGTTAATAGGTAGTAAGGGAGTATATATTTTGTCAGGTCTTTTTTTTGCAGATGATATATTTTTGTGTGCAGAAAAAAGAGAAGATATGGAAGTTATGTTGAGGACATATGCAAGGGTTGATAAAGAGATGGAAATTAAATTTAGTCAAGAAAAATAAAATATAATGATGGTTAATACTGGGGAAAGAGAAGATGTAGAATTTTTATTGGGAGATATTAAGTTAAGTGTGGTGAATAGATATAGTTATTTGGGAATTATTTTAAGTATTCAGAAAAATTATTTGGATGAATGGGAGAAAAAATTGATAAATGAAGCAAAAAAAAAGGGATTGATAAAGAAATTAACAGTGTTTTCATATAATAAATATAATGTAGTTAGAATTATATAGAAAGGAGTTGCTATATCAGGGTTAACATATGGTAATGATGCAGTATATATTAGTAAAGAGGTATTAAATTACTTAGAAAAAGTTCAAAGGGAAGTAGGAAGACATGCATTGGATGCAGATGTATGGACAGCAAAAGAGGCAATTCAAGGAGAAATGGGATGGTCAAGTTTTCATATGAGAGAAGCAAAAAGTAAAATGAAAATGTTTGGTAGATTGTAGTTTATAGATAATAAAAGAATAGCTAAAATAGTATTTAACTGGGTTATGAGTAAAGGGCAAGTAACAAGATGAGTGAGAAAGGTAATGCGGTATGCAAAAGATTTGGATAAAGAATTTATATCAGTATATTTCTACAAAAGATGGGATGATTGTGCTAAGAGGATTGTTGAGTGTTGTAGTAGTAAGGAATGGGATAAAAGAATAGATTTATTAATAAAGAATAGGGAGTTAGAGAGATGGAGAAATAGTATGGAGAGTAAAAAGAGTTTAAATATATATAGAAATAAACAGAATATTAGGTGTAAGTTAATATATGATAATAGTAAGGAAAGTAGTTTATTATTTAAGGCTCGAATGGGATTTTTAGCTACAAGAAAATATACGTGTAAATGGAAAAAAAATGGGTGATTTATTTTGTAAATTATGTAAGGAAGGAATAAAAAATATTAGGCATTTGTTAATTGAATGTAAATGCTTGAAAACAGAAAGGGTACATATAATGAAGTTATGAAAGAATAAATATGAAAAAAGTGATTATACAGAAAATGAATTATTGGTTTTTATGCTGGGTTTGGGAAAAGATAAAGGGGATTTAGATATAAAGGTTATAGAGTTGACAAAAATTATGTTGTGGAAATGGGATGGAGCAGAATATAGGAAAATTTAGAATGGGGAATGGAAAATAAAGTGGCTAACAGGTTTATCTGGGCATAATTGCTGAGATATTCTTGCCTTCGTTTAAGGAGAAGCCACAATACATCACATCACATCATCACATGTATGCTGTATTTAGTAGTATATAAATTTGTTTATAAGCAAAAATTGCATGTGTAGTCAATGATTAATAAGAATAAGTAATGTTCAATTCTATTGCTTGACACAGCCATACAAATATTTGTGTAATAATCATTAATCAACAACAAATATTTTAAAGAATTCTGTGAATTGTTTAATATTGCAAATTCTGATTACAAATTATTAAAAAAGTGTAAGATAAAAGTCTATTATTTGACAACTCACAGAGTCTTTCATTGTAGTTAGAACTGGAAACTCAGAGACCTCATGATATAATGTAATGACTTTATTTTGTAGGCATATTATTTAAGAATGCCCATATATATTTCAAGTCATATTATAGTAATTAGTGGTGAGTAAAAACAATCAATATTAATATTATTAATCAATATATAGTCTACATATGAAAAGGCAAAAATTAATCATAAGAACCCACATGTCACAATTATTTATATATATATTGTAATGGGCACATACATACGTTACATTGTTTTTTTATTATTAAACATGAAAAAAATAAAAGTTCGCAAATAAAACTTCTTTTTTTTTTCATGTTTAATAATAAAAAAACAATGTGACGTACCGTATGTATGTGCCCGTTACAATATATATATTTAAAAATATACAAGTCAATAAACAACTAAATCAGTTTAAAGCAATCATATTTAATTGCTAAAATTTAATTCAATTGGAATACATTAAACCAATATCTTAAGCTGATTCAATTTTTTCAGGGCATAACCATCTGATTCTTATTTTTAATTATCTTGCAAAGGAACTGCATTACCCCCAATATGCAACACTATATAATATTTTTGCTTACATGACATTGTGGACATGATGATTACAACATTATTACAATATGCCATTACAGAGGTTAGGGTTCAGAATTTATTATATTTTATTCAAATTCTTAAGATTACAGAAAAAGATGATTATCCAGTAAATAAATTAATATCTTTCACATCTATTAAATAATTTCATTTTCATGAAGATTAAAATAATTTTATTCATCTTCAGAATTTATTATATTTACTTTCAAAAGTAACCTTTATTAGTAAAAAGATTACAAAAATTTTTAAATACACTTACCCGTTGAATATTACAAAGGGTTCAATGTAACAAGTTAAAACAATTATTGATTATATAAAGTACATATTCTTGATAACAATTATATCCATAAAAGGCTTGCTATAATGTTGATTAATGTGTATGTGAACATAGGTATCTGTACATGAATCTACATGGCCCATCCGCTGAGAAGTTATCCATCACCCAATGATTCCACCTCTGGGGCCCTGAAGCAAAGACCCAAATGCTTCAGCTGAATAGGTAGACAAGACCAACATTGTGCCAACCACCACAACAGGCAGCAAGGTCCAAGGATCAAGTCTATTAAGCAATAAACTCTTGATCCACAGCCAAACCATGTCAAGACCATTCTAAATAACTCTGTCTCCCAATTAACAGTCCAAATATGCAGGGACTACATTCATTCTACCTACCCAGAATTGGAAATCCAACTAAGGAAAACTAACAAATAGCAAACACAGATCTGCACTGCCCAAAACCAATCTATCAAGGGGGCACAGCAGCTAACCAGAGCAGGAATGGTGCTGAGACTTTGACCAGGTACACTCCTGGCAGGTTTTTGAGGTAGTGGCAATAATTGTCAACAGCCAGCACCAATAAACTTGGCCCTTAACAACTACCACCATCCCTGATGAAGAAAAGAGGAGTGCATACCCATGCCCACAAATTTATTGCAGCAAAAACTCCATCAAAGTTACAAAATTGGTGGTGGACCAAAGCAGACCAACCACCTTACAAATGCTTTAATTTTAAAGTTAACTAAGGAAACAAAATAATAATAAACTCAAATTAATACTGTCCTAATAAACAATCCATCACAGGGTTGCAGCAGCCTCTCAGGGAAAAGTCCAATGGAGCGAAGTGACTTTCATGTGCTCAGCAGGTATTCCCAGGCTTGGCAATGATTTCCAACTGCCCTCGCAAATATATCAAGTCCCTCATGACCAACCACCACACCCAAAAAAAGAATAGAAGTGCAGACCTTTACCCACCAATGCAACAGTTGATTCATTGTAGTCTGAAATCAAGCCAGATTTACTTGCAGAATTTATTATATTTTTACTCAAATTCTTATGATTAGAGAAAAAGATAATTAACTAGCAAATAAATTAACTTCTTTCATATTTATTGAATAACTTCATTTTCATGAAAATTAATACTTTTATTTATATTTAGCATTATATTTATAATTTTAATTTATTGAGCAACATAGAATTAATGGTTTTCTATTACAATGGGACATTATGGATCAGAAGTACTATGAGGATTGTTGTTTATTAATTTGTTAAAATAGTACTCTCCAAGCAGTTGTGCTACCAGTGGAAGCTTTAATAATCAATGATTTCAAGTAGGTTTGTGCACAAAATTCCTATCTAGTGCCTACTCATCTAATATCTCCAGACTAGTTTCCAGCTTGTGGCTCACATCAGTGAGGAGCATTGGATCTGAGAGTACTGTATCTAGATCTTAGAATCTAATGTAACCCTTCAAGATTCTTCTCTGTTGAATGTCATGAGCTGGAAACTAGTCTGGGAATATTGGATGATATATTTTTGTGTGCAGAAAGAAGAGAAGATATGGAAGTTATGCCGAGGACATGTGCAAGGGTGGGTAAAGAGATTGGGATTAAATTTAGTGAAGAAAAATCAAATATAATGATGGTTAAGACAGGGGAAAGAGCAGATGTAGGATTTTTATTGGGAGATATTAAGTTAAGTGTGGTGAATAGATATAGTTATTTGGAAATTATTTTAAGTAATCAGGAAAATTATTTGAAGAAATGGAAAAAAAATTGATAAATGAAGCAAAAGAAAGAAAGGGATTGATAAAGAAGTTAACAGTGTTTTCATATAATAAATATGATGTAGCTAGAATTATATGGAAAGGAGTTGCAGTAAGAGGGTTAATATATGGTAATGATGCATTATGTGTTAGTAAAGGGGTATTAAATTACTTAGAAAAAGTTCAAAGGGAAGTAGGAAGACATGCATTGGATGCAGATATATGGACAGCAAGGGAGGCAATTCAAGGAGAAATGGGATGGTCAAGTTTTCATACAAAAGATGCAAAAAGTAAAATGAAAATTTTTGGTAGATTGCAGTTTATGGATAATAAAAGAATTAGTCAAAATAGTATTTAATTTGGTTATGAGTAAAGGGCAGGCAACAAGATGGATGAGAAAGGGAATGTGGTATGCAAAATATTTGGATAAAGAATTTATACCAGTATATTTGTACAAAAGATAGGATGATTGTGTTAGAAGGATTGTTGAGTGTTATAGTGATAAGGAATGGGATCAAAGAATAGATTTATTAATAAAGAATATGGAGTTAGAGAGATGAAGAACTAATATGAAGAGTAAAAAGAGTTTAAATATATATAGAAATAAACAGAATATTAGGTGCGAGTTAATATATGATAATAGTAAGGAAAGTAGTTTATTGTTTAAGGCTCGAACAGGATCTTTATCAACAAGAGAATATACATGTTAATGGAAAAATATGGGTGATTTAGTCTGTAAATTATGTAAGGAAGGAATAGAAAATATTAGGCATCTGTTAATTGAATGTAAATGCTTGAAAACAGAAAGAGTACATATAATGAAGTTATGGAAGAATAAATATGAAAAAAGTGATTACACAGAAAGTGGATTATTGGTTTTTATGCTGGGTTTGGAAAAAGATAAGGGAGATTTAGATATAAAGGCCATAGAATTGACAAAGATTATGTTGTGGAAATGGAATGGAGCAAAATATAGAAAAATTTAGACTGGGGAATTGAAAATAAAGTGGCTAACAGGTTTCTCTGGGCATAATTGCTGTGAGATTCTTGTCTTTGTTTAAGAAGAAGCTACAGTACATCACATTACTGCTTCAACAGCTTGTGTAGCATAGGAAACAATGATCATGTGTTGTCAAACAGTTTTATTAATTTGTTCATTAAAAAATAAATTGGACAGTATTACTCTGATCATTATCATCTATGATATTTGTCATTTTATAATTATTTTTGTTTTGAATTGGTAATTGAAGAATATATTTGATTTTTAAAAATATTAGACCTTATATTTTTCATCAGAAATATTTTTAATATTTAAAAAATATTAACACATAATTTATTTATTGCAATATGTACTTTATAATATTTTCATTTTAATCTATTATTTGTGTATGATTGATAGGCTGTTTTTTTTTAAGTTGTGAACATTATTTGGAAAAATACAAATGTTTTCATCTTACATTCGTCATTAATCAAATATATATATATATTTTAAAACAAGAGTTAACCTAAAACATCTTATCTTAAGGATTATCACTGGCAACAATGCATCGATATATTTATCGTTTAGAGAAATATATTTTTTAAAAAGCAATTATTTTATTATTATTTTTCGACATAAATAAACGTATATATATATTTAAAATCAATGTTTTTTGTTTCAATTTATTGTTTTGTGTTTACAAATGATAAGGTTTTCGCTGTAATTTTGCTTAAATTAATGTAGCAAATTACATTTGTAGACATGTAACTGCTTCTAGTTTAAAACAATCTTTGGAGTTGGAAATAAAATGGCCAACTATTTTCAAATTTACTTATTAATATTAATCTCTAGTATATATCAGAAATAAAAAAAATGGTATTAATGATAGATATGCCAAGTCATAAAAAAAGAAAAACCTTATTTCGAACTCCATGATTAGATGAAAACATTCATAAATTACTATATTGTGTTTAGTTTTTTTTTTCATATGTCAAAGCGTTGACCGGGAAGCGAACCCTGGGCCAGCTGCTTGGAAGGCAGCTATGTTAACCACTAGGCCACCAACTCTTGACAGATTGTTCTTAGTTATTTATAAAAAAAAAAATTATTTGATGATACTGGCCATAATAACAATAACAGCAATATTAATAATAATACTGAATATTATAAATTATGTAAATATTTTTTTTAATTTACCAATAAACATTTTTATTTATAAAATATTCATGAAACATTTATTAGAAACTCTGCTGAGCCTCAGAATATCTTCAAACATTGAAACTTGTAATTGGAATGACATTAACATGATTCTTAAATGATAAAAAAAAATTAGTTAAGCTGAAGTTTTTAAAATCTGAGTAAACAATTCAACTTAGTTGAAAGTGATTGCTTCTTACTAATGTAAATCCATTAATAACATTCATTTGTTTCTAAAAAAAAATTAGCTGAGCAAAGTTTTCAACATAGAAGATCATATTCATAGAGCTCAAACTTCTCAGCTGAGATTATTTAAACAAATAACACAAAAATCTGATCTGAAAAAGAAATTTAAATGGGCATGATTCATTGCTTACAACACCTACACAATAAACCCAAAAGTCTCATGTATTGCATTATCCCAAAAGTGTAATAAGTAAATCAAAATATTTGTGTATTAACTATCGGTTATCAATTTTTTGTGATTTTCTCTTAATTAATCTCAGTCACAAATTTGATCAACATGAATATGACTTTCTAGAGTAAAAGCATTGTGCAGATAGTTATTGTTTAACTGAAATACATCTAATATTTTGTTTAAAAGTGAATGAACACAATTAATATAATTAAATATTCATGAATTTTGATATTTCTGATTATTTAAGAAATACTTATTATTACAGACATTTAGCATGATTTATACTTATATATTGGAATTTGTCATGATAGGAATCCTAGAAGAAGAATAATGAGGAGGAGAAGAAAAAGAAATAGAAGAAGAAAAAGTAGTAACAGTAATTGTAATAGTAATAGTAATTCAAGAGAAGGTAGATTGATAGATATTTACAAATCTCACTCAAAGATGTTCATTGCACTTAAAGACAAAAATTTTAAATGTTTAAGTGATCTAACTTCTACAAATCTACAAGTTTAGTTGGGGAAGAAAAAGTTTATGAAAATTAAATAAGTTACTAAGAACTACAGTTATCATTAAAAAAATAGAATGAAAGATAAACAAAATTTACTTTCACGTGAAATATAACAAATTAACCAAAACAATTCATAAAAAATTGTACAAGACATTTGTTTCATTAATTTCATGTTAATAAAATAATGAATTAAATTACTTCTGACTAAGTAGGATATAACAGTCTCTAAAATTTTAAAATAATTATATTATATTTGACCAAAATAACATTTCAAATTTCAGAAAGTTTTATAATAATATCATAACCACTGTAGGCCTACTCTGACAAATCAAATTTGCCACATAGATTAAGATTAGTATTCAAGTTTTTAGTGCATGAAAGAATATAAAACAATTCTCTTTTATGCAAGAAACTAATTTTCAATCATTCTTTTTTAATCTTGCTAAAAAAAATTGATTTTGCCTCACATAGAAAGTAATTTTATCAGCTAAAACAAAAAAAAAAAAAAAACGTGTCTTTCTAAAAATTGATGATCTTCAAAATATTAAATAACTTTAATCTTACAATTAAGCCTTCTTACAAGAATATCACAACAAAATTCTAATTTTTTAAAAATAAAATTGATAAAAAAATAATGAAGCAAATGATAAATTACTTAATAATTATCAGTAAAACGCAATACAATTTTTATAATTCCCATTGCTAAGCTTTCTAAATTATATATTTCCATTCTAAAACATTGCTGCTGGATATATACAGTGAAAATTAATGCTCTTTTCTAAGTCCAGCTATCTTGAAAGTTGATGCAATATTTTAAATATAGTCATTTTTTATCCAAAGTCAGTCATAATAAATGTTAGCTATAACTGATTTATATATTATACATTCAATAAATATTCGTTATATTTCCTTTCCAATTGTAACAATATAAACATGTATGTTTGATAAGAAAAGATTATGTTTAACAAAAATGCATATCTTTAGCATGCTTTCAACTATTACATAGTCATAATCATAACAGTATTAATTTTCCATGAGTGAAAAGTATTGTAATAGGATGGTATTTAAATACTTTAATGTAAAAATGAAAATGAGATAATTTACATAATCAACTTCTTTGACAGTGAAATGCAGAACAGTTTTTTATTAATACATGCATCTTATTGGCTATGGGCCATACTTCTTTACCTTTATGTTTTTTGCCATTTCTCTTGGAACCCACTATACTCATACAAACTGGCTCAATGTCATGACCATGTTCTGCTTCATGCTCATACCAAAATCAACACTAATGTCAAGTCCATTTTTGTAGAGTATGAGGCTAAACTTGATCATAGCTTTCAGATAATGGGTACAAGTATAGTCTGTTCTGAGATAAATGACAAAAATGTAAAGTTAAAAAGGCATGACACATAGTCAATAATGTGCATGCTATTAATAAGAAAAAATTCTGTATCCATTTAATCAAAGAAGTGGATTATGTAAATTATCTCATTTACATTTTCACATTGAGAATTTAAATACCACTCTATTATAACACTTTCACTCACAGGAAATTAATATTGCTGTGATTATGATTATGTATTAGTTGAAAGTATCCTAAGCATATGAATATTATATATTCCTAAATCCTTATAATTTTTTTATCACATTTCTCAAAAATTTTTTTTAAGTATTTTATTCTTAATCTTGATGAATTTTTTATTCATCTAAAAGTAAATCAATTAATTTCTTTTTTTATATTCTTCCTCATTTTATATATATATATATATATATATATATATATATAGAATATATATATATATATATATATATATATATATATTAAATAATAAATTTAATGGTTTACAAACTATTACACACAATCCTTAAAATCTGCAGAAGTACTTTTGGTGAATTTCTTCAACCTGCCTCAACTGCCATTAAATTCAAAATCAAAAGCGGAAGCAAACATCATCACTTCACATTACACGAATCTCATATTTTAATGTTAGCAGCCTGTCGATTTATTAAATGCATTTTATTCCAGTTTATAAAAATTGCCTCTTTAATTTTTCTTTTACAATGGTTTCTCTCTTCATGAAGAATTTTTACATTTTCAAAATCAAATTTAAATTTATATTTACATGTTTTTCGTGATCAAAGAAAACCGAAGATATTAAATCACCATTATTTTTACTTTTTACACGCTTATATAACAATTCATGCTCCTTCAATCTTTTCTCAACACTGCACCTAGAATCTAGTGCAGTATTGAGAAAAGATTGTTTGGAGGTCTTGATAAAGCTCCATCTATTGATCATAAATACAAGTGATAGCAAGTTTACATATATATAACTTGTTTTTGTTTTTCATAAATGTACCTTTGAAGTTTCTTGCAATGATATATATTGCAGAAGCTTTGACTATGTGGTGAAACTGAACTGATAGCAGACCCATATAGCTATCTGGCTTGATAAGCTGAGTTTGAAGACATTTATGTGTCTAAAAAATTCATGCTTGCAAACTGATAGAAACTTGTTGCATAAACGCTTGGAGTTAGTGTTTAGGTCTAGTTTCTAACTCCTATCCTTCACTGATGATAGCAAATCAGCTTGAAATCAGCTGATCTGAGGGTGGAGCCAACAAAAGAGACAGTGAATTCTGACTCTGATGTTTATGTAAACAAAAATATGCTTGTTTGGAGGTCTTGGTAAAGCTCCATCTATTGATCATAAATACAAGCGATAGCAAGTTTACGTATATATAACTTGTTTTTGTTTTTCATATATATATATTATAATAGATATAAAAAGAAAACAGTAGTAATAAATAATTACAATTATTAATATTGATGGTTAATATAAATTTAAATATGAAATGCATACTTTTAATATAGAGATGAAATAAAATAAATATGGAACATAAATATTTAGTACAGAGTTCAAATAAAATAGTTAACCCTAAATATATAAAAAATATTACCCAACTATCTGTGATGAGGATACCTTATAACCCTAGCACTGAAGATTAAACTAAGTATAGTTAAATTTAATTATTCCAAAAATATTTTAATATGTTTTTCTAGATTCAATTTAAAATTGAATCTTAAGCACCAAACTTTTTAAATAGAAAGTTTATTACTGAAAACTTATTAATGCCTGATCATCATCATTTATAAACTAATATCATTATCCCTTCATGTTCCCAGTGGATTATATGATTTCTCAGGATTTGTGGATATTAATAGCACATGTTTAAAATGAGTTTGAAAAGAAAGACAAACAAAATTGATTATTAATAATAAAATAAACCAACAATTTTTATATACATCATTACAATTTGCTCATTTGTTAAAAGCTTTTACAAAAATTGCTAATTCTAATATTTTCCATCTTGCTTTCATATAAATCAAATGCCAAATTCAAATCTTCTCTATCTTTTTAATGTATATGCAGTAAGTAAAAATTTTCTTATTATTTATAAAATATTGTTATCTTATTTGTATTAAAGTCTTTAATTTCTTGTTTTTAAAATAAATATCTTCAAAATAATAGTTCATTAAGTATTACTTGGTGTAATATTTGTTTTAAGTTATAATTGAGGCAATAAACTTAAAAGTGACTAATTGTGATAAATTTTAACTTAAATAAGACTTTGTTTTTAAAATATTGGTTTAATGCATATGTGTGAGATATTGAAAATTTTAAAAGAAATTATTAATAATAATTTATAAAAAGAATACTTTAAATACTGACAATATTAAAAGTTTTTATATAAAGTAAAAAAAGAGTGCATCTTGAGTAAAGAAATGTTTAATTTAAAAGTAATTAAATAATTTTTATTAGAGTTAAATAAATAATTTATTTAATAATTAAATAAAATTAATAATTAAATGAATAATTTATTTAATAATTAAATAAAATTAATAAAATTTATTATGTTAATTATTAGTTTAAACATCATATGATTAGATAGTCTTGATTAAGTAAAAAGTCCAAGATCAGATTAATTAAAAGGTTAAAAATACACTGGTATTTAAAAAAATCCCATCACTATATTTTAATTATAGTTGTTGATCAACGTCACATAATGGACATTGCAGTGAAAATGTACAAACAAAGGTGTTTATAAAAAGAAAAGTGGAAAATAAAATTTTATTATTTCTGAACTTTTATTGAATTAATTTACATTTTATGTTTTATATTATTTAAACACTTTAAAGTTGATTTTTTTATTGTTTATTTTTATCAATTTAAATGACCAAGTAGAAAATCTAAAGTTATCCTAGTAGTGCTGCAATACAGCACATGTTCAACTATCTATTAAATAATAAAAATCACTGAAAGATGCAGGAAATTTTATTAATGGAAAAAAAAACAACTCTAAAGCATTTTTACATGGAAAAGTATTGGAACAGATGAATTATCAGATATGCATAATGTTATTTTGCTACATTATAAACTACAATTAATTTGAAAGTTGGCTATTAAAAATTGCTTTTAAAAATTATATTATATAAAATTTAAATTCATTATTGACACCAATGCTACTTATATTCTGATAAAGTTATGAGATTTATAATATATGTTGATAATTAAATAATGATGACAGTCACAATTTAGAAATAAGTTTTAAAAAATATTCTTTTTTTGTTAAAACAAGAGAATGGCATCAAATAAGTATTTAAAATTATGGCCAGTCTTAAAAATAGGACAAAACATAATAATTACAGATTGTTTTCTACAATTTTAGGAAAAAAATATTCAAATCAATTTTATTAATAGTTTGAAAAAAACCATATGCTCTTGTTTTATTGCTTATTCAGAATTCATCGACTTATTTAAATAAGAAATGAATCCAAATTTACTTTATGTTTTAGTATTATCAAGTAATATGTGAACTTTATAAAGAAACCACTTTATAAAGAAACCATTTATTGTCTAAAATATCTGCTTTCAGCTTATTCCTCTTCAAGTTTATATTTTTCTAATGTGAATATTGTTAAAATTTCTGCTCTGAACTGTTGTATGCATATTTATTTTATTTACCAGGATGAAAGATTATGTTATATTTCCTTAAGGAAGGTCTCAACTAAAAGGGATCAATTTCATTGTAAATAAAAGAACTTTACTCCTTTGAATTTTAAAAAAGAAATGGGTAAAAACAAAATGTAGCATATATATTTAATGTGTTTAAAATTATTATTGATATGATATCATGTAATTATAATTTATGTTCTATATTTAGTTGTTATTATTATTTATGATATTATAAAATGTATTTATGATGGGCCACATATGTTAAATGGATTTTGGGTAAGAAATATTAGGTAAAAGGTTTATTTTAGAAGTTATTTTTATTATTTTTTTGGAGTTCTCATCTTTTTATTTTAGCCTAATAAAAATAAATTATTGACCCAGAGTATAGCAGTTTTTTATACCTGATATAAATGTTTATAAAGGAAAGTGTTATGGACATTGGTGTGTGTGTGTGAATTTAGATATCTTATAAAATTTAATGTCGAATATCATCGTGCAATTATGGTGTGATGGTATACACATAGTGTTAGACCAAATGGATGTGTATGGATGCTGATGAAGGTGAGTGGGAGATGATTATTTATTTATTTATTATTATTATTAAACTTAGAGCTCAGATGGTTATTAATTGATACATTGTCTGAAGTCAGTTATCAATTTAGGCATTTTACATGAATATTTTATTGCTTTTATATGTGTTCAGTCCATCCATGAATGAGAGTGTGGCTTTTTTATTTTTTGGCACTGCCTTCACATAATTACCAAGTGCCTATTCATATTCTCTGTCCCCCACTTTGTTTGTTACTTAATATTAACATGTATTTTAAATATCTTAGAATATTTTAAGGCATGTCCATCTTTATAGTTATATCATTAGCTCTACTGCAATTTAAATCTAAGACATATTGTTAGTATTGAGCATTATTATTTTCTTACCCCTCATAGGTATTAGTAGTATTATACTTGTGTAATTGTTTTGCATAATATTTTGCTATCTTTATAAAATCCTTAAGTGTATTCCCACACTGATTTTCAGATAGTGTTTTGCTGTGTAAAGTGTTTAATAGCATATTAGGGGCTTGTGTATAGGCATGTATGCATGTTGTTTTGCTCTGTGTTCATAATATTGAAAGAAGTGTTATTAGATAGAATGTGAGAACTTTTGAGGGGTAATAAATGCTTTTACCATAATTCCTGTAGGAATACTTAGAAAAGAAATATTTATTGTAAAGTGTATCAATATTTCTATTAGTCTAAGTTAATAAATTAAAAGCAGTATTAATGTAAATAGAGTATTGTATAAAATATTTATCTTATATTGTAAATAAATGTTTTTGCTATTTATTTCAGTTTTGTTGCCATTATTATTATTCAGAAAATGTAGTTCAATAAAACTTTATTATTCATTATTCTGCTAAAAGTACATTTTAATGATAACATAAGATTTATTTATCTATTTGGTTTATTATTTATTTTACTTGCACTCTCTGTCTTTAATTTCACTACTCTTTTTTTTTATAATGTAGTTGGTAGCATAAAATATACTCTTCCTATCTGCTACTTTATTTCATTAAATACTTATGCCAGTTTATGCCATAAAATATTAAAAGTTGATATATTTATAAGTATATAAATAAAATATTTGTATTTGAAGAACTTTAAAATATTTTGGAGATGTTTTATCTGCTAGCTATGTTTTTATCTAAAACATGTAAATACTTTATTATTGCATATGCATTTCTGTTTACTTAAGACATGAGATGTCTAATGATAAAATAATAAGAAAGCAGAGTGTTTAAATGTGTAACATAAACAGTTATTACATTTTAAGAATATCTAAATATTTATTACTATTATTATTTTTTTGTGCCAATTACATTTTTCTTGAACCCTGAGATAGACATTTATGAATCTGAGATAAGATTTCAAATTTTAAGAAAAACCTAAGATAAAATTTTAAGTTGGAATAAGAACCTGATACTTTAATATTGATAGGTAAATTATGTTATATATAAGAGAACTCACTGCTCTGTGGAAGAAAACCCACAGCTATTATGGTGCATGCTGACGTGACCTTTATTCCAGTTCCAGTGCCTCTTGTTAGGTCACAATATATGTATATTGAATTGATTACATTTAATAATTGTGAATACATTGTTTAGCCTATTTATACAGTATAAAGGTATTTAAAAAGCTTGATTTAAGAATGCTATAAAATTTTAAATGAAAAAATCATAATACCAATTAATATATTTTGTGCTTTCTGTAAGTGACACTTTAAAGTTCACTATTGTTTAAATCACACCTTCATTATAGTGGACATGTAAAATTAAAGAATAAAATGATTTTCTAAAAGAGTGTTTGATGATTAACCTAACCATGGTTTTTGTAGGAGATGTAGACTCTGTTTATGTTATAAGGACTATCTCAAAATATTCTAAGGAAGTGTAATGTTTTGGTTTCTATTAAGAAAATATGAATAGAATACATTGGAGAACTATAATTACATTTGAGTTTGAAGTATTGAAGGAATTAACAGACAACGTCATCAAATATCAAATAAACTGTAAAATGGACTGGCATGTTCTAATATGCAAATATATTCGGGTTTCATAGATTGGTTTGTACAATCATCACAAATCTTATTTCTAAAATAGTTATTTTTCTATCTCTTCTTTTTTCTTTCTTTCTTGTTTTTTTCTCTCTATCATTAGATGTTAATTGTTATTGATAATGGGATTGTTTAAGTGTTGACTGATTTTAATGATTATATATAGAAGATAGAGTGGATAATTAAAGGTAGCTTGAAAGTCTGTGTTCAAGTTGCCTCTAATTACATGTAAAGTTTAGTATATACAATATACTTGTATTCAAATGTTACAGATTCAGCTCATCCCTCCTGTATATTTAGATGGACATATTAAGGTCCTATATATGATGGGTCAATGTGATTTAAAGTTGACATGGATATAACAACATTATACTAGAGCTTTAAGTATTTCATTGTCAGATTTTCAATAATATGGATGATTGAAGAGCTGGAGAATGGAAATGATTGAAGCCTGTCTATTAAAATTTGAAAATTTGCTATCTTAAAATAAACTGAGAACTGATTATATATATATGTGTGTTGGAGATGATGATCTGGATCAACTGATGAGTGCTAGTTCAACACAAAATATGTATATTGGATATTATTTGTTTTTTTTTACTTGTATGTGATCATATGCATTGATTATTATAAGATGGAGTGTATAGTTGTAAGGATCTTAAAAGCCTATGTTCAAATCCCTTCTAATTACATCTAAAGGTCAATATATATATATATATATATTATACTTGTATTCAATATTATATATAGAATTACATATCTTTGAGAATGATTATAGTCAAATGGTTAAAATGCTAGGATAATTGTTATTTTTTTAAGTTGATTCATAAATAAAAATTTTCAAAAATTTATAGGAATTATGTAATTTATTTATATATCTTTCCCCTCATTTTATATCTGTCAGCAACAGTTCTAATGACTCTTCATTGCATTTTTTGCTTTTTTCAACTTTTTCAACGTCAAATAAAAACTTGTTTAGTGAAATATAAATTATTTGTTCAAGATTTTTAGCAATGCTTTAACTACACATAAGATTAAATTATCATTATAATAATGTTCATAATTAACAGTAGTTCAAACTGTTGGACAAAGATGGACACTGCTAGAGCTAAGCATTCACAATCCACTCTTTGTACCAAAATATAGAGAAATTGGAAGATAACATGTATGTCATTTCTAAAAACAATCAATGATGTGTATGTGTATTTGATTATAAGATGAGTAATGGTCCAGACTTCATGATAGTATAGCAGTGCTTGAAGGTAATAAGAACTAATACTACAAAAATCTGTGTTAAGTTTTTAGATAAAAATAAATGTAATTAAGATTAAATTCAAAAAATGTAGTTGGAGATAATAACTGACAAAGAAAGGAAATGAAATATAATGCTATGTTATAAATTAGTGCTTAACTAATGATAGGGATCAAGACAAAGATATACAGTAAGTACTGCAATTTTTAAATTAATCTTTTTAAATAAAGATATACAATTATTTTGTAATCTGCTAGCGCAAATTACAACAATTTTTGATATGTTTACTTATAGATGTAGAATTTTATATGTATCAAAAATAGACATTTAAAAAAAGAGGCAAATGGAAAGACTATATAACCATCAGCTTTAGTTTTAAGAAGAATGGAAATATAAGTTGGAAGTTTATTATTAATACTATAGTTATACTAAAAAAGTGTGGGGGAAAATCTTTCATTAAGAAAATTATGAAGATAAAAACAAATGCAGTACAAGGCAAAGATAAGAAGATATATATAAAAAAAAGATTCAATAAGATTTTTATGAAAAAAATAGCAATGAGAGTTTCAGGAAAAGAGGAAACAACAGAAAAGTTTAAAGAAAATAATCTGGATTAATATTAGAATCTTCCTATTCGTATATAGCTGACGATCTCTAGAAATCTAAAATTAGGCAACAGAACTATTTTTTTTTTACAAATATTTGTTTTGATATCAAAGCTATAATAAAAAATAATAGTGAAACTTTTATAATTTCATTCTCAATACATACTTTAATACATTTTACAGGCTTACACGCACCTGCACATATATAATGTAATATATAAGGAATTCGAATACAGGTTTTCACACTCCATACATATATACAATCAGTGCTCAGCTTTATATTAAGATAGCCAATCTTCATACTTTAATGGACAGGTTTCAAAATACTTCAACCTACAACTCTTTAGCCATCCATTTCATTGAAAATCTGATGGTGGAACATAGTAAATTTAAAATACTACTGTTAGTACAAATAATTTTTCAAGATCGTTATTTGGAAGTTAAAATTATCAGGAAAAAATATTAGCTTTACTTGTACTTGTGTTCAATGCGTATGAATACGCATTTATGAAAGTACTGTTAAAGAGCATTGATTATTGATATTAATTGATTTTGATTAGAAATACTTTAATTTATATTATAAAAAAAATTCGCCAGAAACAAGTGAAATATAATAGGCAATAATAAATAAACATAATGAACTTTTACTTGTTTGTGATTTTTTCTTTCTTTCCATTCTTTAACAATTCTTTTCAAAAATTTAAAAAGCTATTATAACAAATTTAATAACCTTCAAAGCACTGGAAGATCAATCTTTTTTGACAATTATTCACTAACATTTATAAAGGAATCCAATAGTAAAAGTAAAGTTGTTAATTCTATAAAAAAGAATCCATTAAATACTCGCCAATTTATAACGAATACTTTAGTTTTAGTTCATAGTTTTAACATTACAAATTTGAAAGAATTAAATACTTTCTACTGACATTCTCAAAGTATAAATGAAATTAGTCAAAATTGACATGCTATACTTTTTGTTCAATCAATTTTAATGTCTACTGGAAATTGATCTCCAATTATTAATAAAAGGACAATCGCTTTTTTATCTGGTCACATGATTAATTTACAGAAAATACATTTTTATAATTAACATACTTTATTTATTTAACCCAAGTTTAAAATAAAATTTAAAAATTGTTTTCCTTTCAGTATACAAAATTGTAATCATAGAACAATAGTAGAATATGGTGTGCACTAATTTAAATTAAAATTTCATAATTATCATCATTAGCTGAGTAATCACGCAAATTCCAAAAAGATAAAGACAAAGAAGAATAAAAGATAAAAGATAACTTTTTGATAATTATACATACCAATCTATAAATCATATATTTGTTTATTATTTACTGTACCTTTTTTTATCAGAAAGACTTCACAAACTTATTGACTAATCGTAGCCCTTCATTATATATTATTCTATCAGAAATATGTACTCACCAAAAGCAATCAATTTTGCTCTTATTACAGTGGCTTTGTGATAATCTTTGCAACATAAAATGAAATCTGTTTCCATCATGGAAAATATACTCAAGTTTACCAAAAATTACATTTTTGAAATGTGTATTACCTTTGTTCATTTTACACGTTAAATGCAATTAATGTATATTCATGAAGCCAGGTTTCAATATCAATCCATCCAGCAAGCTAAAGAACATATAGATTAACAAAAATAATTATTCCACTACTTTTAAGTTAGATTGACAGAAGTCTAAGTTTTATTTTTTTTTACAACAAATTTAACAGAAAAATGACTTTTATGCATCATCATCATCCTAATTAGAGGTCATCCTTGAATGACCATGGTTAACCAAACTCTAATTAAAAAAGCTGAATTATCTTTTCATTTATTAAATGCAGCTTAACTATATTAGACTGTTGCATCTTAATAACCAAATGCATATTTCTATCAAAAAGCTTCAAAGATATTTAAACTTGTCTGTATTTTCAAAGAAATAACAATCCGTGCTAAAAGTTGCTGAAGATTTTTGTTCCATCAATATTAAATAAAAACCCAAGAAGTAAACTATAACTTAATGTAAATTGTGTACTGCAAAGAAATAGTTTATTATTCATTATAACAATTTATTTATATATCTAGTGTTGTGTTTTTAATTTGTGACAATCATTAGGAAATCATCCCTCAACTGATGGGCTGTATAGATTTAAACACTTCAGGAATACTTACCTTTCTAGATACAAGATAAAATCTTTCAAAAAATAAAATGGATCCATCTTAACTTTTTAAGCTAAGCATATATGTATAGGCAAATCTTAAGCATTTAGAAATAAGAGCATGAAGATTTCAATGAATCACTTTTAATTCCATTCACTATACTATAAATGTATGTATTCCTATTTTTCTCTAAATATTTTCCTGGACATTTAAATCCCAAGTTAGATGTTCTATCAACTGTGACAAATTGCACAGGGAAAATGGCATATAGCTTTATTGCTCAGGATGTTATAGAAGTTTAAGCATTAGAACTGTGAATGCCAGAATCAATCCTAGGACGTCTCAATCTCAAGGCTCCAAATCGGCTGCTCTACCAACTGTGCCAAATCATGCAGGGTTACAGTGTATTATTCAGGGCTGATAATGATAGTCATTAATCTAATTGAGAAATATCGTTTATTTTAATTATTATTAAGTCAAAACTTCCAATAGTAAAAACAAAGATAGTAAAAAATAATTTACTTTTTGTTATTTTAACTATAAAACAAAAATTAGATACAAAGCAATCTCTAACAGTTGTGAATAATAACATAGCTAATAAATCAGATTAATCTTACATTCTCTGCTTTTCATTTTCTAGCAAGTCTTCTTTATAGTAAATCCAATTATAAGGCTAGAGGCTAATTTCCGCCTTTAATTATATCTCAAGAAACAGCAAAACATTTCTCATAAATCTCTAATTGATTTAAGTACCAAATAATCCAAACATCTTTAGCAATAATTTGAAAAACATTAGCAATTATTAATGTTGAAATAAAATTATAACAGAAATAAATATGTTGCTCTGAAATTAGCAATCACGACTTCAGATTATACCATTAAAAATAAAATCATTATGTGTGTGTGTGTATATATACAAATCAACTCTTATATTAATTCATTACAAAATTATTTTAAATATAAAGACTGAGGAAGAGATAATAGTATGAATTATGTAATGTTTAAGCACAAATGTTAAGTAAAGAATTGACTTTACTGTATTTTATTGGATTGATAAAAAAGAAAAACTTGATTCTTCTATTAAAGAAAAGAGATAAAAAATAAATATACTGACAGTCTAAAAATAAATCTTTAAAATGACAAAAAAAAAAGTGTAATGAATTGTTGGCCAAGAAAGAGGAAGTAATTGGGAAATAGAATAATTTAATCAATCGATGACACTTGATTATTGGAAATGGTCACTAATTCTTTGATAATATAATTTATTCTTATATCTCAATATTTATAGAATTATAATAAATTGTTAGAGTTTTTATATAATTAAAATGGATAATACATTAAATGGAAAATATATTTACAACAATGTCTACATATTTAAATAATTGACTAACTCTTTAACTAACATTTAAATCATAAAAAAGTACATATAACAAAATCTTATCAACTTTGATATCAAACCAAAATAATTAACCAATCCATTTCTCCAGTTAATCATTTTATAACCTATAAAAATCATTCAGTTGACTATTGAGCCATCTGGTAGCTTTCCAATGTAATATTTGGAGTTCTTGTCTCACATATCTCAACTTTTCAACTAATTAGATTTTATAGTATGATATAATTATGATGTGGTTTTCTTAAATATTAATTAAGGCAGTGTTGAAAACAATTATAAATTATTGTTTTAACTTTCTTGATGAGGCACTTTGTATGACATCAATTTACCATCTATTGAAAGAAATTGCCTATTTTTTTAAAAAAATATTGTTAAAATTAATTACATTTTATTCTAATATTTCAATTCCAATTTTTTTTATAGATGTCAGTATAACTAAAAATTTGACAACTTTGATCATTTTTAACCCAGTTTTGATTGCTTTCTATTGATCGTTGGCTGACTCTGTGTCAAAAATAGAATGCCATATTTTTGAATGAATCAAATTTTAGGGAAGGTGATTACAAGCTATTTTCTAATACATAACCAGTTATTGTCAGTTAGAATACACCTGGATCTCATTTTACGTGATAGATATAGGTTCCTCAGAAAACATGCACAAACAAAATCACACAAAAATAGACGTAACAAATTAAAAAAGGGGGGATGCAGTCTGTGTTTTTTCAAAATTTGCATAAAAGCAAAGTACCAATGTAAAATTACTTTAAAATTCACGCCAAAAAAAAGGAAATAAAATATGACTAATAAAGACAAACTTTTTTTAACTATAATATTTAATTTTATTCAAAATAATATATTTTTATGTATAATTTACAGTACAGTAATTTACATTTTTTTATACATGTTTTAATTATTATTGCTATTTGCCAAAATACACGTTCATTTGCAAACTGATAAAAAATCAAATTCTCACAAGAAAAAATACAACTAGCACCAAGTTCAGTCTCATGTCATGTTAATGGTTTTCTGTTGACAACGTAATTAGTAATTAATCTTTGAGATGATGATTTTATTAATTGTTTATGAACTTAGACTTATGATAATAAAAAGACATTTATTCACCACTGCTGGGAAAAATTTAATTAAAACTAACAACTAAAAATTAAATTCTTATTTTGTCTTCAATTTTTTAATTTTCAATTCCGTTTAAAAATCAAATTTCATTTTACATCACATTAATTTCAAGTCACTATAAGTAATTTTTAAATTGTTAATTACAATTAAAAATCAGATTTTAATTTTTAATTGTCAAATTTAATTGTGCCCACTGCTATTACTCACCTTTTAAAAATAAACTTGTGGACACTAAATGATTAATAATTGATTATGTTCTTTTTTAAAAAGCAAAAACAGAATATGATTTAAAATGCAAAATTAACACGCACAATGTTTGAACAAATTTACATTATAATCTTGTAAAATTTAATGTGTGTATACATAAAATGTGGAAATCATGATTTTAATTTCATTATTGCATAAAATCTTACTATTATAAAGCACTGAAAATATTGAAATTACTAAGATGAAAGTCAAATTCCAATAATGTGCTACTACTTTCAATATAAAGTAAGTGTGCAAAATTTATTATTTAAAGTAATCGCGTAACTTCAAAATCGTGTTAAATAAGTCCACGTAAAAAGAGACCAAGGTGTATATTGCAATAGTGTAAAAAATAAAAAAAATTAAGTTCTTAAAGCATAATTTTATAGATTTATCAATATTAATATTTATTTGCTCACATTTTAGATTAAAATTTCAAATAATAAAGATTTCATTTATTTTCTGAAATGAAACTGTTTCTCCTGATAGTAAATAATAAAAAAATGTTTATTGTTTATTTACAAAGTAATGTTTTTAATACTTACAAAAATCAAATGTGACTTTTTAGAATTTTTTTATTTATAAACAAAAATATTTCTCAGATAAAATCAAATTTATTATAATCTGATAAATAATAATACTTTAATATTAAAATTAGAGTTGAAAACTCTTTGCCAGAAAAAATACAATTAAAACTGTCATAGTGCTGATGCATTGCAAGAGGGTTAAACATTAAACATCACCTGATCAGCATTTTTTATGCTTACACAAGCTGTTTTTATAGAGATAAACTCTCCATATAGTAGCACCATTCAGAGCAAGCCACAGTAATAAATTGATACAGGAAGATTTGTGCATAAAATCCCTATCTAGTGCCTACTCATCAAATATTCCCAGGCTATTTATTAGCTTGTGGTTTTCAACAGTGAGGAATCTTGGATCTGAAAATACTGCAGCTAGATCTTAGACACTAGATAGGGATTTTATGCACAAACCTTCCTATATCTATTTGTTTCTCTGGATTGCACTGTGAAAACAGCTTGTGTAAGCATAAAGAATGGTGATCATGTGATGTTTGATGGTTTAATAGCAATCCTGCTCAATAGGATTATGGTGACTGTGGTTATTAAAGAACCAATTACACCAAAAAGTATGGATGCTGAACTGAGTTCAGATCTCTATAACTATACAAATTAATAAACTTAGCTTGAAAACATTATCATGACTTCATTTTGGACTCAAATCTTTATAGTTAGCTAAAAAAGTAAAAGATGGCTGCTGAAGGGTTGCATTAGATCCTAAGATCTAGGTGTAGTGGTCTCAGATCTACAGATTTTCACTGATGAAAGCCACAAGCAAAAAACTAGTCTGGAGATTTTGAATGAATAAGCACTAGATAGGGATTTTTATGCACAAATTTTCATACATCCACTGATTACTTTGGCTTGCACTGAGTGGTGCTACTATATGGAGGGTTTTGCCTCTGAGGTTTAAACATTACTCACTATTAATAATAATTCTCAAAATAATAAATTTAATGTGCTAATGTTAAATTGGTAATATAATATAAGTAAATAATTGTTTAAACAAAGTAACATTTAAATTCTTAATATTTAAAAAGACAAAAGTTGTATATATTATTTTTAGTTATACAATCTAATTGACTTGTAATTTGGTAAACACACACACACATATATATATATATATATATATATATATATATATATATATATATATATATATATATATATATATATATATTGCAACCAGATGATTCTGAAAACAGGTTATCAAAGACATTTATAAGTCATTATGCAATCAATTTGAAGTAACAGAGTGGTTAGTTACTTCAGTATTAAGTCAAAGTTATAGGAGTTGTGATATATGATTTTTTTACTATTATGATTTAAACTATGATTAAGAAATAATTTGCTAATTTATATAAATTTTTTGCAACTGACTTAGTGTAATATAGTAATTATAATATTACATTATTATGACTTTAATGCCTTTAATGTAAAATTATTAAATCAATTAAATTGATTGTAAATGTATGTTAAATTCTCTGCATAAAAGCACTGGCTTAATTACGCGAGAGTATTACAACACAGTGATAATATTTAGTTATTATTATTAGTAATTTATAATTGCTTGCTATTCTCTTAACCATATATTATTCTAACATTCGAATTTCAGACTACAACATAATTTTAATGAGATCCCCAACATCAAGATGTGTATATTATAATTACAATGATTTAAAGTTAATATAATGAAGTAGAAGCAATTTTAATTAAGTTATTTTCATATTCCATGCCAATAATATACTTCAACTTTTAAAATAATTGAATTTCTTAATTTATTTCACACATTACCCTATTGTTTGTTATTATTAAAGTAGGTGTATTACAAGACAGACAGAAATAGTTTAACAGCTATTAACCATATCAGAGTATATATTATTAAAATATATATATTTATGTGAATACCAACAATAGCTATTAGTGTATGAAAAATGAATAAAACACAACAGCTATTTTAATTAATTTTATCTATTAAGTATAGAAGGATACAACTTAATTTCTTAAGTCAGTGTATTAAAAATTATTTTATTATTATAGTAAGTCTATTATAGTTTTGTCTAAAACAGAACTTTGTAATTATTGTCACAAACAGAAAAAAAATGCATATACTGTACATATAAAATGATTGTTAATGTTAATCTTTGCATCATAAATTCATTTCCAATTTTTACTTGCTTATACTAAACTTTTTTTAAGAAATGAATTTATCTTTCTTAGGATTCGTTTATATATATATATATATATATTCTAACCGTGCCCGCCGTTGACCTCGTACCTCCACTTACAAATAAATAGATTACTATATTTAACGTCACCGGGTTCTAGCTCTAATAATTAAATATTATATTAAAAAATGTTTTACTAGCTCAAATTTCTTAAAAATTAACTTAGGTTCTGTTTTAAAGTAAATTAACATAAAGATTTAATGTATTCATGAGACGAGAAGTGGAAATACGAGTTGGCAAGGTAGATCACATTGAGCCAATATCCCACAGGATACCACCTCAATGGCATAAGAACACTATCCCCCCTTTATACTATTATTTCAAATAATAACTACATAGTATTCTTATGACTTTCGCAATGTCTACTTACTAAGACTCATTTAATAACTATAATATTAATTCTGTTATCTTTAATAATAATAATCATCACCTAGCTCAATAAATTATAATCTCAGGTTCTTAATCTTTATTTATACTTCAACAAAATGCGGTAGCACATATGGTAAGAAATTTTATGCCATATCTACTACACTGCAAGTAATAACAATAATGATTACAATCTTTCTTACTTAATCAAATTGGTATAAATTTCTTTTATTGCAAATTTATTACCATAATAAATCAATCAATATCAATATCATCTTTTGTCTTTAAACATAAAGTAAACTAAGAAGTGGTAGTGTTTAGATAATCTGATAAATAAAGTAAGTGGCAGTTAATAGCATATAATTTATCAAAATATTAGGATAGTGGATTTATGACCAATAACTTAATGCAATTTTATAATTACTTAATTATAAGAACATCAATAATAATTGAGATTAAACATATTTTTAGTTATCTTTTGTGCAAAATGTACTTCAGTGGTTGTGAAAATATTCTGTGAATTTGTACCATGATATAGTGAAAACCATACCCAGACACAAGTTTTAATAAAACAAATTTAACAAAGTTTATTAACATCAAATAAATTTAAGTAAAAATAAAACAAATCTATTTACATCTTATTTACAATGGATATCCTTCTTTCCTTACACATGACAAATGTTAATTCTACAATTTTGTACTTCTTTATAGTTAATCCAATCATTATACATTTTAAAAATTATTTTAGTTATTTTCTTTAGGTTTATCACACTATTTATTTGAACTACTTATGGGTAACAACATTTTTTACCTTTTAAATATACTAAATTTACAATATTCTAAATTATTTTTGTGGATCAATATTTTATAACGTCACACTTTATAATCAATATGGTCTTAAAAAAAAGAAAATTTACATTTCTCGTTACTTTAAACAAATTGCACAACATATTATTAAATATTATGATTAACTTTAATGTTTGTTCTCCCATGCTCATATAAATTATAATGCGTTTTTGCATAAGCCATACTCCTGTATAATATTATAATGTGTTTAAATATCACCTTATTACAATTTCAAATATATGATAATAATTATCGAGTGTTATAGTATTTTTAAATATGCAATATTTAAATTTTTAAATTATAATTAATACTAAAAAGAGCGTGAAACTATGTTTAATAGTTGTATATTCTCATTTGATATACTTTTACAAAAATTATAGTTTATTTCTTAAAAATTAGAATAAAATATTTCTATAACTCCTTCCATTATTTAGGATATCTGTATCTTTCTTTCAATGGTTATAATCTATTCTTAGTTACCTCTTAACTATTCTTATTCCAAGTGAAATCCTAACATACATTCTAAAATATCTATTGTTTTCCCTTCAATAAAACCTATCATATACGATGTAGTAGCACGAAATACAGATTAAGATAGCGAAAGATGTATAGGATATTGGGAAGAAAGATGGATAACTTGTCTTCAATAATACTCTAAGAATGCATGGAACAGTGTGAACAGGTTCAACATTTATTGTCTATTAACCCTTAAGATAAGAAAATGATGTGGCAGCTATTTATTCAGCTTTACCAACCATCAAGTACAACTCACACGAAATATAAGATAGCACTGTCCAAGACAACATGTGTATCAGTCGTAGGGCTATGTTAACTATGCTGATTATCACCTATAAAACGAAATGTGGATCAGCCATAGGGCTATGTTAACTATGCTGATTCTCTCACAAAACTACTTATTTCCATTCCCTGTATCATCCTAGATTTTCATACATCATCTTGGTTTCCAAATCACCCCTGTACTCCCAAGTCACTACTTAAATTATCTCTCTAGATTTTCACTATATCAAGCATTGATAAAATACGAACAACTTTTTAAACAAAAACAACAAACAAGATTCGCTACTATAAAATCATTTCTCTATCCCTTAAGAATAATTTATCTCGCTTTATAACACTGTATATTCATCCTTTATGTTTTTGTTTTTTTTTACTAAAATAATATTCAAATATCCCAATAGGAAAAATTAATAGAAAATGCAATATAATCATCGATTATATTAAATTATTATTTATCAACAAATAAAATGACTATCGTATGCATATTTTCAAAATCTAATCACATCTCAAAATGTTTCAATGTGTTGTTTTAAATGCGTTTTACAATAATAATAATAATAATAAAACTTTTGTACTACATTCATTCAATTTTCGGCTGATCTAAATAAATAAAACATACATTATATCATCAATAATTATAAATGTTACCAAAAAACAATTGTTATCTTCGGATTAGGCTTTGCAGTAGGCTTCTTTTCCTTCCTTCGAGCATCGCAAATATACAATTACAAACATACAATTTTATTAAAAAACATTCAAAATCAAACATATTTCATATAATATTATATATACCAAAATTAATGTATTTTGTTTCCCTATCGTTTTCTGAAACCTAATGCTTATAATAATAATAAAAAATAATTCAAACCATAATTAAATATTTTTCTGACGGTAAATCTTGTTTAGTCCCATAATATTACTCTTCTTCTTTTATCTGAATGTTCTTCATTATGACTCTCAAAGTTTTAAAATAACTTGGTTCATTTAATAAATTTGTTTAGACGATCTTTAATTTTAGCTTTTAGCATCAGATTATTAAAATATATTTTAGTTAGATATCCCTCGAAGTTTTTTTTTTTTTTAATGTTCTGGCAAATATTCCCTCGGCGCGTCGATGCATCTTTCTCCTTTTTAATTAGACTACGAATATTTAATACTTTAGGTACAATTGCATTTTATGGATCCAATATTTTTTATATTCCTCTTACGTATTTTTCTTTATACAAATATTTATCTTTAGCAAGCTTTATTTCATTCATTCTTAATTTTATGTACATTATTTTTTGATCTTCAACTATTTTTTTTTTTCTAGAGTATACTTCTTTTTCAGGTCATCTTAAAGAAAGCAATTCCAATAATTTTAATTTTAAAATTATATTTGTCCATTTATTTTTAGATGAATCATAATGATTTTTATATTTTATTCTCTTTCTGAACTTTGCGCACAATGTCTTTTCATCTATATTACACGCATAAAAGCAGTTTCCTTTGGATACACTATATAAGTGGTATCAATGAACAATATAAACAATTTTGAAATGTTATAAACTTTAAAACTGGTTTTAAAGAATCTATCCATATTTTTTACTGAAAATTCCGACTGTACTTCTATAGAATTCACTGGCAAGTTCGATTAAGTTAGTGATACATAATTTATGAAAACTTTAAAAATATTTATTTTAAGACTCTCTGTATGATTTTAAAAATTGTCAGTTAATTTGTTCTAATGATATTATTAGAATTATATTGAAAAAATTGAATAAATTGGAGAAAAGAAATTATTAGAGAGCTCAAAATTTTTACCTCTTCACTCGAGTCTGTCAATTCTTGTTCTCCTCGATTATACAATTAATTGGCGCGATTTTGGGAGTCTGCCAAGCTCTATTACTATTGGTCAATCCTACTTGGATTTATAAATAATTTTCTAAAGTTTTAAACTGATAATGTAATAAACACTATCTAATTATTATTTAAAACTAATTATTATATTTAAATCAATTTAAACACTTTTAAAATAATTTTCAAAACAATATTTAATAAAATTATTCACTACTTATTTTTATTATGATGTTTCATAAATTCTATCCATTTCTACTATAATATTATTTAAATACTTTAAAATATTGGTATTAATTGAAACAAGTGCTTGTATAAAAATATTCCAGACAATTACATAATCGTTTCCGGTGTTTTGTCTATTTTTATCTGTCTTAATAAATTTACTGCACTTATATTATATAAAAATTTTATATAAAATTTTGAAGAAATAATTTAGAAAAAATATAGAAATAAATACAATTCTCAACATCATAATATTTACTATTCAAATACATTACACTAATTTTTATTATTTAATATAGTTTATAAATTTAAGTACTATATAATATTAATTTCTTCTAAGTTTTAAAGTTATTAAAATTGACTTATTAAATACATTCTTATTACTGATAGCTGTGTTATTTTAATATGGCCAGCTTTTACAACCATATGAGAAATTCTTTACTCTTTATTTAACTAATTTTTTTAATGATTTTACATATCAGGTATTTGCTTTAGCTTTAAATTGCACTTTACAGACTCTATAAATTTAATATATTCAATACATCAATAAATATATTCTCAAATTTAAAATTTTTTTAGTAATTGACCATTATAACTATTTCTTGACCTATAGAAAAGGGTACAATAACCTCCCCCTTCGAATCAAAAAATTTTAAATTAAACATCTATTTCATGTTCACCTCATCCATTGATATTTAATCTCTTTATCCTGTACTATGACTGAATTAACCTTTATCACTAAATACAAACTATACTGCTCTTAACATAGATTCGTATACTATTCAACTGCTATACACAAAGTTTTAACTAGCATTAAAATTCTATATCTCAGATGGGTATGGGATCAAGCTTCTCACATTGTATGTCCCTTTCTCCCCCTCTGGTGTAGTTAATATAAAAGCGTTCTCTCCTACCTTGCGACAAATTTTATAGGGACCTTCATACAATTCAAGAAATTTCCTGAACTGATTTCTTTGCAGGTTGCTAACATGGGGTGTTCTAATGAGAACTAGATCATCTACTTGGAACGGATGTGGTCTATTATGGGCCTTTTTAACTCTATGAGTGCCCATAACATGCAGCTTTACTTTAGCCTGACTTATATCATGATTTATATCTATGGGTTCTCTGGTTATGGGTATTGGAGTTTGAATCAGCAACTCTTCGTGTTTACCATAGTGTAGACGGAATGGAGTGAAACCTGTGGATTCATTACAAGTGCTGTTGATATAATTAACAACCTCAGCAAGTTTGTGCACCCACTGCTTATGATCATCCGCTACATAAACCCTGAATAATCGACCGAGCTCCCACATAACACGTTCGCAAGGATTAGACTGAGGATTTCTAATGGAGCTCATAACATGTCTAAGGTGTTGAGTTTGAATCCACTCATTCCATCCACCAGATATGAAAGCGGTTGCATGATCAGTCAGAATTATTTTTGGTTTTCCAACCAAAGGAAATTGATAATTAAGCATATTTTAATAACATAATGAGCGCTGGTTTTAGGTACCGGATAGGCTGAAACTAATTTACTGAAAATGTCATACATGACAAGTATAAACTTTTGACGGTTGAAGGGTGGCAAGGGCCCATAAAAATCAATCGCTAATAATTCATTAGGATGATCCGGAATGATGGGTTGCATGATTCCCATGTAAGATTTACTACAATGCTTAGATTTTAGACATATTTTACACGTTTTAACTTTTTTAATTACACGTTTATACATTTTATTAAAGAAAAATATTGATTTTAAAACATACATAATTTTTGGTACGCCATAGTGCCCATAGCTACTATGAATGTACATAATCAGTTTATCAATCATGGAATCAGGGACAACTATCCTCCATGATTCCCCCTGTTTAGGATTTATGTTATATATGAGTAAATTTTGATAAATTTTGTATCTTTTAAAAATCATTTTAACGTGTTTATTTTTTCTATTTATATTATCATGATTATTTAAGATAGTCATGATCCTATTTAGTCTGATATCCTGACTCTGAATCATAGTGAGATTTTCATAATCATCAGCTATAGACTCATCCCTAACTAAATCCACATTGCTCACAATTATATTTTGGCTATTGGGATTTTGTGTCATTAAAAAGATAGGGTGGCGACTAAGAATATCAGCAGGGATATTCTGTCTCCCTTCAATATAGATTACTCTATAATTGAATTGTTGGAGATATAAGCTCCACCTGATAAGTCTCTCATTACTGAGGTAGCTTTTATTCAAAAACTCTAAGCTTCTATGGTCGGTCAATACAATTACACTAGAACCTAACAAAAATTGTCTCAATTTCTGAAAAGCCCAGACAACAGCTAGGGTTTCCTTTTCAGTTATAGTGTAATTCAACTCAGCACCTCTCAGGTGTCTGCTCAAGAAGTACAATACATGAGGTACCTAATCCTCATTGAGTTGAAACAACACTACACCCAGACCATAGTAACTACTATCTGTTTGCACATAAAATGTTTCATTGAAATCAGGATATATTAAAATTACGTGTTTTAAAAATTTATTTTTAATTAAGTTAAATTCATTATCATGATCTTGGGTCCACTTCCACCTCTCAGCCTTTTTCAACAATTTGGACAAGTGTATCGTGTCCTCCGCAAAATTTTGATAGAAACGGTTGTAATAGTTGCACAACCCAAAAAAGGATTTCAATTGTTTTACAGTTTTTGGTGTGGGGAAGCGCTGAATAGCTGCGATCTTTTCTGGATGGGGTTAAATACCATGCTCATTTATTAAATGTCCCAGAAAAGTAATCTCTTTAGTGACTATTGAACACTTCTCCAGATTAATTTTGACATTTTTCAGAGCACACTCACTGAAAAACATTTCTAAATGTTGCAGATGCTCCTCTAAACTGTCAGAAGCAATGACAATGTCGTCCACATACATGATGATCTTTTCTTTTAATTGCTTTGAAAAAATCATGTCCAAACATCTAATTAAGCCAGCACCGCTATTAATGAGACCAAAAGGCATCCGTCTGAAAACATACGACTGGCCTTGAAAACGAAATGCTGTATATTGCTGATCATTCTCATGTAACGGTATTTGCCAATAACTAGCTGCCAAATCAAATGTGGAGAAAATTGACCTCTTATAAAACTTAGTTAGGAGCTCATGTACAGGTGGAGGAATGTCACGCTCTGGTACAGTTATAGTGTTTAGCATACAAGCATTCAGACATACCCTAATATGGCCATCTTTCTTCTTTACAATAACCAATGGGTTTACATAAGGAGAAGGGCACTTTTTTATTATTTCCCACTCTAGCATCATGTCTATTTGACTCTGTACCTCATCCTTATATTGGTAAGGAATTGGGTACATTTTTTGATGGAAAGGATCATTACACTTCAATTTAATACGATGGGTATATCCCTCTATTATACCAGGGATTTTAGAAAAAATGCTTTTAAAGCTATACATTAATTGATATAATTTCTCACTTAATTTGGAATCAACTGCATAAATATGTTCAATTTTTGCTTTTATGCTAGCATCAATCAATGTATTATGGATGCATAGTAATTGATTGGAAAGGTTATGCACACCATATTCAAAATTAAGCCTTTCCTTCTTACAAATAAAAATTTTATTATAAAAATCTATTTGACACTCATTTAGAATCATGAAGTCAGCACCTATTATGGCTTCATGTATCAATCCAGGCATAATAAGAAAAACATGCCCAAATTCTGTATTATTAATTTTGAAGGTAATCCAAACTTGTTTGTTTGTTAATTTAGTTCTCTTTCCATTTGCTAGAGTTACTTGTATCTGTTTTACTGGCAATGAAGGTATATCACCTTTTATGCATACCAGATTTTTATACGTTGACTCTGATAATATGGAAGCTTGGCTTCCAGAGTCAATCAATGCTTCAATTTTTATACTTTCGATGTTTAATACAACGATCGGACACTGATATGTTATAGGCGGTTCACCTATAGTAAATGGTTCTAAGAAATCAATGTCTAAGTCTAAAGTATTTAGCATCCACATCTGATCGTTCCCCATTTCGTTAGCACCTGGTCCTTGCAAAGAGGAACTACTATACAAAGACCCTGTTAGTTTAACTTCTTATCAGTGGACTTTATATTAGGTCTCCTTAAGATCGTGGTAACCCCACTAGTAGAGGGTTGATTACTTTGGGTTTCTACCCTATTCCTAGAATGATTAAATTGAACTGTTTTTCTATTATATGGGGATACCCTATCCCTATCTCTATAGTTATATTTTCTTTTAAAATTTGTTTGGAACCTAGGGTTATTATGATTAACATTAATATTTGATAATGGATAGCTAGGTCGGTCTCTGTTAGACTTATATCTACCATCCAGAGATGCTTCCATAATCTCTAGCGCATCCAATATTTCTGATACTTCCTCTATGGAATACCTATCGGCTGCAATCAAAAGTTGCTCCACATTCCGAGGTAAGTTGTGTCTCACTATTCTAATTATTTGTCCTTCTGACAATGGACATGCCATGAGCGTTTTTAACCTGACAGCCTGGCTTCTAAAGAAACTGGTATAGCTACCTTTACTGGAGTGATATTTCTCCTGTGTAATTTGAAATCTAATGCTGTCCTGTTTATCGGCATTCCAAAAACTTGCTATTATTAAAAATCGGAAATCCCCATAAGTACACGGCCTTTCGAACAATGACTGCCACCAGTCTTTGGCAGTCCCCCCTAAATGGTTGCTACAAATAGCCAATTTTTCTCTTTCGGTCAATGCACATATCGAGAAGAGCTCCTCTAGACTATTGAGAAACTCCGATGGATTTTCTGCGAAATCTCCTCAAAACGGCTTAACTCTTATGAATCTTAAGGCCATTGAACTATTTGACCCCCCTTCATAATTAATGCTTTCTCTAATGGGTTGAATATCTACTTGCTTAACATCAGTATGTTCTAATGGACGGTTTTCATTTTTTTCTAAGAATTCTATCTTACTTATTGAGGATGGAACTTTCTTTTCCTCGAACCTGTTATACAATACTCTTTCCCTATCTAAATTCCTCATTTGGTCATCTATAGTCTTCATTTCTTCGATTTGTTTATAGACTTGTTGGAATCTCTCCTCAAAGTTGACTTGCCCTATTGCTTGTTCTATGTATGTTTTTTGCTCTTTTCTGAACTCATCTAAATTTCGTTCTACTAAGTCTTGATATTCATGGTTATTTTTCTCTAATTGTTGAGCTTGCTCTCTTACATCTTTTTGCAATTTTTTCATATTTTCCCCAAGCTTTGACCTAAATTTATGTTCTTCACCCTTTTGTGTCTCCCCCAGATCCTGCAATTTTTCACTCAAAACCTGCTCTATCTCTGCCTTGCTTTCCATTCTGTCTTGCACTACTAAGTCCCTAAACCTTTCAATTATATCTTGCTCAACTTCGTTCTTTATCACTATTCTATTTTGTAATATCTCTTCTTTTATAACAATAAAACTTTCGTCTATCTGCTCTATACGCTCCTGTATCTCATCAATCCTACGTTCTACCTTTATTTCATTATCACTAATCTTTTGATTCAATCTATCACTATTGACTTGACATTGGTTGATTGAATCCTCTATTTGTTTTTTCAACCCTTTGATAGTCATTTCGGAAAATTCCTCAAATTGATTTTTTAATAAATCTTGATTTTTGTACTCCATGTTCTCTACCTCATGCTTTAAGGACTCAAAGACCTTTTCATTGTTATCTAGTCTTAGTTCTAAATGGTTAAATTTATCTTGCACTTCTTCTTTAAGGTCCTCTACCTTTTGGCAGGTCTCCTTAAATTTAATCTCCAGATTTTCGTTGGTTTTGTTCAAACTTTCACTAAAAATATCTAATTTTACCTTATTATCCTTTGTATTCTGAATTATACTGTCATTTAGATCTTTAAACTTTATATCACTATCTTTTTTAAAACTATCAATCTTCATATTAAAACTATCAAACTTTATATTATTCTTATTTATGCTTTCCTGAAGAGCTTTAGTATCTTCTCTATTTTTATTAAATTTCCTATCACTATCTTCTTTCATCTCCTTCATATTTTCCTGAAGAGCTTTAGTATCTTCTCTATTTTTATTAAATTTCCTATCACTATCTTCTTTCATCTCCTTCATATTTTCCTGAAGAGCTTTAGTATCTTCTCTATTTTTATCCATGCTTTCCTGAAGAGCATCAAACTTTCTATCATTTTTATTCATATTTTCCTGAAGAGCTTTAAACATCTGGAATATTTGAGCCATTGAGATACTCTCTACTTCCTTTCCAGGCACTTTTACCTCATTTGTCTCTACTTCACTTTTCATCACCTCTTTCTCCCCTTCTTCTATTTTATTCTCTGCGACATGAGTATCCTCTACCAACATTTCTATTTCACCTAAGTTCTCGCATTCTTTTTCCTCCACATAATCATCATCAACCACGAACTCAGACAGTTCCATTTCTACATTACTATCTGGGTTATCCATTTTTATAGTAATATTATTTTTCAAAATCTAGTATTATAATATGTTTCTAATAAATTTTCATAAGTAAATCCCCTACCAGCTTCTTCTATTTCCCTACAATCATCACCTCCAATATTTATAGATAGTATCTCCTTTCCTCATAACATTTCATCTTAATAACAATAACAATAATTTAAAATCATGTGTCATAACATCATTCCCTACATGCATGATTCACAGATATTTTTACACATTTTAAAGCATTTCAAATATCTTTTTAATACTTCACTAATTGACATGGTCATAATAAATATCCAAACAATCATTAGCCACATATGCATATTTTAAAATTTTGTTTATCAGGTATTTTATAATAATGTAGTATTATATTTTAAACAATCAGATCATCCACCACTTATAATTGTAATTGTTTTAATCATGAACACTTAATTCTATAATAATTAAATCCTAATAATTATTTCTATAATAAAATATTAAATTATCACATTGCTATTGATTAAATATAATGCCCCTACTAACACATCTCAGGCCCTTAAAGTTGGCACGCCATTCTCTAACCGTGCCCGCCGTCGACCTCGTACCTCCACTTACAAATAAATAGATTACTATATTTAATGTCACCGGGTTCTAGCTCTAATAATTAAATATTATATTAAAAAATGTTTTACTAGCTCAAATTTCTTAAAAATTAACTTAGGTTCTGTTTTAAAGTAAATTAACATAAAGATTTAATGTATTCATGAGACGAGAAGTGGAAATACGAGTTGGCAAGGTAGATCACATTGAGCCAATATCCCACAGGATACCACCTCAATGGCATAAGAACACTATCCCCCCTTTATACTATTATTTCAAATAATAACTACATAGTATTCTTATGACTTTCGCAATGTCTACTTACTAAGACTCATTTAATAACTATAATATTAATTCTGTTATCTTTAATAATAATAATCATCATCTAGCTCAATAAATTATAATCTCAGGTTCTTAATCTTTATTTATACTTCAACAAAATGCGGTAGCACATATGGTAAGGGATTTTATGCCATATCTACTACACTGCAAGTAATAACAATAATGATTACAATCTTTCTTACTTAATCAAATTGGTATAAATTTCTTTTATTGCAAATTTATTACCATAATAAATCAATCAATATCAATATCATCTTTTGTCTTTAAACAATAAAGTAAACTAAGAAGTGGTAGTGTTTAGATAATCTGATAAATAAAGTAAGTGGCAGTTAATAGCATATAATTTATCAAAATATTAGGATAGTAGATTTATGACCAATAACTTAATGCAATTTTATAATTACTTAATTATAAGAACATCAATAATAATTGAGATTAAACATATTTTTAGTTATCTTTTGTGCAAAATGTACTTCAGTGGTTGTGAAAACATTCTGTGAATTTGTACCATGATGTAGTGAAAACCATACCCAGACACAAGTTTTAATAAAACAAATTTAACAAAGTTTATTAACATCAAATAAATTTAAGTAAAAATAAAACAAATCTATTTACATCTTATTTACAACGGATATCCTTCTTTCCTTACACACGACAAATGTTAATTCTACAATTTTGTACTTCTTTATAGTTAATCCAATCATTATACATTTTAAAAATTATTTTAGTTATTTTCTTTAGTTTTATCACACTATTTATTTGAACTACTTATGGGTAACAACATTTTTTACCTTTTAAATATACTAAATTTACAATATTCTAAATTATTTTTGTGGATCAATATTTTATAACATCACACTTTATAATCAATATGGTTTTAAAAAAAAGAAAATTTACATTTCTCATTACTTTAAACAAATTGCACAACATATTATTAAATATTATGATTAACTTTAATGTTTGTTCTCTTATGCTCATATAAATTATAATGCGTTTTTGCATAAGCCATACTCCTGTATAATATTATATTGTGTTTAAATATCACCTTATTACAATTTCAAATATATGATAATAATTATCGAGTGTTATAGTATTTTTAAATATGCAATATTTAAATTTTTAAATTATAATTAATACTAAAAAGAGCGTGAAACTATGTTTAATAGTTGTATATTCTCATTTGATATACTTTTACAAAAATTATAGTTTATTTCTTAAAAATTAGAATAAAATATTTCTATAACTCCTTCCATTATTTAGGATATCTGTATCTTTCTTTCAATGGTTATAATCTATTTTTAGTTAACTCTTAACTATTCTTATTCCAAGTGAAATCCTAACATACGTTCTAAAATATCTATTGTTTACCTTTCAATAAAACCTATCATATACGATGTAGTAGCACAAAATACAGATTAAGGTAGCGAAAGATGTATAGGATATTGGGAAGAAAGATGGATAACTTGTCTTCAATAATACTCTAAGAATGCATGGAACAGTGTGAACAGGTTCGACATTTATTGTCTATTAACCCTTAAGATAAGAAAATGATGTGGCAGCTATTTATTCAGCTTTACCAACCATCAAGTACAACTCACACGAAATATAAGATAGCACTGTCCAAGACAACATGTGTATCAGTCATAGGGCTACGTTAACTATGCTGATTATCACCTATAAAACGAAATGTGGATCAGCCATAGGGCTATGTTAACTATGCTGATTCTCTCACAAAACTACTTATTTCCATTCCCTGTATCATCCTAGATTTACGTACATCATCTTGGTTTCCAAATCACCCCTGTACTCCCAAGTCACTACTTAAATTATCTCTCTAGATTTTCACTATATCAAGCATCGATAAAATACGAACAACTTTTTAAACAAAAACAACAAACAAGATTCGCTACTATAAAATCATTTCTCTATCCCTTAAGAATAATTTATCTCACTTTATAACACTGTATATTCATCCTTTACGTTTTTTTTTTTTTTTACTAAAATAATATTCAAATATCCCAATAGGAAAAATTAATAGAAAATGCAATATAATCATCGATTATATTAAATTATTATTTATCAACAAATAAAATGACTATCGTATGCATATTTTCAAAATCTAATCACATCTCAAAATGTTTCAATGTGTTGTTTTAAATGCGTTTTACAATAATAATAATAATAAAACTTTTGTACTACATTCATTCAATTTTCGGCTGATCTAAATAAATAAAACATACATTATATCATCAATAATTATAAATGTTACCAAAAAACAATTGTTATCTTCGGATTAGGCTTTGCAGTAGGCTTCTTTTCCTTCCTTCGAGCATCGCAAATATACAATTACAAACATACAATTTTATTAAAAAACATTCAAAATCAAACATATTTCATATAATATTATATATACCAAAATTAATGTATTTTGTTTCCCTATCGTTTTCTGAAACCTAATGCTTATAATAATAATAAAAAATAATTCAAACCATAATTAAATATTTTTCTGACGGTAAATCTTGTTTAGTCCCATAATATTACTCTTCTTCTTTTATCTGAATGTTCTTCATTATGACTCTCAAAGTTTTAAAATAACTTGGTTCATTTAATAAATTTGTTTAGACGATCTTTAATTTTAGCTTTTAGCATCAGATTATTAAAATATATTTTAGTTAGATATCCCTCTAAGTTTTTTTTTTTTTAGTGTTCTGGCAAATATTCCCTCGGCGCGTCGATGCATCTTTCTCCTTTTTAACTAGATTACGAATATTTAATACTTTAGGTACCAATTGCGTTTTATGGATCCAATATTTTTTATATTCCTCTTCCGTATTTTTCTTTATACAAATATTTATCTTTAGCAAGCTTTATTTCATTCATTCTTAATTTTATGTACATTATTTTTTGATTTTCAACTATTTTTTTTTTTCTCTAGAGTATACTTCTTTTTTGGGTCATCTTAAAGAAAGCAATTCCAATAATTTTAATTTTAAAATTATATTTGTCCATTTATTCTTAGATGAATCATAATGATTTTTATATTTTATTCTCTTTCTGAACTTTGCGCACAATGTCTTTTCATCTATATTACACTTGTAAAAGCAGTTTCCTTTGGATACACTATATAAGCGGTATCAATGAACAATATAAACAATTTTGAAATGTTATAAACTTTAAAACTGGTTTTAAAGAATCTATCCATATTTTTTACTGAAAATTCTGACTGTACTTCTATAGAATTCACTGGCAGGTTCGATTAAGTTAGTGATACATAATTTATGAAAACTTTAAAAATATTTATTTTAAGACTCTCTCTATGATTTTAAAAATTGTCAGTTAATTTGTTCTAATGATATTTTTAGAATTATATTGAAAAAATTGAATAAATTGGAGAAAAGAAATTATTAGAGAGCTCAAAATTTTTACCTCTTCACTCGAGTCTGTCAATTCTTGTTCTCCTCGATTATACAATTAATTGGCGCGATTTTGGGAGTCTGCCAAGCTCTATTACTATTGGTCAATCCTACTTGGATTTATAAATAATTTTCTAAAGTTTTAAACTGATAATGTAATAAACACTATCTAATTATTATTTAAAACTAATTATTATATTTAAATCAATTTAAACACTTTTAAAATAATTTTAAAAACAATATTTAATAAAATTATTCACTACTTATTTTTATTATGATGTTTAATAAATTCTATCCATTTCTACTATAATATTATTTAAATACTTTAAAATATTGGTATTAATTGAAACAAGTGCTTGTATAAAAATATTCCAGACAATTACATAATCGTTTCCGGTGTTTTGTCTATTTTTGTCTGTCTTAATAAATTTACTGCACTTATATTATATAAAAATTTTATATAAAATTTTGAAGAAATAATTTAGAAAAAATATAGAAATAAATACAATTCTCAACATCATAATATTTACTATTCAAATACATTACACTAATTTTTATTATTTAATATAGTTTATAAATTTAAGTACTATATAATATTAATTTCTTCTAAGTTTTAAAGTTATTAAAATTGACTTATTAAATACATTCTTATTACTGATAGCTGTGTTATTTTAATATGGCCAGCTTTTACAACCATATGAGCAATTCTTTACTCTTTATTTAACTAATTTTTTAAATGATTTTACATATCAGGTGTTTGCTTTAGCTTTAAATTGCACTTTACAGACTCTATAAATTTAATATATTCAATACATCAATAAATATATTCTCAAATTTAAAATTTTTTTAGTAATTGACCATTATAACTATTTCTTGAACTTATAGAAAAGGTTAAACCACTAAACATCGCATGATCACTAGCACAAGATGGCACTACTATATGGAGAGTGTTGTTTTGTTTTGAATTGTTCTATAGAAAAGGGTACAATATATATATATATATATCATATTCCTACTTAAGTAGCAGAAGAAAAATATATATTTTAAAGGTACATTAATATAAAAGTTGTCTATGTGTAATATGTAAATATATTTAAGAGAGTATGTGTTTGAAAATTTTAAATTAAAGTTATACCTAAAAACCTTACATATATACGTAGTAAATTTTTCCAGTACTTTGTTCTTGGTTATGATAGTTGGCCATAGCTTCAGGCACTCTTAACACGATATTGCTATGTTCACCATAAAAGCATATTTGAGTAAAAAATTTCCTTGAAGTCTTTTTTGAATTAGTCAGTTTATTTATATAAATTCCTGCTTGTAACAAATATTTATAATTCATACTTTTAATAAGGTACATTTGTAATAGAAGATAAAAAAATATCGTTAAATTATTTCAGAATCCTGGAATTCAGGATAATTTATAATTATGGGATAATTTATTAATTTCTCTTTCATTTATTTGAAATTAATTAATAATATTTATAAATGAATAAATAACAATTATATATAAACAAATAAATGATTTGTTTATTTTAACATGTAAAATTACAAAAATACCAAATTACACTTTATCAAGAAAAAGCACTTTTTTGATACAATCAATAAAATTCACTAACTTCTACTTTAATTTATTTATTAAAAAAATGTAGTATTGAATTTACTCTAAGCTTTTAATAATTATAAAATAAAAATATAAATAAGTCAAGAATGCTATATCAAAAAGCATTTCTCAATAGTAAAATATGAAATGAAGTAATTAATTAATTCATTTATAAATGAGTAAAAAAGTTTAATAATTTATCTATATATTCATCAATGAAAAAATAATTAAATAATGCAATTTTTTTCTATTCATCTAACTGCTAAGAAATAAAATATTCTTTGGTTCAATCTTCTAGTTTATTGCATCTTTTTTTATTTCTATGAATATTTGCTTTCTTTTCTGACATCAAAATAGATTTATTATTATTTTATATTATCCATATTTAAACCTATTAGCTAGTAGTAGGTTGGGAAATAGAAACAAGTATATATATTTTTAATTATTCAATTATGAGATAAATTATAGTAGCATCCTGGAAAAAAAGTGTCTTCCATGAGAATTATTCTATATTTGTCAATACATATAATAATTTAATAATTTCATTATGTTATTAAAATCTTTAACCTATACAATGCCTTTATTGTTTTGCATGCTCCCATAATTACTTGGACACATACTGTATCTATTTACTCAATGATGTTAAAAAATAATTAAGAATAATGTACATATAAATTTATATCCTTAAATCCCTAAACAGGAAAATCATTTTCAAAACAGCATTTTGACATTTTTTTCTAATTATGTATTTTTAAGTTCATTTTAATTCAAGTATTTTTTATTTTACTTTCTATTCATAGATTAATCATTTTTTATTTTTAAAATAATTATTTACTAACAAAAATGTTCTGTTTATAAATGTCAAATTTAATCTACATTGTATATTTTCTTTTATTTAGTTAATATTTTTTTACATACACTTATTCTTTAAAATCCATATATGTAGAATATATAGCATAACGTTAATATATCTAGGATGTTTATACAAATCCTAAATAGATAAAACTAAGAGAATGTTCATGATCAAATATCATATTAAGATTTTTCCACGTAGCCATAGACAATCCAGCTAACTATCTAAAATTGATCAGTAAATGAATATTTAATTATTTTTAGCAAAAGAATGAACAAGAATAGAAACTATTTAAACTATTATTATCTAATAATTGGCAAAATATTTTGTGATACTATCTTTTTTCTTCAGAATGTTTTACAAAGAATTGTTAAAAAGGTTTGTGACCTGTGGGCTATTTAGATGTTGTTTCAAAAATATATTTATTAATTACTTTGTGTACAAATTAGAAAGAATATATACAAAGTTAAATGAGGCTATGCTAAGTTCTGAGAGTTCTTATGAGTGGTTTAGTAGGCCAGCATGTTTGTTGTTCTGTTGTTATAAGTGGGAAGGGTAAATAGGTTCCAGGTGTCCTCAAAGGATTTTTTGGGAGAGATGAGCTCATTTCTTTTCCTGATTTTCTTTATTGTTTCACAGAACAACAGATCTGGGTCTAGGTGGGGCAGTTCCATTATCAATTTGCAAAGTACTACCCAGATTGCATAGAGAATGAAAATGGATAGTCTAATAATAGCAAATGTTCCGGTGTGGATCGCTTTTATGGGCAAGAGAATTAGGTCTGGTCTGATATTGGGGTTGGTGAAGACTATATCTCTGACTGTTTTAAGGTTTGGATAGCGATATATGAAGTGCTCAATGGTTTCCTCTTCATAAGAACATAAACCGAAGGTTGGATCAATGTTGGAGTTACCTCTTCGGTAAAATAGGAACCAATTTGTGGAAAGCATGCTAAGGTTAATTTTGATGATGAAGTCCAGATACTTGGGCTCCAGACATCATCTTTTAAAGTGGATAATTAATTTTTGGTTTGTGAGGTTGATGCTACTTTTGGGAGGTTGTGGGTGTGGGTTGATTAGGTGGTATGCATCCCATAAGGTGATTTTAATGTTGAGATTGGTGTCCATGATTGGTTTATATTGACTTAGAAGATTGATAAGGGATGATATCCATGGCATTTTCCCTGGTGGGGGTTGATCTGTTGAGGAAATCTTTTTGGTGATGTTGTTATAGCCAAAGGAATATATCAAATTATGTAGCGTATTGTGTGTTTTTTGGAGGATGGCTGCTTGAATAGAGTGGAAAGACAAGCCATTGAACCTGCGAGGCAGCTGGATTTGTAGGAGAGCTGATGGCCACAGTCTTGCCTCTCCAGAAGAGTTTGGTGCATAGGTGATTAATCTTGTTCTGAAACTGTTTGGTTAGTTTGATGAAGAGCAGGTAATATGTAATTTCTGGTAAAATTGTCATATTCAGGAGCCCTACCTTTCCATATAGTGAGAGATAGACTCTAGAGAGAGATGTGGTGATGTGCTCTGTTGTTTGGAGGCTACCGTTCTGTATTTCTCTGGCCATAGCCATTGATGATTTGAAGATGGGAAACCCCAAGAATCTTTGTGGTTTGGCAGTATAGGTAGATGGTATTTGTTTTCCTGACTTTATCTTCCAGATAGCTGATTTGTTGTGATTTATTTGTAAATGATATTTTGCAGAATATCAATTTAAAATGAATTGTAGTTGGGGAAGGTATTTTATAGTAGGTAGAACAATCATGATGTCATCTATGTAGGCAAATGAGTTGAGGTGTTTATTGATGGATGGAACAAATACGCCTGGTAGATTTTTTTCAATATCCATCAGTAGAGAATTTATGTATGCTGTGAAGCATAGAGCACTGAGGGGGAACCTTGAGGGAGAGATTTAAAAGGTTTGAAGCCTGGTGTGAGCTTGCCATCCAGTGAGACAAAGATTTCTCTGTTGATTAATAGATTACTGATTATTTGTATAATGGTGACTGGAACATCATACTCAGCCAGAAAATTCAGCAGGATGTCTATATGCACTGAATCAAAAGCTGCAGTGATATCCAGTTGGACAGCAATGGGTTTAGATTTCTTTTGTATTCTGATATAATCAATGAAAGCCATAACGTTAGCCATAGATGTGAAGTGGAGGAGCCTTTTTTCCCATATTGATTAGGAGAAATGTGTTTAAGGACTATAGGTTGAATTTGATCCTTGTTGACTGACTCCATTATCTTGATCAGCAATGGGGTCATGGAGATTGGTCGAATACTGGTTAGATCAGTGAGTGGTTTTTGTTTTTTCAAAAAAGGCACTAGTGCCACCGGATACAGATCAGCTATATTTCTGTGCCCAGTAGCTAAGTGTTCAACCATTTTGACCATGATGGAAATTGTAAACTGACTTAGGTGGTTTAAAAGGAACTTAGGGATGCCATGTAGACCTGGATGAATGTTATCTGGGAGAGACATAAGTTTTCTTTTAAGTAGAGCTTCGTAATGCCATACTCACCTGGATTCCTGGCTTCCAGCCAGTCTGGTTCAGAAGGAGGACCATCTGCTTGCATAAGATGTTGATGATGCTGACTGATGAGTAACATCATAGGATAACCTATGAGTGTGTTGCTGTTACTGGTTATTGATGATGGGGTAACTTGTTGTCTATTTGTCCCTAGAGCCCATCTGAGGTACCCTCTTGTCCAACAATGTTGTTGAGACAAGAAAAATTTAGACCTCCTGATGGATATATATTCTGCAAGTGATTTTTGTTTAATAAAAATATTCTGTTGCACCATTTGTAGTTGCTTTTCAATGTCTGTGAGGTTTCTGAGTATGCTATTTGGGCCTTTAATTTCCTGGTGTAATGGTTTAGAATGGATTGGAAAATATTGATATATGTGAACCAGGCTTCGTCAGCTGGAAGGGAAAGGATGTTGATCTTTCAGAAATAAATGTAGGCCTCAGAAACTATGGCTTCTGTCATGCTGGACTTTGTGACCATACGCATAGTTCTGCTGGGTTACCATATGCATAGTTCTGCCAGGCTCCGCAGTAGGCATTGGAGCTGCAATAGCTTCTAGATGGATAACTAGTGCCATATGATCTGTGAAAGGGACAGGAACCAAAGCTGCATCAATATAAAAGTGGAGGTCTGGTGTATAATATATCATGTCAATCAGGGATCTTTGAGTTCTGGTGTAAAAGGAAAAGGCACCTGGGAGGAAGAAGCCCTCTCTGCACATCAGTCTTCGATTTAAGTGATGGATGAATCTAGTGTTAAAGTTTTGATATGTGGTGATGGCATTTAGCATATGGATTATGTTGTAATATTGAGTTGTGTCATTGGCTGTGTACACATAGGCAATGATAATAGGGTAGCCCCAGCAGTCAACCTCAATGATAAACATGTTGTTGTCTAACAGTAGAAGATTAAAACTATTGGGGGGTATTGCATTATTAACCAGGATGCCAACTCCTCCAGAAGCCAAGGAGCCAATAGAAACTCTGGTATAACCTGATGAAGGTAGCAGTGCTAGGATTTTAGGATCAGTGTTCTGATGGTATTTAGTCTCTCCCATTAGGAATATATGTGGGGAGTTTAGGGCAATCCAATTTTTAATAGCATAGGCTCTACCCAATGAGTTGATGCCATGAACATTGACTCCAGTGATTTTACAGTTCATAACAATTTAGTTTTATGTCTCTTTGACCAGAAGCTCTGAGTCAGTGGATGACCCATCCCAACCAATGTCTTCTGGGTCTTTTGCAGCATCCACTTTCTTAGAGGGCACCTGAGAAAGAGAGGAAAAGGTCGGTAAAAATTCTTGGCAGTCATTTAAAATTGAAGTGGGGGTATAATTTGTTGGGGTGTCTTCCAATGGTTCCAGGAGATTGGATGCTGGAGGATCCATAGTTTTCCTCTTCTGATTTGAGATATTTAACTGGGGTTAGATCTGTTGTTTGATTGTTGGAGGGAGGTTGTAAATCATTTGGAGGTTGAGCATTCTCTTCATCTGAGCTGGAGTTGTCTGAGAGGACCAACTTTCTTTTATGTATTTTATTAGTTTGATTTGCAATTGCAGATATATCTTTAGTGATTTGATGTTTTGCTTTCGATTTACTGTCTTTTTTAGGTTTTTTTTACTGTCGAAAGTCTTTGTGAGTTGTTATTTTTCTGATTTTCATTGAGCTCTGAGCAATGCTCTGATGGTGGTGACCATTGGGTAGCTTGAGACTTATTGTCCATTATACAGTTTATGTTTGCAGACTCTTCTTTATTGTTATTTTGGGTTTGCAGGGATGTTTTGTGAGTAGTCTTCTGATTGTTTTGATTGCCTTTTTTGGAGACAGAAGGAACCAATGGACCTAATTGTTGTGATAACAAAGAGATTTTTTGCTGGATGGAGGTGGATTTGGGTTTTATAGTGGTATAGTTGCTATCTTCAAGGTCTATTGGGTTTTGAGAGATCCTTGCCTTCCTCTGTGTCTAGGTCAGTTTCATTAAGATGAGTGATGGCCTTATGAACCTGTTGTGTGAGATTTTGGTCAACAAGATCATCCCAGAGATTTGTGTCAACTTCTATCTCCATTTGTTCTTGAGTAGTATTGGTTTGTAATGATGTATTGGTGATTGTGATATTTGAAGATGTCTTTTCAGGTTTGTTTGGAATTTTTGTTGAGGTTTGGGTGATATGGATCTGGGTAGAGTCATTGTTCACAGTAGGATTAAGTGTTTCTTGATTGATGTGAGTTGATGTAAGCCCTGGATTGCTAGATTTCCCACTGCAATGATGTATTTTATTTTTTTAAGACCACAATAGTTGCAAATTTAAGCGGTGCAATCTTTTATGAGATGTGACCTTTGGAGGCAATAGAAACATTGGGGCTGTACCCCTTGAAATGATAAAACCAATGGAGAACCTCTGGCAGTTATGATGGTGGGGATGTCAGTGGGAGAGGTGTTTTTCTTTAGGGTGAATGAAAATATCACAGTGTTAGACAAGATTTGATCTTCAAGATGCGGATTATTCAGGTAATTGAACTTGTTAATATTGCCATAGTTGATAAGTACATTTTGAAATTCCTGTTCAGTGAAATTTTCAAGACAGTTATTGATTTTTCCAGATAGTGTATCTGGTCTGTTCATGTCAATGTAGCACAATATATGGTTCCCTAACACTTTGAAGTTAAGATCTAAAATTCATTCTGTCCACCCAGGTTGTGAACTCAATGCCCACATAACAGTTGTTAGGATGGGTTAGAATCTTGTGAATTCCTTTTCCAAGTTGCTGCGGGTTGATGAGGGCATAGAGTTGATCCATGGGAAACTTGAAGAGAGAACAATTTTGATTTGTAATCACTAGTATTAGCGATTTGTCGCTATAGTAGCTTAAGAATGACTTATAAAGAATGTTTGGTATGATTTTATTGAAATTGTTAGTGATCGTTTGGTATATTTCTTCATTTAGATTATTGATATCTATTGTATCATAATCAGAAGTGCTATAGTTAAGTTCTGAGTGCTGTTCTACCTCATAATCTGTTAGATCTAAAAGGAGTTCATGTGAATTAGCTACCGTAACATTTTCGGTATTATTTACGGTTTTGCTTAAACCCACAGCGTTAGCGTAAGATAATGTTTTTTTTTAATTTGCCAATTGCAAGAGGTTTTTTTCATTGGAGTTAGATAAATTTGTTATTATATCATCTGTAGGATAATTAGCATTATGTAATTGAGTGTGTATATCTTTGAGATTATGTTGTAGTTGTTTAAAATTTATTTTAAAATTTCTCTGTCTGCCATTAGAAGCGTTTTTGCTGGCCCCTAGTGGATTAGAGAAGTTTTCACTATAATTGTTTTGACGGTTATTAATTATTTTCTCGTTTGAAGCGTTAGAGGATTGAAAACTGGGATTACATTTCATGAATATATCCTCGGTAGAAATCTGTGAGCAGATATGAGTATTATGTTTTTCTGCATTTTTTGTGGTGTTATTTGCAGTTTGACTGCAGGATATTTGGCCATTTGTACTAGAATTTGGGTCGTAGTTATTATTTTTTGAAGCTTTTTGGATATTAAATGATGTTGAGGGTTCATTATTATGCAGTAAAAGAGTTTCGGACCATTTGGGTTGACAATCTTTGCCATTTGAATTTAATAATGAGCCCAAAACATTGTGAGAATTGTCCGCTGCATTTGATTTATTTTCAAATGTTAGAGTTTGTTTACTTTGACTATAATTAATGTAATTATCACTCTCCATTGTAACTAAAGGAAAGTTAAAGGCTTACCTAATGTTTGGAGCTCAAGATTAGAGCTTCCACTCCCTTTCTTTTCTCATGAATTGAAAATTAGTTTGAGCTCCTAATGGATGATCAGAACTGGTCAAGACTGGAAGCAGCTTTTTTAGCTATTTAGATGTTATTTTGTATTTTATATGCTATATGTATGTACACACATAAAAAAGAATTTAAATATAATGATTATTTGAACATGATTTAAAAGTAAATATATGCTAAACAAGTATGGTGAACCAAAAGGAATAATAATAATACACAGTAGCAAACTTCTTTATGCAATAGTGCAAGCTTTTGCAAGCTATAGTAATCAATAGATGTTACAAGGTTGTGTATTTTCATTTCTATCTAATATCTTCTTATCCACTATCCTCAGATTAGTTTTTAGCCTATGGTTTTCATCTGTGAGGAACTGGTGGATCTGGGAGCAGGATACCTGGATCTTTGGCTCTAATGCATACAATCCATTATTCACTTTTTACGTTTTTGTTAACTATATAGCTATCAGACCAAAATGAAAAACAATAATGTTGTTGTTGTTGTTGTTGTTATTATTATTATTATTATTATTATTATTATTATTATTATTATTTATTATTATTATTATTATTATTATTATTATTATTATTATTATTATTATTATTATTATTATTATAAACCCTGAGATCATTAAGGTTTTATTATTTTTCAACTTTATTATATAGAAAGTAATAAAATTACCTTTTGACTTCATTTGTAGTTAATATTTACGAATAATTTTATAGATTTTATAGTTAATAATTTTATTCAATAAAGTTCACATAGAATATTAAGAGAGTCTCAACATATAAATCCTATTGCAATTCAGCAATGTGAATCTAAGGGCATCCCTTTTTCTTATATCTACCATTACAGTTTATATATTTAAGTTCAAATAAAATTAATTAAGTTTACTTGATATGTAAAATATATTTTGGGTATTCCAAAATAAATAAAAGAAAATAGCATTACATTAGCAAATAAAAACAAATATTATTTAATTTTTTATTAAAAGAAATTCAAGAAGGGAATCCAGTATTTAAAGCCTTTGCAAATAATTATTTTGTTCTGATCTTATCTAAACTGAAAAGAAATTCAGAAGAATAATTCTAAGTGCAACTAAATTCCATTAAGATGATTATTTTAAACCTTACATAAATAGTCTTGTTCTTGTTAAAGTTAAATGGAGATCAAACAGTTCTTGGAAATATTCATGATTGGTTGATTCTTATAGATGTTAACAGTTATTCCCTGAAGATGTCTTATAACTATATTTAATTTCTATTATTTTTTATAAATAGAGTGATGCTGAATATGAATAGAATCTGTGCAGATATTTAGCAGTATTTCAGGAAAGTGTCAAGCAATGCCCCCTTCTAGTCTATTAATTTTTAGTCAAACATTTTTTAAAAATTCAGCCACTTTATAGGCAAACAAGATGCCTGAACCTTCAAAAAGTTACTTTTGAAATAAATAAAACTTTAATGTTTAGATAATAAAATCTATCTAAAATTCTTGCACTTTCTTCAGCATTGCTATGACATTTTTTAGAATATCTTGCATGTGATGTAATATTTTATTTTTTTATCTAGAAAGTCACATATAGACTGTTTATCAATTTAGAATTAACAGTTATTTAAATAAATATTTAATTTGATATATTTTTTAAAATATCTTAAATAACTTTTATATAAAATTTATTACAATTAACTACAGTTAAATAACTCAATTTAGCCAATAAATAATTATTGCATACATACAGGTATGTATAAATAATACAGTTAAAATAACTATTGAAAATTTAAGTTATGATCATGATTCTCTTGATATTTTATTATTTATTTGATTAATTTATTTGTACCTAACATAAATGATCCAGAAATTATTTTATTGGTTTTTAATACATGTAAAAGTTTCAAAACAAAACAAACTTGCATAGGAATTGAAAATAGACACAACAAAAAAAAAATTTAAATGTAAGGTCTCACATAATGATTCTACTATATATATATATATATTCAATAAATCAAGTCATATATCATGACTTATTTTAAACTTATATTACAGATATGTAATATAGGGAGCATATCAATAGTTCTAATAAGCTTTTATTGATAAGTGCCACAAGAGAAAAGCATTTAAAATCTCTATCTATAATTATCCTTATCTTCAGAACAGTTTTGGTGGTGAGGCTGAAGTGTTTTCTGAGCCATATAACTATTTAAGTTAGATATCTGAATTCACACATTTACATGTCTGAAAAATTCAGATTTTCTATTTAATAGTTATGTAGTAGACAAGTGCTGGTTTTGAGTGGGTATTTTGCATTAAGTGCCTGAATGTCCTAGCTGAAGCTTAAAATTGGTCTGAAGATAGGGTTAATTCTAGATAGAGATTTTGAATGCTTTCTCTTGTGGCACATATCAATAAAAGCTTGTTATAGCTCTTGGAATGTTCCCTATATTACATATATACATTGTGATCTTCTGAATAGACACAAGAAACCAATTGCAATTAAATAGCACTGTATCAGTAACAGCTGATTGCATCTAACTAAAAAAATGAAATAACCTGAAATTTTAATTTTTTTTCATTAATAATCTAAAACTCTGTTTAAACCGCACTTGCAGATATTATTTGAAAGTTTTGAGATAGTTAGTATTTTTCTTCGGTATTTAATGATAGGATGGCTTGTCACAGAAATTGTTAGTATATAGTTTAAAGTGATCCCAGTTTATCTTATTTGTCTGCAGAACAGTGATTGGTATTTGTTTTGATGATTTTCTGGTTTATTTGCTCTTTGATACTTCAATCCATAGTATAATTAGTGTAGTATGTTTGACTCATGGTCATAGAAACTTATATTTTGGGTCAGATTGGTTTAGTACCGGTAGAGCAGCATATGTGTGTGCGTGTATGTTTCTGCCATCTTCTAACTTCATTTTTCATTCATGTGCTTAATTAAACTACCAAATATCATGTTTTACAGTAAAATATTTAATTTCATAATCAATACCTTGGATAACCAGTTAAAACACATTTTAAATAGCTTGATGAATCAATGGACTAGTAAATTGTCAAAGAGACAAACACACTATCAATTATTTTATTTGCTAAAATAATAATTTTTTTTGTTACTTTAGAAATGTAGAATATTTTTAATAATGGTTCAAATTAATTAATTTTTTTAAGACATTTTTTTTTTCTTTTTTAAGATAGGAAAGGTTATTGCATATTTGCAATGAATTATCTCAGTGCAGTAGGGAGGGGTGACCTTTTTTTGAAATTGAACTTTTAAGTGACCATTGCTTGGTGGAAAAAACAAATGTCTAAATAATAATCAGATATAAAAGGGAGGTACTTTTACAAAAAAGTTGGCTTTTCTTTTATTACAACAATTCTCTCTCCACAAAGGGTTTTTATTACTACAATTTTTTTTCTACAAATTGGTTCTTCCATAGGCAAGCAGTTGAAATTAAATTCAAACTCAAAAGTACAAACTTCTATTAATTTTCTGGATAGAAATAGTTAAGAAATTCTTCTTGAGAAGGTAAAGATTAGAATGGAGATTTAAACAACTAAAAAACAAGGTATATCTTTATCTATATTCCAATTGACTAATTTAGATTTAAAATCCTCATTTGGGATGCATATGTATGTCTATATTTCAAATTTGATTTGCCTAAATTTAATCTCTAATATTAAAGAAACAATTGAAATGTGTGTCTATATTTCAAATTTGATTTGCCTAATTTTAATCTGTAACATTAAAGAAATGATTGGAATGTGTGAAATTTGCTATTATTCTGGAAAGTTTATGCTGAACTTTTTATAAACATTTCAAAGACTCTATATTAACCTTTAGAGCACTGATTATTTTATTGGCTGAATGAGGTAAAAGTCAAAACTTTTAATAGATCAATTTAAAGTCAAGTGGCAATTCACAAACTCAAACATCAAAATATATTCATCTTTTAATATTATATTCACTCTAGTTTTATTTGTAAAAAGTATATTAATAATTTGTCGCATTATGAAAATGAATGAAAGTTTTTTCAAAAATAAATTGTTATTATATAAATATATAATTTTTTACTAGCAGAAAATGTAAAATGAAATCCTACTCACCAATCAAAACGTTTTGCTAATGACATGATTTTCTTTGACAATTTTAGTTGTAGAAAAAAGCAAATAATTTTTGTTAAAAATCTTAACTATTTTTCCAAAATAATTTTATTTTTAGCATATTTTATAAAAATAATTTATAATTTGGCAAAAAATACTGTTAAAATGGTCTAAAACATTCGTTTATCATTTTCAAAATAAAACAAAAACAGATCGTAACTCTTTACTTTTTGGCAACCATTTTCTTTATTGTCAAAATTTAATAACCAATAAGATATAAGAAGACGCATTATTTTTTTCTTTGTTTGATGTATAAGGTCATTTTTATTGATTTTTTTACTTGTAAAATAAATCAAGAGAGGGTAGCATCTTACAGAACTTTTTTTAATCTTTAAAAAGAGCCCAAAATTGTAATCATAGTACGAAAAGTGACCAATTTAGAGTGACATCAAGCCACTTTGCTTTTAAATGAATCAGGCATGCAAAGTGTTAACAATTTCTACTACCTATAAAGAAGTAAAGTTGAAACAAAAGGATGTGTGTATAACTCATTATAACATGCTTTATTATTATTATTGATAAAAAATATACTTAACCATTTGCATCTTTAGGATTAAGGAATGGAATGCATAACATATAATTAATGAATCACTAACTTATCTCTAAATGTGCTCATAACTGAATAAGTGGAAAAACATGTGAATACTAGTTGTGAATATTTTTATTTTTCTGTTCTTCTCATTTGCAGTTGATTTGCTATTAAAATATATTATCAATAAACTTATGTAGACTGAAGTGGATATTATGAATTAATCAGCTATGTGCCTGATGGATAATCATTGATAATTTAGTACAAGTGTCTTGACAAATTTAATGAATTAAACTGTAAATTATTACTAAAATGTGCAGTAATAAATATTTATTTCCCATTATTAAATGTTTCACATGTGACATTGCCAGCAGTTTCAGTTATCTATTGCTAAGAACTTTTGAAATGTGTTTTTAATTAAATCCAATTACCTATAATCTCCCTGCAGAAAATTATTGTGTTTACTAACATCTATTATTTTACAATTATCATCATCATTTTGTACATGACCAAGATGTGTTATTTATGGACTGTGCAAATGAACCCTTATGTTCCAGCTAATGAAGATTAATGATTTTTTTTTGTTAGCATATGATAAAATAGGTAGACAAATTATTTGTCTTAAATTTTTATTATTATTATTTAATTATTATTTATTTCTTCAAGAACATCTCGGAAAAGTATAATATGAAGAAATATTGTACTGCGTAATTAATTATTATTTTAATATAATTTTATTGTGTACATTTGGTTCTATATGTGCATGTTGGTGATAGAATACTCTGTTTACTATTAGGAAGCTAACAGCTAATTTTGAGAAGAGGTAAATGCATAAAAATTATTATTTTATCTTTGCATTTTAAGAAATTATGAGGTCTATTTCTTATTTTGCTTCAAATTTAAAGATCTGTTGTTTATCACACATCAAACTTTTATTTCAATTTATTGACTAATGTCAAATACACTAAAGAGTTATTTTATCTTTGCTTTGTTAGAAATGATGAGGATTATTTAGTAGTAATCATTATATTTCAAATTTAAAATATTTATAATTCATCAGGAATAAGAGATCCATTTTTATAACTTATTTATTAATGTCATTACAGTGTATACTTATTGAATGTGATTTGAAATTGTTTTATGCATTATTATGTATGTGTGCCTGTCTATTTAATCCATTTATATAATTGCTGAATTAAAATTTGATTGACTTACTTTCCAATCAGTTTTGGATGGTGTGACATGCCAAAAGAAATGGAAGGATTAGGGATTTATTTAAGAGTGAATTTAATATTATTTTTTTATGCTTAGATTAAAATGTATTTTGTGGCTATAGAGAAAGAAAACATTTATGATATATATTGTGTTATAGGGACACAGAGAACTCTCCCTCAGTTTATTGAAATATTTGTCATGAGTGGATTATATTTTCCAGATTAAGCAATTGCGTATGATGATGATTATATTATGTGAAGTAAAGTAGTGTATTGTCCTTGTTTTTCGGTGATGAAACAAAGTCCACACCAGTATTTAAGCCTCTGAATTAGGCTAGGGAATTACTGTATTTTCTTATTTAAATAATTAGAGTTAAGAAAGTCTTCTTGCCCCTCATGTACCCATTTGGAATGTTTTCCAATCATTTATTAATAGCCAAGTGTAATGCAGTTTGTTAATAAAAAAAAATAAAGGTAGAATTGATTTCTTTCACAGAACAAACAAAATAGGATTAGCGTTAAAGCTTGGTTGGTTATGGTATCATTTAAATTATGGTATTGTATCTCAATTTCATAAGTAAACCGATTGAATATAGCTATGTTAATTATTTTATAACAGGTAGCACAATTCAGATGCATGCATAAAATACTACTAATTCTGAAGGTATGGAGAAAATCTATCACTGATTTGTAAGTCTTAAATCAATATTTCAAATCATATCATACTAATTATTTTAAGTTTATATCATCAATTCTCAGGATGATTTATCCTCATTTTGAATGAGCAAGCAAAGGGAAAGGAAGTGCAGCTAGTTAATAGAATTATTTAATTGATTTATGAAGGATAGCTTGACCTCTTACTCATTGATTTAAACCTATATTGTATTATTTTGATGTTTAACTACACCAGTTGTGATTTAGTTAGCAGAATGTTGGAGTTAACTAATAGTATATGTGTATTTTAAGTAAAAACACCAAGAAGTTTAATTTCATATTTAATCATTTTAGTGTAGTGTTAATAAATGTTTCTTCTCACTGACTCATCAGAATTGACTGATAGCTGGTATATGGTTGGAGTAAAATATAAGGAAGTTTACTTTAATGTTATTGGAAACATGTATATGTGTAAATTAGAAATGCAAAATGTTTATTTAGTTATATCTTATAATAAATGTTTTATTTATTTAAAAACTTTGTTCAGAGTTACCTTTGGCATGCATTCACGTTCTGTGTTTTTACACATGCACACACACACTTACATATACAATATATGATTAAACTATTCCATAATATAATGATGAACATGTTCAGATCTGATGATGTTTTTTTGATCCAAACACTATATGAAATGTTTGTCTAATTGATAATTCTCTGAAAATTTTATTACTCAGTTATTATTTAGATGATGAATTGAAATCAAAATACATACTATTTCTTTCATTGTCTAACTACTACTATTTTATTAAAATAATGCTTAATTTATATCATTACTTTTATGATGGTAATTATTAGTTATTGTAAAGTATGGATTTAAAATTAAGCCATACAATAAATTAATTCCCTGAGATATTCTTTTATTATTTTAGATTAGAAATTAATTTAATTATTTATTTTAAATTACTGTACAATAAAAATTAAGTAGTGCTATATTTTTATTTTGTATTTAATTTTAACTTACCATACAGTGGAGTTAATTAGTACTGCATCTTTATTTTATTAATTTAATTCTATCGCACATTAAAGGTTGTTTGATGTATTTAGATGATGGGAGAAGGTGAGATTAAACTATAACTTGTTAATTTAAATAGTGTCACTTTACCAATTGCAACTATTTATTTATTTTAAGACCCAAGAGATATTTTATTCCTATAAAGTCATAATGTTTCCTCCTATATTTAGTATGCATTTTGCACCTTATAGATCTCTGTAACCCTCAACTGAGCTAAGCTATGGTAGGACAGCATTATAAGAGTCGCAATAGGAATTTAAAGCAACATCAGACAAGTAGTTTATTCTATTATCAATAGAATTGGTACACCGGGTATTTGTTGATAGAAAAGATAGGATAGATATTGGGGAAGGGTTACTATATATATATATATATATATATATAACATCCCATTCAAATTCATATTAAAATTCATTTTTGTCAATGGTATTGTTACATTATTAATCATAGCTTAATGCACATTAGCTATTTATTGTGTTTCTAGGAGGGTTTTCAAAAATTTTCAGCTTATGACTTCATAAATCTTAAATCCAATCACAGATCAACATATCCCCTTATTATAGATCTTCATTGTATTTTATTCTAAGATCTTATATTGCCAATAAAAGCAGTCAATGCTGCATCTCATGAGAGACTTTTGGGATATTATTTATATCATAAATAGCTGTGCCTCTCCTATAAAAACTATACTCAAATTTACTATAAAATAGTTTATAATAAATCTGTTTTTATTAATTAACTTCACAAAAAATTAAATACTGATATTGTAATCATAAACATTTTTGAAAAGAAAACAGTATCTAATATTTCGATAATCAATCAAATAGAATCATATCTATCATAATGTAGAACACTAATCCCTCACTTAATAGTACCAAGGTCTAACTTATGCAAGTAAAAATTCAAACTTTCATATGAAAATATCAATATATTAAACACATTTTATTAAAAAAAATGCCACCATATTCAATTACATATAAAAAAAAAGACTATACCATTCCATTTTCATTATGTAATTTTTCTATAAAATGAAATAATATTATGAGTATATAATGAATGTAAACATTTGTTATCTGGCCTAACTAAAGATGTTCATTGTATAGTTTTGTGTGTATGAAAAACATGATTTAAATAAATTTTTCATATTTTATTTACTATTTTTGAATTATTTTTAGGTGTAAAAAATAATATATTTTTTCCTAAATTTTAAAATTATCAATGTCTTTTTATTACTGTATTTACATGTTGATATGCATGATTTTAGTTACATTGTATATCTATACATATGTATTTATATAAATATTCCATAGACACATATGTTAATACTTACCTATCTGTGTACAAAAAATTATTTTAAAAAAATTTCTTGTCTATTATTTAAACATATATATATATATATATATATATATATATATATATATATATATATATATATTGTACCAGTCCATCCATTCCACCCTTTACAGTCCTATAAATCTTTTGACCCACATATGCACTGAGCATGAAAGTGACATGTGTGATTAAGTGAAATAATGATAAATCCCCTGTTATATCAATGGTTAAATATGAAAAGCAAATATCCCAAAAAAAATATTAGAGGAAGGAGATACAACCTAAAAAAATGAGGTCAATCAGAACCTTCCCTGTTACATTATCCCAGCCAGTCCAATTAACTAAATGGTGGTCACTCTTTTAATTTACACATCTTTAAAAGTACTAAAATATTTTTATTTAGCCTTTTGTGCCACCCCCAGCAAAGAAATGTATTGTTGACCCTCCCTTTTCCTTCCCAAGAGAGTGCACAAATAAAATAATCACAGTTATATATCGTAAGAAAAAAATTAAATATGTTCGGACATAAAATGTGAGACAATATAACCCTCCGATATGTTATCCCTATCTAGCTCATAATTTTTTTGCTCTATCTCAGGTTAATGACTGGTTCGATCCGTTTACTTGAAATAACTCTGGTGACATGCTAATGATTGAATAAGTAATTTGAACTAAGCAAATAAGAGCAGCAAACCATTTTTTTAATAAAAAATTTACTCTTTATTATTACTTTTAAATATTTTTATCAGGTTAAAGATTTCATATAATTGAAAAAAGAAAAAAATAGTACTTAGGTTAAACATCTATTTACAAAAAAGATTTATATAAAGAAAATGTCATTTTAAAATAATTGCATAATGGGTGTGGTCTATACCCCCTTTCCCCACTTGAAAAATAATAGTTTAAGAAACAAATGTATGTAATAAGTTTCTTTATGAAAAAACATAATTCATATAGGTATTAAATTCATTAAAAAATAATCCTCTAGTTTGCATGCATGTTTATTGATTACCCCTAGGATCAATAAATTATTAATATGTTATGCATATTTATATTTTGGTGCTTAAATATTTATACATGATATGCATCTATGTTTATTTATTTTAAACGTATAAAATGATGCCTAATAAAAAATAATATGGCTGAAGGATACTCTATGTAAGGTATTGCCATAGTAAAGGATTATGAGGTAGAGAATCTCCATGTAGTGAATCTAAATGAGACATGTGTGCAACTATTATATAATATAAGTGATATGAAGGTTACATAAAAGATTATAGTTACGACTATATAAGAAAAACATATTACTGAGTTATAGAATAAAAAAAAATGAATGAATAAATAAATAAGATCTAACTCATCTATATTTACAACTGTTATAAAGTTTGATTTCAAGAGGACCTCATGGACTACTCCATAAGTCAGACAGGGCTTCCTTCTCCATTACATGTATCAAAGAGTCCTTGCTATCAAGTTTTGGGTGGCTTCTTTTAAGACATCATAGGGCTTCAGGGATGAACTGGTGGTGTACTGCTGCTAGTGACCTACTCCATGGGTTTTTTGTATATTGGAACAACTATGATTGCCATCTCTATTAGGTACTTGTTCAAAGATTTACAGTTGTACTTCTTGTCGGTAGATAGGTTTTATTATGACTGCTTTCTTTTTAATTCAGCTTTCTTTAAATTTCTTTATGATAATATAACATCAGAAAAAGTATGCACCAATTGTTGTTCAACTTGATATAGACGCAGCATTTGACTCAGTTGACATTAATACACTGATTAACATGCTAGTTGATACAACAATTTCACAAAGTCATCTCCCCACATTTAATTCAACATCATTAGTAATAGAACTGTTAATATTAAGGTCTGAAGCCTTAACACAAGACTATATAAAGATAAATCCAACAGATCACACACCTAATCTATACCTTTTATATATAACCTTGCTATAGACATGCACAATCTTATCTAAATTCACACAAATTACTATGGATATTGGCAACACAAGAAACCTAACTCTCATGAAAAAATTTATGTACTAAGCAACTGGATAAAACAATTCACTCCTCACATCATACTATTCACTGAAACTAAAATCACTAACAAAATTAACCTCCAAATTCTTCTGGGTAGATTTAGATATGTAAAATTATGTACAACAAACACAACAACAGCAGGAGTTGCATTCTTTTTGATCATAAAGCCCCATTTGAATAATTCAAAATTTTATATTTGGATGAAAACATTATTATAGTAACACTACATCACACTGCTTTCACCGTTAACATCATTAATGTTTACTTTTATAATAAGGCCACATTAATACACAAATTAATTAATCAAATAAATATCACACTAGCATCTAACACTTTCTCTGTTATTCTTGTAGATGACTTCAACATGCTGTATTCTGCTTTCCTTTCCAAATATCTTTACCTCATTAACCACAGATTGATGAGTGCTGAAGGTTTTTTTCCAAGCCATGCCTTCCCCTTCTACACCAAAAAACGTGTCACTTTTATAGATTTACTTTTTTACTCACCTGATTTACACTTTATCATTAATCCCACTCTTCATCCTGTTAGTTTCTCTGATCACTGTGCTTTAAATATCATCTTAAGCATTAACCTTAACATGAATCTTAACCTACCTTGTAATAACACGGTTCATCTCCTGCTAAAATCTGCTACACCTAAAGCAGTGATTTCTAAAATCTATATACTTTTAAAAAATATATTCTTTTTTTTCACCCTACTGAAGTTTGGCAAACATTCAACATCATTCACTCTGTAATAAAGCACTATACCAGGAAAAACAAATCACCAATTGCTCTAGTCAAAGAATTAGATACTCTTCACATAAAATTAAAAAAGGCATCAAGTGACTTTGCATCTATTCCATCTATAATGCTGCTTAAACAGCAATATAAAATACTCAATGTTTACTTGCAGAATACCTCTCTACAAAAAAGGCAAAAGTATACTTTGCATAACCACACAACTGGTCCAGGGGGTATATTCACTGGGCTCATGCTTACAAAAATAAAAAGTTCCCTCCATCGTTTATTACCCAAAATAAACAATCTTTCTGGACAAAACATGCTCCCTCTAATCTTCTTCCACTTTAAATGTTATTTCAAATCTCTGCATATCCTGATATGTACACAAACCTATTTGGATCTAGCAATCATAATCATGGTATAATTAAATATGATATTCTAAAATTAACTTCTCTTTTTAACAGTATACACTCTGTCCACACACAATACCAAAATTCATTTTGACTCATCTTAGCTATTTCACAATATCTATATTGCATAACCTCTGGAATTATTTATCAGAACAAATACATCAAATCAAATAGTTCTATCCAGTCTCTATACAATCCTTTCTTAAAAAAACATATTTCCCTCACTGCTTAGTAATTTGTGGCCAATATCTATGATCTCTATCCTCATCAAAACATTGAATCAATTATCAAAGACAAAATGCAACCTCTAATATCATCTTACATATCTGCTTTTCAATTCACCAAAAAAGAATCATCTACCTCTACTGCAATCTCTCTTTTCAAAATAATCATAGACCATATAAGACATTTTAGAAAAACCAGGCCTTTAGCAGTTTAGCTAGACATTGTTACAGCATTTAATTCTGTTTCAATAAAAACACTAATACACACTTTTAAAACTTATAATATTCCCACCCCTTTACATTCTTATGAACCTTCTTATATACAGAGAAATACATGTTACTCTGAACAGCCAAACATTTACTATAATTCAATTCCCCAAGACTCACCACTAAGTGCCTTACATTTATAATCTACATTAACCCCTTACTAACTCACATTGAAAACAACCTGCCTGGTATATACATCCCTACTATTAACAAAAGCATTACACATATCAGTTACATGGATGACATAGTTATATTTCTTCTATAAAAAAAATGGATCCCTCAACTAATCACAATAATAAAAAAATTACACCACCCAATACAAACTCAACTTTAACCTAAACACATCAGCTGCATGGAACATCCTAACTGGAAACTCCACTCCTTCTATATGTACTCAAAATTTTCTGGGTTTTCCCATACACAAATCGGCAAATACCATGAGAACCACAATTCAAGACTCATTAATTTTATCCATTGAACAAACTACAAATTCACTCTCTAAAGCCTACCTGTCACTACATGCAAAAACTGCATCCTTAAACATACTCATCTTTCCAAAAAACCACATACTACATGCCCATAATAAAATATACTAACTCTTTTAAAAAGAAAATCAACTCATTATGTACAAAACTTATATGGGATAGGAAAACTGTGGCTATGGGCATCAAATCAATGCAAATGCTGGCTAGCCACAATGGACTATCAATGTACTCTGTAATCATATATCATCTACAAAGAACATCCAATACAATAGTATAATTAATAGCACTTTTCTCTATTATAGAAAAATTACTACTTGTAGTTCCCACAGACACCCCCCCATGCTGTAAAAACAAATTTAATTATTTTCAAAACAAATCAAAATATTACCTCTGAGAAAATTATATACTGGGAAGCATGTAGGCATGCCAGTATGGTAGAGGCTACCCCACACCACAGAGTTTAATTAGACTTACTAACAAGCAAATCATTCAGAAATTTAAATTCTGGTATCTAAAGCCTAAATATCTTGACTTTCTCATAAAAATCAACATTAAAGCTCTTCCAACCAATAGCTTTCTATCTCACAAAATGCTTATTTCTAACATTGATGCTGATTGCCAACTTTGCCATAAAGAGGAAGCCCATAGAACACTTCTTACTTCACTGTACAGCACTTCAACCATACAGGACTCTGATGACTTCTACAAAAAATCTCATATTATCTCTCTTCAGATACTTATTAACAGCATCCAAAGAGGTCTGTTTCCCTCTATCAGAATTGCCACTTTTCTTCTTTTTACTCTTTGTTTTCTCAGATGTCATTTCTGTTTCAACCACACATCTAGGAAACTCAAATCACTCTGCAGTCACGAAAATGGCAGTTATAACTAATTTGCATTATTTTGCATAAATTTTCCTTCAAACAATGCAGTTTTTAATAAAATAGTAGCTATGAATATGAGAGCAAGACGTCTCTCAAAAATGCTCAGCTAATATAGCATTTTTTGATATATACTAGCTTCATTATCTGTGCATACAGCATATATATATATATATATATATATATATATATATATATATATATATATATATATATATATAGAGAGAGAGAGAGAGAGAGAGAGAGAGAGTATTAACAAATTAGGCAAAAATAAAATAAGAGATCAGGCATTAATGCCTCCAGACATATTTGCAGATACATTGAGTCTATTTACACTATGATTCCATTGTCACCTATGGGTTAATAACTTGTATCTATTTTCTTTTTATTGTTGTTCAATTTCATTTGTACAATCTCAGTGAAAAATAATAACAATAATATTTTTAACCATCTATGTATATTATTAACACCTCCTTATGTACCAATGATTATTTTTTCCATATTACTCACCTTGTAATCTTTTATAATTTATACAACTCCCTTTTATTGTACTTATTGCAAAATTGTCTGTTAAAATACAAATGTAACCTTATATAAATTGCCAATAAAATATATTTTAAAAAGTAGTAGCAGTAGCATCATCATCATCATTATTATTATTTTTCAAAGGTAAACTTTATTAAGACTCAAAAAGAGTTATATGTAAAGCATTTACAATCTTGCATGTGGTAAGGAAAAAACAAGACCTGCAGTAATTGAAAGAAGAATGATTGTCACATAAGAAGATATATTTCAAATAGGTTTGCATAGAATTTTTAAACAGGATCTTAAGAAAAATACATAGAAGCAGGTGATAGTATGAATGAAAACATATATAGAGAGGGGTTAGAGTTGATGTTACAATAATATATGACTGTATATAAATTGAGTCTATTTGGTGTGATGAAATGTAGTTTTTACAGCTTTTCTTATTGTTCATGTGTTACATAAGTTGAATGTGAAAAACATGAGTTTTAGATACAATCTGATAAATGAGGATTATATCAGCAGTGAGTGTTTTTGTAAACATTTAAAAAAGGATGATTTACATTAGCTGGAAAAAGCTTAATTTTTACATAACAAGGTACATATGTGAAATTAAGTTTACATAAGTAGCATTATGAAATAAAATACATGAAAGCATCTTATATTTGTTAATAAATTTTTGAAGGGTGGAATAGAATTAGGGTTTCTTTGGTATATGGATGTATTGGTGGTGAGCACTATAGGTATCAAGGCTAAGTCTTATTGTTCATGTGTTGTACATTTAAAGTTCATTTGAGGTAAGTTGGTGAAGTGATCTTACAAACTTGTTTTGACTGGTGGGCACCATGTTATTCTCAAGTGGTGCCATGTCTATTCCCGTGATCACAGTGATATTGGAGCTATGATTTTATGCACAGTAGACACTTGAACTGATAGAAGTTCCAGAAAATGAGATGAAGGCAATGTAGAGAGTTGCATTTTGTGGCTGGTCTGAAGATGGATTTGGGGTGAGTGTATTAATTGATGCACATGATAATAATAAATTTTGACATGTCAGGCATCCACATCAGAGAAAGGGGGTTTATAATTTGTGTTTTTAAGTCTAAATTTTAAATGTTGTTTGCACTGGTTATCCTGAAACATAAAATTGGTTTATTCATTAATGGACTTGAAATATCTTTGTTATTGACGGCATGGAAATTGTTTTTGAAGATATTAGCATATATTTATTTATGAGATAAAGCTGGTAATATGGTAAAATAGGATTTGGAACCAACCACTTGGTGGGTGTTTATGGCAGCCATTTTAATTGGTTTTAAAGATTTAATAATGTCATTTTTTATAAGAAAAATATTTTGTAAATTCAAAATTATCATAGAAAAGATGTGTGGCATAATTAATTGTTAATAATTAGTTCAATATATGTTAAATTTACCTGAAGGATTGCAGATTTTGAGTGGTCTTTTGGGATTTATACCTGAAAATGTTTTTTTATTGCCTAGCAATACTAAGATTTACTGCCATTAATGAAATATTTTTTCTTGTAAATTATCCATTATACAAAAAAATTTTTTTTTATAACTAGAGTGTTATCTAACTAGGTAAAGTGCAGTCTGTTGTGATGAATTGAAATTTATCTTTAAAACAACTAATATTATGCAATTCTTAGGATTTGAAATAAAAGCTGTTGGAATGATGTGACAGGACTAAGGTTTACTGCTGCACTGTTGTTGTTGTTATTATTATTATTATTATTATTATTATTATTATTATTATTATTATTATTATGATGATGATGATGATTCAACACAATCTTTATTAATCTTTTGGGTTATATAATATTACATAACATTGATTGTAAAAGTTACAGATGCAATCATATTGTACAGGTTTTTATATGGATTAATTTCAAGGGATACAATAATCAGGTTTCAAGGTAAATTTTTTTTACAAATGCTGCTACTAGTTTTGATAAATTTTCCAAAGAATATAAAATCTGGCATCATATTAAAAGTTATTTACAGTTACTAAATTAATCTTAGTTATTGTTATTTTAATTGTTAATCTCGTAGTATATTAGGGACATAATTTATGATTTATGTAGCATAAAATCAAGATGTGGGTGCTGTACAAAGAACAACATCAATTCCGAGTAGAATTACATATTGTGACAGCTGGTAGATTGTGATAGATGGGGAGAAAAGTCTGTAGTCTGATGATGAATGGAATTGAAGGCAGTTAGTGGTGAGTTTTGTTGAGAGTAATGTGGGTGGTATCCATTGAATGCTATTCAACATGGTTATTGTTGGATTATGAACTATTATAGGTTGTATGATTGTTTTAGTAGTGACCAGATAGCAAGAAAAATATCTGAGGGGGGGCAGTATTTTTGTCACAGACCAAGTGCACCAGAAGGCATACAGGGTGAAAGTTGTTGCATGTGCTATGGGAGGGTTATCTTTTGATAGAATTGAATTATCTTTGCATAGATGCAACTGGTCATCTGTATGTATTTACAATGATAGTCCTGATTTGGTTGAGGGTTTGACAATGCTGGAAGATATGTTGTTGAGTTTCTTCTACCATATTACATAAGGTACAGAATGAATTTTATATTTTCATATAGATGGCAATACTGAAGAAAATGCAATGTTGGTAATGCATGTAGGTTAAGACAAATTAGGAAATTGAAAAATTTAGGCTCCAGGTACCAATTTTTTGAAGGAGCAGAATAGCTGGTGGTTATTGATACCATGTACAGTAGAAGAATAATCTTTGTTGGCCTTCAGATATAGTATAGTATATATTTGCCAGTATTTGTATTTATTAGTCATAGGGAAATGTTGATCAGTTGGATTCTGATAGAATTGATTGGTAAAGTGTGGTGAGAAATGAAACTGATATAGGGAGACATCAGAAAGGTAATGGGCTTTCTACTCAATTATCATTTTTTAAAATTTCAAACCAGCATGGGTTATGTTGACAACATGGCTCTCTCAATAGAAGCTCATTCCTTGGTGTTTAAAATAGCTATTTTATACCCCACTCAGGTATCTGTGGAATACTTTTAATTTTTTATTTCTAGCCCAAAATCTAATCTCTGATCTAACAAAATCTTACATTTTTTTCTATTGTTCTTGGAGATGCAATCATTAGATAATGTTCCAAAAATATATTCATTCAGATTGGAAACATGTTTGACAAAAATGTTTATAACAAAAGTAAAATCTATTAATCTTATTCCCCATTTTATTTTCAGTAAAAACTTTAATTAAAATTTCTTCCCAAGATTAAAACAATATTACATTTTCACCACTTTAATTATTTTTGGACAATCAATGGTTGCATCTTCCATCTTGCATTTTATAAAATACCATACACAATCCGATTTAAAAAATAATTTAAAAAGAAAAGTTGAAAACAAACAAAAAGTAACTTCTGTCTCTAACTTTTACAAAGTATTTCTCAATCCACCCCCAAATTAAAATAAGATCAAAACTTTTGATGTTTTCAAGTTTTTTTTTTGTTTGTTTGTTTAAAAATATAGCTACTTTTTTTGGCCTACAAGGTGATATTTTTTTGGCTGTATTTGTATATCACTGATATACTAAAACTTTTATTTTTAGAACCAATTTTTATTACCTTTTTTTAAAAATAAAAACAAACCAAAAATAACTTTTGTCTCAGTGAAGACAAACTATTTTTCAACCTGCTCCCCCCAAAAAAATTAAAATAAGATCTTTTTTGGCTTTAACTTTTATTTTTGAAATCAATTTTTATTATATTTTTTAAAAAATAAAAACAACCAAAAAATAACTTCTGTCTATAGCTTTTACAAAGTATTTCTCGATCAACCCCCAAATTAAAATAAGATCAAAACTTTTGACTTTTTCAAGTTTCGTTTTTTTTGTTGTTTAAAAATATGGCCACTTTTTTGGGCCTATAAAGCAATAATTTTTTTGGTTTTATTTGTATACCGCTGATATACTAAAACTTTTATTTTTAAAACTAATTTCTGTTACCTTTTTTTAAAAAATAAAAGCAAACAAAAAATAACTTTGGTCTCTATCTTTTGTCTCAGTGAAGACAAAGTATTACTCAACACACTTCCCTCTTCAAAAAAAAATGAAATAAAATCATAGCTTTTGACTTTTTCAACTCCATTTTTTTTTTAAAGATGGCAAATATACAGCAATTTTTTCCCCACTTTATTTCTATTATGTGATGTCTATTTTGCCATTTTTAAAAAAAAACTTTTTCTATTAATTACATTTTTTGATTCTTTCAACACACAAGTATAAAAAATTACAATAACATCAAAACTTCAGACTTTGACATGTTTTGTTTTATTTTTCAGATTTAAAATCTGGCCACTTCTTTTTGGGCTGTATAGTGATTTGTATTATGCTATTTCTATTTTGCCCTTACTATTACAGAAAATTTTTTGATCCTTTTATTTTTTCCTACCACATCTTTAAGATTTTATTTTTAACAATCGAATATGTTCGATTGCAGGAGCCTGACTGACATTGGTAAGTGGCATAATGGGTGTGCCATTTTATTTGTCTCATATATAATGGGTGTGCCATTTTATTTGTCTCATATAATTTCTCATGAAAGCATGAGTTTTCGCATGAACTCACCCAAAGCATGTTTGGCCCTACCCTTTCCCAATATTTTGCAAATTCCAAGTTGTGTAAGCAAGGGTGGGGATGGTGTGACAATTTTTAGTGAGTCAGACTGTGTGATTTAAGTAGAAATGAAATTAATCTGCTATGGAGATATGGAAACTTGTGGCCAGTTGAAATCCAAATATCATAATGTGATATGATAGCCAATACTCAATTGTACAAATTCACATAAACTATTGTGAAAACACACTAGTGTGCAATGCCATATAGTGGCATGAATGGGTAATACAACAAAAGTGTTATATTGCCTGTAATTACAGCCTAAAATGGGTAATACAACAAAAATGTTGCATTTAATTGTAATTATGGTGGCAGAAATGACATTGTCATGTATTTTTACATATAAATAATGCTGTCAAGTGGCTGCAATCAACTATCAAAAGACAAATGAAAAGTTTTATAAATGATATATAACAAAATATTTAAAAAATCAATATTTTGTTAGTAAGTTTACTCCTGTAATATATATATATATGAGCTGCACCTATGTATTACAATGTGAATCAGAAAAAATTAATAATAATAAAAAAATATTGAAAAACTAAAATTTATAATTTTTAGGTGCGCTTCTCAAAAATAGATATGAAATATATATTGAAATGTTTTTCCATCTGACTAGGTCTCTGTTACACATATAAATGCACGAGTTGATCAAGTTATGCAAAAAGAAGGAAATTTTGTTCCTATTTCTAAAAACATAACTATATTTCCTGGTAAACTCTACCTAGTAATTGTTATGATTTATGCTATCAACGAAATCAGTTTTTAATTTATTTGAAAGGTGCCAGGATTCTGTAAGAATCCACTGAAATCGTCAAACATATCGTAAATTAAAAAGAAAAATGTTTTTAAAGAATCGGTATTAGATTACACCGTAACTTAGAATTATTTCCTAAATATTATTATTCCTGGAACTTATTAAACATATTGGCAAAGGTAAATTATATTTTCAAACATCACTAAACTAATATTAATAAATTTAATAATAATTAATAACTATTATTAATAATGTACAAATGAAAAGTTGATATTAGAAATATTTTTTTTATTCTAACAAATTAAAATATTTAACATTAAATTGTTAATTAAATAAACTGGAGAGAACACACACTAATCCAAACATGAAGCAATTAATAAAAAAAAATAACAGTTGAATAAAATAATTAAAGCAACTCAATAATGTTCACTTCTTACAATTCATTTCCAAGATCTTGTATAAAGTTCTTTAAAAGAAAGTTCCTTGAGTACGAAAATTAAAATCTCTATCGGGATTCTATTATAAGCTTATATTTGTAAAATGGTTTGTCAACAATTTAGTCACAATCAGGAATAATAATGAGTCATAGCTTACTGGTAAGTTTAGCAAGAAGGTTTAGATTACTATGCATAGTTTTTTGGGTTAGAATGAGCTCGGCCATTGGTTATAAGTTGATCTTGTGGTCTATTCTCTTAGTTGGTCACGAAGTCTTTTCTGATGTCCATCTTCAGGCACGATGTCCGCAGAAGCTCCGGTTCACTTTGACTTACAGAATTATTTCAGTGTAGGCAATTCTGGATATATTCTTTTGTTATCCAGGACCAACTATAGAGAAACAGACAAAACAAGACCCTGATCAAGCTGGCCTCTTCCTTTTATACTAGAGGTCCAGTTTTCTGACTTCTGTGCATATCTCTTGTTTATCAAAAATATATGCTGGTAATCTCGTACATTTTTTATAAAATTTACATTACAAAGTCTTTATTTTTTGTAGCATAATTCTGACATCTTTAATTAGCTAAAATATTTTTTTTTAACTTATCTTTTTACTTTTGGAATTCTTTTAATTTATCTGGATTAGAAATCTGCATGTCTTTTGTTCTCTCCAATTTTAACTTTTATTTTTAATTACATAAAAAAAAATACGAAAGACAATTTTAACTTTCAGTGTACGTTTTTAAAAAAAAATTATACTAATAAAAAAACATCTGTTTATTCTTTTTTTTTAGCTTTTACCAAATGCCAATATATTTGCACCATATATAAATAAACAGTACAAATCACCAGGCCAGGAGATGAGACTAAAATAGCGGTTTACACTAATTTTATTCTTGAGTTTTTAAATTCATATCCATGTTTTTTTTTTGTATTAACATGCTGATATATCTCATAGTCTCATTCAACAAGGGATGCTTTAATGCCCACTTTTGGGTCTAACACAGCAGGAATGCGAACCATTTCCACATTCATCTGTGTCCTTTCCACTTAAGTGTAATAGTAATGATAAGAAGCCCAAGTTATAAGCACAAATGAGTGTTGCTTATCGTTTTGAGACTTATAGGCTTGCAGCAACTTGGTCCAACTTGATCCGCCCTCCCCTTTATCGGGATTCCTGCTATAAATAGACTGATGGGCCTATAAAGACAGTCATGTTATATACTGCATACACAGACCCAGGGCTATGCTTTTTTCCCTCTTCAGTAACTGCCTACCTGGTCAAATACTTGTGACTTACATCTGCATCAGCCATGATCGTGTTTTTTTTAGACATATTAAAAATATATATATTTTTATTTCTGTAAGTCATATTAAACAAATATTTTTATATTTGTATAATCAGGGTTTAATTAGTTAGTTAGTTTTTTTAAAACTACTATTCATTTTCTGGCTATGATCTCAGGTTGTGGTTGTTGTATCAAAGCCTCACATTGGAAAGCCATTGTAACATTTTTCTGTCTGACTAGGTCTCTGTTACACATATAAATGCACGAGATGATCAAGTTATGCAAAAAGAAGGAAGTTTCATTCCTATTTCTAAAAACATAACTATATTTCCTGATCAACTCTACCTAGTAATTGTTACAATTTATGCTATCGACAAAATCAGTTTTTAATTTATTTGAAAGGTGCCAGGATTCTGTAAGAATCCACTGAAATCGTCAAACATATCGTAAATTAAAAAGAAAACTGTTTTTAAAGAATTGGTGTTAGATTACACCGTAACTTAGAATTATTTCCTAAATATTATTATTCCTGGAACTTATTAAACATATTGGCAAGGGTAAATTATATTTTCAAACATCACTAAACTAATATTAATAAATTTAATAATAATTAATAACTATTATTAATAACATACAAATGAAAAGTTGATATTAGAAATATTTTTTTATTCTAACAAATTAAAATATTTAACGTTAAATTGTTAATTAAATAAACTGGAGAGAACACACACTAATCCAAACATGAAGCAATTAATAAAAAAAAAAATAACAGTTAAATAAAATAATTAAAGCAACTCAACAATGTTCACTTCTTACAATTCATTTCCAAGATCTTGTATAAAGTTCTTTAAAAGAAAGTTCCTTGAGTATGAAAATTAAAGTCTCTATCGGGATTTTATTATAAGCTTATATTTATAAAATGGTTTGTTGACAATTTAGTCACAATCGGAAATAATAATGAGTTGTAGCATACCGGTAAGTTTAGCGAGAAGGTTGTAGATTACTATGCATGGTTTTTTGAGTTAGAATGAGCTCGCCATTGGTTATAAGTTGATCTTGTGGTCTATTCTCCTAGTCAGTCATAAAGGCTTTTCTGATGTCCATCTTCAGGCACGATGTCTGCAGAAGCTCCGGTTCACTCCGACATGCAGAATTATTTCAGTGTAGGATGATCCTGGATATATTCTTTTATTATCCAGGACCAACTATAGAGAAACAGATGAAACAAGACCCTGATTAAGCTGGCCTCTTCCTTTAATACTAGAAGTCCAGTTTTCTGACTTCTGCACTTATCTTTTGTTTATCAAAAATATACGTTGATAATTTCATACATTCTTTATAAAATTTACACTACAAAGTCTTTATTTTTTTGTAGCATAATTCTGCCATCTTTAATTAGCTAAAATATTTTTCTTTTAGCTTATCTTTTTACTTTTGGAATTCTTTTAATTTATTTGGATTCGTAATCTGTGTGTCTTTTGTTCTCTCCAATTTTAACTTTTATTTTTAATTACATAAAAAAAATATGAAAGACAATTTTAACTTTCACTGTATGTTTTTAAAAAAAAATTATACTAATAAAAAAAATCTAAGTTTACTCTTTTTTTTTAGATTTTACCAAATGCCAATATATTTGTACCATATATAAATAAACGGTACAATATACATGACTAAAAAAGTGGGCTGGGACATAAGGTTTGAACATAGGTTAGTACTTGGTAACTAGATAGAACCATGAAGCTCAATCTAAGCTAAAATTGACTCCATTACTATATACTGTGTAACTACAAATAAACTATCCCCTATACACCTATCTGATCAAAAAACTCCATGCATTTCTCCCACTATATTATTATTCATGATGTGATGTGATGTACTGTAGCTTCTCTTTAAACGAAGTCAAGAATCTCTCAGCAATTATGCCCAGAGAAATCTGTTAGCCACTTTATTTTTCATTCTCCAGTCAAAGTTTTCCCATATTCTGCTCCATACTATTTCCACAACATAATCTTTGTCAACTCTATGGCCTTTATATCTAAATCCCCCTTATCTTTTCCCAAACCCAGCATAAAAACCAATAATCCACTTTCTGTATAATCACTTTTTCATATTTATTCTTCTATAACTTCGATTATACATACCCTTTCTGTTTTCAAGCATTTACATTCAATTAACAGATACCTAATATTTTCTATTTCTTCCTTACATGATTTACAGACTAAATCCCCCATATTTTTCCATTTACATGTATATTCTCTTGTTGCTAAAGATCCCATTCCAGACTTAATCAATAAACTACTTTCATTACTATTATCATATATTAATTCATACTTAATATTCTGTTTATTTCTATATATATTTAAACTCTTTTTACTCTCCATACTAGTTCTCCATCTCTCTAACTCCCTATTCTTTACTAATAAATCTATTCTTTTATCCCATTCCTTACCACTAGACTGTAAATCTAGTGGCGTTCTCTTGTGACTGATGAGGATTCTCAGCTGAGCATTATAATATATATTAGTTTAATTATAAATCAAATAACACATATTTACTCTGAGTTATTTTTATACATTTGCATTTATAATTCTTGCATTAATAAAATTTTATTATTTAAATCCTAAACGCATTCTTCATACAAAAGTTTGTCTTTTTGAAAAAAGTTCTCTTTACTAAATTTAGGTTTTAATTAATGAAGATTAATATTATTTTTTAAAAGGCATTTATATTAATGCAAAATTACCTTTTTAATCAGAGTTTATTTTAAATGGTATTCTTCCCATTGCTTTACATGGTATAATGCAAATCTAACTATCCAGAAAGTAAAGGTTTCTGGGTCATTCCTCATCTTCTCGCTTCTGATCCTTAAGTATGTCATGAATTTTCAAAAAATTAATCATTCACTAATCCTTTTATACTTTTTTGTGTATAGTAATTTATTCTAAACAATTTTTTAAATAAAGTATTTCTAAATAGGTCAGAATTATTTATTACAAAATTAAGATTCTAATGAAAACAGAATATTAACAAATGTAATCAAAATATTTGAAGCAAATATTTAAATTATGAAAGATTAAATCTTAATTTCATGTTGATTCTCTCTCAAGATGTTTTTATGTTTATGTAATCATTGCAACTAAATTAATGGATTTAAAATTTTTAAATAACTGCAGTGTGTGTGTGTGTGTGTGCTGAAATTAAAATAAATATTGCCAACTTCGAATTTTATACAGTAATACACTGATTGCTAAAGTAAATTTGAGTATATTACTCCCAGAAGTCCATATGAATATTTTTCTATTTTCTTTAATTAAAATCTAATTTAAAATTATTATTTTTATCCAAGATTGCAATCAATGTTTATATTTGCTAAAAAAAAAAAAAAAAAAAGGTATTTTATAGATATTACAATAAATAAAACTATTTTCTTCACACACTTATTACAAAATAGCACAATAAATTTTACTATGTTCAGATGTGAAATATTTTTATAAGTTTCATTAACTACTAATTTGTCACACTTAATAACATATCGCTGATTAAAAAAATAATACTATGCTAATCAAAAAGAAAAGTTCCTATAACTGATGACAATATAAAATTGTGAAAGGGTTTGTTGAAATAAATTTTATAAACTATATACTATTTTATCTTTTATCTTATGAAATAGATATTGTTTTTTGTCTTTTATTGCTTGACCTATCCAACATTTGTTAGTTTATTTATATGATTTTTTTATTCTTGTTTTGTAATTAATGTGTTTTATTCGTAAATAAACGTGTGTATACATTACATATACATATATAATCATGAAGAAATGATACATTTTTGTACAAATCTATATTGATGAAGGGCAGTGTCATAAGTATATTTAGAAATAAATAGCTTCACAGTAAGATTGCAAACGTAATAAAATTATTCTTTTTATTGTTGTACAATATAATAATTATATAAAAAAAATTGTAATTAAAAAAATAATAATTGTCACTATGTATAGTTGTCTGTGAACATTCTTACCATAACACATATTATATTATGAGAATAAGGTTTCTAGATATCCCAGCTTTCAAGAATTGACTTGTTCTGGACCTCAAATCATTAAGTTCAAATAAGAGATTTTAGGACTGTCAAATATCATGATTTATTAAAACTAGAAAAAAAAAAAAAAATCCAGGAAATTGTATTTTTTCTCGTGTTATTAATAAATAATTATTAATTGATAAAATAAATCTATCTATTGTGGTTAATATTATATTAACAAAATTTTAGTTCATACAATGCAATATCTGCAATTCATTGTGTTGTTATGTTGGGGAAATCCCTACATATGTGTATATAATCTGATTGGGATGCATTTCTCATTCTAGCCTTAGTCATATGCAGATAAGCATAAGCTGTGTTGTGTTGTATTTTATATTGTTATTGTTTTCTCTATCAATATTCAACAATTTTTGTTAATAATGTAAGTTTTCAATTAAGTTTTATAAATATACCTTTTATGTTAATAATTTTTAATTGCACAAAAAACATCAAAACATTAATGCAAATATTTAGATAAACACAATGAGGACGATCCATATAGAAAAAGGAATAAACTGAGAAATTAGTCATATTGAAGGTCTTGCAAGTTATTTAACCACTGGTCATGGAAGAATTACTGATCTAAAAGATTATAAAAGAGTCAAATACATAAATTCTTTATAGCTCCATTAAGTAAATATAGAAGTGTTATAAATTATTTTACAAAATAATACTATCTTGAAAAATACAAAATTATGATAGTGAAATTATATTGTGCATGCCATATATTAAACAGCACCAATCTTTGGCCTCTTTAGACTATTTAACTAAACTTATACCAAAGACATTCAATGATTTAAAAAGATTAAAAAAATGCTCTGTGTGGTTTGGCCTATTTGAAAGAGCATCCAATTTGGGATCAGGAAGTCCCGGGATCAATTATGATTCTTTGCAGTTCTGGTGCTCGAATCTCTTATAAATTCTTGAGCAATAATGTCATATGCATGTGTTTAATAATAAAATATGCTCTATCCTTTCTAGTACTAGTATGGATCCAAAACATTGTAAAGATCAAAAAATATATTCCTTTCTAATTCAATATTTTAAAATTAATTGTATCAGTTTAAAGTTTTTAAAAGTAGGGAAATTTAAAACAAAGACAAAATTATTTAATTATTTCATACTTAATACAGTTAGAATTAAAAAACTGAAACATTTTTGTGAATATTGAATGTAAAAAAAAAATACTAGCATATTTAAAAAATAGATAGTTGTCATTACAATCTTCAATTGAATACATTTTGGAGTTAAATACCATACTTAAAACATTTTTTTGTTAAAGAATAGACCTAAAACCTTACTTGATTTTTTTAAATCAAATATTTATCTTTATTTTATGCATAACCAAATAAGCATTTGTAGTAATCATATTTTAAAAACTGAAGACAGTAAGAAGTCAATAATAGATGTGTAGTCCATTATATAAAGTCAACTATAAATATGGAAATGTGAAAATGAAAGTATTATTTTTTATCTAACAATGCAAAGACAATTTTAGTCATACACAAAGAAAATAAGACGGTTTAAAAAAGAGAAATTAATAACTATAAAAGAAATAGCAAAATTTTATAAAACAATGACAAATGTTTTTTTTTAAAAAATGGATGGCATTCCTTGAAAATATTAATATTTTCTTGAATGGAATTTAAAAAAGTACTTGAATGGCAATATGATTAAAAATATATTAAACATTAGAAACATAAATGTTAGTATACATGATAACATTTTTATTCAATGTAATCAATATCAAAAACATTGTGGAAAGTGAAATCTTTGGATTGGATCAAGATAGTAGCTTCATAAAAATATATTCTCTAAAATGGAAACAGAATTTTCTGAGCAATGCATGGACTTGTATTCAATGTGTCAATATAGTTTTTCAATACAGAATGATAACATGAAAAGAATATTTTCTTTAATGGAAATTTAATGAGCAGATAAAAGAATCATTTTTCTACTGACATAGCAAAAAGTATTCTGCAACACTTAGAAAATTATAATTTCAGTTGTTGGGAAATGCCCAATTTTAAAATAAAATACTAAGCTTTTTTTGCTTAGAAATATATAATTTCAATTATTGTGAAATGTATAATTTTCAATAATGATAAATGACCCTATCTCATACCACTGATACCCTTGATCACACACATGTCAAAAAGATAAATAATCACCAATATACGTATTTCGTGCTCCCAATTCATATTTCAAAATAAAGTGCTGTAAGGTCTGCCCATCCCTCATATATGTATGTAAATGTATTATGTTCTGTACATGAGAGGTCAGACTGACTTGTGGTCAACATGGGTAGGATGAGAATGTTGGCACTAAGGTGGGCTTTGAGCATTCCATCATCAGATTTTCAATGATATGGACGGCTGAAGAGTTGTGGGGTCGGTGATTTGAAACCTGTCCATTAACGTATGAAGATTAGCTATCTTAATATAATCTGGGCTTTGATTATATATATGTTTGTGGAGATGATAATCTGGACAAACTGGCGAGTGATGGTTTAGCACGAAATACGTATATTGGTAATTATTTATCTTTTCGACATATATGTGATCAGGTGTATTAGCGGTATGAAAAAGCATGAAAGGTTGAGGGTCGTGTGAAAGTCTGAGTTCAAATCCTACATTATATATATATATATATACGTGCAGGTATGAAAAAAACCTATACTGTAGAAAAAATTCATATTTCAAAATAATGAAAAAGTAAATAAAGTTAATACTTTTTTTTTTAAAAGTTGTGATAAATTTCGTTTCTAATAACTTATTTTTAAAAAATGTTATCTATTTATAAAGATATATATTTAATTGGTGATATTTGTACAAGTTGTTATTTATAATTTATTTGCTTAAAATTGAAGTATACGTATTAATGGTACCGTCTTTTTACTGAGTATAGCAATTCTGAATCTTTGACTGCCTAAGTCCCAACAGAATTTTTATTTGGGTTAAAATACTTTTAAAATTGACTTTTGATCTTTTCTTGAATCTCTCTTCAGGCTCAGTGAAAGGGGGGAGAGGTGTACAGATTCCTCTTTCTTTCTTATTCAGGTTGAGATATTCGTAAATATAGCAACAAAAGAGCATCAAAATGTTGATTAAAATAACATTTCGCATTACTTATATGCAAAAACAACATAAATTATTTTTATTTTATAATACATGATTTTGAGTTTTTTTGTTATTATTGGTATTAATATAATAAATTTTTAATATATACTTATAAATGTGATAAGAAGATTTTCATGGGTTACAGATATAAATGATATATATTGTGGATTCATCCATGTATGATTTTGATTATAAATATACTGACATTTCAGCTTCATCACGCAACCCATCAATTGGTTGATGAATAGCATGTTATAACATTAAAATTCCACCAATAAAAAAACAACAACAGATATATATATAAAGTCAGAAAATCGTCAGAGGAATATGTTTTTTTAAAAAAGTTCTTAGAAAAAGGAGGACGTTAGCATGTGTCATCACGTCTGTTGATACAATTTGGTCTTTTTAGTATATCAATAACTTCTCTGATCTTAGATTGGTAGATAATGTCATATCTGAATAGAATCTTAGTATTAAAGAAATCAATATTGGGATTTGAATTCATAAAATGGAGTGATAATGCTGATGATGACTGATGAGTTTTGTTCAACAGCATTAGCTTGTTCATCTTTTTTATGACAGATGTGACAATTGCTTACACCTACATAAGAAGTTTTATAAATGCACATGAAATTTTATAAACTCTATAATCCTCAAGAGGGATTTAATCCTTATGAGTTGTTATGAAGTTACTAATTTTTTGTTTTTATATTGTAGCACTTTAGAATATACCCAATACTGTCAGAACCTTTTTTTATACAAGGAATACAAATCCTAATTGTTGTTTCTTTTTTTGTTTTTATTTTGATTATTTTGGGCTTGAATTAAGGCTTAATGAATAATATTATTATTATAGCCATTAGCTAGTAAACACTATTTATATGATTTATTTTTTCAGATATCACATATCTGAAAGGTTAATTGCTTTATTGAAAATAGTTTTGCTACAAAAAATCTGCATTGGATGATGATGTGATGAAAATTGTAAGCATCTGTTTATGGGTGTATTTTTTTCTGAAAACTGAAAATGATAATTTTGTTTCCTAGTGACAACTACACCAGAAAATAAAAAGTTTCCATCAGACTCTGTCTCCATTGTAAATTTAATATAAGGATAAATATTACATAAATGTGAGAAAAATCATATTACTCTTAAAATTTTCTGACTTTTATTTTATTTTATATTTTATATGTTTTTTTATACTGGTAAAGCTTTAATATTGTTGTAAATCAGTCTTTGCAGTGACTTGATAACCATTTTTATATTTTATTCATCCACCCAGTAGATAACTAACTGAAACATTGGTATATTTATAATCAAAATCTCCATGCATTAACCTGAAAAATATATATTTAAATACAAGTATATTGTCTATACTGAACTTAATGTTATTAGATGGATTTGAACTCAGACTTTCAGGCTTCCTACATCTATCCACTCCATATTGTACAATCAATGCCCATGATCATATATATATATGAAAAAATAATGATCTCCAACATATGTATTTCATGCTGAACCAGCAATCATCAGTCAATCCAGTTCACCATCTCCCACACATGTATATAATCAGTGCTCAGTTTATATTAACGTAGCAAACCTTCAAATTTTTAATGGACATCTTACACATGTATATAATCAGTGATCAGTTTATAATAAGATTTGCTATCTTAATATAAATTGAGCACTGATTATATACATGTGTGGGGAATGATGATCTAGGCCAATTGTTGAGTGCTGGTTTAGCACGAAATATGTATATTGGAAACCATTATTTTGTTCACATGTATGTGATCATGGGTATCAGTTGTATAAGGTGGAGTGGATAGATATAGAAAGCTTGAAAGTATGAGTTCAAATTCCTCTAATTAAATAAATATTTATACATATTATAATAGTACATGAAGTGGTTCAAAATATGTACAATAACTTTTAACTTTACTTATCAAAATTCTATATAAAATAATAATTTCATAGCATTTAGTTTTATTTCTATATCTATATAAACTACAAATGGGAAAACGAGGTTTCACGATAATATATCAAAATCAAAGGACAAATGTTATTATTGACTTTAAATATATTCAAAGAATTAGGTAATTTATAATTTCAGATAAATATAATAATGAATTATGCTGTACATGTGATTGATGTTTGTCTTAAATGAGTGAGTATATATATATAAACTATTCACATTATATTTATTAAAATTTAAATAAAAATAATAATATAACAGTTAGATTGCAACAACTTCAATTGTATATATAATACTCACTCGTGAAGTTCACTTACAAACAGTTTAAATAAATATCAACATATAACTTTTTATAAATACAAATAGATGCTAAGGGAAGAGAAACAAAACAAGGATATTGTAAGTTACCCCTCTATGCTAATAAAATTCAACTGTTACTAATCCTTTGGTTTGTTCCTGTAAATTAAAATACACATTAATATGTAAACTGACTAACTATTACTCTCACACATATACTCTAGATATGTATGTGCACACACACATATATAAATATATCTAAAACTTCTAAATTATATGATTTGGTAAGAATTCTTTAGGATCTTCAAAAAAATATATGCATAATAATAATATTTTTTGTTAAATCCGTTATTATTATTTGGATGGAAATTGTTTTTTTAAAATGTTCACATAAAAGTTTTTTATTTCAGTATCTCCAGAGGTAGAAGCTTGATGTTAAAAGTGATCAAACTTATTCTGAGATGGTGATTTAACACTTGACCAAATGTAACTGCCATGATGCTTTTAGTGAGTTGACATAATACTTCTACAAAATTCATGTTTGATTGATCTTTAGAGAAGTAAACAATTGCTTCCTTTTTTTCTATAATAATACAGTTGCTTTTAATTCATGTAGAGCAACCTTTAATTTTAATTTCTTGAAATTTTATTGATATAATTGTTATCAAGATGACATTTTAAGTTTGCTGAATAGTGATGAGACCTCAACAAACCTATATAAGCATGGCTTTGGAAAGGGTCAGGAAATTAGAATCTTTTCTAACTTTTGGCCATTTCAACAAAGCATGTTGAATTTAAATGATGAAAATACTTTTTTCAAGAACATCCAAAGTTTATAATAGCTAGTGCAAGCAGTAAGTGAAGTTTTTCATTCTATCTTTATCTTATTATGACATCTTTCTATTATATTTTTGTAGGTATTGTTATAGGGAGTCTAGAACAGATAAATCATTAATAATAATTATCTTCAATATAAATCTTGTATATGAATACACACACCTCAAATTAAGATTTAGAACTCCTGGGATTAAGTGAAAATATTTCTGATGAATTAAATTTACATAAAACAATTAAAAATATTTAATACAATGAGCTCCTAAATATGTGTATGTTTATTATTTGATTAAATTCAAGGATGCAAAATAACATCACATAATTTCTACTAACTAAGCTTTGGATCATGATCAAGTTTTCCATTAATAATTATTTAAAATAATAATGCTTTAAGATAAATATTTCATAATAATAAAGATTAATTAGTTAATAAATGAAAGAAAAAAATTAATGAACAGATAAATAAATTCAGGTGAAAATGAAATATATATATAAAATTTTTTTTTATTCATATGTAAATCTGAGATAGTGATATCACTATATTCTCTCATACTTGGGGAAAATATTTTTACATTTAGTAGAGTATATTTGTTACTTAAGAATTTTTCTTTTAAGTGAGTTTCCCTATTAGTTTAACCACTATTTGATCTACTGCCTTTATATTCTCAAGTAATACTTTTCTACTAGTAATTAATTGATGGATCTTTTTAAATAAAGATCCAATATAAAACAGAACTATTTCTTTCAATGATTCATGTATTTATTTATCATTTATTTTCATTAAATAATTCAATAATTAAACTGCCTTAAGTCATATCAATACTATAATTTACTGATTAAATTTGAATAAGCATGAATAAACTTCATTAATTCATAGCATTAATATAGATATAGAATTTGCTGAATTATAGAACACCTTTCTCATACTCAAAATTTTAGATATACAATTATGATTCTTTAAGTAAATAAGGGGTATTAATATAAACATTATAATTTTAAATTGCATCCTTATCAGATTCTTATAATAAATATCTTGTCACCAGCATAGATTAAATATAGTTTCTTAATTTCTTTAAAAATATTGATTCTATATACCAGACAAAATTATCATCATGGACCATTGGTCCTAATTATCCAATCTTGTAACTTGATATCATTTTTTTTTAATTTCATCTGGTTGGGCATTTAACATTTATCAAAATTGTTTAAATGCTGTGACTTTTTTCATCATTCTTGCTTGGCAGCTTATTTAGCAATATGCCTCCATGGTTCCAAATAAAATTGGTATTTCTACCTAAAGATTCATCACTGCATCTATATTTATTCACGAATTTAATAGTACTTAAAAACAAGGTCTATCTTTGAAAATTATGTAATTAGAGACGAAACACTGTCTTTATTTGGTTTACCTCTCAAATAGTTTCTTTATGATCACACATCAGGATATAATAATCCCCTATAACTAAATCAATATATATTTTATTTATGAGCTCTATAAAATTCTGTCTCATGTAATAACTATAAATTCCCATCAGCCTGATAGTTCCTTCTGTAATAATTTTTTTTTATCTTCATGGCCATGTGCTTCATGGGATTAAAAACATTTAGGCTTTAAAATTTTCATCTCAAGAAGTAAATCTCAAAACTTATTATCACTATATAAATAAAATGGGTTACCATTCTTTAGATTACAATAAATTCCTCTTCTATATAAAGTTTGTTCACTAAACTAGCTTAAATTTAATCACCAAAAGAATTATTGATTTTAACATCACTATTTTTACTAATTCATGGCTTGGAATAATCTGTGCTATCTTCAACTTCAATGTTATCAATTTTTACATATCCTATTTCATTTCATCCTTATGACTTATTCTGGCAGATAGTTTTGGTTTCTCAGGTATATTTAAATATATAATTAAAAAAGAATGCCCATTTCTCTTTACTTTCATTCCAATAATAAGTAGAACCATTCTACATTCTACAAATTTGGTCTTTAATTTATTACCAGCTGCCAACAACTCGTGTTGACAGTTGTCACATCTAATTTCTAACTTATATCAAGATTCTTTATTCCATCTTTCTATTTTATCTAATTTACTATTAGTTTTAGGTTTCAACTCTTCCAAGTTAGCTGTTATTTCATCCCTTATGGGTTGAAGTTCTGGCATTTTCTGACTCAGATCACCTTCCATGGATCACAAAATATTTTTATGCTGCTTTTCTTTCATCTGTTTTAACTCATGGTCTGTATCCCTACTACTATTTATCTGAATAATTCAGTCATTGAGTTCACTCATCCTATAATCTATCTCTTAAAATCTATCTGAAATAGCATTAGACATCACTCATAGTTTCTTTCTTATCATTCTATATCTTATTGTTTATCTACAAACAATAGTCTTGGATAAAATTAATCATCTCTTTTTGAACCTTAATAATATATATAATTTTTGTTTCTCATTCTTTACACCACATCTGAAATGAATATTCAATCTGTTTTAAAATTTCTTAATTCCCATCTTAGGCCTTTGTTGTCCTATATGACTTGTCTCTGAAATATTTGTATTCTTCTTAGGACTTGCTTAGCTTCTTATGCATTTTCTGGTTTTCTGCTTTAACCTCTTCTCTTGGCTCTTCTATTTTCCTTTCAAAGCTATGGATTTGATCCTAGCTTTTTTTCTCAAAACTAAATTTTCAATTTAAACTTCTTCTAATCTACTTTTTAAACTTTCTTGTTCCTTAAACTAAACTTTGAACTTAATTTCTAAATTTTATAAATAATTTTGCTTTTCAGCTTTTAATTTCTTTAAATTATGTTTTAATTTTGCTTCTAACCCTTTAGATCTTTTCTAAACTTTTAACAGGTTAATAATTTTCTTTAAACTAAAATTAGACCCACCCAATATATCTGGATTAGTATTATCCACAAGGCTACATTTTTAGTATAAATCAATATTAAACAAATAATAAAAATACTTTTCTACAAATATATTTATCATGAATAGAGTACAGGGCTTCCTTTCTATTATTGCCTATAAATGTAGTCTTCAAACATCATATATAACAAATCCTATCTCTTTCTGTTACCTTTAAGGAGCAAGAAATTTTTTTTTAATTGCTCTTTATACTGTACAAGAGAGAGATAAATAAAATTTAGGAAACAAAACTTTGTATTTCATTCATGAGATAATTTTTAGTTCTTTTAAAATGTATGACTCACTCATAGATCACATGTCCATAAACTCAACAGATTTAGACTGAAAATTATTTATCGAGCCCCACACTGGGTGCCAATGTTAAATATATAGGGGGTGTTTCTAAATATGTATAATAGCTTTTAAATTTATTGATCAAAATCCTATATAAAAATAATGAGATATCCTGTGCATTTAAGTTTTATTTCTATATATAAATAAACTAAGAATTCAAAAACAAGGTTTTGCAATAATATATTGAAATCAAAGGGCAAATTTTATTGCCTTTAAATATATAAGCAATGTATTAGATAATCTATAATGTTAGATAAATTAAACTAGACATGTGAATAATGTTGTATTAAATGAGGGGATATATATATATTAATGAAACCTAAATATATTCCAAACAACGGTAAACAATTTATAATATAATATAAATAAAAACTCATAAAGAAATATTTTCGATTATATTCATAATCATTATCAACTCAACTTTCAAAATGGAATCATCTATTATCAACCGGAAACACAGGTCAATTTAAATATCCCACAATTCATTAATCCTAACATTTTCTAACTGTCTATTTATTATTGTATTTTTATACCTACTAATAAAAACTGTCTCTTTAATTTTTCTTTTTTCATTATCTCTCTCTTGGCCTAAAATTTTTATTTTGTTTATATCAAAATCAAATTTAAAATTACAATTCCTATCATGGTCATAAAAAAAAGATTCAGTATATAACTTGATTTCATTATTATTATCATTATATATCTGTACATTTTTCAAAACTCTTTTATCCAACAATTTATGCTCTTTAATTCTTTTCTCCATATTACATCTAAATTCCCCCACATATGATAAGTTACACCCACAAAAAATTCTATAAATTATATTTTACTCACATTATTTTTTTCTAACTTATCTTTTGAATTATTAACAATTCTATTTAAATTACCCAATCCATAAAATGAAACATTATACATACTATAATAAACTTTTTTCATAAATTTTACTTGATTATTATTATAAAAAGCAAAGAAATCCACTTCTTACTCTCAATTTTTTTATCATCAGTATTCCCATTAATTTTCTTACTAAATTGACAAACCACTTGATAAATTTCTTTTATATTATAACCCACACTTAATAATTCGCTTACATAATTTTCAATATTTTTCTTTTTATCACATGCATATTTACACAAAATATTATTTCTATGTAAAAAAACCTAAAACCAGCCATTTTATAATTATGGTACACTTTAGATAAATATGGAATATACCCTCTCATTTCAACAAGTTTAATAAACAATTTATAGTCAATCATATTATTGTTTCTTGAAATCATCAAATCTAAATATTTAATACTGTTATTATATTTTTCTTCATGGTCCAGTTAAGACCTATTAATTTATTATATTCATCAAAAATTTTATCAATCATTTCTGAAGAAGCACATACAAAAACATCATCCACATATCTTGTATATATCTTAATATTTCCCATAAATATAAATATTACAAATGAAAAAAATAAATTTTGAATTGGTTGATAAATATAATGTTGATTCAGAAAGAATGAAATTTATTAATAACATTTTATTAAAGGCAAAGAATAAAGGAATAAATGATAATGTGTACTATTCATTATATCCTTCGGGTGCTATTTGTCCACATTGTAACAAAACATTTTGTTACGCTCTTAATTAAATTTCAAGAGATTGCAATATATGGTGGCCACTCGAGGGCGCCACCAAGCATTTCTGCCTTGACCATATTATAAAATTTCTATAATAACGGTTAATTTATTTACGAATGGCAATCACCAAATGCAAACCTTAAAATAATTTCCTTTTTACAGACCAAAAAATTACAAAATGAAATATAAGAATTAATTATAATAAATAAAAAGAGATCGACACTTCACTGTTGTTGAAATATTTATTATACCTTTATTCTATTTGTTGTTTATTCCCTTCCCTCGCACTTGTCGAATCAACCCCTCACAATTCTTTTTCTTTCTAATCAAGAATTAACATGTATCATTCTCGAAGGACCATGCGCCATCACACTACCAATATTTTCATCAAAAAAACATGGTATATAACTATGAGTGAACTCAAAGGCAACTTGCTATAAGAGTGGGTTTGTTAAAACAAAATCCACTCAAACCTCCTCTTTCTAATGTTAAATCTTATCCTTTTAAATTTTACTTGCCCTTAGATCGAGTATACAATTTTCTTATTCATATCTATACATTATCAGAACAACAATCACACAAACCAAAGGTAAGTTTGCTTAATAAAACATAACATAAAAATATAATGTGGATTAATTTGGATTAGTAAATACATATACTTAAAGACTACATATCGCCCTTTTCTATTGCTGAAACTTTGGGATATTTTGAAGTGAAGGCTTTTTTTCTTTTTTTTAAATTCTATTACGCAAATGTCTATTGAAATTATAATAAAAAATCTATTTACCCTGATCGATCAATGTAGGTCCTGTGTGTGTGGAATATTTCACTTTATATTCAGCATGGTTTGTCCATGATCTTCTTTCAGTTTGTTCTCCCTGACTAGCTTTCTATGTCCAGCATTTACAAGGCAGTTCCAGGTGGTAATAGGAAGAGGTTCCAAAAGGGAAAGTTCTGTTAGATCTAGCCACTTTACATTTTTTCTGTGCGCTTACTTCTTTTTTTTTTTTTTAATGTAAGTTTACGATTTTTACTATTGACGAGTCCGAGCCAAATTGGCTTATATATTAGGTATTGACCTTGGCAGAAATCCAATTAATTTTAAACAAAAAAAAAGTCCGTAATTTATAGTTTTTTTTTTTTTTCAAAGTCTCAGTTCACATTTTTAATATTCTCTTCTTTTATTTCATATTTTATTTTAAAATCCCAAAGAAACATTCCAATTGATCAGCATAATAGATAGCATAAAAATACTTTCACTGTCAAAGCCCCAACAATAGAATTCATTGCTTTCTTTTCCCTTCTATCTTTAAAAAATTTTTAAAGACTAAACAAAAGACAAACTTTTATCAAAAATGTAAGATCTTGATCTAATTTATTTTAACTTCTTAAAACTCCATTTTAAAATTAAGTGTTAATTTATATTTCTTTTCTTAAAAATTATATATTATAAAATGATATTTATATTTTAACAAAATATATATATATGTGTATATATATGAGCTGATGGAAAAGTATGTATTTATTTATTTCTACTAAAACAAGTTTTATTACAATGTATATATTTTATTTTTACAAAATATGTGTGTATATATATGTATGAGTATGAGCTGGCAGAAAATACCAGCTCAACGTGTATTTGCTAATGTAAAATTACATAAAGAAGGTTATCCACTTAGAACAATTTTGGATTTTGGAGGGTCTTTTATTTATAAGACTAGTAAATATATAGTTAAAATTTTACAGGATTTACTTGGATTTGGAAAATATTCTGTAACGTCGTCACTTGATTTTGTTGAAAAAATTAAAGATTTAAATTTGGACTGTGATGATGTTTTAGTGTCATTGGATGTTTCTGAGATGTATGGATCTATTGATAGCGTTGATTCAATTAAGATAATTCATCAAACTTTATTAAAGAAGAAAGTGGATAATCAATTAATATATATTTTGATGAAGGCTTTAAATTTTATTGAACAAAATATTGTTGCATCCTTTAATGGTAAATTTTATAAGATGAGTAAAGAATGGCCAATGGGATTACCAATGGTGGCACAGTTATGCAGTTTTGTTTTGTCATATTATGAAGAAAAGATTTTAAACAAATTTATATTTATGGAAAATATTAAGATATATACCAAGATACGTGGATGATGTTTTTGTATGTACTTCTTCAGAAATGATTGATAAAATTTTTGATTAATATAATAAATTAAAACATCTTAACTGGACTATGGAGAAAGAATATAATAACAGTATTAAATATTTAGATTTGATTATGTCAAGGAACAATAATATGATTGACTATAAATTGTTTATTAAACCTATTGAAACGAGAGGGTATATCCCATATTTATCTAAAGTGCCAAAATGGCTGGTTTTAGGTCTTTTTTACATAGAAATAATATTTTGTTTAATATGCATGTGATAAAAAGAAAAATATTGAAAATTATGTAAGTGAATTATTAAGTGTGGGTTATAATATAAAAGAAATTTATCAAGTGGTTTGTCAATTTAGTAAAAAAATTAATAGGAACACTGGTGATGAAAAAATTGAGAGTAAGAAGTGGATTTCTTTGCCTCTTTATAATAATAATCAAGTAAAATTTATGAAAAAAGTTTATAATAGTATATATAATGTTTCATTTTATGGATCGGGTAATTTAAGTAGAATGGTTAATAATTCAAAAGATAAGTTAGAAAAAAATAATATGTGTAATATAATTTATAGAATTTTTTGTGGGTGTAACTTATCATATGTGGGGGAATCTAGATGTAATATGGAGAAAAGAATTAAAGAGCATAAATTGTTGTATAAAAGAGTTTTGAAAAATGTACAGATATGTAATGATAAAAATAATGAAATCAAGTTATATACTGAATCTGTTTTTTATGATCATGATAGGAATTGTAATTTTAAATTTGATTTTGATATAAACAAAATGAACATTTTAGACTAAGAGAGAGATAATGAAAAAAGAAAAATTAAAGAGGCAGTTTTTATTAGTAGGTATAAAAATACGATAATAAACAGACAGTCAGCAAATGTTAGGATTAATGAATTGTGGGATATTTAAATCGACATGTGTTTGTGGTTAGTAATAGATGATTCCATTTTGAAAGTTGAGTTGATAATGATTATGAATATAATCGAAAATATTTCTTTATGAGTTTTTATTTATATTATAAATTGTTTACCGTTGTTTGGAATATATTTAAGTTTCGTTATTGTATTATTAATATTATCAGACATTTATTTTGTTTTATATATATATGAAAAACAAAACAAGTTTTATATATGTAAAAACCTGCTATCGCTTGTATTAATGATCAATAGATGGAGCTTTACCAAGACCTCCAAACAAGCGTATTTGTTTACATAAATGTCAGAGTCAATATTCACTGCCTCTTTCATTTTGCTCCACCCTCAGATCAGCTGATTTCAAGCTGATTTGCTCTCATCAGTGAAGGGATAGGAGTTAGAAACTAGACCTAAATATTAACTCCAAGCGTTTATGCAAAACATTTCTATCAGTTTGCAAGCATAAATTTTTTAGACACCTAAATGTTTTCAAACTCAGCCTATCAAACTAAATAGCTATATGGGTCTGATATCAGTTCAGTTTCTCCATATAGTCAAAGCTTCTGCAATCTATATCATTGCAAGAAAACTTTAAAGGTACATTTATGAAAAACAAAACAAGTTTTATATATGTAAAAACCTGCTATCGCTTGTATTAATGATCAATAGATGGAGCTTTACCAAGACCTCCAAACAAGCGTATTTGTTTACATAAATGTCAGAGTCAATATTCACTGTCTCTTTCATTTTGCTCCACCCTCAGATCAGCTGATTTCAAGCTGATTTGCTCTCATCAGTTAATATTTAGCTCTAGTTTCTAACTCCTATCCCTTCACTGATGAGAGCAAATCAGCTTGAAATCAGCTGATCTGAGGGCAGAGCAAAATGAAAGAGACAGTGAATATTGACTCTGATGTTTATGTAAACAAATACGCTTGTTTGGAGGTCTTGGTAAAGCTCCATCTATTGATCATATATATATATATATATGTATATATATAACACAGATACAAATTAAGTTAATAGGAAACTATTCATATTATCAGATTTCAATAACATTGATTATTTATAAAATAATTTATTCATTAAATTTATTTACAAATAATTTAAATAAATATCAAACAGAACTTTTTATAAATCCAAATGGATACTGAGGTGAGAGAAATAAAACAAAAGGATATAGTAAGTTATCTTTTTATGGTAATAAAATTTAACTGTTACTAATCTTTGGATTGTTTCCTGTAAATTAAAATACTGCATAAATATATAAACTGACTACCTATCACACTCACACATCTGTTCTGAGTATGTTTATCCACACACACATATAAAAATATATGCCAAACTTTCAAGTTACTTGATTCTGTAACAATTTTTTAAAGGCTCTATAAAAAATAAATGCATAATAATAATATACAAAAAAGTTAAGTCCTTTATTATTATTGACCCAAGGTAGAAATTGTTTGCTTTTAAAAGTTCTTGTAAACATTCTTTGTTTCAGGATCTCAGGAGTAGTGAAGCTTGTCATTAAAGATGATCAAATTTATTCTGAGGTGGTGGTTTAACCTTGACTGAATTTAATTGTCCTTGTGCTTTTAGAAAGATGATATAATATTTCTACAAATTTTTTTTGATTCATCTGCAGAAAAGTAAACAATTGTTTTCTAGGAATTTTTCTTCAACAACAATATAGTTTGTTTAAATGTACATAGAGTGATCTTCATTAATTTTAATTTTTTGAAGAAATTTTATTTATAGAATCATTATCAAGATGACATTTTCATTTTGCTAAGTAGAGGTGGGATCTCGACAAATATGAATAGGCATGAATTTAGAAAGAGTGAGGCAATTAGACATTTTTCTTTCTTTTGGCCATTTTAGCCAAGCATGTTGGAGTTACAACTGTGAAAATACTTTTTTCAAAAAAATGTCTGAAGTTTATAGTAGTGAGTTCAAATAGTTAGTTAAGTTAATCATTCTATCATATTAGCGCATCTTTCTATTAATTTTTTTTATGTAGGTATTGTTATAAAAATTTTAGAACAGTTAGATCATGTTATAGTAATTGATTATCTTTAATGTAAATCCTGTAGATAAATACACATACCACAAATTAAGATTTAAAATTCCGGGGATTAAATAAAATATTTCTGATAAATAATTTTACACACAAAAAAAAAATTAAATGGATATTTAATACAATGAGCTCTTAATAATGTGTATATTTATTATTTAATTAAATTCATAATATAAAACAACATAACTTAATTTATACTAAGCTTTGGATTACAATTGCATTTTTAAGTACTTATTTAAAATTAATAATGTTTTAAAATAAACATTTTATAATAAACATAGATCAATTAGTTAATAAATTAAAGAAAAAGTTTATAGATACTTTTATATATACATTTTGTGGAGCATATTGACCACTTAAATATTTCCCTTTTAAGTGAGATTCCCTATTAGTTTAACCACTATTTGATCTACTTTTTTTATATTCTCAAGTAATAGTTTTCTACTAGTATTTACTTGGTGGATCTTTTTACATAAACATCAAATAAAAAACAGAATTATTTCTTTCAATTAATGGATATCTATTGCTATAATATATGTTAACATTAGTTCCTTTTATCTGAATAAGTCATGTGTTTATTTATCATTTACATTAATTAAATAATCTAACAACTGAACTGCCTTAACTTATGACAATACTAGAATTTACTGATTAAATTTAAATGACTCTATCATTTATAAACTTTGTTAACCCATAGCATTAATATAGCTATAGGGTTTGCTAAATTATAGGACCATTTCCTCATATTTGAGATTTTAGATAACAATTATGATCTATTAAACTAATGAGTTATTAACATAAACATTATCATTTTAAATTCCATCCTTATTGGATATTTATAATAAATATCTTGCAAATTGAACAAATTAAACACTTAGATTGTCATAATTACATCTTAATTTCCCTTAAAATATCAATTCTATATACCAGATGAAATTCTCATCATGGGTCATTGGTTCTAATATTCTAATCTCACAACATGATATCAGTTTTCTTTTTAATTTATCTTGCTTGGTATTTGTAAGATAAATCATCATGGTCATTTAAATGGTATGAGTTTTTATCCTCAATCTTGCTTGACCACTTATTTAGCAAATAAGCCTTCTTGGTTCCAAATAAAATTGGTACTACTGCCTAAAGATTCATCACTGTATCTATATTTATTTATGAATTTTATAGCACTAAAAAATAAGGTCTTCCTTCAAAACTTGTTTGTATAGATTAAACACTTTATGTTTGCTCAGCTGTCATTAGCCATAGAATGATACAGGCTGAATCTCCCTACTATAATTTGCCTTTCCAATAATTTTTATGATCATATATCAAAATATAATGGTCATCTATAACTACATCATTAATATATATTTTGTTTGGGAGCTCTCTATAAAATTATATCTCATGTAACAGCTCTAAATTCTCATCAGCCTGACAGTTCATTCTGTCATAATAAAATTATCTTCATGGACATGTGTTTTATGGGTTAAAACTATTTAGAATATAAATTTTTTTATCTCACAAAGTAAATCTTGAAACACATTATCATTACATAAATATGATGTTACATTTTTTAGACTTATTATAAAATCCTTGTCTATATAAAATTTGTCTACTACACTAGCTTGGCTTTCATCAGTAAAAGAATTGTTGATTCTCATTATTTTATCAACTTGTGGCTTGGAATAATCCACACTATCCTTAACTTCAGAGTTATCAATTTTTATATAACCTATTTCTATTTTATTGTTACCACTTATACTGAAATGTACTTTTCTTTTCTAAGGTTATCTAAATATATAATTAGGAGAAAATACCTAATTTCCTTTACTTTGTTTCCTTAATAGTTTGTATCTTTCTACATTTCTACAAATTTGACATTTAATTTATTACAGGCTCTTGACAACTCATGCTGACAGTTGTCAAACCTAATCTCTAACTTATATTGAGATTCTTTATATTTTTATTTTATCTAATCTGGTATCAGTTTTAGGTTTCAACTCTTCTGGGTTAGCTGTTATTCAGTTCCTACAACTTGAAATTGTGGCACTTTCTGATACAGGTCAATTTCTATGGATCAAAAAATGTTTTCCTGTTCCTTTTCTCCCACCTGCTTTATCTTATGGTCTATATTCTTACCATTATTCATTGTTTAATTTAGACATTATGTTCACTCATCCTGTGATCCATCCCTTGGGATCCATCTGAAATAGCATTAGACATCACTCATACCTTCTTATGAGTTTCTTTTGTTTTATCATTTCATATATTTTATTGTTCATCAGCAAACAATAGTCATGGGTAAACATAACTATCTTCTCTTTCTGAACCTTAATAATATATCTAACTTTTGTTTTTTATTCCTTACACCATATCTCAAATAAATTATTCTATCTCAATTTTAAAAATTTCCCTCTGAGAGCTTTGTTGTTTTTCATGACTTGTCTCTGAAAGTTTTTGCATTCTGCTAGGGAATTTTTTAGCTCCTTATTCATTTTTCTGAATTTCTACTTTAACACCTTTTCTATCTTTTCTTTCAAAACTATGGATTCGATCCTAACTTGCTCTCTCAAAATGAAATTTTCAGTTTGAAATTCTTCCAATGTAATTTTACACTCTAGTTTCTTAAACTTAAGCTCTAGTATAGCTTCTAATTTTTTCGAATAATTTTGCATCTCAGGTTTTAATTCTTTTAAATTATCTTCTAACTTTGTTCTAACCTTTTATAGTTCTCTTCTAATTTTCTTAAAATATTAATAATTACCTGAAAACTGAAATTAGACCCACCCAATGTATCTTGGTTAGTATTATCCATAAGGCTAAGTGTTTAGTATAAGTTAATATTAAACAAATAATTAAAATATTTTTCTACGAATATATTTACTATGAATAGAGTAGTCCAGATTCTGCCTTCCTTTCCATTGTGGCTCATAAATACAATCAGCAATCATATTTAACAAGTTTTATTTAATTCTTTTGTTATCTTTAGGAAGAAAGAAAAAAAAATTCCAAATCTTTTTTATTCTGTGAAAGAGAGAGAGTGAGAGAAATTAAATTAATGATATGGAAATTTGTATTTTGATCATGAGATATTTTTTCTTTTGAAATTTATGACTCACTCATTGGACACGACTATAAAATTATCATATTTAGACTAATAATTATTCACCAAGCACATATTGGGTGCCAATTTATAACAGAATGTGGGGTGGTTCAAAATATGTATAATAGCTTCTAAATTTATTGATCAAAATTTTATATAAAAATAATAAGACTTCCATTGCATTTAAGTTTTGTTTATATATTAATATAACCTAAGAATGCAATAATGAGGTTCTGCAATAATATATCAAAATTAAAGAGCAAATTTTATTGCTTTTAAATATATTTAAAGTATTAGATAATCTATAATCTCAGTTAAATATAATAATGAATAAAACTGGACATGTGATTAAGGGCTGTCTTAAATGAGTGAGTATATACATATAAATGACACAGATACAAGGTAAGTTAATAAAAACTATTTACATTTTATTACACTATAAATAAAAATGTTAGTTAGATTTTAATAACTTTGATTGTTTATAGAGTATCCTTCATGAGATTAATTTACAAGCAGTTTAAATAAAAATCAAACATAGAACTTTTTATAAATCCAAACAGATGCTGAGGGAAGATAAATGATATGAAAGAATATTGTATGTACCCCTTTATGCTTATAAAATCTAACTGTTGTTAATCTTTGGATTTGTTTTTTGTAAATTAAAATATATATAAATATAAAAACTGTCTACCTATAATTCTCTCACATATGCTCTAGATATGTTTGTGTGCATATATATAAGTAAATATTGTATTCAAAGCGTTTAAATTTACCTGATTCATAACAATTCTTTGAGAGCTACATTAAAAATACATCCATAATAATACTATATAAAAAATGTTAAGTCCTATATTATTATTGTCTCATGTTGAAAATTGTTTACTTTTAAAAATTCATGTAAAAATGTTTTTGTTTTAGGATCTCTGAAGTAATGAAGTTTGATGTTAAAGGTAATCAAACTTATTCTGAGGCAGTGTTTTAACATTGACTGAATTTAACTGTCATTTTGCTTTGAGTGAGATGATATAATACTTCTATAAATTCACATTTTATTTATCTGCAGAGAAGTAAACAATTGCTCACTTGGAATTTTCAATCCTATAAATGAAATTTTTTCAAAAAATTAAAATTAATGAAGATTGCTCTATGTAAATTAAAAGCAATTTTGTTTTTAGTGAAGAAAAATCCCAAGTGAGCAATTGTTTACTTCTCTGCAGATCAATAAAATGTGAATTTATAAAAGTATTATATAATCTCTCTCAAAGCAAAATGACAGTTAAATTCAGTCAATGTTAAAACACTGCCTCAGAATAAGTTTGATCATCTTTAATATCAAACTTCATTATTTCAGAGATCCTAAAACAAAACATTTTTATATGAATTTTTAAAAATAAACAATTTTCAACAGAAGACAATAATAATAAAGGACTTAACATTTTTTATTTTTGTTAGTGAAATCATAAAAATATCATAATTCAAAAAAAAAATGTATAAGCCACATTATTCTTTTTGGTGATGAAATCAAATGCAGAATGTGTTGATAATTAAAGCATAAAATATGGTAGCAGTCCATTGCATTATAACAGATTCAAATTTAAATTAAGTCTGGAGTATTAAGTTAAATATGAACTATTATTTCTGACAGATTCATCATGGGAAATAAATAAAATATTTTTTGAATAATTCTGAAAATATTTGGTCTGGAATAATTGCTATATTTAAAAATCCAAGAGATTCAGAGATTGTAACATTATGAATATATATTCAAAAAAAGATGTAAATTTAGTTGGTGCTTGAAAATATTTCATACATCTCTTACAAATAAAGTATGCTCTCAAGTGGCATAATTGTATATCTATGTAGCATCAGAAGTGTAATTGCTTTTCAAGTATATTATTTTCCATACGTGTATTTCTGATTTTATAAATATTAGTAGTATATTACTTTGCCAGATGATTAATTCCTTGTTATATAAATATTAAAAAGTATTACAAATTCAGATTATGTTTTGACAGTATTACAGAATTCTTTAGGGATGATATCCACCAATGATTATGATCCACAAACTTTTTAAAAGAAGACACAATACTTTAAAATTCAATATTTTTATAGATACATTTTTATAGCAATGAAGAAAAATGAGATAAAGATTTTGATTATTTCAAGATTAAAAAAAAATTGAGAATCACCAAAATAAGTAGCAAGAATATGTCAACACAAAAGCATATCTTAGAGAATATTTCTTCAAATATACTATAGAAATATTCACCTCAGAAAAAGAATCATAAAAATAATGTAATAAACATTAATAAACAAATTAATATTGTTCTAAGTAATGAAAATAAATATTTTAAATAGAAATTGATAGACAGAAATACTATGGAATTAATTTAAAACAAAAAGGAAACAAATCTAATTTATTGTAATAAAAGATATCTAATTAATTATTTTTTCAGTTATTTAAAAATCATACACATAATGGAAGAGATACAAAAATATTTAGAACAATAAGTGAGAGAAGACATGACATAAACAGAATTTGCCACCAACACAGCATTAAACATGAATAAAATCATGGAAATATTATTACAAATGGGAATAGGGTAAATAAGAATTAATAAAGAAATTGAAACAAGAATTGACTCATGAAATGCAAGAAAACAATGAAAATATTTTAGGGAACTTTTAAAAAATAATACTAAAAAAGAAATAGAAGAATATGAAAATCAGGAAAATTATCAATAATGAAATGATAGCTTATAACCATGAGAATGTAGAAAAAAAGCAATAAAATGTAAGATATATATTTGCTTTGAAAATTTTAAAATAGATAAAGAGTAATATAATAATCACACATAAAGGGAATTAAATATGAATGCAAAAAATATAATACAAAGATTTATTGGATTAAATTAAATACATGTTGGACTAAAAATAAAAAGTAATGAGCAATGGTTAACTAAGAAGGACTAAGCACAGCAAGAAATAAACAAATAATTAAAAAGCATCTAAACTACAAGAACTCAATAGAAAATAAATCAGAGATATAAAAAAATATGGGATGAATTAATAGAAATGGCAGTGGAGAAAAAATTTCATCCTCTATAATAAAAAAGAGCATTAAACATTGTAAGATATTTTTAAAAATAGAGAAAAATAAAATGTAGAAGAAAATCTAAGTTGGAAAAAGATATGATACATCTTGATAATAGGCAGACTAAATAGATTATCATTTGGTCCTGGATTTACCTATACAAGAGTTATTTGTCCATCAGGAAGAAAAAAAAAAAAACAAATTAGATGGAGAATGAACAAACTATCATAAAAGCATACATAATAAAACAAAAATACATTTTTTGTAAAAACAAAAAAAAAGCAACAGAAGTACTAAAGATACTATAATATCTGCAACCTGAAATTGTGACAGAATCAATAAAAAAACAAGAGAATGGAATAAAATTTATATAAGAATAATAGATTTTTCAGTGGAGCAATGAGAAAATGAAATAGTTAAAACATCTAGAACAAGTACTTGTCTGTATATGTAATTATAAAAAATATTAAAAGAAGATGAGAAAATGAAATAAAGCTGTAAAAATATAAAGTTAACAGAGAGAGAGGGAGAAAAACAAATTACTTTAAATAATTTAATATTTGAAGCATTTTAAAAAAAAGTATGAATAATTTATTTATCAGGTATGATTTTATAACAATATTATATAGAATAATTTTATACATCTACAATAATACACCATGCAAATTAATTATTTATTCAAATTTAGACTTTGATAACATGATTATGCATAAGCATCGAAAGTATACTCAAGTATATTCAGTTTAATTAATTTTATTCAATATATTTAAACTCTGTTTTGTTACTTTATATTATTATAATAGAAGTTTATAATTAAAATATATGTTGTTATATGTATGGGTGTTTCATGATTTCTTATACAAAATCTAATAAATTAGTTAATTTTATTTGATAAATTACAACTGATTTCAATTTAAATAGATTGATTTAAACAGAAACTAAAAATAGGATTAAGTAAATACTTGCCTTTTAATATAGAAGCCATAAGAATTATGATATTTACAATATTCAAAATAAAAATTAATTATAAAAAATTATTTTTTTACCATTCAACACTTAATTAAAAGATAGTGCAAACATGAAATTTTTAATCATCTAGCTAGTTTTTATTTTCCATTAGTAAGTCACACAACACAATACCTTCAGTTGTTACTACTCAGTAGGTCACTCAGTTAGTTAGTAAATAAATGTAAATAGATTGTTAAAGCATTAAGGTTTTTTATTTTTTATATTAAAGTTAACGAATCTTCTAAAATCAAAGTTTTATTAGAAAATATAAAACGATAAAAATACAAAGATTTTATATTTATTTCAATTTCAAATGTAATTTACAGTACTACGAAAACGTTTTAATGTATGATAAAGAGGATAAAAATTTAAAGGCTATTTTTTGAAATTTTGAATTTCAAATTATTATAGACTGCCAAACTTTTTATTAAAATTAATTCAATTGAAAATAAGCTATCTTGAGAAAATAAATGACATAGTAGTATTAAGGCATTCCAAAAATACATCGTTGGCTGTACTTAAAGGAAAGTAAAATTTTATAAAGTTTGTTTCAAGAACTTTTTGACTTCAAATTTAATTTTAGCAAACTTTGTTCCTGCATAAAATTACAAAACAAATAAATATTATTAAAACCATATGAATGGGCAAAAGTTTGATATTAAAGAGCTTTATTTAAAAAAAAAAAAATGTCAGCAAATATTAGTTAAGAAAGATTCAGAAAAGTGTATACTATCATGTAATAATAACAGATATGTAAACTTCCCTTAAATGAACAGTAATATATCTACATGTGCTGACACACATTTAAAGTTGAAGCTAAAATGAGAATTATAATACTAAGGTGGCTTAGTGCTTTGATGATTAAATTCTATGAAGAAATCAATTTACTTTTCAAAAATTCTTTTGCTAAAATATTTTTAACACTGTTCTTTCTGCAAAAAGAAAATTGTCTTCTTTCAAATGTTAAGAAAATGTGAAAACTGAATTTGAACTCTAATGTTTATCAAACTATGATCAATTGATGTTATTCCTAAATAAATAAAATATGTTATATACTCCCTTGCTCCTAAATAAAACGTTATATTCTGCCAAACATGGATATTATTTAATGCATCAATTGTATTTATTGGGTTATATAAATAAATTTAAATGTGAATATATTATAATTTTTGAATTTAATTTCAAACTTTATTTAGAATATGATATAAAATTATGTATCAATAGAAATCATTAATAAAATCTAAATTAAAAAAAATATTGCTCAAATTCTGTTTGCATTCATGACAAGTTTAAACATTTAGTACTTTTTCAAAAGTTTTTAGACTAGTCACCATTGAAATATTAATAAATATTCATAATATTTACTATTTTAATTAAAATAATGTATAAAGCTTATTGTTTAAAATATAGATGTCTATATCCAATTAAATATTCTTTTTTTAAATACGTTCAAAAAAATTTAAAAGAAATATATCTTAAAACAATATCAATAGAGTTTTAAATTTAAACAAATTTGTAAATGTTTATATGTGTACGAAGTAATAGCAGTTTTTGCGTGTAAATTAAATGGATGGAGAAATCTTTAATATTGCTAGTTATAAATCTAGCATATTCCAGAAAATGGGTACATCTAATGGCATAAATGAAATAATAATATTGTTTTCTCATAATTATTAAAAAACTGCATAGAGGCAAAACTCTCCATTCAGTGCAAGTCAGAGTAGTCAATAGATGCAGGAAGGTTTGTGCATAAAATCCCTATTTAGTGCATAAATCTTTCTGCATCTATTGATTACTCTGGATTCACTGAATGGTAATATTGTATGGAGATTTTACCTCTGTGTAAACAGCTTGTTTAAGTGTTAAGAATGGGAATCATGTGACATTTAAAAACTGTCATGAAAATTATTTTAAGAATTTCAAAATGATTTGGATTCTCATGTAGTTAAGAGCATATTTGTATAATGAGAATCTTATTAATTATGAAATAAAATATTATACAACTTTGAGCTAATAATATAATTAAGTATTTTATTATGTTGGCAGAAAATAAATAAAACTTATAAAAGATGACCAATAAATACTATTTTAAAAAAGCATTTATCATGAAGCAATGGATTGAAAATTAAATTAAGTCTTATATATGAATAATATTGAATTAGGAAATTAATAAATATACGAACTAAGGGAAAATAAAAATATAATAAAAAACACAATTACTTTTCTATAAAGCTGCTTTAATATTTCAACCAGCAGACTGGTTTTCATCAGAAAGTACAGCAAAATGGCTATTTACAGAATTTAAACACTAAAATATTACAAACAGTTACATATCAGATAACAAAACTAATTCCTATAGGCTAAAAATCTTTACAAAACTTTGTATAAAAAGTACAAAAAAATTCTTTCATAAAAAACTTAAAAAAAAAAAATTAAAACCATACATATATTATTATTATTATTATTATTATTATTATTATTATTATTATTATTATTATTATTATTATTATTATTATTATTATTATTATTATTATTATTATTATTATTATTATTATTATTATTATTATTATTATTATTATTATTATTATTATTATTATTATTATATATTAAAATATATCAAAAACTTATAAAAATATACTCGTGTGTTTATTCAACAAGACCTAGAATCCAAGCAAATGTATATCCATCTACTATGGGCAAAATACATAAATTAGGAACAATGCCAAATATCAACCTATTTACTAGTGCTCCAGAGTCTATGACTATATGAACAATTCTTTTGATGATACTAGCGAGTTTCATTCGTACTCCGTCCCAGCTAGAGTTCAGGGTTCACATGCGATTTAATATTACAACAGATTTATATTTCATTAATTACTACCTATCTAAATTTATTACAATTACAGAACGGTGTGGAGTATACTTGATATTGATTGATAATTGAAATAAGTTGAAGATTTGATTGATTTGAACTGCAATAACTTCATGGCAACATAACAAAAGTAATTAATTTAAACCCATAAAATGTTATAACTAATAAAAGGGATTTGTGTTAGAGATTCGGAATAATGACAAACTGAGATTTCAAAGTACTAATATAATATATATTTATTATACAAATAAGTGTCATCATACAATATAGTCAATTCTGGTCTATACAACTTTTAAAAGTATTGGATTCGCAATTACAGTTATTTAAAATTTATTCGGTAAATCAGATAATATTATAATTAAAAAAATATAATCACATTTCAATTTAGCAAGCAACTGCGATCCATTTAAGACACAAATTGGATTTTGATGAAAATATATTTGTTTACTAAATATAAATAATTGGTTAAGTGGTTTGCCAAGTATAAATCAGCAATAATCCATCATTTAGCCATAAATAAATTTATAAATTGAAGAAAATAAATCTATTTTCTTCCTCCATACATATATAAACAACTGAATATGAATGGGTTGCATTAGACCATTACTACATTTAAACAGTTTTTACGTTATAAATGTGAGAAAACATACGTTTATCTTGTATAAATACAATTTTATATTATATGTGATTAATTAATTAACTGGATTGGCTAATGAGAGATGTGCCATCATGGTAGAGAGAACATTTCAAGTTCATAAATAGAGAATAAATAAAGAATGCTAAAGGTGGTAGAACATTATGGCCACAATAAAAGAACACATAAGATTATTTACGATCCTCGAAGAGGCTTTGCTAGAAAAAGTCAATGAATGAGAGGACATGCTTGCCCACTGACTAAAACATATCTCTGCATAATAAAAGTTGATGTGCTGGGATGATTTATCCGTGTGTGCCATGCTCATGTTAATGGCATAATTTGGACAAGGGAAATCCCTAGTAGGAAATACATATACTTTTACAGGAGACTAACATTATTGGATTAGTCATATTTAAATTTCCACAGGTCTTGACAGTTAAATAGCAAAGCATGAACAATAATAATAACAAGTGAATAATTGTAAACATAAAGTACATAATATCATATAAATGCATATATATATATATGTGTGTGTGTGTGTGTGGTGCAAACAAACGTGAATTCAATCCTGATTTAAATAGTTAACTCGCTAGCATAATGCAACGTCCACAAAACCCAGAGCAATAAATGAATTTTAAGAAAGTATAATATAAAAGAAACAGTGAGAATTAAAACCAAATTTAAAGGAGCAGATTGTTTTCCAACACATTCAAATTTTAAAATCTCTCATGGCCTAGACTTTTTAAGCAAACGAGGTTTATCTAACAAAAAATTAAAATAAAACCTATATAAAAACAGAAATTCACTTCTGGTAAGATTTTATAAAACTCTGCATGATAATTAATATGTAGGTGCTAAAGATCATAAACTCAAATGAGATATACAATATAATACTGATAAATATTAATTTTAAAATCGCTATAATAGATTTTACCTAAAGAGCTAAGTTTGGGAAAATGTGATGGATTTTGCTTAAATAATTTAATAAATTACATTTTCTTTTGAGAAATGATTACGGGTAAAGATTAATTGATGAATAGGAAACTTAAAATTTTAAAACTATTCCTATCATTTAAATGATTTACACAATAACAAACGTACAAAAACAAATTAGTTGTTATGAGAATTAAAATCGCTTTAGTACTATTTTCACAAATAAGTAACAAAAGGTTTCATGAATATTAAAGTATAGCAGATATGAATTCTCTTTCAGTATTACTAATGATAGAATAGAATATCTTTCTATTTCTGTATTAATAAAACTTTTCACATTGAGAAATGAAGGTTATATAATAAAAATATTGCATAGGAAAATATTAGATTTTAGCATTTAAATATACATTTGCTATAAATATTTAATTTGACGTAAAAAGAGTGATACTGTTAATTATTTGACATGCTTAATCTTAGGTTTATATTGAATATATTATCTTGGATACAATATTCAATTAATTAATTTTATGAGATGTAAACCTTCTTATATGTGTACAACATGTGAACCCAAGATAATGAAGAATTACCTATGTATAATAGAATCTAACATTGTAGCAGCTTATCCTATCAACTGGTAAATTAAGTCCACAAAATTAATCTCTCAACTACATCTCATTAATGTGGAATATACTGGGTATGATATATATATAATCTCTCAACTACACCTCATTAATGTGGAATATACTGGGTATATATATATATATATATTGTAACGGGAGAAAGATATTTGAGATTCGCATATACTGACCACAGGGGCACAATAGTCCAAAAATAGGAACTAGACATTTATTTTAAGGGTAGACAGGATATGCGAATCTAAATGCACCAAACTAAACTCAGGGAGGAACAAGATATCTTAAACATTGTTTAGACAGTTGAGAAATCAAAGCACAAAGACAAATGTCAGCCAAATTAAATTTAAACAATTTATTAATTTTATTAAAAGTTGGGCAATAGAATGAAGACATCTAGCCATAAATACAAAAGTGGCTTATAGTAACATACGCATATTTACCGGAGAGTGCACAAGAGTACGACAAACATGAAGGCATTAAACATTTTGGCAGCAAAATTCTCTCACTTAAAATATAAGAAATGGTTAGGATAATATCTTCTCGCTGGCCAGTTGTAAAATTACAAAAACAAACAACAACTCTAGCTTCCTAAATCAGAGATATTAAAACAGTTACTGTCCCACCGGAAATCAACGAAACCAGCGCGAATGTCCGAGCAGTAATATTCTAATTACCGTCGTTAAAATGCCGCAGGACTGCTGTGTGTAATACTACATTCAAAGTAAACATGGTTGATCTCACACACAAGACAGCAAAAGATATTTGATTACGATCTTACATAATCCAGAAAGAAATGACTACTTTCAGACAACCCAAAGAAATAACTTGACAGATAGCCAGCAAAAAGATTTTGTTGTTTGCACAAAAAGCGCAAACGAAACATGCTTAAAGATTTTTTATTTTACAACTAAGGGCAGGTGAATAAATAAAGATTATGAAAACTGCCAATGCGTTTTGTAATAGTTAATGAAATAATCAGGTATATATTAACCGTTTGACTGCCTAACTCATCAAAAAATGAAAAGATTTGACATCACTCTAAATCGGCTACTTTTTATCCCATGTATACATATTATACATCATTCTAAAGAAAATCAAAAGTTCTGTAAGATGGTGCCCTCTTCAGAATTATTTTATAAGTAAAAAATCAATAAATATGACCATATATGTCAAACAAAACCAAAGCACCACCTTCTCACTACCTTTTCTTGAATCTTATTGGCTGTCAAACTTCTGTCAGAAAGGAATATGGCTGCCAAAAAGTAAAAAGTTACATTCATTTTTGTTTTATTTCGAAAATGATAAACGAATGTTTACAACATTTTAAACAATATTTGAATTGAATTACAAATTATTATTGATAAAATAAAAAATCAAATTATTTTAGAAAAATAGTTAAGATGTTATCAAGAATTATTTATTTATTGCTACATATTTATCGTAACGTAAAAGTGAAAAAAAAAATGATTGCATCAGAAATGTTTTTGGTTGTTCGAATAGTGGTTACCTTTCATTTCACTGCAATTGAATATTTTTTAAATTATAAATCAAATTTTATTTTTAAAAAGACTTTTGTTTACTTTCATAATCTGACAAATTATTAATATACTTTTTACAAACGAAACTAACATATTTATATTATTAAAAGTGAATCTATTTTAACAATTGATTTTGTTAAAGTTGTGAGTTGGCCTATTAAAAGTTTTGATTTTTAACTCATTCGGCCAATTATATAATCATCGTTGAAAGGGTTAAACATACAAAATACAATCTCCTAATGCACCCCCTGATAAACGAAAATTGCAAACAAACTTGGAATCTTAAAACTAAGATTCCAAGACACACTTTAAATACTAGAAAACAGTACATACAGATAATAAATAATTAAAAATTAATTAATACCATTTTAAAACATATTTATCATTACATTGAGTGGAGATTTAATTAAATGCAATTTATTTACCCTGGCTAGAATAGGAAAAAGTTTAGCTTATGGTAAGGCAGAGTTCTAGTGATTTAGTGATGAGTGTGCACTTTTGATAATAGTTCATCTTTCAGGTCCTTTGACAGTGGCAAGATAGAGGCAGTGTTTATTTTAGAGGTTCATGGCATGACTGAAGGAGAGCTGGCAGGCATGGGTCCATCCTTTGTTCAAATTAGCAAGACATTCTAATGATGGCAAAACTCATAGCGGTGGATTTTGACATCTTGCACAGCAACGAAGTTTGTCAATAATTATTTTAAGTTTTTAGCAGGAATTAAATGTCCGAACAGCTACTCACAATGGTATCTCTTTGCAGGTCATAATCCAAGTGTCCTCTTTCTATACTGAATCTCCTCTATATCTAAATTAGCAGGCTATCCTTGTCTCGCTACATTTCCCATGAAAAACTTTCATTAGTCTCTAATTCTATATCTCCTGCAAGGTAAATATTAATTTCCCGCTCAATCTAATTTAAGAATTCCAACCAGGGATTATTGTATCCAAAATAACAAATACAAAACTAAATCTCCACTTTTAGACTTTTAGAATTAACTTTAAAAATGATTAAAAATAAAAGCAACAGGAATATATAATTAGCAAGCTTTTTGATTAAAACAGGCGGTGAAAGTAAAGTATTTATAAATCAATTTTATAAACAAAGTAGTTAAAGTAAACTATTCTAAATCAATTTTATAAACATTAAATAATCTATTTTAAAATATAAATGTGTATGTGTTTTGAAACAATAATAAAAAAAAAATTTAGCATTAGACATTTAATGAAAATGAAGTTGTTTTCCCTTTTTAATTTTAGTAATAAAACCATTGAATCGGAAATCAATCCGGCTCAACTGCCTCAATACCTGATCAAAAAAAAAAAAACTCCCGTAACTTCCTTTTTTTTTGTTTTTTTTTAAACGTGTTAACCCCTCCCCCTTGCAAAATCCCAGCTGGATATTTGTTATGTGTGTTAACTGCAATCAATCGCTTTATTACATCTATGATAATTTTTGCTATTTACCTATCATTATTGATCCTTTGTTCAGCAGGTCTAAGACTACGGGCATTATAGGACCCCTGAATTCCAGACTTGTCTTCCAGAAGAAAGGCATTCTGACCATATTTTTTTTATAGTAAAAGGTCCATCATATATCGGGAAAAAAATTTTGCATTGATGCCTTGTTGGATTGCTCACATGAGGTTTTCTGACAAAAACCCAATCACCAGTATCGAATTGGAAAGGATTCCAGTTTGCACACCTTATTTGCAATTCAGCCATGTGCTTTAATTTTATCCTAGCCTTTTCTTTGTCCCTCTCTCCATTAGGATTATCATGATCGATGGGTAATGGAGCTTTGATAAGTATAGAATAATTTTTTCTGAAATGCAGCCTAAAGGGAGTAAACCCTGTGGACTCATTTAACGTCCAATTAATATAATTAACAACATTCTCAGTTTGTTTCACCCATTCTCTGTGGTTCTGGTTGACATACAACCCACTGGCATGATTTAAAGGGTGTTCCATGATCCGAGAGTATACATTGAGACTTGCTGATTCTAGGAATTTGCTGCTCTTGTAATACTTTGATAGTGCTTAAAGCATCAGCCTTTCTTAATGGATAAGCTGTCACATATTTTGAAAAGACATCATACATGACAACTAAGAACTGGTATCACTGATACGCTGGTAATGGACCATAAAAGTCAATAGCTAGTAACTCATTAGGATTCTGAGCTAGAATGGGTTGCAAGACTCCCGTAAAATTTTTATTTACGGGTTTTGTTCATGAACATGTGTGGCAACTTCTGAGAACCAATAAAATATTTGAGTACATTCCTGGCCAATAAAATAATTCTCGGAGCACATACTCAACCTTATGCGGTCCAAAATGTCCATACAGACAATACACATATTCAATTAAATGATTCCTAAACTTTTTAGGTATGAGGGTTCTCCAGGAACCTTCTTTTGCAGTAACCTTGTATTGAAGGACACCGTCCTCAATACGATAAGCTCCTTCTTGTTGTTCTAACTTGGATAGGTCCATTAGTGAGGGATTCAGGGCTCCTTTCTTGTAGGCTACCATTGGAGCATAATCCAGATTGCTTGCCTGTATTTCTGGTAGTTTCCTTAAATCCTGTTCCATGGAATCATCAATAACCGATGTAATCACAGCAATACTTAAGTTATCCGAGTGTAAGTGATATGGTGAAACATCTATGGGGTGCCAACTTAAGACATCTGCCACAATGTTATCTTTGCCAGGACAATAGACCACTCTATATTGAAATTTCTGCAAGATCAAGATCCACCGAATGAGCCGATCATTTGTCAGGTAACTATTATTCAGGAATTCTAAATATTTATGGTCAGTAATAACAACGATGTTTGAGCCCAGCAAGAATTGTTTGAACTTTCCAAAAGCCCATACAATGGCCAGAGCCTCCTTTTCAGTAGTCGTATAATTATTTTCAGACCCTTTTAGGGTACGGCTACAAAAATACCTTGTGATGTTTCTGCTCATCAATTTGGAATAAGACTACTCCCAATCCATGTTGGCTACTATCAGTTTGAATATAAAATGTTTGGGAAAAATCAAGGTAAGCCAGAACTACTTGTTTCAAAAAATTCTTCTTGATGAGCCAAAACTCCTGCTCCTGTTGTGAACCCCAAAACCACTTCTGCTCATTTCCTAATAACTGGACTAAGGATGATGATTCTACAGCAAAATTTTCATAAAACCGGTGGTAAAAGTTGCAGAGACCTAAAAATGACCTCACCTGGCATCTGTTAGCAGGTGTAGGGAAATACTCAATTGCAGTTAATTACCATCCTTCCCAATTACAAAACCCAAAAATGCCACTTCATCCATGGCTAAGTAACTTTTCTGCAAGTTGATCATGATATTTTTTTGACTGCACTTGGTCAAAAATATCTCCACATGTTCCAAGTGCTCTTCAATATTTCTGGATGCAGTAACCACATCATCCATGTACATTACTGTAATATTTTTAACCTTCTCTGACAATATCTGATCCAAACACCTTAACAACCTGGATCCACTGTTGATCAACTCGAACTGCATCCATTTAAAGACATACGTATACCCTTCATACCGAAACCCTGTATATTGGTGATCGGAGGGATGAAGAGGTATCTGCCAATAACTCGAAGTCAAGTCAGATGTATTAAAGACAGTTTTCCCTTGAAATCTAGCCAGAATTTTGGTTATTGTAGGAGGAATGTCTCTTTCAGGATTAGTGATAGCATTTAAACGAAGAGCATCCAAACATATTCTATCGGCCACATCTTTCTTCTTTACTACCACCAAAGAGTTAATATAAGATGATGCTTGTTTACGAATAACACCCCATTCGATCATCTGTTGTATCTGACTATCCACCTCGGCTTTATATTGAAATGGAATGGGGTAAGATCGACTTTGAAAATGGTTTTCCTCCTTTACTTTGATCTGATGAACATACCCTTCAATAGCCCGAGGTCTATTAGAAAAAACTGTATGGTACTGTGTCAACACCTGTGTTAAAAGATGTTGCTCCGTCCCCTTTAGTATGGACTGTTCCACCTTATTCTTTACTTCAGTGGTGTCTAAGACTGACTGCATACAGTGTATTTGTAAGGTCTGATACTTTTTTAATCCCTCCAGAGGCATTATGCTTTCTCTACACTGAAATATGCATTGACCATAATCAAGCACACATTTATCCTGATGAAGAAAATCTGTTCCCACTTTGACATCTTGTATCAACCCAGGCATTATCAAAAAGACTTGATCCACTTCCATGTTTCCCAGATGAAGCTGGATCCAACCCTGCTTTGTATCTACATTTGCCTTTTTACCATTAGCCAATGTAACTTGCTGTCTCTTTAGAGGCAATGTATACAGGTGAGTTTGTTGTTTTAACTGTGAATAAAAGTGACTGGAAATCAGGGACATCTGACTCCCTGAATCAATTAAAGCCTGTGCTGTGACAGATCCAATTTTTATAGTTATGATGGGACAAGTCTGGTTGACTCCAACTAACGTCAGTTCATCTTTATCCACCACCACATTGGATAATGTTCCCCCATCTCCATCGAGTATGTTTTCCTTCTCTATTCTATCCCTACTATAATCAATCTCTGTCAATAATGTTATTATTTCTTCTATACACATTTCATAATTAATCAACATGGCTTGTTGTATCACCACTGGCATATTGTTTCTTATTATTGAGATTATCTGGCTTTCTGGCAAAGACAATGCCATCAACGACTTCAGTATGGCAGCTTTATTACAGAAAAACTGCATATAAGTTCCTCCATCCCCTTTGGAATATGCTTGCTGCAAAACTCTTCTAAAGATGCAATATTGTTTCTCTTCACTCCAAAAACTGTGCATGATGGTGTATCCATACTCCCCAAATGTCTGTGGCTTTACACTTAATGTATGCCACCAATCTACGGCCACACCCTTCAAATGATTATAAGCCACTGCAATCTTTTCTTGTTCATTCCATTCGTGAAACTGAAACACTTGTTGAAGGCTTTCAAGATGCACAGCTGGACTTTCCCAATTATCTGCCCTGAAAACTTTTATCTGGATCAATCTTGTACCTTTAAGTTTACTTTGCCTATTTTCAACTTCCTTATAAATTTGCCCTCCCATCTCGGCACTTTTTAACAGCTCATTTATTTATATATATATATATTTGTTTTTATTGTCAGTCTTAGAAAACAATGCCTCTTACTATTTATTTAACACTAAGTTTGCCAATCAATCTAAAAGAAAAACGCTATTTAACTATTTATTTGTCACAAGAAAGAGACTTCCCAATATTCATTTTGCTATTTTAAAATAAAACTTTAGCTACAAAAGCAAATGCTATTTACTGTTTATTAATTATTTCATATGAAAAGACGAACGAACTATTTTTATCTTTTTTTTTTTTTTAATTAATCTAAAAACGAATACGATGCTACTTTCTATTTATTAATTATTTGTCATATGAAAAAGATGAACTATATATATTTAACTCTTCAAAAAAATTAACTCCGACAGACTTTTTTAGAAAATATGCTATTTATTGTTTATTTATTTATGTCATATAAAAAAGATGAAACCCTGTTCTACCAAACTGCTCCAACAAAAACATGCAATAATTAACAAAAATCCAACCGCTACCCACTAGATCTTGCCACTTACACCTGAAATCTTTCTCAACCATCTAAACAAAATCTCACATGGGCTTGAAAACTCGGAAGCTCCACGTTGATGCACTAAAAATTAATATATATGTAACGGGAGAAAGATATTTGAGATTCACATATATTGACCACAGGGGCACCACTAGTCCGAAAATACTAGACATTTATTTTAAGGGTGGACAGGATATGTGAATCTAAATGCACCAAACTAAACTCAGGGAGGAACAAGATATCTTAAACATTGTTTAGACAGTTGAGAAATCAAAGCACAAAGACAAACATCAGCCAAATTAAACTTAAACAATTTATTAAATTTTATTAAAAGTTAGGCAATAGAATGAAGACATCTAACCATGAATACAAAAGTGGCTTATAGTAACATATGCGTATTTACCAGAGAGTGCACAAGAGTACGACAAACATGAAGGCATTAAACATTTTGGCAGCAAAATTCTCTCACTTAAAATATAAGAAATGGTTAGGATAATATCTTCTTGCTGACCAGTTGTAAAATTACAAAAACAAACAATAACTCTAGCTTCCTAAATCAGAGATAATAAAACAGTTACTGTCCCGCCGGAAATCAACGAAACCAGCGCGAACGTCCGAGCAGTAATATTCTAATTACTGTCGTTAAACGCCACAGGACTGCTGCATGTAATACTACATTCAAGGTAAACATGGTTGATCTCACACACAAGACAGCAAAAGATATTTGATTATGATCTTACATAATCCAGAAAGAAATGACTACTTTCAGACAACCCGAAGAAATAACTTGACAAATAGCCAGCAAAAAGATTTTGCTGTTTGCACAAAAAGTGCAAACGAAACACGCTTAAAGATTTTTTATTTTACAACTAAGGGCAGGTGAATAAATAAAGACTACAAAAACTGCCAATGTGTTTTGTAATAGTTAACGAAATAATCAGGTATATATTAAACATATAAAATACAATCTCCTAATGCACCCCCTGATAAACGAAAATTGCAAACAAACTTGGAATCTTAAAACTAGGATTCCAAGACACACTTTAAATATTAGAAAAGAGTACATACAGATAATAAATAATTAAAAAACAATTAATACCATTTTAAAACATATTTATCATTAGATTGAGTGGAAATTTAATTAAACACAATTTATTTATCCTGGCTAGAATAGGAAAAAGTTTAGCTTACGGTAAGGCAGAATTCTAGTGATTTAGTGGCGAGTGTGCACTTTTGATAATAGTTCATCTTTCAGGTCCTTTGACAGCAGCAGGGTAGAGGCAGTGTTTATTTTAGAGGTTCATGGCATGACTGAAGAAGAGCTGGCAGGCATGGGTCCATCCTTTGTTCAAATTAGCAAGACATTCTAATGATGGCAAAACTCATAGCGGTAGATTTTGACATCTTGCACAGCAATGAAGTTTGTCAATAATTATTTAAGTTTTTAGCAGGAATTCAATGTCCGAACAGCTACTCACAATGGTATCTCTTTGCAGGTCATAATCCAAGTGTCCTCTTTCTATACTGAATCCCCTCTATATCTAAATTGGCGGGCTATTTTTGCCTTGCTACATTTCCCACAAAAAAACTTTCATTAGTCTCTAATTCTATATCTCCTGCAGGGCAAATATTAATTTCCCGCTCAATCTAATTTAAGAATTCCAACCAGGGATTATTGTATCCAAAACAACAAATGCAAAACTAAATCTCCACTTTTAGACTTTTAGAATTAACTTTAAATATGATTAAAAATAAAAGCAACAAGAATATATAATTAGCAAGCTTTTTGATTAAAACAGGCTGTGAAAGTAAAGTATTTTTAAATCAATTTTATAAACAAAGTAGTGAAAGTAAACTATTCTAAATCAATTTTATAAACATTAAATAATCTATTTTAAAATATAAATGCATATGTGTTTTGAAATAATAATAAAAAAATTTTTTAGCATTAGACATTTAATGAAAATGAAGTTGTTTTCCCTTTTTAACTTTAGTAATAAAACCATTGAATCGGAAATCAATTCGGCTCAATATATATATATATATATAATGTGATGCAGGTGACAATCAGTGAACCACTACTATCAATGTTGATCAAGAATTATTTATTATATTGGAGCAGTTTTACTTAGTTATGTGTGTAATAAATCACTAAACATCACATGATGACCATTTTTTATGCTTAGACAAGCTGTTAAAACATAGACAAAACTCTCCATACAGTAGTGCCACCCAGTGTAAGACAGAGTAATCAATGGATGCAAAAAGGTTTATACATAAAATCCCTTTCTCATGCCTATTCATCCAATATTCCCAGACTAGTTTTTAGCTTGTGGCTTTCATCAGTAAAGAGCTTTTAATCCAAGAGCACTGCACCTAGATTTATATATATAAATTAATAATAAATATTTTAAATTATACTTTTTAAAAAAATTGATCACTATAAAATATACAGATCAATCACAATAAAAAAATTTGTAGTTAGTACTTTTTGAAAAAGTGAAACGATGTAATAGCAGTTATAATAGCAATCTATCAATATTAAAATCTAGAACTTATTAAATATAATAATAAAATAAACATTTTATATAATAAATACACAATTTCAATCATAATGTACAATTGCCTATAATGTGTTGCTATCCAAATGTTTGAAATTATTATCTCTTAAATATAAGAACTATGTATAATTATAATGACAAATAAGAGTTAATACATTCATTTAAAAAATAATATTTTCCAGATATTAACATAAAAGCAGTATCATTTATTACATAATAAAAAGTTATACATTGTAAAAAATAATTTTATTTGCAAAAATAAACTAAAAGATATCTACAAATGACTTTTTTGGTTTCTTTCGAATTTTACTATGACTAAAATAAAGAAAGTAAATATAAAAAAGGTCACAATAGTTACAATAGCATAATAATTTTCTAAAGCTTATAGTATTTTAGATTTAATTAAATACACATACTTAATTTTAAAAAATAAATAATTAATTAACATTTAATAACAAGTAATTACTTTAACATGCATTAAAAATTTAACGAAAAGAATAATAATGTATTTTTTAAAAATAAGTACATTTTAAATAAACACATTTTATTAATTAAAATAGTAAAATGTTAAATTTATTTGAAAATATTTTTAGTTCACTTTCTAATAAATGCTTCAATGAAATTATGTTTATAAAATAATTTTCAGCATTTATAATAAAGGTTTGTCTTAATTCTTTCATTATAGTGGCTATATTTTGAATTTCTAAGGAATTGTTTCAAAATATAATTTTCACAATAATTGTAGTTTGATGGTACCAGAAAGATAAAATATCATGAAAAATTATTAATCTAAAAAATAAGATTATTACTATAAACAAAAAAATAATAATTTAAACATTTTAAATTATTATTATTTTTGATTATTCATAAAATCTAAACTTTGACAAATAAATTTTAAAATTTTATTGTAATATTATTTCATTATTTGTTTAAATAAAATTATGATTATATATATATATATATTATAATGGTCTGGAAGAATAGGAGTCTTAACGTATCTACACTACAGGGCCCACTAGGCATTTGAACCTAGAAAATTTATATAGTAGGCAGATATGTAAGTTTAAAAAAAAAAATATTTTATATATTTTGATTCTGACCGTTAGCCCAATGCCACTAGCTCAGTGGAACAGCAGAGATTAATATTTTATAATAAATTCTTATCTAAGAATATATATAAAAAAGAATAAAATAAGCCACTGCCAGTAATTAACACACACACATATTTATTTAAACATATATAAGATTTAACATTATTTTTAGTATAACTTTTACTTTACCATTTAACTTACATTTTAACTTGGTTTTTTAGAATTTAATTTATGTTTTAGCTCTTACAAGTTTGCACAGATGAGTTTAATAAAAGTTTGTTTTATAATGTTGAGTATAGATTGGCTACATAGATTACACGGTCAAAAACATTTCAAAATAAACGTAAATGATCAAAATATAAAGTCATTGATGGAATTGCAGAGGGAAATTTACAAGAAACCCAATGGCATTCATCATAAGATGCCACATTGACACCAATAACTTAAAAGACATCCGAATAAATACAATTTAGATACTCACCATAAGGTATCATTATTTACCGAATGTCTATATATTTTGATCAAATATGAAAAACAAAAAACATTATTAACCATAAATGAATCTATGCAAGTGTCTATACCCAACTTAATTTTAATGCATTTAAATAATTTTTACAATATTAATAAAAATTAAAAAAAATAAAAATGAAAATGATTAAAAAAAAAATACATTCAATAAAATAGTAAATAATTTAGTCAGGTAGGAAATTCTTCTATTTAGAATATTAAAAAGTTTAGCATTTAGAGTTCTTTTTGTTTAGAAATGTTCATTAATTATATATTTCTTACATTTAGAAAAGTTCATCTTTAAACCATTGCCATTTGAGTTCCAGTATTAATTGTCCTGACATCCTGAGGAGACAGATATGCTGTTGGCCATTTTATTGATTCATCCAGAGGTCTTTTACTTTAGCTGGTCCTCAATGTAGAAAACGATTGTCATTTTCTTTTTTTTAGCAGAACTGAAGGGATTGAAGAGTGTGTCTTTTCAATCCCTTCTCCTTCAACTCCACACTAACACATATCACCACTGCTATCACACTTCTCCCCCAGCTCTTTCTTCACTTACTTTTTATAGTAGACTTTCAGATCCAGTGGACATTACGTCACGACAATGGTGATGGTCTTTTCGCTGAGGTTTGATTTCATGAGTGATTTTTTTTATTGGCCATTCTGATCCCATTGTTTTTCTTTCCTATCTAACCTTTGCTTATACATTTTAAATGCCCAAGGGCTAGTTTACATTTAACTAATTAAAACAATCATTTTCATTTTATGATTAATTAATGTGTTTTTCAAACTTAAAGATATATTTTTATCTCTAAATCTTTTTAAGTTTTTGTTGAAAATTTAGTTTTTCTATTTTTAATGAGGCTTTATTTTAATAATTTTCTTCATCTGTGTAATTTTATATATATATATGAGTTTAAGATAGAATTAATTTTCAATTTTTATGTCTTAAAAAAAAAAAGTTTTTAAATGCAAACTTTTTATTTTAATTTCATGTTTAATAAAAAAAATAATGTAACGGCGTATGTGCCCATTACAATAATATATATATATATAATAACACTATGTATTATATATAATAATATATATATATATAATAACACTAATATGTATTAAGGATAGCTAAATAATATGTACCAGAAGTAAAATAAAAACTACAAAAATTCAGACATTGTTGTTCTCAACTAAAAAATAGCAAAAATAAAAATATATACATTATTTTTATAGTGCATTTATTTAGATCAAAATAATATATGAAGAACATGATATACTACAATTAATATATAATATTAAACTTGGCCATAATTTGTTTCCAATTGATCTGATAAGTATTAACTTGGAACTGCAGATGTCTATCATTATCTTTATAATATGGGCACTTATTTTCACAGATCACTAAATAACTTTTTTTTTTTATATAATAATAATATTGTGATTTTATTTTCTAAAATTACAACTATTCTTATATTAAGATATTTGGTTTCAAGTCTTTATATCAATACCAAAATATCGTGAGTAAAAGTGAGCTCTATATAATAATTTTTTTTGATTAATAAGGCATTCAAACTCAGACTTTCATATGACCCTCAACTCTCCATGCCATCTCATATTGCTAATCTATCTGATTACACACATGTTGAAAAAATAAATAATCACCAATATTTGTATTTTATGCTAAACCAGCAATCATCAGTTGATCCAGATTATTATCTCCACACATATATACAATCAGTGCTCAGTTTTATATTAAGATAGCCAATCTTCATACTTTAATGGACAGGTTTCAAACTACTCCAACTCACAATTCTCCAGCCATCCATTTCATTGAAAATATGATGATGGAATATTCAAAGCCTACATTTGTGCCAAGATTGTCATCCTACCCATGTTGATGTTTAGTCATTCTGACCCCTCATGTATGGGAGATTAATCCATTTCCATACATATGTGAGAAATGGGCATACCTTTAATGCATTATCCATTAAAATATGAAGATTGGATGTCTTAATATAAAGCTGAGTGCTGATTGTATATATGTGTGGAGATAGCAATCTGGACCAATTGATGATTGTTGGTTTAGCATGATATATATATATATATATATATATATATATATATATATATATATATATATATTGGTGATTATTTATCTTTTCAACATGTGTGTTATCAGGTAGTTCAGCAATATGAGATGACATGAAAAGTTGAGAGTCATGAAAAAGTCTGAGTTTGAATCCCTTATACATTACATTATAAATGTGCAGGTGTGTGTAAACCTGTACAGTGTATTAAATTATTTTTGATTAATAATAGCTTTTCAGAAAATAGAACTAGATTTATTGGTTGCTGCACATCAATACTCCTTGGCTGTCGATTTAACTTTATTTATATAATGGAGTTTCCATTTACTAATCAATTTTACAAGTATATCATCTACATATAGTTTTAAAATTTAAAATTTATATATATTAAGCCATCAGAAATAATTACCAAAAATATAAAACAGTGCAATGTATATGCCTTTAACAGATATAGTAAAGATGTTTTAAATAAGTATATACAATATATGTATACTGGATTATCTTTTTCAAAGAAATAAAGAGGATAGCAATAAATATTTACTTATTTGTATCCTTCATTCTTTTCATGATCAAAATTATTAATGAAATATTCGGTTACTATACTCATCGGAAAAAGATCATGAAATGTTTTATAATTGCATCATCAGCCATTGCACTGGAAAAAAATAATTAAAATGCTGAAAATTGAAATTGTTTTTTTATAATTTCTATTATATATTTTTTTATGATTTCTTTTTTTTAAAAATTGCAGTGAGATAGGAGAAAGGGACACTATAATTGTAAAATTCTTAAACAGAGTTTTAATTTTTTTAGATCTTACTATAGAATACTAGTTTTCTTGATAATTATTGTAATCCATGACTGTCAATTGCTTACAAGTGATTAGACAGATTCTTTATTATTAATTGCAAAATTAGCAGGAGATTAAAAAAAAAACTACTTTTCAAGTTAGACAAAAATAATTATTACCAGTGAAAAGATTAAGTAACAATCAAAGAAAAAATCATATGCATGTATAGTTTATACCAGTGGTCTTTAGCCCTTGGTCTGTGAACCAGCACCAGGCCAGAAAAGTTTTCTGGCAGTCCATGCTAGATTGCAGGAAAGTTTGTAATAACAAAATAATAAGATTTTAAACTTTTAATTAATATAAACAATTTTTATTTATTTTTTGATCTCATTTTTACCCAATTAAAAAATAACAGAATGAAAACAAAATGTAATCAATCATACATAAATCAATTTGTTTTTCTAGTTATTACAGATGTTTATGGGGGGAGTTAGACTTAAATTTTTTATTATTTATCAAAAAAAAATTCAAAATTAAAAAAAAAGTTTTTTATTATATATATATAACTTCATCTTGTATATTTAACATTAAATACAGATATTACATTTATCATAATCATTGTCATGTAATTACACTAGTTGTGATATTTCCCAACATTCAGGTAAATAACATTTTATTCTTGCATGTTTGCGCACATTAAGAGATTGATTGTTATTGTATTGTTTTCTATAGCAGAAAGACTGTGCAACTCAAGAAAAAGTGTTCAGCATGTAAAGGTAAGCAACACTATTACTATACACAGTAACTAGTGTATTGTTTTAGTCAGTTATAACAATTATGCTCATCTAAAACTAAGTAGTTTCCATCTTTAAGAAAATTTATCTGTAGACTTCTGCTGGTCTGCAAAATCTTATCCATATTTTTGCCAGTCTGCAGGTGTGAAAAGTTCGAAGACCACTGGTTTATACTATTTTCACATTTTATTAAATAAAAAAATAATAAAACTTAAAATGTTTACAATAAAACAATTAAATAATTTCAAATAAAATAAAAATACTGGTATTATGTAAAAAATTGTTAATAAGTAAGATATCAAATTCCCCCCAATGAAAATGTAACTAAGATTTTACAAAAGAAAAATGCTAAATTAATAATGTAAATTAATTTTCCTTACAGTCTCTCATATATATTTTTAGTATATAATTGAAATATTTTAGCTAAAAATTATGAATTCTTTAATCAAATTTAAAAATTAAAAACATTTTAATAAATCAATTGTTTTAATTTTAAAAGTAAAATTGCAAAACTACAATAAATAACATTTTAAAAAAGATATAGTTAATAAAAATATTCTGTTTTGAGTAAACTTTTTTAAAAAATGTATTTCTCATTAATTTGTTATACTTTTAGCAAATTTATGTTTTGAGTAAATATGGTTATATGATTTATTTAAATGATTAACTAATTAGAATTTTTTAATGTATAAATTAATATTTTTTTTAATGTTTACATATTGTTTTCATGTTTAAGCAGTTGTGTGAAATTAATTTATTAGCTAAAATGATGCAACTAAATTCTTATTGAAATGTCGTTCTTTATATATTTAATTTTTTTAAAGTGAGGAAATAAAAGCTAGATTAAGAAATCATTGTTCATAATTATTAATTCAAAATGAATGTGCATGTTATGTGATTTATTGTCATTGGCACTGTAGTAAAAAAATTACCGATAAATAAACAAGATTTAAGCTAAAATCTTAATTCATTAATAGATTGATCTTTTAAGAGGGGAAAGTATCTTAAGTGTAATATAATGAGCTTGGCAATAGATCTTAACAAGCCTTTCAGAGCATCCCTATCCTGTTAAGAGCTATTGGCACAATTATTATATAACATTTGTAATACAAGCTTATTAAATTAAGTCATGTGATGTATGACTTGATTTTCTTGTAAGTATAAGTACACAAAATAATGCTGATGACAAAAAATGTTAATTATCTAAGCTAATGTTTGTTAACCTTTTAGCACATCATTTTTTTAAATCACATATAATTTACAACTGTAATACAAAAGTATAGCAATCATTGATATTTATTATAATTAAACTATTTATAATAAATAATTTATCTATAATATGACATCCATAGTTCATCTGCTTTTCTGGATTAATAATTTTGCCAATTTAAAAAAATACATAAACATTATATATATTTTTATTTTTTATTATACACTTCCAATGACATTAAGACTTTAAATTTCTGGAACTTAAGTAAATTAAATAAAATAATTACTCAGCATGAATTTGCAATATTAGTTATAATAAAATGAGTAAGAATGTTCTGCTTTCCCCTAATTTATCTTTTTATATTTGATGATTAGTTCCTTCTTTCCACTCATTTTTTTCAGTCAGTTTAATTTTTTAATGTTTTCAGTAGGTATTTTATTAGCTTATTAATATTTTTTTTATTTGTATTTGTAATTCAAGTTTGCATATGTTAATTCATCTGCATAATAAAGTGACTTCTTTACTATTTATAACCTAAAGCTGAGTGCACTTTTGGTGAAGTTTACTATAATCATAGCTTTTTTAAATTAATTATTATTGCTGCTTTATATAAATTGTAATTAATTACAGTACAAATAATTAATTTAAGAGACCTATGGTTATGGATAACTTCATGTAAAGTGTATAACTTTAACCCTGCTGAATTTCACTAGCATTCTGATATTTCTGATGCTTTTCTTTGTCTCACATATCAACATAAAGTATATAATAAAATGATTATTAGTTATCAGAAAATAATAAATTTGACTTCATTTGATAGATATTTTTGTTTACTACTCAAATAAATTTTAAATGTTCACATTTGTTTCTATAAATATTAAAAAAATAAGATTGCAATCAAAACAAAGACTTTACACATCATCATCAAAATAAGAGTCATAGATCACATGACCCTATCTCTTAAGCTTATAAGTTATAAACAATGAGGATTGCCAATTCCTCAACAAGCTTTGTGATAAATGCTTAGTCAGAGCCAGTACTTAAATATCTCTGTCAGGAACCCCCCCAAACCCCTGACCATGGTTTTGTGCTTTGGCACTCCTCAGAGAGGTGCCAGGATAGGTTCAGACACTAAATCTAAAAGTACTAACCCATCAACACATCATTGTTTCTAAAAAGATTATTTTCAGTTTATAAAATCAATAAAATATTTTTTAATTTGTATTATTTTTACACATCTGAATGAATAATTATTTACTTCTCTTATATCTAACAAATTATGCTTTAAAAGTTTAAAGTTTTGGAATATTTATTGCAAAATTGTGATATTTTATTACTCGTAAATATAAAGTAGATTGTTTACGTCAAAGCTAGTCTTTTCATTTGCTTCATGCCATGTTTACATTAGCTGCTAATATAACATTATACATTTGAAAATAAAGTATTTAAAGTCAAAATAAGTTATTAATAATTTATATTTTTTGATATCTAATAAATATAGTGTAAATTATTTTTCAAAATATCTAAAACCATAATAAATTCACAAATAAACATGTTTTTGCATCATTGAAAACTACAATATTGTAAAATGCTGAATGTTTTACAGCATTAGCAACATACAATGGCTGAACATGTCAGAGTGGGGCTTATGTTTATTGTAAGAACAGGAACTTTGAATTTTGCACCTTTTAGCACAAACGTTTTGGCAAAAACTTTTATTACAATAAAATATACCATTTTACACACATTTTAACATATAATACTTACAAAAAAATTCATCAGGGGGCGAATTAGCCAAAAGGCAGGGTTAAGTTATAAGAAAGATACCACTTCATGTTTTTAATAATTTTTATGTACACAATGAATAATAAATGGAAATATATTAAAACGGTTAGTAATCAAAGCTGGGCAAACTAAGATAAATTTAGAAGTTTGCACTCATATTAAGCCATATTAATAATTTTTAGAAAATGATTAAATAATTTTATTTTTAATTTCATTTTAAAAATATTTATTAAATTGTGTATTTTATTGTATGTGAAGCTTTGTATTCTAATGATATTACACCAGCTACCATTTGCATGATTTGAGATCTGTGCTAGGTAAAACTTAAAGATATTTTTAGATTTCAAATGAGTTCAGGCTTTATTTTTTAGGTAGAAAAAGTTTATAGCTAATTCAATTAGCTTTCTAAAATTAGTTTAAAATAAATACTTAGTTATTTCTAAATAAAATATAAAAGAAAAGTAGTAAACTATACAACTCCTCAACATTCACAAATTGGAAAATCTAGTGAGTAATGTGTTCCCTATGGAGGCATATTTGTGGAAGCTTTTATTATGTAGTGATCTTTTTGAAAACTGCTTTACTTTCACTTTTTTATTCTATTACCTTTATTTTTGTTTAAAGTTCTGCGTACTAATTTACTCAGAATAAAAAAAAAATGTTAATTTATGCTAAAGTAATAAAGTCTGGCACTAATAAAAATTTAAAAGACATCATTATAATTTTTTTAAAAAATTAAAATACATGTCGAAATATTAATTGGAGGTTTATTGCTGTTCGACTTGTAATTGATTACAATATATAATGTAGCTCTAACAACAAATATATTAGAATAAATTGTATTAAGAAAACCGAAATCAATGTCAAGTCATGACTGACTACACATTTTATTTATCTTCAGTCAGAAAACTTAAAATAATTAGATATGTACGTAAAGTGCATTAAAAATTATTATGTATACTGTACAAATATTAGACATATTCATATATTTTAAAATGTTTTTGAGAGTAGAACTCTGACTTTTTTATTAATATCTTTTATCTCAAAATTTGGATTAATCTATATTAGATTTAGCATATCAAAATTACCGGGTGAGATAATTAATTATTCATTATGTTCAACATTTAATTTAATATTTAAGAACTATTTTAACATTTATACTTGATCTACACTATAATAGTATATACACTATAGTCAACTTAATTATTTTTCTATAATAAAAAAATATGCAATTTTCCCAAACCAGACAAATGAAAATAAAAATTAGTAATATTAACAAATTAAATAATATAGTTTAATATTATTAATAGTTGAATTTTAAAAACGTAGAATATTACAGATTGTGATCAATATATAAATAAATATTTCAATATTAATGGATGCAATATTGTTCATTATCTTAAAATAATTCAAATTTTATCAAAAGGAAATTATCATTAATTTGAGAAATATAAAAATATTATTTTCAATTATTGGATTTTTCTTCTTTGATAATAACCGTCCTATTAAAATATATATATATATATATATATATATATATATATATATATATATATATATATAAATATATATATATATATATATATATATATATATATATATATATATATATATATATACAAAAACTGTATTTGTGGAGATAAAGTGTTTATAAATTTTACTCACTACAATATTATTAAATAATTATGTAATCAGAATAGCATACATACTATGCATTATTAATAAAAATTCTAAACTTATATAGACTGATTTAGCTGCATGCCACAATCATCTTCTTATAAACCCAATATGACTTTTTTAATAAGTATAGAAAGAATAAATTTGCAACCATTTTTATTCTAAAGAAATATTTATTAAAAACTTTCATTAATATTTTCATCATCAGCAAAACATAAGCACTATGAATTTATAATCTAATGGTTATAAAACCATCAAAAACATCACATAATCACCATTTCATATGCTTATACATCATGTTAATTATTTATTCATGCTGTTTGCTAACAAATTTTGTGCAAATTAAACTAAAAATCCAGTTAATATAAAATATTAAATAGAACCTTTAGATTAATAAGAGTACCAAACTATCCATACAGTCATCCCACTAAGTGCAAGCCTTTGTAGTGAATGGATGCAGGAAGGTTTGTGCGTAAAATCCCTAAATAATGTGTACTCATCCAACATCATCAGATTAGTTTCTAGCTTGTGGCTTTCATCAGTATGGAGCCTTGGATTTGAGAGGACTGTACTTAGATCTTAGAATCTAATGCAACCTTCCAGAAGACACTTTTTACCTATTTGGTCAACTATAAAGCTAGAAGTTCAAGATGAAAACATCATAATGTTTCCAATAAAACAAACTCATTCACTTATATAATTATATAGATCTGAACTCAATTCAGCATTTATACATTTTGATGTCTTTGGTTTTTCAAAATCATATTCACCATTATTTTATGGGCAGGATAAATATAAGACCATCAAAACATCACATGATCACCATACACATGCTGTTAATAATGATACCAAACTCTCTATACAATAATGCCACCAAATCCAAACTCACTCACCCCACAGACTTACTTTTTAGTATTTTATTTAGAACCATAGTATATATATATATATATATATATATATATATATATTTGAAGTCTCATAAAGATAATTTTCCTTTGAGATGTATTTTTGATTTTACAGGAGGAATTGTTGATAAAATATCAAAATTTATTATAAGATATTTTAAGGATTATATAAAATTGGGTCAATTTTGTGTTTCTTCTTCTTTTGAGGCTTTTAAGAAAATAAATGTTTTTGTTTTGGATGATGATTGTGTTTTTGGTAGTTTAGACATTGAAAATATGTATCAATCGGTTAATAGATTAAAAAGTATTGATGTTTTTCTTTCAATTTTAAAAAAAATCGAATGTTTTTCTGCAGATAAGATTAAGGTTTTTCATGATTTGCTTTTGCTGTTAGAGGATTCAATGTATTTTATGTCTAATGATGTATTTTATAAGATTAGAGAAGGTTGGGTTATTGGTTATGTCATTTCTCCATTGATGTCTGCTGTCTATATTGATTATTTGGAATGTAGTATTATTAATATGTTTTCATGTTCTATTAAATTATTTGTTAGGTATGTTGATGATTGTTTGTTTGTTAGTCAGAAAGAGAAATTAGAAGAGTTTTTATGTGCATTGAATGGTTTTGATTCTAGTATTAAGTTTACAATTGAGGGGGGTGGTTTTGATTTTGTAAAATTAAAGTTTTTAGATTTAAATGTTGAGAAGGTTAATGATGTTTTGTTTTGTAGTCATTTTATAAAACCTAAAAATTTGAGAAATATGATTAGGCCTGATAGTTATCAGCCTTTTATACATAAAAAAATGTCTTTGTTGAATTTTTGTTGTCGGAATAGAAGGCTTAATAATTTTAATAATGATGCTGATATTCAAAGAAGTCAATTTGCTGCTGAATATGTAGAATTGGGTTATAATCATGATTTTATTAAAAAAGTGGTATTTAATAATAATGTTTATAGTCGTGATTTGGATGATAAGAATTTTGTTGGTAAGGATGATGATTATATGTCTTTACCATTTAAAGCATCAATTTATAATTTGGTTTATAGGAATAGTCATTTGTTAGGTGGAATGAAGGTTGCATGGAGGAAAGGTTCTGATTTGAATTCATTACTTAATGGTTCAAAGCAGTCTATTGATAGTAGGTCTATTCCTGGTATTGTTTATAAAATTCCATGTAGTTGTGGTAAATTTTATGTAGGTCAGAGTAAATTTAGCCTTAATGAAAGGGTTAAGGTTCATATAAGTAGGGTTAAACATAGGTATCTTAACTCAGCTTTATATATTCATGAATTGAATACAGGTCATAGAATATTGTTTAACAATGCTTTGGTTATTTTTTATGAAAAGAATGAGTTAAAAAGAAGAATAAAGGAGACTTTGATGATAAAACTCCTTGATTCTGAGGCTATCAATCTTATGAAGACTTCTTTTGATATTAAGGGAAGGTGGAATTTGTAGTGAATTATGGGAAAGTTTGTATATATATATATATATATGTTTTCCTTTAGATTGATTTTCACTTGAGAATGTCTATTTGTAGTAGATGAAATCATGGTTGTGTAAGGATTTTGGTAAAAAAATTTAAAATTTAATCTAGTATTGTATTGTTTTATGGTTTTGCATATATATATATATATGCAAATCTAAAAGTAACCCACTCTTTTCCTCTTTATTAATTAACTATTCAGCATTAGACTAAAACTCAAATCTTGGATATCAGGTTAAATCTGCATTATCTTCAGCTTATTTATTCTCTCACATTATTAATATATAACAGCCACCTTAGAACTGTATGGACAGAGTCATCATTTAGATTAGGCTATTAACTTGTAACAATGGCAAACCAATGCACAATAGGATGGCCATGTTAAATGATTATAGGCATGATTTATTAACTGCACATACACCTATTTTAATATGTTAGGAGATTGCTCTATTAATAATAGTCTCATCCACTGTGTAATGCCTGTGTGCATTGATCACACATACTTAACATTGTATAATCCTTGTCATTTTCTTTTACTTGATTTTATGTTATTGTTTTAATAAACCTGTTTAAAATATAAAACTCATTCCATATTTTTCTTGCTTGTAGTCCTATTTCAATCTAATCCATATTATTCCAATTCCCTAATGATTTTATATGTTGAATATGCCATGTTTTAGTTAAGTTTTTAGTGTGTTAAGTAGCCTGTTTAGCTCTTAAATTATTGTTAGATTGTTAACTTCCCTTGCTTTTTCCTGTTCAGAGCTGGCTCACAGAAGAAATTGAGACCTATGTGTAACCTCAGATGTGTCAGTTATAAAATGTTAAATCACAAAGTACTAGCAAATTAATTTAGGTTTGGTCAGATTCAAGATCTCACCATCTCATTTTGGTCAGCTTTAGTGTACTTTGCCTGGACTCTGGATTTTGTTACGTGAATGTACAAATTTGACCAGATACATTTTTTAAATTAAATAATTAGGATATACATTAATCAAACAATTACAAAGAAATATATATATATATAATCAAATAGGTTATCGCTTTAAAAATCTTATTAATAATAAACTGTCGGTTAAAAAATTAAGTTCACCTTAATTTTCTTTAAAAAAAATTGTTTAAATATGTGTGTTACAAATTGAAAAAAAATTTTTTTTTTTTTTGTATTCACAGAATAGCAAAATTTTTATTCCGGAAACAGATATAGAAAGAATCAAGTCTAACAATTTGAAATACTAATTTGGCTTCGCTGTATTTACCCTGTACCCAGAAAGTAAAATCTGTACTATAAAAGACTTTATACATCCAAGCAGGAATTCTTGTATCTAGATTTACTTTGATCATTCTTCGTAAGACCTTATAGTTGATCTAAAAAAATCATTCATTGTATTAAAAGCTGGAATACTATGGCCCTCCCAAGTTGAGCTTTTAACATTTAAATTGTACATGCATTTCTGCAAATATGATCCACATATTTCTATTATTGATTGAAACTATTAAATGCTGATATTAATTCAGAGATTTATATCAGTTCAAGTAAATTATTATTATTATTATTATTATTATTATTATTATTATTATTATTATTATTATTATTATTATTATTATTATTATTATTATTATTATTATTATTATTATTATTATTATTATTATTAATAATAATAATAATAATAATAATAATAATAATAATAATAATAATAATAATAATAATAATACTGATTGAAGAACTCAAGCCAATATACAACAAAATATCACTCAATAATGACAACAAGTATACATACTGGGACATTTATAATATACTATACCCAAACCAGACACCTAATCTACATCCATCAGTTCTTGGGATAGACAACAGGCAATTACTGCAACAATTCAGAAAATGGTCAGTAGAAACAAAATTATTTGATTTTCTACTTAAGCTTAATCTTAATGCTCTACCCACAACACATTTTCTTAAATTTCGTGGATTCTATACAAATATAGACCCCATGTGTGGGCTATGTCATAGAGAAGAAGAGACACAAGATCATTTTCTTCATTCCTGCAGTGCCCTAGAAACAATACATTGCACAATGTTTACCACATATAGAAAGGCTATCATTTCAATTGATGAAATAATAAATACATTTAAAAAAGGCAACATCCCTGCTATTCATGCAGCAACATATAGCCTTTATGCCTACTGGTGTACCAGATGCACTTTTGCAATTGCTAATAACTTTCAACACCACCCAGCAACATATTCAATAAAACTAGAACTGTTCAGAAAAAGAGACAGCATCGTAGCTCAACCAGATGTGTTTGCAGCCACATGGTCACACTTGAAACAAAGATCCAGTCTATAAAATATAAAGTCCAATATGACAGATGATGACATTTTCAACATCAGCTTTTTTTCCAATTTCAAAGAGATGCAAGCATAAACTGAACTAAATAGAAGACCAAATTTAAAAACAAGAAAGAAAGTAAGCAGAAATGATAACGACTTATATACTGAAAGTTGTTGTAATTTGTTTTGCATTTGTAACACTAATCAATATAGTACTAGATGTGACTCGGTAACTTTTTAGATTCAATAAAGTTTTGCTTTGAAACATCATCATCATCATCATCATCATCATCATCATAATAATAATAATAATAATAATAATAATTAGTATTATTAAATAAAACTTCTATTGAATTGTGCCAGTAAATTGCTATTAACTTTCTTGTTCGCCTGATCCACAGAATAGTCAATTACAATTCAATTTCATTTTAGTCATGCTGCAGATTAAAGGTTTATTATAAAATGTATAGAGTAAAGTGGATGAACCTGTTATGTTTTTGCATAATTTAGTTTTTTTTTTAATTAATGCTAACTTTTGAATCATTTTTATGCCAAATATTTTTTTTATTTTTTGAAAGTTCGTAAAAATTTGAGCATCCAAAGTACCAGAGCAGGAGCATAATCCATAGGTTGTGCTCTACTATGATTATATCAAGCTGTGCAGAATATAGATATTTAATTACCCAAAAGTAAGATAACCAACGGTTTTTTTTAATTACAAATTAATTATTAAAATAGATATAACAAAAAACACCTTAAATAAGTAATAAAAAAACCAATTGTTTCCAGCTTTTAAAATTGCATCTTTTCCACATCGTATTTACCTGATGGTAGATGACAACAAGATATATATTGTCTCTTTTAACAAAAGTAGATATTTATCACTTATTGATTTAGTATTTTATTTACAATACTAAATCACTTTCTTATAGTCAAACTAGTTCCTGCTGCATTCTCAGCCCACTCAGCAATAATGACGAGCCTCTACTCAGTAAAGCCCAATAAAACAATAAGATTTCAAGTAAAAACTACAGAATTTCTATACTCTGAAATTTATATTCTTCTTGCCAAATTGAAAGATCAACTACTCAACCTTGTATAAAGTTGGAATTCATTCACACAAATAATTTCACACACTAAACCCACTACAACTTCTATAAGATAAGATTTTTAGTCCTTACCAATAACTTGCACCTTTTAATTACAATGTGTATACTCACATCACACAACAGTCAGTTTATATTAAAACTTGTAAAAAAAAAAAAATTATAAATCAACATGTGAAATATTCAAAAAATATATTACTACCCAAAAAAAGAAAACTCTCATACAATCACATACTTGATCAAGACATTATATCTGATGGATCCTCAGTCAATCACCTACATCTAGAGACCCTACCACTTTAATAATTGATGTCATGATTATGACTGGTGATAATATGCTGATTTCAGTCTAAACAGTTTTTAAATCTTCATATAATTACTTTCAGACAACAGAAAAGCAAATATTATTCAAACCACAAAACTTTTTAGGAAGTTTGGAAAATATGCCTGAATCTTGCCACCCAGGTTTCTAAGTACACCATGACCTGTATTTGAATACCTAAATCAATTTGTCTCATTATACCATGCAAACATCACTATTTTTTTATCAAGGAAAACTTATGAAATTCACCATTTATATCTAATAGCAATTGTTCTATTCACAAAGATAAATATATCACCATCCACCATACAAATATAAGATTAATATCCATGAATTCATTGTGAATAAAATTATTTGAAGAGATGCTTAAAAAGCAAGATGGAGCCATATCTATTACTACTGCTATTTCAGCCACAAATTTGCCAAAAAAGAATCATTATTAGGATAAACAGCATTTTTATTTAAGACAATCATGGATACTATGTGAAAGCTAAGAAAATATGGTCAATGGTAGGAGGGATTGATATTAAACATACTTTGACTCAATATCAAATGATATTCTCATAAAAATTTTGAAAAAAACTAATATATCAAAATCTATTCTATATGTATTTATTAATTTACTAATAAACAGAAAAAATACATGTTACCTTAAATCAGGAGCTTTCAATTTTTTTTTTAACTACAACCCATATTTATACTCTTATTAAAAGTATAATTTCCCTACTGCCCACTGATGCTCAAATGGTTAATTTAGTGCTTATAAAAATAATTACACAAGAAGGATTTATAATAGTATATTAGTAGATATATAACAATACAAAGTCAGTAACAAATTTAAATGAATTTGAAAGAATAAAATGTATTTAATTTATTTTTAATTTAAAAATATTAATTAATTTATTTAAATTACAAAAAAATTAATGGGATCCTTGAGACTGATGTTATGAAATTAAATCCTTGATGCCTGTTTTAGTTTGTATTAGGAATAATGGAAGATCTCTTTCAGATATTTAGGTGGTTTCTTTGTCTGTTCATAATATAATTAATAGCACTAAAACCTGACTCAACAAGATATAAAATAAGAAAATGTATCAATAAATTTAAGATTTTTTTGCCCCACAAATTTGTAAAAATGCAGAAATATTTTATATTTTGCCAGAATTTCTGGTTTCTTTTTTTTTTTTTTTGTTTTCTTCATTATATTTGAGTTATATTTCTTCTTTCAAAGTTACAACAATTTTGATAAAATTTGTGGTAAAGGATCTATTATTGAACTGTATTTTCAAGTTTATAATAACTCATTTTTCCACATCCAACTTAAATTCATAGGAGTGTCTAGTAAATCTTTTAATGTCACCTGGAGATACATCATGTTTTATAGAGGACAATTCAGGATATTAATAAAATTCTCTATACAATAGATTATGCTGTAGAAGATGAAGTATTTCAATAAATAATGATAAACTGTTTTTGCAACATATAAGAGTTACATTGGCTCCTTGAAGCTGCCAATTAATTTCACTGAATATTCTGAAAATATCCACTAAATAAAAGGCATCATTTTTATTGCCTTTAATTTTTGATAGAGATCATCATTATTATTCTCAAAGAATTGCATTATGCTTTCATATAAAAATACAAATTGGGACAGTTGCATATTCTTTGAGAGCCATTGGACTTTTGTGTGCAAAAGTAATCAAGAAAATTGCTCATTATTCTGTAAAAGCTGATGAAACATTCTATCATCTTTGGCATGTGATTTGATCTTATTTACAATTTTAATAATTAGAGGCTATTAGAACACAGACTTTCAAACTCCCTTCAGATATCCATTCCATCTTATATAACCAATACACATGATCACATACATGTGAAAAAGAAAATGACTTTAAATAGCTGAATGAAGCACTCATCAGTTGATCCAGATCATCATCTCCCACATATATACATACAATCCGTGCTCAGTTCATATTAAGACAGAAATCCTCAAATTTTAATGGAAATGCTATTAATATTATTGAAAATCCGATGATGAAATGGTCAAAGCCCTTGTTTATGCCAATATTGTTGTCATACTCATGTTGAATTTAAATCACTCTGTCCCCTCATATATATAATCTTATTATGACCATTTAAAGGTACAGAAGAGGGATGGGCTGAATTCAAGCTGAATCTGTAATATTTGACTTCAAGTATTTTGTATATACTAAACTTTTGATTTAATTAGAGGGGATTTGAGTGTAGACTTTCAAGATATCCCTTTCTTTTATATAACTGATAGACATAACCACATACATGCAAAAGAGATCATTTTTGTGATAAAATAATAAATTATACATATGTTGATAAATAGAGTGATTAAATAGATAAAGAAAAAATGAGATAGGTAAGTAGGAAGGTAGCTATGTAGGTAAGTAGGCATGTGGGTGTGTGAGGAATAGGTAAATAGATAAATAGGTAGGTAAGTAGATAGATAGATAGATAGATAGATAGATAGATAGATAGATAGATAGATAGATAGATAGATAGATAGATAGATAGATAGATAGATAGATGGATGGATGGATGGATGGATGGATGGATGGATGGATGGATGGATGGATGGATAGATAGATAGATAGATAGATAGATAGATAGATAGATAGATAGATAGATAGATAGATAGATGCGACTAATTATCAGCTAATATTAATTAAACATTATCTATCACTTCGTCATAATATTTACTTTCTTACTTAATTACTTAAACTTCTTTTGGACAGAAAGCGTATTATATGCATACAATAACAAATCATTAATTTTTAAAATGCAGTATAATAAATTTTATTTATGATAATTTTAAATATTATTTCACGGTAATAAATATACTTTATAATAAAATGAGATGATTTTATTTTTAATTATTTATTTAAAAAAAAAAAACAAATGTATTTTTTTCTAAATCAAAAATTGAAGTAGAAACTTTTCAGTTTATTTGAAAATCGCAAGGATTCGCATCAATTGGTGATGTTTGTAAGATTTCAAGAAATTATATGAAGAGTTAGTAAGCTTTCTAATTTGAAAAGCTTGATATTTGTAACAACTAAAATTTATTTTATTATTTAAATATAAATACATTATTAATTAAACAGCTGGCAGTAAATTATTACTATCAAATACAAAAATAAAAATAAGAATTTTCATAAAACGCAATAAATGAATTTTTTAAAAAGAATTTAAAAATGAAACATTTAAAATGTTTATTTATTTATTAGATATATATCTAAAATAAAGACAATCTTATGTATGTTATTTAAGAGCCTATATATATATAATATTGATGGGCATGAATTCTCAAAGCAATTTTCATAAAAAGTAGCTGAAACTTCAAACTATATTATGAACTCTAATTTAATAATCTGTTTTTAATATTAATGTTAATTAATACGGAAAGTGATACTTAGAATTTTGCTATGTTAAACTATCATTTATTCTTTATGAAACAACTAAGAATATTTAATGTATTATATTAAACTGAATTAAGAGCCATATAAAAAAGTCCGTATTTTGTTATTATTACAATTCAAAAGAAAGTTTATTTTGGTTACTGATTTTGTTATATGATATTTTCATCAAAAACAGTAGGACATTATAAATTGCATGACAAAAAAAATTGAAAAGATATATCTATATGCCACAAAATATAGCACAAACATACCACAGTTTTTTTAATAATAAACTATATATATTTAAAAAATCTAATCTTAATAAAAGACAGCAAACTTATTTTATTCAAAATTTAATAATGTCACTTATTAAAATACACACATATATGTATATTTCAACTGTCATTAATCTTTTGGAAAGGTATTAACAAAAAGGTCTAATATTTTGCATAATACAAAAGAGTTTAAGTAATTAGTATGATTTGATAACAATTAAGAAAAAATGTCTTGATGTGTTTTAAATTGGTTGGAAAATTGTGATAAGCATATGGCAAACTACTACTGATGATGATCAAACAATATTACCTAACCAGCTCAATTTATTGCTATATATTCATATCCTGGAATATGATAAATTTTAAAGAACTTCTGCTGTGGTCATGATCTGGAGTTCAAATTCAAAATGTGTCTAGATGGCAGCTGCTTTAGAATTTTAACTTTGATTTCACATAGATATTTCATATTGACATTCATTATTTGCTAATAAATGAATGCATATATAAATTTTTAATTGAAATTTATATTTAGTATTATGTTCTCTCCCTAAAGGGTAATTAACATAACTAGGATAGAATTCAATAGTTATATGATAACATTTGATTATTGTTAGTTTACAATTGCTTGCAATTCATAAACACAATTATCTGCATTATCTTAATATTTAAACTCACTTGTTAAAATCCTAGCTGAAAAATAAAATGAGGCAAAAAGAAAAAATGATAGAAAGTGATATATTCAGAATAAAATTATAACTTTTTAACCATAAAAATTATATTTTTATATTTGATGATTAGTCATTCTCTTAATATTTTTATACAAATGATATATAATAGAAGAAAAAAAATGTCATAAAAATACAATAAAAAATGCTAGTATAAATGTCATCCAAGTATTGAAATAACTGAAATCATTTTAAGTATTTAAAATATTTTTTTTAAAACCATTGATATGATTAATAAAAAAATGTAATCAGGAGTTTGTTCAATTTTTATTAATAAAATCACTAGATCTTTTTTTTGTCCTATGATATATCTGTTTTTAAATTTAATTTTTTTCATGATGCAGCAAAATTAAATTTAAAACTTGTTACATTTTTAGGAATAGCCTAATTCAATAACATTTTTTTTTCACTTACATATTTATGAAATGATTATTAAACTATAAAATTAAAAATGTAAAAAAATCTTTAAATAGCCATTTTAAATTAAGTTCTGTTCAATAACTAGTCAGAAAAAAAAATAAAGAAAAAATAAAACTTACCAGGGCTGCTACTTACCATGTGATGGGGGCTTGTGTGATTTTCAATATATATGTAACTCTCCAATTATTAACTAGATTTTATTTACTGATCAATATTGGATAATTGTTTGGATTCTAAGCCTACTGAAAAAAAATTCAAGTTTTCTTAACACTAATTAAAATTCATATTATAGGCATGGCAGTTGGTAGAGCAATTGACACACCATGAAACCCTTGAGAACATTAAAGTATAATATGATAAAATAGTCACTTTGTTGTGAATTTATAGCTAATGGTATTATTTTACTTGGATAACAAAGCACCAGGTGAAGAAATCCAACTTTTTTTAACAATTTATTTTCAATGCAATTTTTTTTTACATCATTATACCCCTTATACTACTATTTTTATAAGGTATATTATCATTAGATTGTGCAACAAAAGTTACAATTCAGTGAATATTTGTTAAGACAATTTTAAAATCATAAATTAAATTGAGCTTTATAAATGTATTTTTAGATAAAGTTATTTCATTACTTCATAAAAAAAATCCATCAGGCTTTGAATATATGTTAAACATAAAATAAATAAAAGTGAAAAACAATAATTTAAGTAGATGTAAAAAATAATAATATAATTTTAGATCCTAATAAAATTTTAAAATAGCAATTACATATGCTTTGAAAATTTCAAACAATTAATCATCCAGAAATGTTTGCAATTTTATATCTAATATTAACAATAAATATATTGAACATTTGTTAAAATAGTACTAACAATAGCAGGTGAAAATATAGAATAGTAATTCTTCTACTTATTGTAAATTATCTGCATCCTCTAGTTAGAAGAGTGGATTAGATACCACCTACATCCAAAATGATATAATGAATAATTTAAATATGAACAAAACCAAAAAAAAAAATGTTAAATTGAAAATAAAAAGTTATTTCCTCATACTTTTTAAATAACATTTCAAATGTTTTGTTTTTATAACATACATATAATTTCCTTCTAATATATTTAATATAATTCTTTAATGAGTTTAAGCATAGACCAAGTGCCATGTTCTTTAGTAATTGTTTTTACTATGTTCCTACAACAACATAGATTTTTAAAGGTATGATTTTAATTCTATTCTATTAAACCACCATAATCTATTTTAATAAATCTTTTAACAATAAAAAGAATTCCAGTGTTTGCATTATAGCATATTTGCAGCTGATTAAAATTAAATCATATAAAGAAAAATTATAGTTTATTCCAAAAAAATCAGATTATATTATTTGTTGAAAAGTTTTGATTAAATAAAAATAATGTTAATTCATTTTATTTTATTTTAATATGTTTACATATGCAATAAAGAAAAAAATTATTTAATGATTTTTTTTTACATTAGATTTACATCTTGAAGTACTATTTAATACCATTGACAGAAATTAGGAAATCTATTTAAAATTAATTTATTTTTAAAGTAATCAATCCAACTATTATTAAAATATTTTTTTCCCCAAAATAAAATGATGTATAATATTAAACATAAAATTGATATAAAATGAATGAATGAATACCTAAAAGTAGAAATAGTATTAAAAAATATAATAGAAAAGAATGTGAATATCTTTTATTAAATGTTAAAAAAATATTTAATAATATTATAGGTGATATTCAAGTCATGCATAATTTACTTACATGGAGTAATTGACTGATGGATAGATTGAAGTAGATATTCCTCACTATCACCAATTTGACAAACTGCTGTCATATCCAAAACTCACTTTAAGATTACATGCCTTCTGAAAACACTAGCCATTCAGAGTATGTTTACTGATGATAATAGTTTGTCTATACTTATCTTTCCACACTTATTCTAAAATATAGTCATAATTTTTTCTTCAGGAATAAATCACCAAAACTATCTAGCTATATTCTTGCATTTGATAGAATTCCATGATTCTACATTATTTAATCAAGTACATAATATTGGCTTACTATTAGAACTATACTTAATTCCATGGTGTATGTAACAATAAATATGCACATTTTTTCACTTCATAATTTTTTTATCTTTGAGATAATTTACTATTAAGAAATGAGTTTAAATTGGTATAGCTATTCTTCAGAAAAATTTATTATTATTTGGCTTTAAAAAATTTGTACTCTTCAATTCTGATGTGCCAGAAATTGATATTAAAAAGTGTATTAGATACTCTATAAAAATTTACTTCTGTATTCTTAAAAGTGTCACTTATAGACAACATGTAAAACATCTAAAATATACTCTTAATAAAAAACAACCATTATTTATTTACATGATCATAATCATAATTCATCAACAGAATTGACTTTAAATCCTCTTTTTAGTGATATTTGCAAAATGAAGTCACTTTTACATTTTTTCAAAAGACTTGCTTTGTGTAAATTGAATTCCATAATTCAATCTGAAACTGCAATCAAATAAAATGTCAATGCCAAAGATTTTTAATAATTGATATGAGTTAATAACGAATTTATTTGAAGAATTTCCAGATAGTTTAAATACTTTTTTAAAAAATATTTGTATAAAAATCTGAAATTTTCAGTTGAGAAATTATGCACAAAGGCAGCTAAAAGTTGTGTTTGGAGCATCCACATTTGTCATAAAATTGTTGAGACATGATTATACATAGGTTTATTTCTTGCGTAGTTGAATTGATATGATCAAATCAACAAAAAATAATGTTTTCTTTAAAAGAAATTAAAAAACAAAATCTAAATTAAAAATAAGAAAAATTTTGTTTTAGAAAAAATAGATATAAAAGATTATAAACTAAAACAATAGTCGAAAGATTTCTATTTAATATGGTTCTCAATTTATTGTCTCTAATATGTAATAAGCATAAAGTGTTATTGATACATTAAATTGTAATTAAGTTTTACCAATGCATATAATATTTGAAAATTAAGTTTATTACTGCCTTTCAAAACAACAAATCTTTTTAATGAGATTTGATATTTATTTTGTTATGTTGATTCTCTGTATTAGTTTTATTAATAAGTTAATTTTTATAAATAATCATTATTTTTTTAATTAAAATTTTGTTTAAATCTTTATTAGATTTATTATATCACATGCAAATAAAATGTTATTTGATAAACTTACATACATAAATAGTTTGAATTAAAAAAGCTTCTAATGCTATCAGTCATCATTCTTTAATTATGATAATCAGATTGTGCTTTTAGGCAACCACATTTCCATTCTTCAATGATAGACATCCTTCAATTTCAATTCCAATCCTTTTTTATGAGTAAATGCACATGAAATTGTAAATATGTGAGATCTTTGGAATTAAAAATAAACAATAATACAAATAGATTTTGTAGATTGAAAATCCTCATTTATAAACTTGTGTGAGGCAGGACAATTAATAATGGTTGAATATATTTGAAACTAGAATGGAACAAGAATTTTATTCAGCAAGTGTTAGCATATTTTGGCATTCATAAATGAGGATTAGTCTACTAAAGAAGATGCAGAAATGGTAATAGAGGCAAAACAGGCAGTAGTGGTAGTAATAAAAGCAAGTATTCCAATTTTTACTAAGCATAACTAACATTAAATATATGAATTATGCTTGATTGAGATTATTTTGTTAATATGGAAGAATGCTTGATACTAAAACAGCTGTCAAAACTTTAGACTAATAAAGCAATTTTAGTGAACTTTGTCTTTGAAAGAAAAAAGTTTTAAATAAGCAGTTTATAATTTTTTAGGAGAAATGATCATCTAATAAAAGAAAGTTATGATGTTGGATTAGCTGTGACATCTAGCTTAACTTGCTAACTTCTGTTCTTAAAATAAAAGGTAGTCCATTTTATTAGTTCTTATGCTTAAATGTTTAAATCAGAAAAGTTCATAGAAATTTTTTTGTCTTATTGAATAATATCATTCCATCAATAGTATTAATAAGTCAATTTTTGGATACTTTAATGTGTGAAATGGAAATAGTATCAAACTAGATTTCAAAGTTATCATAAATAATCACATTTTTTATATAAATTCAAGTCTCTTAATATGAGATGTGATAAAAAATAAAAATAGTTAAGTTCATAAACAGTTTAACTTAGTGGTAAAATCAAGAACTAAATGTTGCTAAATTAATTCTGAGATAATAAAAAAAGTATTTATTTTTCTAAACAAGGCAAAACTCTCCATACAGTAGTGTCACCCTATGCAAACCAGAATAATCAATGGATGATAGAGATTTTATGCACAAGCCTTCTGGCATCCATTGATTACTCTGGTTGGCACAGGGTGGCACTACTTTGTGGAGAGTTTTGCCTCATTTATAAACAATTATGTACAAGTATAAGAGGTCGTGATCATGTGATATTTATTTTCCTCATTTATAAAACTGTTGTGCTTTGTCTATCATCATAGTGTTGTTAAAATCACAAAATTTCTCAAACAATTGATCATATAATTTTTATTAATTTAAAGTTTCTATTGCTTTCTGTGTAGACTTTAAAAAAATTATGGCATATAATGTTGAATTGAAACCTTGCACAATACTTGAATTGATCATTACAAATACTTTGTTTAACAAAAAAAAAAGGCTATAATTTTTTAAATATATAACCACACTCAAAACCATTGCATTTTATACAGTGTTATAATTAGAAATCATAATGTACATAAAATTAAAATGTCTTGTTTAGTAGAAACCTATTAGCATTTTACTTAGATTATTTTTCACCAGATTCTCATAACTATTTAAATCTCTAATATCAAGTGTAAATTCGTCTAATCTAAAATATCATATTTTTATTTTTCTACATGTTTTTTTTCAGAATAAGTTTTAGTTTGTCAGAAGACCATAAGCTTTGACAATCAAAGTTTCCATAGTCAGCATGTGTTGTAATTTAACAATTTTTTTACAGAAACTGATAAGTCAGTTTCCAGTTATTCATGTGGGCATTATTTGAATTTCATTATTTATGATCAGTGCATCAACATTTATCTAATCAATCCAATTTATCTTGAGAATTCATAAAGTATGCTGTAAAGTTTTATATTATTATTTTTACTGAAGTAACAAATGGCTTTTTCATTTAATGATTTTTACATAAATATTTTAGAGACACATTGAAACATAACAAAGGCATCAAAATCAGTTAGTAAAAAAAAATGAAAAACTGTAGGGTTTTAAAATGTGAACAAAATCAAAATTATTCCTATAAAAGTCATAAAAAAATTAATCCAATTAACTATATCAAAACAGTTTTGAGTGTAATTTATTCAAAACAAAATAGTTAATAAAATAAGTCACATAAAATTAAGACTTAAACTCTATTAACATTTTTGACAAATTGTTAATATAAATCTTAAAAAAAATAAATGATAATTTTGTATGTAATATGATAAATAGCATAAAAATGGAAAGCAATTTTAAAATAATGTATATATATATGGAAACATTTAATGTATGCAGTTATCCATTTATAATTAATTAATTAATTAGAATGCACTTTACCTACAATAATAGCTAATGAAAGCCAACTGTCAAAGTCCAAGAGTTAAAGTAAAACTGTTAGATAGTTGTCTTTCATTAGCTATTGTTCCAGATAAAGTGCTTTCTAATTAAGTAATTATAAATGGATAACTCTATATACACTAAATATTTCTATTTAAAACATCTATTAAAAATATTATATTACAAATCCCAAAATAATTATATTTTTAATTATAATTTGGGGTTTCATATTTAACTTTAAATAAAGTATGGTGTGCATGAATACAATGTTGTTTTAATTTTTGAAATAAAAATTATTTTGATAAGATAACAAATACTCTGACAATAACAAAGGAATTGTATGAATTTTTGATATGCCATGCCATTGCTTTGGTTCATCGTCAATCCTATCTACCAGTGGGTTGTGTAGTACATCATAGTTTAGTTAATACTCAAATACCATATTTTCATCATATTACTGCAGGGTTCAGAACTATATTATTTTATTAATATCAAAATTGATAAATACATAATTACAAACAGTTCTAAAAGGATTTCAGTATTATTATTTAAAATAATAATAGTAATAAAATTGTTAGTAGCTTGAAAAATCATGTAGTACTTGAAAATTAAAAGTGACTGTTTGATCTTTGATTTGGAAGCATTTTACTGACAAGTCCATCACTTTATCACTGCACTAAAACACAGTTTCATAATTGAAGATCATTATTATCATCAGATCCTTTCTAATTTATGTGACATTAATAAATTTCCTTATTTTATCCATCCAGCTCACAGATAGTCTCTTTATAAGTCTTGTACAATCTCTTCAAATCCAATTTAAGACTTTAAGTATTCATTCATTATTATATATAGCAATATATCTAGTCCATATCTATTTTAGTTTCTTAATTTTTTAATAATGTTAGTGATATTTCTAAGTATTTCACTTTCAATTCCTTCTTATTACTCCCAATGTACATCTCTCTATATTTTGTTGATTTATCTAAAGTTTCTTATTGCTCTCTATTAAATCCACATGTCACATTCATGTATAAGAATTGGTAAAACACATTTATCAAAAACCTTGTTTTTAAAATCATAGGCATATTTCATTTTAATTTTAAGCTATTTCTATCAAAAACAACCTTTCAAATTTAATTCTATGATTGATTTCATTCATTATGCTTCCATTGAACTAATAATCTGGCCAGGTATTTGTAGTTGTTACTTCTCTAAATTTATAATTATCAATTCTTATTATCTTTTTCTGAGAAAATCCATTGAACATTACTTTTGGATTTTTAGCATTTACCTTTAGTTCTAATCTCTACTTTTATCTGAAAACTTTTGCAATATTTCTTAAAGCCCTGAAGCATTATTTGCAAAAATAAATACATACTTCCCAAATCTAATAATTTCCATATAATTTTTTTACTCATAGTTTCCCATATTCATCTAGAAAATATCTCTTATAAAACTGCTGCAAAAAGTTTTGTATATTTGGAATCATCTATTATATGTCTTTCTCAATGTTAATTATCTTTGTATAACCAAGTAATCTAATTATTGTTGTTGCAATAGATAAATTTCTTTAACATATGACAGTATCTTGAGTCTACATTATGATGACCTAAAACTTTAATTCTTGAGAAATACTTAGAATCAAATATCTTTTTATAAATTTATAAATCTAGAGTATAATGGCAACTCATATTCATAAATTCTTTATATAATTTCTCTTAATACTTAAATATAATATACTGTGCTAAAACATTTTTAAATCCAATTTATTATATTTAGCTGTTCCAAATACAAATTCATTGTAGTTTAATTGTAATTATAATGATCAAAGATTTTATGTAAAATTAATATTTTCTAATCATCTAGTAATATTTATTATTTAAATATTTAATATATAATTTTACAAGCATTTTTTTCTATTTCTTCATTTGCTTCTTTTATTATATTAGTAAGAAATGTATCATTTCCTGGTGTTTTTCCTTTTTTATAAATACAATTGCATGTCTCATCTTTTCATTTAGGACTTCTCAAGATAAATTGCAGTGGTTACTTTGTTTTCTTGTTTTTTATCACTATAAAATTCTTTGAAGAATTTCTTCATGTAATTCATGATATTGTTATTCTTTTTAATAATAGTTCTATCTTTTCTTATTATTGATGACCTGTGCAGTTTGGTGCCATTGGTAGAGCATTTGACTTGGGATTGGAAGGTCCCAGGATCAATTCTGACCCTAGCCAATCTGGTGTTTGAATTTCTTATGATCTCCCAAGTAATAAGCCTTATGAATTTTTCTTTTCTAATTGATGAAATAACTTTTCTTCCAAAATTAAGATACTGTTTTATATTTTTAAAACTTTTATTCTCTTCCACAGCTTTTCTTGCCAAATTTCAATTATACTTTCTTATATTAAAATTAACTTTTTTGCATTATTTTACAGAATTCCAAATATTCAATTTTTCTTAATGAATTATTATTAAATATTTTCATATTCCTTCTTTTCTTCATACATGAGTTTTTATCAGTTTAATATTTACTGATGAATTTCTACTTTTTTTATCAGCTATTTTTATTGAAATTCTTAGTAAGAAAATAAGTTACCTTTTTATTGATTTCAGATAAGTTTAAATCATCTTCAAAATTGTTCAATATTTTAAAATAAATGGCAAATTCTTATTCAAATTTGATGAAGTATTTTTGAAGATTGAATATCAATAACTGTTAATATTGTTATTTTTTAAATAATTATTGTCTCTCTAGTTTTGCATTAACTCACATCTTACATTTACATTTTCTTAGTTGATGATTATTTTGTTTTAAGAACATTACTACCTTGAAATATATGTTTAGTATTAATCAAAATATATCCAATTCTATAGTATCTTCATTTGGCTGTTTGCTTATCCCTTTACCATGTTTTTTTTTTTATTTTTTTTTTTACATAAGTCTGTATTTTCTCTGATTTCTGTCAACAAAGTCAAATTTATTCTTGGACTTTCATTTTTCAATTGTTTTCTGATTTAGGTTATTAATGACTCTCATGACAATTTTAAAACTATATTTAGTGTGACCAAAAGCATTTTATGCATCTATGTAAAAATTCTCTATGTTTTTACTACAATGAGAACTTATTGGTAAATAAATCTGAATTATCTGAATAACTAATTTTTTCACTTTATTTGATATATCATCAATCTCACCACTATGTTGTTTTTCCATTTTTTACTTATAATGAATCCTATTCTATTTATCCCTTTGTAGTAAATTGCATACCTATCTATTTTTTAAATCAAATTTCTCTTCATCTTTTCTTCTAACTTCAAAAAGACTGATATCTGATTTAGAATTTTTTTTTCCAATTTATGTATTCTTTCTTCACTTGAAAGTGATCTGCAGTTATAAGTATCTAAATAAGAAATTATTTTGTATAGTAGCCTGGATCCACAATCAGGAAATTCTTAGCATTCTCTGACTTAGACTGCCAATCATTATCTTAGCTGATGACTGTTTTGTTAAAAGTGCCCATAATATACTTTTTGTTTTTCATGATTATAAATATCTGAAAAAGATCACTCTCACACACATAATCCTGTTTTTAAAAAATCACAACTGACTGTTTCAATAAATACCTATCAAGCAAATGTAAACAAATATAAAGTTTTTTAACCTAAAAATCCAATAAACTCACAATACGGGCTGATGCATGTTGGTGAATAGTCCATCCATTTTTATTTACAATATGAATAATAATATAGTAATAACAGTTATAATTACAGGAGCATATGGATTCGACATGGAAATTTATATTGCACATTTATAAGACCTCAAAAAAAATTAGGGTTTTTCTTTTAGCCATGAGCAAACACTTTTTGCAACACATAATTCCTCAAGTTTTAGCATTTGTACATTACATTTATTTATAACATTATATTGATTTACACATATTAAAAGACATTTTTACCATATGCAATATATATCAGGGATTCGAACTCAGACTTTCACACGACCCTCAACTCTCCATGCCATGTGCAGGTGTGTGTAAGCCTGTGCAGTGTATTAAATACGCAAAATAAAAATATTATATAGTAAAAATGCACATCTAATAATGATTATGATTCATTAAAGCTTATACTAAAATAAATTGTATTAAGAAGAGAACAAATTATAATTATTACTTGGAAAATTTTATTTGCTTTTGTAATAAAAACTTAAATAGACATACATATAATTAAAACTGACCCGATATATTTACATTAAATATGTCATAAATAGTTATTTTAGTAATTACAAATGTATTAGCATTTCTATCTAAATCAGAAATAGAACTAAAATTAAATTATCTACCATTTAGCAAAGCTAAAAATGTCTTACAAATTTTAGTAAAATGCTTTTAAAAATAAATAAAAAGCTAATGGTTTTTAGGATTTTGTTAGATAGTGCTAAAGCTACAGATAAATTTCCTCTTTATAGCAATAAATGTTTATTGACAATCAAATTTTAGGCATGATTGGCAAAATTTTCCTTCCTACTTATAATCATTTTTGGTCACAGCATAAAACAAAAATAATTTTAGATATCTTGACATACCATGCATCTCAAATTTTTGATGGACTAGTAACTAACCTGTCATGACTATTATATATCCATACACACATTAGTGGAATAAATGCAAAAAATGGAGTCCAAAGAAGTCTTAACTCTCCCATTCTCACAAACTTCAAAATATTAATTTTTGTTCTCATTCATTTATGTTAAAATTTTTAACTATTTATTGGACAAAATAAATTAATAACAGCATCCATTTTAAACTATCTTATCTTTCCAAAATCACTAATTATTTCTTTAATACATTAAATATATTGTGACTATAAGCTATACAATTATATTTTAAATGCTTATTAACTAAACATTCAGCCATATTTTTTCCACAAAATTGCAGAGTGCAGCATTTCTGAGAAGAATAAAATAATTTCACAGTCGAAAGACAAAAATAAACTGTTATTAATAATTTTGTTATTATAAATGATGTATTCGGAAGAAATAAACTATAAAATAAATCGATTCTAGTCAGAATAAACACGTACAGAAGAAGGTGATTTTTTAAATATATTTAAAAAATTCTTTTAAATGAGTTTAAAATGTTACTTATTCGTCCTTAATATTAGTTATACGAGTGATATACATACACTAAAAAATCCCATGATGTATGCATATACACTAATTTGAATTTCGAAGAAACATAGAATAATATAAATGTAGCGTAATTTTCTCTACACCATTCTTACGCAAGATAGGGACTTGTTGCTATCTCCTTTTAACACCTGGTGGAGGGATATAATTATAAACATGTAATTAAAAACATCAAAAAAATTATGATCCCCAAGATGCACATTTTGTATTGAACTAGCACTCATTAGTTGACCCAGATCATAATCTCTTACACATATCGTTACCCCTGCTAAGCAATTGCTACAGTTTATGTTAAAACAGGATAGAAAACAGTCTCTAAGATGCATGAGGATGGCATAGTGAAAATTACTCTATAGAAATATTATTTATTAAGTGGATAATATGTATTCTAATGAACTATTATTAAAAATTATATATATATAGAACTATTTTTTTAAAAGAAAGCATTAAATATTCAAAAGCACCCCGAGAAAATAAATAATTATTTTTGCATGGCTACAATTTTTATGTAAAAATGCAATAAAAAATCATTCCGTTTTCTTCTGAAATAACTGATCTATGATTAGTGATATCTAATTAATAATTTCGAAATTAGACTTCAATAATATTTTCATGTTTTCTCTCAAGTTTCTAATTTTCATCACTAACTAAACAAAAACTTTAAGGTTTTTTTAAATTATCTTATGCCCAAATTATTCTCAGATGTTTCAATCAAATATATATATTTTTTAAACTTTCAATTAAATTATATCTATTTTGCAAATAATGCATATTTATCAAAACCATATAAAATTATATAATGAGGTAAATTTAAAAGCCGCAATAATTAGAGACTCTGGGCAGAATATAAATACATTGTCTACATATCATGTGTATATTAAATTGGGAGTATTTTTGATGTATTTAGTGAGGACCTAGTTTTCAATGTTACTATGGTAAATGCTAAAAATAATCACTCTTATGAATAATCCTCTTGGGCATCCATCAATCATGTTATAATACTATAGGGAAGTGTTGTGATCTCACCAGTTAATACAGTCTAGGATAAAAATAATTTGTGTTAGCAAATATTTAGAGAGGATCTAATTTTCATTGTTATTACAATAAATGCTAAAGATTGGCCATTCATCAGTCATGTAATCCATCAAATAGGGAGACATTATTATCTAACCAGTTAAGATATGCTATTATAAAGTTAATTTGGGTTAAGAAATAATTGGATTTGAGATGTTCTGATTTTGCTATAAATATGAGAATATATGTCACACTCGATAGTGCTAAGCTTTACTAAATATGCAAATGTTAATAATTTTTCTTAGGATAACACTTAAATGCAGATATTTATAAATTATAGTGGTATAAGAAAAAAATGTTACATTTTTTTTTTAAGTGTCATAGCATCGGCCGGGACGTGAACCTGCAACCCGGGCAACTGCCTGCTAGTGCAAGGCAGTCGCATTGACCTCTTGACCACCAATGCAAGACAATTTGTTACTTTTAGATTCAGCATTTTAAAATCACCATAAGGAATTCAATAGATTTAGTGTTTTAAAGCCACCATAGTTTAAATATAATTTTAACTAATATATAGAATAAAATTAGCATCCTTTCAAATTCTAAAACTAATAAAGTGCTAACTTAGTAGGATTCTTCTTTGACACAGAAACTAGTTTTGTATGGAATATCTTTTATAATGCTTTAACAAAATATCATGAAGTGCCTCACTCTCAACAGCAACCTAATTTAGAAAAATTACATTTTAAAAGATTGTTAATAGTTAATACTATACATGAGACTCTAAGAAAATAAAAGGATTCATTGTTTATCTAACAAATATGCATTAGAGCTTAAAATAAAGGACTAAAAGATGCTTCATGTTTTCAGATATAAATTTATTTAAATGTAAACTAAAGCTGAATCCTATATCAACATTTCTACTTTGTATGTAAATCATTCATGAATTATATATAATCTATATCAAACTATTTAAAAATAGATGAACTATATAAATCTACCATACAAAATATTTTAAATGCTCTATAACTATATTCTTTTAGTTCCCCTCCTCCCTTTAAATAAAAAAATTGGGCTGCAAAGTACTAAAAGATTTAAGCAATGAGATATTTAAAATATTTTATATAAATTTCAGCTAGTATTATGCATTCTTTCTAAATTTACTATATATATATATATATATGAAAAACAACAAATTATAAATCACGTAACTTGCTATCACTTGCATTTATGATCAATTGATGGAGCTTTACCAAAACCTCCATACAAGCATATTTTGTTTACATAAACATCAAAAGAGTCAGAATTCACTATCTCTTTCATTGGCTCCACCTCCAGATCAGCTGATTTCAAGCTAATTTGCTATCATCAGTGAAGGGTAGGGGCCAGAAACTAGATCTAAATACTAACTCCAAGCGTTTTTGCAACAAGTTTCTATCAGTTTGCAAGCATGAATTTTTCAGACATGTAATGTCTTCAAACCCAGCCTAACAAGCCAGATAGCTACATGGGTATGATATTAGTTCAGTTTCACCACATAGTCAAAGCCTCTGCAATATATATCATTGCAAAAACCTTCAAAGGTACATTTATGAAAAATAAAAACAAGTTATAAAAAAAAATATGCTTGTACGGAGGTTTTGGTAAAGCTCCATCTATTGATCATATATATATATGATAACAGAGGGCGTTCTACCAAAAACACCGTCAAGCGTAGTTTTCTGTTTACATAAACGTCAGAGCGAGCATTCACTATCTCTAACTTTAATTCCTCTTTCAGATCATGATTTCAAGCTATTTGCTATCGTCAGTGAAAGACAGGAATAAGAAACTAGATCTAAACACAAACTCTGAGCATTTATGAAACAGTTTCTATTCAGCATGCAAGCGTGAATCTTTTAGACATGTTAATGTCTTCAAACTCAGCATAGCAAGCCAGATAGCTACATGGGTCTGATCTCAGTTCAGCATCACCACATAGTAGAAGCCTCTGCAATATACATCATTGCAAGAAAGACCTCAAAGGTACATTTATGAAAAACAAAAAACACAAGTTAAAAAACTTGCTAATGCTTGTATTTATGATAACAGATGGCGTTCTACCAAAAACACCATCAAGCATAGTTTTCTGTTTACATAAATGTCAGAGTGAGCATTCACTATATCTAACTTTAATTCCACTTTCAGATCATGATTTCAAGCTATTTTCTATCGTCAGTGAAAGACAGGAATAAGAAACTAGATCTAAACACAATCTCTGAGCATTTATGAAACAGTTTCTATTCAGCTTGCAAGCGTGAATCTTTTAGACACGTTAATGTCTTCAAACTCAGCATAGCAAGCCAGATAGCTACATGGGTCTGATCTCAGTTCAGCATCACCACATAGTAGAAGCCTCTGCAATAGTTTCCTATGCTTGACGGTGTTTTTGGTAGAATGCCATCTGTTATCATAAATACAAGCATTAGCAAGTTTTTTAACTTGCGTTTTTTTTTGTTTTTCATAAATGTACCTTTGAGGTCTTTCTTGCAATGATGTATATTGCAGAGGCTTCTACTATGTGGTGATTCTGAACTGATATCAGACCCATGTAGCTATCTGGCTTGCTATGCTGAGTTTGAAGACATTAACGTGTCTAAAAGATTCACGCTTGCAAGCTGAATAGAAACTGTTTCATAAATGCTCAGAGTTTGTGTTTAGATCTAGTTTCTTATTCCTGTCTTTCACTGATGATAGCAAATAGCTTGAAATCATGATCTGAAAGTGGAATTAAAGTTAGAGATAGTGAATGCTCGCTCTGACGTTTATGTAAACAGAAAACTACGCTTGACGGTGTTTTTGGTAGAATGCCATCTGTTATCATAAATACAAGCGTTAGCAAGTTTTTTAACTTGTGTTTTTTTGTTTTTCATATATATATATATATTGTTTTTCTTATTTCATGCATTGTTAGCAATGTGTTTTGTAAATTATATATATTATCAGTGTTTTCAAATAATGTTTTTTTTATTTTATGCTAAGACAATGAAATCCACATGGAAGTTTATTTACAGTAATAATATTGAAAAAAATATTTACTACTTAAATTAATAATTTCAAAAACTTTGATAAACTTTTTCTCAGAAAATGTAATTCAAAAACTAAATACTACAAAGAATCTCAAGAAAAGCTTTATTTAATCCTAATAGCATGTTTTACTTAACATGCTTTCAACTCTTTGAGCATGAATCCAAACTCGGACACAGTTTTGAACCTACATCTGCCTACATCATCTGTTTTGAATGTAAGGATACTAAGTGAAAAGGGAAGATGACCTAGTATATCACCAAGAATAGACATGCTATCAACAAAAAAGAATCTTGTGTCTTCTTTCCAAAAAGTGGCTCATCTGAACAAACTTATTTACAATTCCAATAGTTATGCTCTTATAAACATCACAAGCCCTACTTACAATTAGTGCTACATTTATGACTACTTAATAGTTAAAAACATGCTATACATACCATGCTACTATAATTAAATAAAGCTTTTCTCTAGATATTTTGTACATATTTATTTTTTTGAATTAAATTAATAATATTTATCAGGATCTGAACTAGAAAGTATGAACCATTCTACCTTTGAATACCATAATAATTCTACCAAAATTAATGGCAGGACAAATGAATAAATTGTAACAGTGGGTAAACATTTAAGATCGTTAAACAGTGTGGATCATCTGGAGTTAAATGCTACTTTGAAATTCATCTATATAGGTGTTAAGTATTTAAATGTTTTCTATAACTTTCTGGAATTTTGTTATTAAATAATGTGTATTAACTAATTTAAATATATGTATTTATCTGTTGTTTATAGATTTTTTTATTAACTTGAGATGTCCCTGTATTTAGTATTATTTTCATATATAATCAATATAAATGACAGATATGAATACCTAAAATTATTAAAAGTTATCAAGCCTTGTTAGCTGAGATGTTATCTTAATATATTTCATGTGTTACAGAGGAAATTTAGCATATGATGACTGGTTCAGCATATATATTATAATGTGTATTGATATAATGATATTTTATAGTAGTAATTTCTATGCATGCGCCTGAATAACAGACACATTTATTAATAGATATGTATCAATGTCTTAACTTTTTATGACAAAAATTCAAATCACACATACCTGATCATAATTTAAATGTTATGATTTATGTAAATGTATTTCTCACACACTTCTTACTTTTAATTCCTTCTGGAGAACTGAATGGCTAAAGAATTATAATAATTTTGTTGAAGGTAAAGTTAATATTCTTGCATATAACATATATAATATGATACAATCATGTCTAATCCATAACTCCATGCATATTAGGCCATTGGTTTTAAATCTCTATGTAAGGATTTAACCCTTACTTAAATGTACATGAAGTCAATTATGTATTAGGTAAAACTGTATGCATTTATTTCTACATGATACCCTTAACTAATGCTATTATAGAGCCTATGGCGTCAATAAGCAATAATCCCATGATATTGAATAGGCCCACCTTAGATATGAAGTCATTATAGTGAAATAGCTAAAAGAAAATGGTACCTGATAAAATTTTATATCTTATAATCAAATGGAAATAAAGTAGCAAATGGTATGAGTGCTTATGTTGCATCATAACAAAGTACAAAATAAATACCCCAAAATTTCTATTTACTGAAATATTGATTTACTTAGTAATAGGTATCTTGTTGATTTACTTATTAACAATTAACTGATTTACTTGACATTATACATCTTTATTTAATTTATTTATAATAAATATTAAGTCATTTAGTATATTGTGTTACTTTATTGCTACATTCATAAAGGAAGATTAAGTATAATTAAATATAGATGGTGGCTCACACTTCTTTCTGATCTTACTGGCATTAAATAAATATACTCATAAAGAAATCTATAAAATACTAGAGTAAGAAAATATCCCAGGCAAATTTTATAAGATTTATAGCTAAAACATGTAATAGCCTTTGAGTATAAATATAGATGGGTAATACAGAAGTGTTGTTTAATAAAAGCTTATGTATTTACTGTCACCTCACAGTCTGACTATTACAATAGGTATTCTAGTTTGATTAACAAATTTTCTGCAGTCACAATCTTGTTATCATTCTCTTTAAATAAATGCATTAATAATTATTACTAATTATTTATTATTAGACTAAAGATTATTATATCATTCCTAACTTAGTTATAAACTTCAAAATTTAATTAAATTATTATATCTGTTTTTTGATTAAACATAAGCAGGTGTAAAAAATTATCTTAATTTTTTCTTTCCATGTAAGTGAATAAAGCCAATCTATCTCCAAAAAAGAAAGAAAGAAAAAATTACTTTAAAAGTGAGTATTGCATTGACTAAACTAACCAATCTATAAATCACCCATATATGATATTTTTTTATTTTATTGATATTTTACAATGTTGACTATTGATTTCTTTATCAGAAAACATTCCTTTTAAAAATTTTCAACACCATACTTAATCATAGCTCTCCAACATATTCTGTTCTCTGCCATATCTTTCCAATAAAAATAATTGACATTGCATTTCTTTACAATGCTTATGAAATAATTCTTATAATGATGTCTACCTCTCCCACAAAAGCAATTCTCAAATTCATTATAAATCATCCTTTCAGAAAATCTTGCATTATTCATTCATTCATTTTATATATGCAAACAAGGGTGTGTGATTTTGCAATAGTAGATTCTATGTTTATAATCTGTCATTGTATTTTAAAAAAATTTCAAAGGACACATAAGTGAAACTTTTCTAATATTATTATATTGCACTGATAGAATGTTCAATTTTCACTTCCATACAATAAATTTGGCAAAACCGCAGCTTAGTTGTAATATTTTTTTTTTTGCAATAAAATTCTCTACCCTTTAATTTATTAGAAAAAATCAGCAGTATACTGAACTTTGGGTTATACTTTAACATATAAATCCATCAAACTGTTATATATTTTCAGGTTGATAATATTCCAAGCTAAACGTTAGTGAGGATTTTTCTTCTGTGAGTCACTAATTAATAAACCAAAATCTTTATTATATTGCATTCAAATTACTAAGTATATTTTATAAATCATCTTTCGAACTGGAAAAAATAACATAACCATCAGCATATTGTAAATTCAGAAGCCAAGAAGTTCTTGTTTTCACTTTTAACTGATTTAAATTAAAACTTCTACCACAATACTTGTATTGTAATCTTGATCTCTATATGATTAAGCTACCTATAAGCAAAAGTGCATATCTTTGTTTAACACCAATTTTCATTTCAAATTCTACACATTTTCCATTATAGTAATAACACTTCCTCTCATTCCATCATATAGAAAATGTAGAATATGAATAAATTTTGGCATATAACTAAGTAACTTCAAACAATGACATAAACCTGTCATATTAACTGAATCAATTGCCTTGACCTATTCAATAAAAACAATATATAAATTACTCTTTTTAGTTTTAACACTTTTTTCTATTTTCCTGGCATCAAAACCCATGCCTATAATGCTTTTTGATTCTTTAAAATTACATTGATTCCCTAGTAACCATACATCTATTACTGGAAGCAACTTATTCATCAAAATTCTTAAAAAAAACATTTATTATAGCAGATAATAATGATACAACAATGACTGCAATCTTGTATATTCCCTTTGTTTTTAAAATTGGAATAATAAAAACATCACACTTCATTTTACTACAATAGTTTAAAACTTCTCTAGATATTCCTTAAGAACCTGAAGCTATTCTATTTGTAACTTTACAAAGAACTGTTTGACTTTCCTAAATTGGATATTTTTGTACATGTGTAATATGTTTTTTAAACAGATTTACAACTTTCAATTCCTACACCATCTTTCAATATATAAATAAAAACTTACTACAAAATAAGACTATGTGCATTTACAGAGAGTCCTCCTATCTTCTAAAATCAAATATAAAATTTTAGCCCAATGATCTTTGTGATCGCACACTACAAAATTTATATTGTTTGAAATGTTTGCATAAATATTATATATTTAAGTATTTCGTTTTCAGCGATAAATAGTTTCAAAAATCATAATGCTCTAATTAATAAATGTGCTATGAAAACATTCATCACTATGCATTTGTTCCCGACATACACACACGTGCGTGTACGCATTTGCGTTCGTGCAGATGTTATAAATTAATGTATAGTTATTTTATTTACATCTTTTATTGATGTCCCAATATCAAAATCTTTAGTTTTAATAGTTTTTCTAAATAACTATCTAATTTTATACTGTTCTAGTAAGCGTTGTGATTTAATTTACAATCATTACTACGTATGTATATGTGTAACCAGATATAATATATGTCTGTGCAGTGTGCTTATTGACTGAAAGAGCATCACTTTTAATATTTTATTTTAAAATGAAGCAAATAAAATCTGTTTAATATAAATAAATCGATAGCAAGTTTTAAAAAATGAAGAGAATTTCTTTAAAATTTGCCCAGCAAGAATTGAAAATTGTTTTAATAATTTATATTTAAGAAGGTGCTTACTGAATTGGCTATTATATATAAAACACTTAATATCTTATATTTTTACTGAATTAATTGAAAATATTTAATTAAATTCCTTTATTAAAATGGCTACTCAAATGGAATATAACGAATTATTAATCAATTATGTGTGTACATGATGAGTTGGGGTACATATACAAATTTGCATTGTTTCAATACATATCTTACAATGCAACTGCAATAAAATTAAATTTATTCATTTTAAAAATTAATTGTAATTTTGTCTAGTTATTCATTGTTATTCTGCTCAGCATGTTTCGTGTGTGTGTGTGTTAATTGTAGTCAGAGATGAGTTTGAAGTGCAAAAGTAATTTGCACTTCAAGTGACAAGAATAAATTACAAAAGATAACGTTGTCTATGCAGGGAAATAAAGCATTTGATTTTTTTTAAGATAAATTTTATATGTTGCATTTATATATATATGTATAACAAATGCTAAGTAAATATAAACATTAGTTTTTTAAAAACGTAAAACATTATAGAGGGATAAAAACCAGTAATATGTTAATAATTTAATATGCATGACATCTATAAAAAAGATTTTTTCTCTTGAAAAATTTATTACTTTTATTGTAATGCTTATTAAAAATCGTTGTCCCTTATGATGTAATGTTACAGTTCAAAATGTTTTTGTGTTTTTTATACGAAAGAATGTTTTAACAGTTTGCCTTTATTAATGGCATTAAAGAAAAGTCTAGTCTAGGGATTATTTATGGCAATTTTTTAAAACTTCCTTCATATGTGGATACAAACAATGAATTAACAACATATACTATAGTTGATATATTTTCCGATCACGACTGAGATAATATATTAAAATAGTAAAAACTGAGACAAGAAAAAGTTATGAAAATTATGATAAAAAGAGTAATGAAGAAAAAGTTTAAAAAATTATGGATAAAAGAATTAACTTAGGTAAACTAATTGATACATTATTTAAAAAAAATAAATTAAGCTGGGAGAAGCGGATGAGCTGTTCTACCTATCAGCCATATTATTTGAATATGTATATCAAAGAAAGTCAGTGGGAACACCCAACAGAGCCAGCCAGTCTTGCTGCTTCTCATAATGAGCAGATAACTTGCTCACATTTATTGGTCAAACACTGGGATTCACGAGACCTTCATCATGATAGGAGGAAAATATTACTTGAACTAAAGATGAAGCCTTGGAAATGCTTAAGGAATACTGTGAACAGGTTTCTTCTGGAAAGACCACTTTTCAAAAGTTGACATTCAAATATAGTGATTGCAGCTCTGCCAAGTGAGGGGGAGATTTGGGTCCATTTAGTCACGATGCTATGCAAAAACTTTTTGAAGAAGTAGCATTTGCATTGAAGGTGGATGAGCTTAGTGAACCTGTTTTTACTCATTCAGGTGTAAATATCATCTTATGAACAGCATAGGAAATTCTTCAATCTCTTCACCAGCACTGCTGCATGCTGCCGCGTATCAGCCATGACTAGCACAATAAAATTCAGTATATTAGAAATTGGGGCACTTTATGCTTTAACATATTAGCTCCAAAGATGATAAAATACATCAGCTCTGGCAAAATAAATTATTTTTAATAATTTATTTACAATATGATTCAAGTGAATTTATTTAGTTGTTTATTTCATTTTCATTTAGATTAGAAAGCAATATGGCTACTAGCCATTTAATATATACCTTTCAAGAAACTTCTCCATTTTTTTAAATTAGTTTTTTATAATTTATATATATATATATATAAACTAAGAGAAGTGAAAAAAATTTGATTATAAAACATATTTTCATTGTGACAATTCTGTTCCATCATTATATTAACTTGTGTTTTCTTCCTTTGATGGTACAGTTTGCTTCCAAGTTCTCATTTTTTGTCATTTCTTTTCTAATTTCTTTATGCTTTCAGCATATATCTAATAATATGTAATTAAAGAAAAGATGACATCACTGGATATGTTATCATATATTGCAGTTAACCTTATAATTCATAGTTGTTGGCTTTTTAATGCCTACTACCATTTGTTATTTCTATTTTGTTTAGTTAATGAGTCTGTTTATTATTCAAATGCCTGTTAAACATCTTTATTTAAACATTTTTATTTTTAAGAAAAAAATAAAGGTGCAATTACAAAATATTAAATTATATTTAATATTTTTTATTTATAATTATTATGTATATATATATACATTTTTATTATTTTGTAAAATTAATTTATATAAGCCTGTGATGTTACTTCCATTATTTAGCATTATGGAGGAGAAGCACTTAATAAACAAATACTATTTGTGATACCTTTACCATAAATTTATGCTTTATTACATTATACATAGCTTCCAGTTTAACTTTTACTAAAATAAATAAATTAGAGGATTTGTAAATGAAATGTTGATGAAAATATAGTTTTTCATTTAGCTCACGAGATATAAATGCAATTTCCTATATAAAAATGCAAAAGTATGGATACAATATTCACAGTTGTGTTAATCAATATCCAATTTGCTTGGTGTTGAAAGATTCAGTTATTTAACCTGTTATGTGTTTTTAATGTAGTTGCAAGTTATTGCAGCTAACTTATCTCCTCAGGGTTATTAGAGTTGATAAGAGACTTGTAGTTAAACCTTGTTAAAATACATGTATTAAATAAATTACTAGCAATAAAAAAGACAGTAATTTATAAAAGAAATTTAAATTGCAACATATTAACTCTTTTCATGAAAATATGAAATTCTAAAGCACTTGTTGATTTCAAGTTCAGATGAAAAGGTATAAATAATAAATATAAAATAATTAATTGCACTGAGCCAACTTTCAGAAAAACATTTCCAGAATTAGAATTCAGATGAAAAGTTATAAACTAATGAACTAATTGATTGCACCATGCCAGTTTTTGGCAAAACTGTGAGAAACATAGTGCTATTATGATTCTGGCAATGTTTTACTGAAGCTCATTCAGTGCAATCAATTTCTTTATGTTTATTATTTGTACTTCTTCATCTGAACTTGAAGTTAAAAAAGAAATATAAGTAAAAATCTTTGGATTAATAATAAAATCATAAGCAACATATATTTCAGTACTTTGCTTAAATATTACATCTGCTGCTGGATATTTTTTGGAATTCTAATTAATAATAAATGATGTCTTCTATGATATTTTAATTAATATTTTTATTATTGATAAATTACCCTAAAATGTCTATAAAAAGATGTTTTTAAAAAAGCAAAATATTCAACGATGGGCTAAAAATCTTAAAATCTAAAAGCTATATCATATTTGCAAAACTAGAGCTGTTAAAGTTAAACTGATACCATTTTTGGAATCAGAACCCAGGCATATTCAAACAGATCTAATTTCAAAATACCAAATAATTGTGGGTTATATAATAAATACAATAGTAGAGAGAAAAGATGGTAAAATGTGAATCCTGTAAAACAAATATATATTGAAAGTTTAAAAATAATTTGAGACATGTAACAAATAAATCTGATTAGAACAAATAGAAGAGAAATATACCAAATGATAGAATTATAAAGAAAGGCTAGATTTGATTTAATATATAGTAGAATAGCGTAGCTTAGACAAAAATTAAAACTGGATCAGAAAAATGATTGAAATATAAATTATTAGCAAAAAAAAAAATAGATGCACTGAAAATATAAGAATATATATATATATTATTTTAATGACAGTAATAATAAAGTTTCGTCATTAATAATGAAAATAAAATCATATAAACAAAACTATCATAAAAAAAAAATTGAGTTTTTTTTTTGACATTTGTAATACAATCTAAGGCTCAAAAGAGTGGCCTGTAGATTTTCTTTCAACAGTAAACAATTTAGTAATATACAACATGTTATTAATTTGTATAGATAGATTTCTAATAAATAGAGCAATCTGGCTTTGGAAAAGGTAGAAGAACAAGAGATACAATTACAATAAAAAGAACTATTAGTACTGACAAATATAGCCGAGTAGGATAAAAAAGACTAATAAATATTTCTTGTATTAATCTAGAAAAGACATTTGAATGAAGTGAGTTATTTTATCAAATATATGAGTATGGACAAAAAAGTATAATCATTCAAAAATAAATATAGAATCAGATTTTTGTAAAGTTAAATGATTATATTATGAAGAGGTAAATATAATACAAAGAAGATATTAGAAATGCTGGCCTTGGGGAGGGGGGTAGAATGGTTCAAGTTAGCAGATTTGTAGAAAGGGAGAATAAGCTTATTGAAAATTTAGGTAGGATTGACAGAATTTTTATAAAGTTTAGCTGAAAATAAATGAAAAAAAATCTAAAGCAATAAAAATAGACAAAAAAAATAAACAAAAAGCAATAAATAAAAGAATGTAATGCAGTTTAATATTTTTAAATATTTTAAAATTTATTTATCTAACGATAAAAGTAATAATAGAAAAATTAGAATAAACAATGAACTGATCAATAGGTGATTGAGTGGATATCATTACGACTAAAATGTATTTAAGTTTTTGTTTATATTATGATTTTATATGGAAATTGAAAGTGTGTACAATTAGAAAAACGAGAAAAAAATTGAACGCTTTAGATATGGATTTGGAAGGAAATAGAAAATATAAGTTGGAAAAATATGATTAGTAGGGTAAAAGCATTACATATAATGGATAAAAAAAAGTTTATTTTTTAAATGAATTGTATAGAAAAAATAAACTAGAGTGGGCATGTATTTTAAGATAAAAAGGTTTCAGAAACATTGAAAGGAATGGTTCATAGTATATGAAAAAGGATAAATGAAGAAAAAACTTGAATGATAATCTTTAACAGATGATAGTTGTGAAGTTCTAAAAAATGGAGCCTCATGAATTTAAGAAAAAGAACAAATTACATGCATGAAAACAAAATCAAAGTAATTGGATAAAGTGATTTCTCTGTAAGAATAAATCAGATTTAAACAATGATTTATAATTTTCATATCTTGAGTTAAGTAAATCACATTTTAAACGTTATTTTCATAGTGTCTATATTATCCAACACATTTTCACTGAAGATGATTTCACACCATTATGACTGAATAAATTATAGAACATAATAAAAATTTTCATTGCTTCATAAATAAAAGTTTCACAGAATGGAAGTTTGTAAAAGTAAAAAAAATATTCATAATATGCAAGTTCAAAAAAACTGTATGAGTGATTTTAAAATATGATAAACATTTTTAAAAAATTTTCTATTAAGTAATTATAATTATACACTTAGCAAAGAATATTTTCTACAGCTACAGGAGACATTAATATCTTGTAAACTGAAAAAAAATTATATTTACAATGTAAATCTATGATTAGAGTGAGCAAAGGTGAAATATAGATGGCATTATTTATCAATTACAAATAAGACTTAAGGTATAATTCTTTTGTGTATATATGTGTACATACTTTGCAAAGGTTTTATTTTATCAAGTGCTTTTAGTAATAAGAATCATAATCACAGTTCTCATGTTTCATAGTATTGCTGCTTTATTTATAATCCATCTTGATTATTCAAATTATGTAAATCAATTGATTTAAATATTCCACCTGTGTGATAATTGAATGTTGTTTTCTCTTTTACTTATTAAGTTTTTGTGATTGGCTATGAATAAAACTTTTTTACTTTCCTTAGTCATCCTATTTTATGCATACTAAGTTGATAGACCACATATCAAAGCTATGACTATGTTATCTTTTGTAGTCTTAAAACACAGAATTATATTATGGGCTGCCTTTAGCATGCTTATATAAATATTTGTGCTGAGCTATTTTGGTTTCAATGTTAGTCCTTGATTTACCATAGTATACAGTTGTGACTGGCCAAAGTACTGGACTTCACATACTATCTATGGTGACTCTTCCTTTTGTAATCTATTTTTGTATTGTTTATCAGCCTGTTGAGAGTTTTCTGGCATTCAGAGGTTCACATTGTATGTTGGCTTGCAGATCTTTTTTTTATTTTATTCACTAGTTTGGAATATTAAACATACTGATTCATGGCTATGTGCCATCTTATGATTTTACATATCATTTTTTTATTAAATTTCTTTCAGCAGTATTTCTATGTTGTACTTTATGCTTTATAGATTTTTATATATTAATCAACATTATTTTTTCCTGCCTGTTTCATATTTACAAAGCAGTTGATTTCCATTAAGAAATCTCTTGAAACCTGCTAGTTAGTGTAACATTGGTGTTTTTGATTGTGGTGGGTAGTGCCTCTTATTTCAAGTGGTTTTATTACCATTTTGTTATTCAGACTATTTTTGCTTTTCTGGATTATCATGTCTAGATGTTTTATGCTGTGTCATTTTCATTTTCTATTACCCATGCTAATAATGATTTGTTGACCAATAAGTTTTAAATGCATATAAAAGTACATCATCAATGTATCCTTTATATAGTATATTCTAATCCTTCTCTATGAATCCTGTCATTATTTTCTCTTTAGCATTTATTAGTGCTAGACTGCATATAATTCTACTGGCAGGCAACCTCATCTATTTTCCATTCTAAGATTTATAATCAAATTTTACTGTTCATTTTCAATCTAATTAATTACCTCTATAATAAACAGACTTTTAAAAATTATATTCACTTTTATCCAGTAAATTTTATTATAATATTTATAGATGCTTTTCATAGTACTGACTCATATAGTTTGGTTATGTCTGATGAGGATAGTTTGAATTCATTCTTAATAAGTCATTTTTTATGGATTGAATTTGTGTGAAGGAATAATTATTAAATGGAAACAAACACTATATTTAAAGGTGCAAAAATTTACCCACAGACATGTCATAATCTAAATAAAAAATTAATGAATGTTTATCTAGATAAAACAAACTTTTAATTGCTAAGAAAATGACACTCAAACATGTCAGAAAAATTAAGAAAAAATATTTTCAAATTAAAGCCATTTTTAATTTATGGAAATAAAAATCCTAAGATATATTTTCAAATTTTCATTACTAATCATTTAATCTAGTAAAAAAGATATCCTTAGTTTTATTTTAAAAAATAGTTATATTGAGTGTATGATTTTACATGAGTAGTTAAAAATTCTAACACCAAAAATATGGGGAGTGGGGAATAAGATGATGATATATTTTTTTTTTAATTAAGCAGAACATAAAGAGAAAAGGTAATTTTTATTATTATATTTTTTCATTCATTGTTTTTTCATATAAAATTTTAATTTTGTATTTATTTAATCTTTTTATATTTATGTTGAAATAAATACATGTACAATAGTAATACTCATATACTGAATATAGATAATATTTTAAAAATTACTTTAGCCTTTTATTGTGATGAATATTATTAATATTATTCCTAAAGAAATTTGTTCAATTATCATGAACTCATTTAATCATGTTATTTTTTCTAAAACAAGACTTTCTACATATAATTTTATTTGCAGTTTACTGTCTCATAGTTCTAGTATTGATATTATATATATTTTTAAGCTATCAAATAAAATTACAACTGTACAAAAAATAAATAATGAAATTACAATTTAATATATATATATATATATATATATATATTAAATTGTATATATATATATATATATATATATATATATATATATATATAGATTATTCTTTAAAATGAAATATATTCAATTTATAGACAACTAAATACTTAAAATATATAAATAATAAATTTATTAATATCTAATCGATTTTCATTCAAAAAATGAACCTTATCAAGATATTACAACAATTGAAAAAATTCACATGATTTACATATCACATACAGGTCAAACTTAACAAAAATGTTTTTAAAATTTTAAATTTTTATTTAGTGATCATTTTCCACCTAACTTAACCGACCCTTGTACTAAATTCATACATTTCTCTTTATTTTCATGTATATATAATGTTTCATATACTTTTCTTTCTTTATAATTTTTATAATATTTGATGACTTCAATACTTTCTTCACAATTCATAATGTGTCCTGTTTCTAAAAAATAGCAAAATGGACCTGATTTAATATCTTTTCTTTTTATAGCTCTATCATTCTCTTTACCCCTTTCTATTTTACTTTTTGCTGACTGACCTATGTATATCATCTTGCGCATTTTACAAATAATTGTATATACTATTCCTATCCTATCATTCTTATCATTCCTTATTTTAGAATTACTTACTAGTTTTTTTAAAGATTTACTATTTTTCTATCCAATACATATATTAAGATGTATTTTTTCTTTTCTATCATTTAGAATTTCATATACATCCTTAGAATATGGAATAGAAATCCATTTCTTATTTTTTCTTTCAATTTTATTGCTAACTTTTTTATACCTATTTTTATTTATTAAAATATTTTTTACAATTTTACTATTATATCCATATTCAATGTATTCATCTTGGATTTTCCATTTTTGCTCCGTTGCATCTTTATTATTTAATGTAAGCCTATCATTTTTTTCTTTTAACCCTATTAGTACCCCATTTTTTGACACCAAGGTTGATAAGATTCTGGATGTATCATTCCTCTAACATTTTTATTTTTTATGTAGTGCTTTATATTCATCATTCCATTTTCATCCCTTTTTATTAATAAATCTAAATATTTTATTCCTTCTTCATTATTTTCTATAGTAAATTTAATATTAAACATATTTTTATTAAGCTCATTAAAAGCTTTCATTATGCTTCTTCCATTTCCTACAACTAAAATATCATCCACATACCTAAAATACTTTATAATTTCTCCATTTTCGATATACTTATCAATTATTTTCTGCTCAATCCAATCAACCATAGTTGATGCCATAATTCCACTTATTGAACAGCCCATTATCCATCCTTTATCAATATTCCAAAATTCATTATTATATTTAACATATAAAGTCTCATTAATCATGATTAAAACCTCTTCTATTATTTGTATCCATTCTTTTGAAATTATCTTCTCATCTTTGACTTTTCTAACTACAATGTTAATACTTTCTATCCTAGAAACACTTTGATACATTTTTTCTATATCAAATGATGCTACATTACCATTTCTATTTAATTTAACTGTATTCAAACTTTTTAATACTTCCTCAGAATTTTTGACACAATACTTTCCATAACCCATACCATCCGCAAGTTTTCTATATATACGATTACACATTTCTTTTAATATATAATCATTAAAATCCAATATTAATCATATAGGCATATTTTCTTTATGAGTTTTTATATTTCCAAATACCATAGGAAGTTCAAATGCATTTGGATATAATAACTTATATTCATTATTATCAATCAACTTAGTTTCACTCATTCTTTGTAATATTTTTATATATTTATATTTAATTAAAATACTTGGATTCTTTTCCATTTTTATAAAATCCTGTTTGATCAAGTCACTTTTAATTTTATCTTCAAACAGAATTTTGTAAAAATGGAAAAAAATCCAAGTATTTTAATTAGATATAAATATATAAAAATATTACAAAGAATGAGAGAAACTAAGTTGATTGATAATAATGAATATAAGTTATTATATCCAACTGCATTGGAACATCCTATGGTATTTGGAAATATAAAAGCTCACAAAGAAAATATGCCTGTACGATTAATATTGGATTTTAATGATTATATATTAAAAGAAATGTGTAATCGTATATATAGAAAACTTGCGGATGGTATGGGTTATGGAAAGTATTGTGTCAAAAATTCTGAGGAAGTATTAAAAAGTTTGAATACAGTTAAATTAAATAGAAATGGTAATGTAGCATCATTTGATATAGAAAAAATGTATCAAAGTGTTTCTAGGATAGAAAGTATTAACATTGTAGTTAGAAAAGTCAAAGATGAGAAGATAATTTCAAAAGAATGGATACAAATAATAGAAGAGGTTTTAATCATGATTAATGAGACTTTATATGTTAAATATAATAATGAATTTTGGAGTATTGATAAAGGATGAATAATGGGCTGTTCAATAAGTGGAATTATGGCATCAACTATGGTTTATTGGATTGAGCAGAAAATAATTGATAAGTATATCGAAAATGGAGAAATTATAAGTATTTTAGGTATGTGGATGATATTTTAGTTGTAGGAAATGGAAGAAGCATAATGAAAGCTTTTAATTAGCTTAATAAAAATATGTTTAATATTAAATTTACTATAGAAAATAATGAAGAAGGAATAAAATATTTAGATTTATTAATAAAAAAGGATGAAAATGGAATGATTAATATTAAGCACTACATAAAAAATAAAAATGTTAGAGGAATGATACATCCAGAATCTTATCAACCTTGGTGTCAAAAAATGGGGGTACTAATAGGGTTGAAATAAAAAAATGATAGGCTTACATTAAATGATAAAGATGCAATGGAGCAAAAATTGAAAATCCAAGATAAATACATTGAATATGGATATAATAGTAAAATTGTAAAAAATATTTTAATAAATAAAAATAGGTATAAAAAAGTTAGCAATAAAATTGAAAGAAAAAATAAGAAATGGATTTCTATTCCATATTCTAAAGATGTATATGAAATTCTAAATGATAGAAAAGAAAAAAATAAATCTTAATATTGGTATTGGATGGAAAAATAGTAAATCTTTAAAAAAACTAGTAAGTAATTCTAAAATAAGGAATGATAAGAATGATAGGATAGGAATAGTATATAAAATTATTTGTAAAATATGCAAGATGATATACATAGGTCAGTCAGCAAAAAGTAAAAGGGGTAAAGAGCATAACAGAGCTATAAAAAAAAAAGATATTAAATCAGGTCCATTTTTGCCATTTTTTAGAAACAGGACACATTATGAATTGTGAAGAAAGTATTGAAGTCATCAAATATTGTAAAAATTATAAAGAAAGAAAAGTATATAAAACATTGTATATACATGAAAATAAAGAGAAATGTATGAATTTAGTACAAGGATCAGTTAAGTTAGATGGAAAATGGTCATTAAATAAAAACTGGAAAATTTAAAAACATCTTTATTGTTAAGTTTGATCTGTATATGATATGTAAATCATGTGAATTTTTTCAATTGTTGTAATATCTTGATAAGGTTCATTTTTTGAATGAAAATCGATTAGATATTAATAAATTTATTATTTATATATTTTAAGTATTTAGTTGTCTATAAATTGAATATATTTCATTTTAAAGAATAGTATATTTGAAAGACAACATAATAGTTTTGTAATGCCATCATTGTGAAATATATATATATATATATATATATATATATATATATATATATATATATATATATATATATATATATATATATATATATATATATTTATATATATATTTATTTACAATCTACCTGAATTATTTAGGATCACTTTCAAGTGAAGGAAGATTGCAAGAGTTAGAAGAAAAACTGTCTTATATTAAATGGGACATTATTGGACTTTGTGAAGTTAGAAGAAAAGGTGAAGAAACAATTGATTTAAAAAGTGGACATATATTCTACTATATTGGAAATACAAGTGGAGTGGGATTCATTATAAATAAAAAATGGAAGAATAACATTGTGGAGATTGATGGTGTACCAGACAAAGTGGCAAGATTAGTTTTACAACTTAATAGCAGATACCAAATGCAAATAATTCAGGTTTATGCCCCAACAAGTTATCATAGTGATGAAGTAGTAGAAGATTTTTATATGGATGTACAAAAAGCTTTTGATCAGAGTAAACAACATTTTAAAATTGTTATAGGAGACTTTAATGCTAGAATTGGTAAATAAATGAAAGATGAACATGTTGAAGGTAATATTTGTTATGGTAATACAAATGAGAGAGGACATAGACTTGTAGAGTTTGCAGAAAAAGAAAAAAATTATATTATGAATTTTTATTTTAAGAAAAATGTTAAAAGGGAATGGACATGGAAGCATCCAAATGAAGGTACAGATGAATTGGATTATATTTTGATTAACAGAAAATACATATTTTAAGATTGTAATATTCTTAATAAATTTAACACAGGAAGTGATCATCAATTAGTAATATGTAAGATATATGTTAGTGCAAATCTAGAGAGACAAAAATTAAGAAAACAATATTTACAGTTGATATTCCTAATCTTCAGAAACATTCTAATGAATTTAAATTAGAACTTGCAAATCGGTTTCAAGTATTAGTAGATTTTGAACATGATTCAGATTTGAATGACATTAATAGAAAAATAACTGATACACTTTTAAAAACTGCAACAAAGATAGCTGGTAGAAAAAAGCAGCAATTGACCAATAAAATTTCTATTGAGACTAGAGAATTTATGAAGAAAATAAGGAATATGGAGATATACAAAAATGATGCATTAAAAAGGATTGAATATCTTGAATTTTGTAAAATGGTACGAAAAAGAGTTGAAAATTATATAAGAAAATATAATTGTGAACTAGCAAGGAAAGTTGTAGAAGAGAATGAAAGTCTAAAGAGTGTAAAACAACATTTTGGTATTCGTAGAAAATTTATATCTGCAATAAGAAAAAAAGATGGCATTATTACTAAAAAGAGAGATGGCATCATGAAATTGTAGAACAGTGTTTTTCAACTGTTGGTCCACAGACCAGTGCTGTGCCACAGAAGTTTTTTACTGGTCCACTGGTAGAGTGGCAGGAAAGGTTGTAATAACAAAATAATAAAAGTTTAATCTTTTAATTAATATAAACAATGTTTATTTATTTTTTCATCTCATTTTTACACAATTAAAAGAAAAAAACAGAACGAAATCAAAATCTAATCAATCATACATAAATTAATTTGTTTTTCTAATTATCACAGATGTTTATGGGGGGGGGGGGTAGAATTAAATTTTTTATTACTTTTCTAAAAAAATTCAAAATTAAAAAAAAAAAGTTTTTTTATTATACAAACTTCATATATATATATATATAACGGCATTTTGTATCTTTAACATTGTTGTTTTGATCAGTTATAACAATTATGCTCATCTAAGAATACACAGTTTACATTTTTAAGAAAATTTATCTATAGACTTCTGCCAGTCCACAAAACCTTATTTTTACTTTTACCGGTCCACATGTGTGAAAAGGTTGAAGACCACTGGTGTAGAAGACTTCTATCAAGAATTATATAGTAATAAATAACAAGTGCCTCCTATACCTATTATATCTTCTGAATTTCCCAGAATTTTGAATGAGGAAGTGAGACATGCAATTAAATTTATGAAGAAAGGGAAGGCTGCAGGTAATGATGGAATTATAAATGATATATTAAAAAATCAGGTGAAAAAATAAAAATTTTTTTAGCAAAGTTATATACCAAATGTCTAAATGATAAAGATATACCAGATGATTAACAGAATGCAGTATTAATATTAATATTTAAAAAAGGTGAGAAAGAAGATATTAAAAATTACAAACCTAACAGTCTTTTATCAGTTTTATACAAAATTTTTGCTAAGATAATTACAACTCAGCTACAGAAAACACTGGATTTTCACCAACCAAGAGAACAAGCTGGATTTAAAAGTGATTTTAGTACAGTAGATCATATCCAGGTATTGAGAGAAGTTATAGAAAGGACAAATGAATATGAGTTGCCATTATGCTTAGGATTTGTAGATTATGAAGAAAGGGCAAATGAATATGAGTTGCCATTATGCTTAGGATTTGTAGATTATGAAAAGACATTTGATTCTATAAACATTTCTTCAGTGATTAAAGCATTGGATCATCAAGGTGTAGATCCAGGATATTGTCATATTTTAAAGAATATTTATAAAAATGCAGTTAGCAACAATTAGATTACATAATGATACTAGGAAAGTTAACATTGAGAAGGGTATAATACAGGGTGACTCCATATCTCCAAAACTTTTCACAGCAGTGCTGCAAGAAGTATTTTGTGGATTAAAATGGGAAGCTAAAGGAGTGAAAGTAAATTAAGATTATTTAAGTCATTTAGATTTTGCAGATGATGTAGTTGTTTTTGCAAATAATGCTTTAGAGCTACAGGAAATGTTGCAGGAGTTATCAAATGAAAGTAGGAAAATAGGACTACAGATAAATGTTAAAAAGACTAAAGTAATGTTTAATAGATTTTCTCAAAATATGAAAATAAAGATTGATTATGATGAGTAAGAAGAAGTTAACAATTATAAATAACTTGGACAAATGGAAACATACTGAATGAAATTAATTATAGAATTAAACTTGTTTGGAGTGCTTTTGGTAGAAATAACTTGATACTAAAAGGAAATATGCCTATGTGTTTGAAAAGGAAGGTTTTTAATAAATGTGTTTTGTCAGTTCTTGCTTATATATCTGAGACTTGGACACTTAATAGAAGAGCAATACAGAGACTTCAGACCACTCAAAGAAGTATGGAGAGATTCATGTTGGGAGTAACAAGAAGAGATCGAAAACACAATGTATGGGTAAGAGAACAGATGTTACTGACCTTATTGAAAAAATTAAAAGACTGAAGTAGAGTTGGGCTGGAAATATTGCTAGAAGAGATGATAATAGATGGACAATTGAAATTTTGAACTGGATTCCAAGAGATTGTAAAAGACCCAGAAAGAGACCACATGTGAGATGGATGGATGGTTGAAATAAGAAAGTGTGCAGGGGTGATGTGGAGAATAGAAGCTAAAGATAGGAAAAGATGGATTGAACTTGGAGAGACCTTGATCCTGCAGTGGATTGATAATGGTTGTTGATTATATATATATATATATTGTAAATATCAATAGGTCGATATTTATATTTTAATATATATATATATATATATATATATATATATATATATATTGAACCTGATTGAAATCCGATTAAGTTTTAATTTTCACTAAACTTAATTTTTGTTAAATCTTATTTGTTTAAATTTTTATTATTATTTAAAAAAGAATACGTGTATCAAAATACACAAGCGTTTATATGTAAAACGCTTCATTTCAATGTTTATCGATTTATTTTAAAATAGTTTTCATATACCGCTTGTTTTTACTTTAAATCAATTAATTAAAAAAACAAGCAACCTAGCTAATTACATTCCTGTGGCTTTTATTTTAAAGAGTGGAGATTTGATTTTTATGTAGTTGTTTTCATTTCAATAATCCCTGGGTAAAATTCTTAGATAGATTGAGCGGGAGATTAATATTTGCCCTGCCTAAGGCGTAGAAATTGAACAACAAGGAAGGTGTTTCGCGGGAAATGGAGCGACATATAAATAGCCCCGAAAATTTGGAGAGTTAATTCATTATTCGTAACTAGACAAGCTATTTTTCAAGTGAAAGTTTATATCAGTTCAGACATTTAAATTCTTAAGGGAAATTAGCTGTTATTAAACCATTTCGCTTGCAACAAGATGATAAATATTATACGTGTTATTAAAACCCAAATGGCTTGCTAACTCAACAAAAGATGGATCCCTGACTTCCAAATTTGCTCCAGTAATGCCTTAAACACCTACAAGAAGCTGGAACCTCTTTACCTCTACCTTGCCACTGTCTAAGAACTTGAAATCAACTAAAATAATAGTGCGCACTCTACGTGAACTTTGTTTTACTGAAAGGTAATTATTTTCTTTTATTATTCTTCCCAGGGTAAATTAATTCTCATTAAATCTCCACTCTATCTAATCATAAATGTGTATTCCTAATTTATATAGCCTCATATTTAATATTTGCTGTGTTTTCTAATATTTTGTCGTGGGTCTTGGAATCTTAGTTTTAAGATTCCAAGTTACTGTCAATTTTGTTTATTGGAGAGTGATGAGTGAGTTTTCTATTTTTATGTATTTTTATAAATGCTTTGGCAGTCGTGTCTTTTAAATGCTTACCCGTAATTATGTTAATATTCAATAATTAATTTTAAACTCTATGTTTGCCCTATTGCTAAACCTCCAAAATCTTTTGGCTGACGACTTTATTGTCTAATTTTCTGCAGGTGGGGATTTCATTTCATATATCTCTGAAGGCAGAAATTAGAATTGTTTTTCTTTGTAATTTTATAAGTTGTCAGCAGGAAGATAATATTTATCCCTTTTTAAATTACAGGTGCATGATACTTTCGTTCTGGTAAAGTGTTTACAACTTTTAATATTTTCGTACTCATGTGCACTCTCCGACAGATTTATTTTTGTATTTATTACGTATGCTTTAAATTTATCAGAGCGTGTACTCAGAATTTGTTTGTAATTCATTTTCTTTTCTTTAAATGCTAAGGCAGATGTAACTGTTTTTATAATTATTTGCTTGTTCCTTATTGAGACCTTTAATTATTAAAGTAATTTTTGCCAATCCTTTGGCTGGGATTCACCAGTTTTTAATTGTTTTACTTCCTTTCAATCTTATTTTTCAGTTGTACTCGAGGTGGATCAATCACCGTTATTTTAAACATAGTAATAGGTGCAGTTCATACTGATATAAGGACATTCGAAGTCTGACCATGTTTAGATCTCGAAAAGCTCATCGGCACTGGCTTCTTTGATCTATTTCAAGGACGTATTGTTTGAATATCTGAAAGTGAGAACCAATGTTAAGATGAATCCTCGGCTGAATGAAATTTGTTTCCTCCCTTTTAAATTTGTTTATTAGAGAATCAGTAGATCTGCCAGAGCATTGCATTTAGTCTTTCTGGTACACACCTGAGCTAATCATATTTGTTAACTTATAAACATTTCTTATAAGTTAATTTTCTCTTAATAACATTTTATTAAATATGTTTACACTTAATTTGGCTGAGGTTTGTCTTTGTGCTTTTGTCTCAATTGTCTAAACAATTTAAGATCTCTTGTTTCTCCCTGAGTCTAGTCGGTGCAAACCATCATCATCATCTATTCTGATCACAGAAAACAAATTTTCCAGACATGTAGTGGTCTGGTGGCGCCCTCTGTATCAGAATAGATTGATAGATGAAATTAAAAGCTTTCGTCTGGCACATAATAGAAATTTTAGCGCAACCAATGTAAGGCTTCAAGTTCAAACCCATGTTAGATTTTGTTTAGACAATTGAGAAAGATTTCAGGTATAAGAGGCAAGATTTAGTAGGTGGAGGTTCGGTTTTGTTAATTATTGCATGTATTTTGGAGCAGTTTGGTAGAATGGGGTTCATATTCCTTTTAATGAAATAATTTAGAAACTTAGAAATCGTATTTTCAAAAAGTCTGTCGGAGTAATTTTATTTGAAGAGTTAAATATAGTTCGTCTTCTTTTTAATGAAATAATTTAGAAACTTAAAAAGCATATTTTCAGAAAGTCTGTCGGAGTAATTTTATTTGAAGAGTTAAATATAGTTTGTCTTTCTTTTATATGAAATAAATTATAAACAGTAAAAAGCGTATTGTCTAAAAAGTCTGTCTAAGTTAATTTTTGAAGAGTTAAATATAGTTCGTCTTTGTTATGAAATAATTTATAGAAAACAGTAAATAGCATTTTATTTGCTTTTAGATTTTTAGATTTTTTTTAAGAAGTTAGTATTGCAAATTTAGTCTGGTGTGAAAATGGGAATAGTTAACAAAGAAGAGAGTGAGTTACAGATGATGATGAAGATGTTGATGAAGTTGGTAATAGAAATGAAGGAGGATATGAGTGAATTCAAAAAAAGTCAGCAAGCAATGATGGCAGAGTTTAAAGTGAAAATAAAGGAGGAAATTAAGCAGGGCCAACAGGCAATGAAGGAAGAAATTAGTGAAATTAAGCAGGGCCAGCAGGCAATGAAGGAAGAAATGATTAGGGAAATGAAAGAAATGAGACGAGAAATGATGGGAGAAGTAGAAGAAAGTCAGGAAGTAGAAAAAGTAGACGTCATAAAAGATATAGAAATTGAAGTAGCACAGGATAGTGTTAAAACAGATAAGATGGAAATAAAATTAGAAACAAATAAAGATTGGTTACAAGTAGAAAGTGTGGTGGAAAATTTAGTAAATGTAAATAAAGAAATAAAAGAAAGTTATAAGGCAAAGACAGAAAAGCAGGTAGAAGAGTCTCCATGTGAAACTAAAAATAAATTGTTTTTAATGACTATTTGTTTTGAATATGAATTCAAAAAGGAGAAAAAAGTTAGAAAAAAGATTAAGAAATATGATTTTAAAGCTGAAATAGAATCCATCTATAGAACAATCTTATTTAAAATGTTCAAAAAATGGGTAGAAGATAAAAATTTTATTTTTGCTAGCGTTGATATGCTCAAAAATAAAGTAGGAAAGGAGGAGGAATTGGGAAGTTTCATTAAAAAAAAGATCCAGATATATACGCTAGAAAAAAGAACAGAACAAGAAAGAGACAAGAGAACTTTGTATAAGCTAAGAAAATATAAGCGAGGTAAAGAAACTTATTTCAGTAAGTTAGTAAATGGAGTAAAAGAACTGCCGGACAAAAGTTAAGGGTTCAGCTTTTTAGTAATCGGATGGATTGTTTTAATAAAATAAAATAAAAAGATTTTGTTAACGGATTATGAAAATGGAAAGTGTTTAAATCGAAATATTGTTCTGTTTTTTCTGAGTGTGAAACAAACATTCGGCCGAATTTCTAAGAATAATTTTAAAGTGTTTATAGTTTAAAAAAAAAAAAAGTTGCAGGAATGTTTTTTTTTTTTGATCACGTTTTGAGGCAGTTGAACCTGATTGAAATCCGATTAAGTTTTAATTTTCATTAAACTTAATTTTTGTTAAATCTTATTTGTTTAAATTTTTATTATTATTTAAAAAAGAATACATGTATCAAAATACACAAGTGTTTATATGTAAAACGCTTCATTTCAATGTTTATCGATTTATTTTAAAATAGTTTTCATATACCGCTTGTTTTTACTTTAAATCAATTAATTAAAAAAAAAAGCAACCTAGCTAATTACATTCCTGTGGCTTTTATTTTAAAGAGCGGAGATTTGATTTTTATGTAGTTGTTTTCATTTCTATAATCCCTGGGTAGAATTCTTAGATAGATTGAGCAGGAGATTAATATTTGCCCTGCCTAAGGTGTAGAAATTGAACAACAAGGAAGGTGTTTTGCGGGAAATGGAGCGACGTATAAATAGCCCTGAAAATTTGGAGAGTTAATTCATTATTCGTAACTAGACAAGCTATTTCTCAAGTGAAAGTTTATATCAGTTCGGACATTTAAATTCTTAAGGGAAATTAGCTGTTATTAAACCATTTCGCTTGCAACAAGATGATAAATATTATACGTGTTATTAAAACCCGAATGGCTTGCTAACTCAACAAAAGACGGATCCCTGATTTCCAAATTTGCTCCAGTAATGCCTTAAACACCTACAAGAAACCGGAACCTCTTTACCTCTACCTTGCCACTGTCTAAGAACTTGAAATCAACTAAAATAATAGTGCGCACTCTATGTGAACTTTGTTTTACCGAAAGGTACTTATTTTCTTTTATTATTCTTCCCAGGGTAAATTAATTCTCATTAAATCTCTGCTCAATCTAATCATAAATGTGTATTCCTAATTTATATAGCCTCATATTTAATATTTGCTGTGTTTTCTAATATTTTGTTGTGGGTCTTGGAATCTTAGTTTTAAGATTCCAAGTTACTGTCAATTTTGTTTATTGGAGAGTGACGAGTGAGTTTTCTATTTTTATGTATTTTTATAAATGCTTTGGCAGTCGTGCCTTTTAAATGCTTACCTGTAATTATGTTAATATTCAATAATTAATTTTAAACTCTATGTTTGCCCTATTGCTAAACCTCCAAAATCTTTTGGCTGATGACTTTATTGTCTAATTTTCCGCAGGTGGGGATTTACGTTTCTTATATCTCTGAAGGCGGAAATTAGAATTGTTTTTCTTTGTAATTTTATAAGTTGTCAGCAGGAAGATAATATTTATCCCTTTTTAAATTACAGGTGCGTGATACTTTCGTTCTACTAAAGTGTTTACAACTTTTAATATTTTTGTACTCATGTGCACTCTCCGATAGATTTATTTTTGTATTTATTACATATGCTTTAAATTTATCAGAGCGTGTACGCAGAATTTGTTTGTAATTCATTTTCTTTTCTTTAAATGCTGGGGCAGACATAACTGTTTTTATAATTATTTGCTTGTCCCTTATTAAGACCTTTAATTATTAATTTTAAAGTAATTTTCGCCAATCGTTTGGCTGGGATTCACCAGTTTTTAATTGTTTTACTTCCTTTCATTCTTATTTTTTGGTTGTTCTCGAGGTGGATCAATCACCGTTATTTTAAATGTAGTAATAGGTGCAGTTCATACCAATATAAGGACATTCGAGGTCTGACCATGTTTAGATCTCGAAAAGCTCATCAGCACTGGCTTCTTTGATCTATTTCAAGGACGTATTGTTTGAATATCTGAAAGTGAGAACCAATGTTAAGATGAATTCTCGGCTGAATGAAATTTGCTTCCTCCCTTTTAAATTTGTTTATTAAAGAATCAGTAGATCTGCCAGAGCATTGCATTTAGTTTTTCTAGTACAAGCCTGAGCTAATCATATTTGTTAACTTATAAACATTTCTTATAAGTTAATTTTCTCTTAATAAAATTTTATTAAATATGTTTACACTTAATTTGGCTGACGTTTGTCTTTGTGCTTTTGTCTCAATTGTCTAAACAATTTAAGATCTCTTGTTTCTCCCTGAGTCTAGTCAGCGCAAACCATCATCATCATCTATTCTGATCACAGTAAACAAATTTTCCAGACACGTAGTGGACTTGTGGCGCCCTCTGGATCAGAATAGATTGATAGACGAAATTAAAAGCTTTCGTCCGGCACAATAAATATATATCACTAGATGGAGTTTACCAATAGCTCTAAACAAGCTTTGTTTTTATAAGTGCCGAAAATAAAAGAATTCACGTGCGTGGTCATGTGTATTGGTTGTATGAGATAGAGTCGCTAGCTAAAGGGTGCTTGAAAATCTGTGATCAAATCCTCTATAACAAATAGAAATTATAAAAATAAAAACAAATTGTATGAGTGTATGTCACGGCTTAAATAATATAGTGTATAATGCTAAAACAATGATATATTATGAGTTCATAAATCAGTTCTATTAACTATTAATATACTTTTATAGTATTGTTAAATCCGAATGTATGAAAAGTCATTTTATAAATAAGTTTTTATTGACCGACTTTCTATTCGTTTTACTTGACTTTTAAATTTTAATGTATTCCAAAACCGAAATTTCATGGTGATTATAAGTGTGTTTACTTTTAAAAATTGTTTATATATTTGATTATATATTATTTGTGCATTTAATTTTTATTGTCAAAATAATAAAAATATGATAATCTTTATAATGGATGTTACTAAACATTTTTTCATTTATTTATTACTATTAGATTATAAATTCATTGTTATTATTTTATTTTGTTTTTTGTTGTGAGAGTGCATAGTTTCAAATGTGTGATGATATGAAAAGCTATTTTTAAATATAAAATGGAAATTTTGAAATAAAATAAGTTGTTAAAAAGTAAAAAAAAAAAAATAACAAGTAGAAGGTTGACTATTTGGTATTAAAATAATTATTAAAAATATGATTATTAATTAAAGTTTATTATCAATTATTTTTTGCAGATATCTCTTGAGATATAAATTTCTTTGTTTGCTATTGACTGACTGCATACTTTTAGGATTGTTTATATTATTAAAATAAAACATTATTAAATTTTACTATTATATATAATAACAATATTAGAATGGGAAATTAATAAAAATATAAATTTAATTACAATTAGCCACAGTAGAATGCAAAATTGAAGATCAAAATTTATAATTTAACATTTCTATGTATATTATTCAAGTTATCAAAATTAAAAATATATCATTACCTAAATCAATTATGACTTTAAAAATTTAATGACTGAATTAAACCATTCTTTTTAAAGCTATTATACACTACTATAATGGTTTGAATCATTAATGCCATTGGGGGAAGGGGTCTACTTGCTTATTATAATTCTTAGATGAATCTATTGAAAACTATAATAGATATGTTAAACTTATTTAACCAATAATGCTTTTGGAAGTTTTCATTATTATTTAATACTATTAATAATCTAATTTTTAGGAGCTGGCAATAATATTAATCTATCCCAAACAATTTTATCCCTCGTCAGAGTTAAAAGGTAACTCATTACTTTAGCAAATCTAATATTTTCATTAAGATTGTACCACTTTATTTAATTTATTAGATGCATTACTATGCACCAAAAATATTATTTATAGAATTTTTTCTTAATCTTGCTAATATAACTGTTTATCATACTAATTAGTTGGTAGCTGCCTTTTATAGCACTATAAGAAAAGTGGTGTAATCTCAGTGTAATCTCTGGATGTCACTTTTTATTTCTTGAACTTTATCCACATTTCAAAATTTTTGTGTATTACATTTTTTATCAAAATTTTTATTTGATTTCATTTAAAATATTGTTTCTACTGAACAATGCATTACTTCTAGGTTTAAATTTAATTATGATCATCTATATATCCTTTGTAAGAATTGCACAAATGTTTTTTGCATTGTGACATAGATTTCTCACAAACAGACTATCAAACTCTCAAAAATGGTTGGACAATATCAAGATGTTGTTAGGCAGTTATATTAAAAATTTTAATCTGTACAATGCCTCTGTCATGTGACTAGCAAACTTTACTTTTTATGTAATAATAAAAAATTATAATGTGCTAAAATAATCAAAATTGGTTTAACAATTATATAAACAAAAAGTATAGCAACCTTTAAACAATCATTTCAGAGTAAAGGCCTATTGAAGAGACCCTATCTTATTTAATAGGCTTTCCAATTTTCAAGTAAAAATGTCTGAATAGAATAGCTTAAAATTTTTGTATATACACATTTAACAATCAATATTGGATGCTTAATTGAATTAGTTATGATCTTGTTGTTTAATAAAGAAAACCTTAAGCTTCATTGAAATCTAAAAATTTTTAAATTTTATCCAATCAAAATTTGAATCTAAGTTATAAATATAGTAGATATATTTCACTATACTATAAGAGTTTTTATAAGTGTGATATTAAATTTCTATTCAGAAAAATCATATTTAGAACTTGATATTCAGGTATTAGCAATTCTTTAAATTGCATGAATATCAATTATGCCTTTGTTTGTATTTTATATAATATTTTTTTTATTTACATAAATTTCTGCAATATTCTTTAAGATTCCACCAATACTTGTATTATAATAATGATAGTCACTTAAAGATCAATTTACCACTGTAAATTTTTGTAATTACTTTATAATGTTATCAAACTATAAAAAAATTAACAACTTGCAATTTAATTCTAAAACAGCATCTCTCACTAGAAGAGCCCTGATAGTTATATTGTTTAGTGGCTGTATTGGTTGTAAAAAATTATTTAAATTTTATTGTCTCATTCATAAGTTAAAAACTATATTATTATGCTTTCTTCTCAAGAGTTTTTTTAAAAAAGAACATTATTCCTTTCTTCACATTCTTTTCAGTGTATTTGCCTGATAATTATCATTTCACATTCTATAATTATAGGCATCTAATATTAAACCCAAACAATTAATGATCAATTCAATGTATTAAATGATTCAGTATGGCATGATTGATCAGAGAATGAAGCAGGTAATTAAAAGATGCCTAATAAACTTGGCAAGGATGATTGATTTACTGATAGAAGTTTTATTAAGTAAAAGAAAACATAACAGACTAAAAATCAGACTCAATTCAAATATTTATGATTAGTTAGTATTTTAAAGAAGTAAAACTATAAAATAATATGGAGGTTTAGGTACTGAAATAAGCTAATTCTAATCTTATTTTAATGAAATATGAACAATGAAAATAAATAAAATTGTATAACAATAAGAGTAGATATCGATGTTAAAACTGCCAAACATTCATTTTTGTAAAAAATTTATTTTAAAACCAATGTGATGAGATTTTTTTTATTAAAAGAAAATAATATATTAAAATGAGGTATACTACAATAAAGTTCTACTGTGAACAAACTATACAAGGCGATTTTTTTTAAAATTAAGATTCTATATTAAAGCAAATGTTGTAATGACTCATTTTTGTCATCTTTTATAAGGCTTACATTATTAATTTAGTTTATTTATTTGTTTACTTTTCAGAGAAAAAAGCTGTAAAATTATCAATAAATGCAAATTCTATGATAAGACCCACTAACTGACATAAGATGTACATACATGAGATATGCAAAAAAAAAATTATAATTTCCAAATAAAAAGTGAAAATAAAATGATTTTTATTTATGTATGTTTGTTTATGCTTTTAAAAGTTCAACTTTAGTTTTCTCTATGTGCTAGAAAAACAGTTAAAACATAGCATCATATAAAAATCTTAAGTGAGAAATCAAAAATAAAGTGATTTTTATTAAAATAAATTTATATATTTGTTTTTATAATGAATTATAAAAACAATTAGAATGAGGCATAAATAATAATAACAATAATAATTTCCAAGGAAGAAAGCAGAAGTTCTGAATATGATATGGAAAAATTAATAATCTGATAATTTTTATTAAGGTAAATTTGTTTCCATTTATATTTAATGTTTTTAAAAGATAATTTTAGTTTTTATTAAATTATACTACAAGTACAGAAATTAATTTTGTCTGTATTTTTTGCATTCATGCTTTTGATTTTATGCTACTTCCTATTTATATGGTTATGTTCTATGGTAATTTTGTTCTAACCCATGTGACTGAAATAGATTACTCCTAAATACATATATCTCAATGTAAGCAATAAAAACAGATGAAAGTCATTTGTGGTTATTATAGAAGATCTACTGAAATTAATATAAAATCCATAATAAATTCCAAGAACTGAGAAAAAAAGTATTACTGTACAAAAGCTGTACTGCATCTTGAATAATATAGGGCTCAAATATTGAGGAGTCTAACTTTTATTTCAACACTAACTTAAAAATTAATTTAAGCTCACAAAAAATGAACTTTTTTTAGAAAAATAGTTGAATCAATTCAACACAGATACAATTGATATTCATTACAAGAGTGGTAAGAAAACAAATGGATTACAAAGCATTAGTAATCTTTTTTGCTGTCACTATTTTTTTAGATATATGCAGTTCATTGAGAACTGAGCAAATGGATTCTGCCTATAATTTGGATACCATTAATAAATCACCTCACACATTTGCTCAAAATTTTATCTAAAAATTACTAAAGCAAGATTCTATTAAATTTGCAAGACCTTATTCAACATACTTTTGCACCTGATTACATTATATTATGCTGAAGAAACTAAAATAAATCAACTAACTAATATGATAATAAATATATATTTTATTGATTCGATAAATATTACTTCTAAACAAATTCTAGTAAGGATATATTCAAAACATTTCATAAACTAAATGACTGCTGAAAAGATATAACATATGCCAAAAATTTTCAAATATTTGCATAGTAAAAAACTATTATCAATAATATCTAAATAAATAAATGTTATCAATACTCATACAAAAAAAGTAGACTTTTTATTTAAACTTTGATTTTATTAATGCTTAACATGCATTCAATATGTAAAATATCATATTTAAAGCAATTTAATTTCTTTAATGTTCTCAACATTTATGTGCAATTAGTAATTGTTTAAATATTCAAAAATATTTAAACATATTTAAGTATCCCATTTCTTCAAAAGGAGAATGCTTGTATCTTTTCGGTTCATTAGGAATCAGTCTTTTTCCACCATACAGACCTCCCCAATCCACTGCCCTTTGTTCTCACTCTCAACTTACACAATTCAAATTCTTGATAAATAAGACCCACAGATATCCATTCATAGTTTATAAATATTGATGAATAGTCCTTAACTCTTAAGGTCTCTGTCATATAGATATCCATGCTGGAACAGTCCATCAGAGATTAATTCTCAATTCCCCATAATATACAAAACCAAATGTGTACCAACTTTACTGAACCTTTCAGGAAAATTGGCATGCTCATCCTGCTAGCAGCTCATCTCCTGAACTATCAAGCAGCTGGACAAGTAAAGGGGGAGTTTGAAAACCAACATTATATATTTTTGAACATATTCCTTTTAATTATTGTGAGACTTTGGGAATATATAGAAGGTTAAACCATTTTTACTCTTCATTCTCTGCTAGGTTTATTGCATCTTGCATATATGTGGTTTTCATGTTATGAGGAATTGAGGGCTAATCTCTCTGCTAGATTAGCCCAGCATGGATGCCTATACAATAGAGCACTTAAGAGTAAAAAAGAATTCATCATTATTTATAGACTGTAAATGGATATCTGTGAGTTTGATTTTTCAATGGCTGGAGTTGTGTAAATTGGGAATGAGGACAATGGATTGGGTGGCCTGAGTGATGGCAAAAGACCAGTTTTTGATGAACAGAAAAGATACAAGCATTCCTCTTTAGAAGAAATGGGATACTTAAAATACATTTAAATATTTTTAAATATATAGACAATTACTAATTCTACATAAAATTTGAGAACAATAAAGAAATTAGGTTGCAATGAATATATTTTATATAATGACAGTATGCTAATGTCCATAACATTTATTTAAATATTACAATAATCCAGAAAAAAATAAAATTATTGATTTTGATTTATCAACAATAATATTTCATTTATTTGTAGATTATCTCACAAATTACTGAAATACAACCTGATTTAAAATGGTAAAATTTATAACAATGTTTAAACTAATCCCATGTAGTGGTGATATAGTTTACTAACCAATAGTGAAAATTTGTTAAAATTATAATCAAAATCTTTAGTCTTAAAAAATATTTAAGAAACAAGAAAACACATCCAGTAGTACATTACTACATTATGCATACACATCTGATTTTAAAAATGATGTCTTCTATAAAAATACTGTGAATATTCACAACTTGAAAGTATTTTCAGAGGACTAACTATCAATATATTATTAAAATATCCAATATAGATAATCCAATAAAACAAAAAACATCCAAATAATTACTTCACAGCATATTTAAGCATAAAATTCCAATTCCCATAGTCCTTGTGGAAATGAAACCTTTTTGCTTAAATGTAAATAGGTCATATACTTTTGCAATGTGGTGTAAAACAATGTGCAAATGTGTACAAATTGATAAAAATGTTCATCTATGCAGAAATGATGTGCATTTTAAAACATGGGCCAATGTATATAGCAACAATTTATCAATTTTATTCTTTCTGTGCTACAACATACTTTATTAACTATTTCAAACCTTGACATTTCAACAATCTTCAATTTCAACAAAATGCCATATTAACAAATCAATTCCAACAAAAACTATCTTGGCTCTTTGCCAAAATAATATTTCACTGATACTTTCACATCTAATAATTTCTTCTTTGTATCATAGAACTCAAATCAAATATAATAAAGCAGAAACTTCATTGAGATTAAATTTCTACATTCTGAAATATGTACTTGTACATCAGACTCTTAAAACAACAGCTGAACCTTATGAATAATAAAGCAGCAGTTCTAGTTCACATTGTAAACACATGAAATTTAAGTGCTAGCTGAAAACTTTTAACAAATGATATCACACAGTTTAAATATATTGATAAAAAGTGCTTCTCATCTTGAAATCAATAATGCAGAATTCAATTAAGGCAATTTATGAGCTCATTTTGAAGACATATTAAACATTATTGAAATAAAAATTTTATTAATTTCTTTACTCTTTTTGTAGATCCCAATCATAAACATTAATTATGCATTAAAATGTTCTATTTTACTAATTTTTGTTTACAGTATATTATTATTATTTCAAACTCTTTAAAAGTATATTTTTTCTATACTCAAATAAGTTTTTTAGTTTTGCTCTGATGTAGGCTTTAAATCAGTCAAAACTCTTAGTAAATAAAAGACTGTAAAAACGTATTTATCTGCATAGAAGTAGAATTTTTAAAGATTTTTGAAACTCATACATTACACTGAATATTTTAAGTGCAAGAAACCTTTTAAAAATAAATTTAATATAAGCACTTATTCAATACAAATTGTTACCTATTTTTAGTACAAGTATTCTCTCTGGTGATTTTAATTCTATTACCTCTGAGCTTTTATCAAAGATTTTCAATACTTTTGTTCTGTGCAGCATTTTGTACCTAAAACCATCTTATGTATAAATTTATTTAAGCAGTACATTCAACTTGGATATGTTACACTCACCTATGAATGTGCTATTAAAGAAACTATTCATACTGATTTTAAGTTAATAATAGATTGTATTTCTAACACTACCATGACACCTAATTATTTTGCAAGATCAAAGTTACTTTTAATATCAGATTGTTAATTTAAAAGAATATCTGATTACAGCAATGTTCCTGGATTTAATCTTAGTTAAGGTATGCTTCAATTAGGTCAATTCTACTTTTATTTTACACAATGAAGTTGCAAATTAATATATATTATGGATAGAAGCACATCATTCTGTGTATCATATTAAATAAAATAACATGTCACTACAATTACATAGATATATCCCAATTTATTTAAAACCTTGTTAAATTATATTATTCCATATATTCATCATAATTCAAAGATATCTTTGGTAGTAGTAAAAAATAGCACACCTGACACTAAAAACAGTGATAATCTACAACATTTTAAACATGTTAAAGGCAAATTTGATTTGTTAATTGCTAAAGTAAAACTCAACATTCTAATCTGCTGATATCTTCTAATCATATCACTTATAATAAAATTGTTGATAAAATATTTCACCTAAAACATTATACCATGAATGAAACTAACCTAAAGACAATTATTTTCCAAAACAATCCTCCAATAACATATTAAGAAAGTAAATTAAAACTATAATGATCTGAAAATGTTTGCATGTATTGTCCTTAAAAAGTAGAAAAACTATATCAAAGTTATTTATATCTCATATACTATGAAAAAGTGTTCTTTAACCATTTTGATAGTTCAGAATATCATTATTTTTTCTCTCAAGTTAATAAATACCTAGACATTGTTGTTTTTCAGTTTGACTTCAAAGCAGCGTTTGGCATTATAAATTGAATTTATTTGTTTTCCACATATTAATTTCTCCTACAATACCATTCAACTGAAATATTATATGTTTCTCTGATCCATTTGCAAGCAGTAAAGATAATTTCAGACTTTACTGCATATTTTAATACAATCTGAATTGCCTTAAAATGTTGGTTCATTGTCCATTTTATTTTCTTTGATGGAGACCTGAATAATTTTTAATGGTTTTATACATAATCATTCTGCTTGTTCTTAGAATATTATTAATTTCAAATAAATTTACAGTAATAATAAGTTCTCAGTGTGGCAATTATCTCAGAGAAAAATGTTTTTATTCAAATTTTAAAGCTATTTAATCAAACTTTTTTGGTTTCCAATCAAGATTTCAAAGCCAAATTATGTTAAAACTTGAATCAATTATAATTTTAAAAATACAATGCTAGAATTTTTTATTTCTAAAGCTACTATATATTTTGAAAACCTTAATTATTAAATGTCAATATTAGGATCTATTTGCTTATTACGAATTTTGGATATATTTAATAAATGTTGTGATTGCTGATTTGAGCATATTGATGGAAACATATATTTGAAATTCATCTTAAATGTTATCAATTATTAAGATAAATTACAATAATGATTTGAATTTAATCTGGTACAATTTTTTTTTATCTTTACTCTCTTTAATTAACTTATAAAAATATTTTCATATACTAAAAAAACATCTTTGTAGATTTTGCTATGAATAAGCTGATCTAATTAATTAATTATATATTATTTTTGGTATCATGTGTCTTTTAAAGCAGTATTAAAAAGTCATTTAATTTTTTGAGTATCACTTGCTAAAACTGATCTAAATTCCATAATCTTTGTGAATAACATTTTTTATTAATGGTCTCATTTAACATTTGTCAAAGAATTTATCCATTTAAACAGTAACTTATCCCTAGATTTTTATTTCAGTTTGATATGTTTTACACAAGAAGTGTCCAAAATTATGTTACACTTATTTTATTCATGTAGATAACTCTAATGATTTAGGCTATCAGTAATTTATACACATTAATTAACTTCAAACAGCACCATCTAAGCATCTTTAAAAATTTACCCTATATAATGTTTTTTATTGTCATGCACATTCTAAAATAATATAGACACTGTGTTGTCCTATTTTATTGATCATTAAAAAATATAATGATTAATTTCTTAAATTAAGTTTGGTTAAGATTTATATTTTTACAATCAAATGTTTGCCTTGTAAATTATATTTATAACATGGCATTCTTTCATTCTTTTATGTGGTATTTTATGCTGATTTTACTTTTAAACATTTTATTTTTTAATTTGTTTTCTGTTTATAAAACTTTTTTGTTGTTTTGGAAATAATTGTTTCCCAGCAACAAAAAAAATTCTTCTATTTGTGCCAGTCAAATTTTGTGTGTATTGTATATAAGTTTTAAATTTAGTTACTGAAATTTTATTATTACATGAAAAGTTATTACCGAAACTATCTTACATTTATTTCTAAAAATAATTTCTAAATATGTTTAAAAATTAGAAATTATGTTAGAAATACCAATAACTTAAAATAGTTAAGAATGATCATAAAAGAAAAGAAAAAATATATTCCAAGTTTAATAAAATCACAGGTATTTATCTTTAAATTTTTCAAATAATACATGGATTGTAAAAACTATTGCATTTAATTATTTAGTAAAAAAAAGGGTAAATATATAACAAAATATAATAAAAGAACTTTACATAGATTCTAGATAAAAATCAAGTTTTAATTAAAAATTTTAAAATAATTAAGTATATATATATAATATGAGATAATAACAAAAGGTGAAATCACACATACATGTTTATTTGCAATAAATTTCCATTTCATTATCTCTATTATTACTATTATTTTAATTTTTAAAGACTTTTATTTAACTTAGAATCTATGTTCATTTGTTTGTTATTTCATTCATATAGTTTAAGTAAGATGCACAAGAGAGCACTATAGAGATTATTTTGTTTCAATTCAAAGCTTGATTTAAGTTAGAATAAAATAAAATTAGTTTACAAGTTATTTTAAAATAAAATCATACATATTAAAGAAAATTTGTTTACAGTATAGTTTAGTTAAGCCTTTTTAAAAAAAATTGACTTTTCAAATAAAAAGAAAAAATAGTAAACATTTTTTAAATTTGTTTATTGATTTATTATGCACATATATAATAATGTGCACATACTAAATTTGATATATACATAAGAGGTATAAATATTAATTAATTACAGAAATATCAAGCAATATATATATATAAAATACATATTTTGCTCTGTGAATGGCTTGTGTGACCAATCAAAACATCAGTATATTAATATTAAAAGTTTTTAACACGGATGAACCCACAAAATATGTATTTTATATATTTAACCCATGCAAATCTTCATTTTAACACACACACATATATATATAAATGTCATAGCAATTTAAACTTATACATATTAAATAATATTTGTTTACAATATAACTTTGGTAAGCATTTTGTGGACAAAGAATAAGCTCTTAAGAATGCTTTTATATTTTTAATTATTTATTGATTTATTACACATATAATTTATGAATACACATTAAATATGATATATATAAAGTAAACATATTAACTTTTTGCAGATATATCTAGTAATTGATATATATATATATATATATATATATATATATATATATATATATATATATATATATATATATATATAATCAAAATTATCCCAAATTCAGAACTCACCCAGTCTAGCCAAAAAAAATTAACACTAAAGCACAATCAATAATATCAATGCTACATAAAAAACTACAAAATAACATATTTAAACTAAACATTACACACAATTCAACTTACCTCTCATACACCCTTAATATTAAAAAAAAACTATTAAATAAGTTAGCTGTGTCAGAATCATAAATTTTCTAATAATAAAGATTATTTAATTCTTTTTTATTTTATTTTTCTCAAAGAAGACAACTTAAGCTTCATTAAAATTAATAATGTTGTCTGTATTTTTTTCATGGATATATAAAGCAGAACTAAGATATTTTAAAAGACAAATAATTTCATATTTTTCTTTATCATTTACATCATTACAAATATTATTACTATTAAATAAAATATTTTTAACAAATTTATTAGAGTATAATAATGTTGTCTGTATTTTTTTCATGGATATATAAAGCAGAACTAAGATATTTTAAAAGACAAATAATTTCATATTTTTCTTTATCATTTACATCATTATAAATATTATTACTATTAAATAAAATATTTTTAACAAATTTATTAGAGTAACCAACACTCAAATAATCTTTATAAAATTAATCTTCTTGAAACAAAGCTATTTCATTAGTATTATTTAATCTTTTATTTCTATAACAATAATTTCTTAAAGCAGTTACTTTATTTATGAGATTGATAGCTATCAAGTTTAATTATAGACTTTAACTATTTACTCTTAATATAATGAATACATATCAAACAATTATTTTATAATAGGCAAAACTCTCTCCATACAGTAGTGCCACTCTAAGCAAGACAGAGTAATCAATGGATGCCAGAAGGCTTGTGTATAAAATCCCTATCTAGTGCCTACTCATCCAATATCACCAAAATGTATGGGTGCTGAACTGAGTTCAGACCCATATGACTATTTGAGCTATTGAGCTTAGATTGAAAATATGTGTGTTTTCAATTTTATTCACATAGTTTAGTAGTTATGTAGAGTTAAAAGGTAGCTGCTGGAGGGTTGCATTAGATTCAAAGATCTAGGTGCAGGGCTCTCAGATCCAAGGCTCCTCTCTGATAAAGGCCAAAAGCCAGAAACTAGTTTGGGGATATTGGATGAGTAGGCACTAGATAGAGATTTTATCACAAGCTTTCTGGCATCCATTGATTACTCTGTCTTGCTTAGAGTGGCACTACTGTATGGAGAGAGTTTTGCTTATAACAACAGTTATGAGCAAGCATGAAAGATAGTAATCATGTGATGTTTTAAGGTTTAATACCAATCCTGCTTTATAGGAAGGTGGTGGCTATGGTTGTAAAAGAGCCAATGACACCAAAATGTATGGGTGCTGAACTGACTTCAGACCCATATGACTATTTGAGCTATTGAGCTTAGATTGAAAATATCTGTGTGTTTTCACTTTTATTCTCATAGTTTAGTAGTTATGTAGAGTTAAAAGGTGGCTTCTGGAGGGTTGCATTAGATCCTAAGATATAGGTGCACTGCTCTCAGATCCAAGGCTTCTCACTGATGAAGGCCATAAGTCAGAAACTAGTTTGGGGATATTGGATGAGTAGGCATTAGATAGGGATTTTATGTACAAGCTTTCTGGCATCCATTGATTACTCTGTCTTGCTTAGAGTGGCACTACTGTATGGAAGAGTTTTGCCTATTATAACAACAGTTTTGAGCAGGCATGGACAATAGTAATCATGTGATATTTTAAGGTTTAATACCAATCCTGCCTTATAAGAAGGTGGTGGATATGGCTGTAAAAGAGCCAAAGACACCAAAATGTATGGGTGCTGAACTGAGTTCAGACCCATATGACTATTTGAGCTATTGAGCTTAGATTGAAAATATCTGTGTGTTTTTAATTTTATTCTCATCATTTAGTAGTTATGTAGAGTTAAAAGGTGACTTCAGGAGGGTTGCATTAGATCCTAAGATCTAGATGCAGTGCTTTCAGATCCAAGGCTCCTCACTGACAAAGGCCATAAGCCAGAAACTAGTTTGGGAATATTGGATGGGTAGGCACTAGATAGGGATTTTATGCACAAGCCTTCTGGCATCCATTGATTACTCTGTCTTGCTTAGAGTGGCACTACTGTATGAAGAGAGTTTTGCCTATTATAACAACAGTTATCAGCAAGCATGGAAGACAGTGATCATGTGGTGTTTTAAGGTTTAATTATTTTATAACATTTTTAATCACCAATAGATTTAAAAGTTTTAATTTAACAAAATATATCCCTCCCCTTCTACAACATAATTTATAGAAGGATCAAAACAATTAAGCTCATTTACCAACTCTTTCAATTTATCATTCTCAACTACAAACAAACAGTAATCAACATATGTAGCAAATAACTTTAAATTTAAACACTAAACAAATTAAAGGAGAAATAATATAACCTATTATACACCCTTCCTTAATCTTAAAAAAATATTATAAGTAAAATACATCAATAATTATGCGCTTATAATGCTCGTTAAAGAAGTTATATATATTATTAAATTTATTTAAAGCTTAGCGCTTTCAAAGCTCTATGGCTTCATAATCATAGCTGTGTAAAATACATAGAATTCTCCAATAATAAAAGCAAATCTTTAATAACTTTAATCGTATTCTTTGGCAAAGATCCATGTTTAATAAACACAGAGATAAGAACATCAATACTGCTTAATCTCTTAATCTTAGCAGTATTGATGTTCTTATGTTGGTGTTGGTTAAACATGGTTCTTTGTCAAAGAATAAAATTAAAGCTATTAAAGATTTGCTTTTATTATTGGAAGATTCTATGTATTTTACTTTTGATGGTAATTTTTATAGGATTATGGAAGAATTGATAATAGGTTATATTATTTCTCCTTTAATTTATTAAGTGTATATTAATTATTTATAAGAAAAAATTATTATTAAAAGGGATTGTTTATATTTAAAATTAATTGTTAGATATGTTGATGATTGTTTACAGTTAAAAATGATAAATTGAAAGAATTAGTAAATAAGCTAATTGTTTTGATCATTTTATAAAATATATAATAGAAGGAAGGAAGTTAAGTTTTGTTAAATGAAAATTGTTAGATCTATTGGTAATTAGAAATGTAACGAATAATTGTTGGGTATGTAGTCATTATGTTAAGAATAAAGAGTTAAGGTAAATAATTAAACCTGATAGCCATCAATCTTATCTCATAACATAGCTGCTTAAGGAAATTATTGTTACAGAAATAAGAAATTAAAAAAAAACTAATTGCGTAACTTTGTTTCAAACATGTAAATTTTATAAAGATTATTTGAGTGTTGGCTATTCTGATAAATTTCTTAAAAGTATTTTATTTAATAGTAATAATATTTGTAATGATGTAAATGATAAAGAAAAATATGAAATTATTTATTTGTCATTTAAATTCTCTTTTTATAGAATAGTATGTAAAAACAATAATTTGTTTGGAAATAAGAAAATTGCTTGGAAAAGGAGTGTTACTTTCAATAATTTATTAAATAATACAAAGGAAATTTTTGATAGAAAAACTATTTCTGGAATTGGGTATATTATCTCTTGTTTTTATAAGAAGGTATATATAGATCAAAGTAGTTTGAACTTAAATGAAAGAATAAAGATACATAAATGTAGGTTAGAAATAAATATCTTAATTCTGCTTTATATATCCATGAAAAAGATGCAGGCCACACTACTAATTTTGATGAAGCCAAGGTTGTCTTTTTTGAGAAAAAGAAAAATTAAAGAATATTATTAAAAATAATTTTGAAGTAATTAATTTATTTAAACATTTTTTAAACATTAAGGGTGTATGGGAGGTAAGTGGAATTGTTAATGTTTAGTTCAAATGTGTTATTTTGTAGTTCTTTATACCTGAGAAATCTGATTATAGCAGTGAACCCATTGATTGTCCTTTAAATTTTTTTGGCTAGTCTGTTTGAGTTGAGAATTTGGGGCAATTTTGATTATTTATTGACTAGTTTAGCTTTATATTTTTAATGTTTATATATATGAAATATTGATGTAATGCTACTCAAGATGGTGGAATATGCTAAGCAAAGGATATTAATCTACAATTTTGTATTAGCATCTTTAAAATTTTTGTCGTTTTATTTCAGTTGTTTTTTTTATTATATATATATATATTGTAATGGTATGAAGGCATGAAGAGCATTTTTAACAGATATGCCCCATGACTGGAAGTAACAATTTGTAATGGTACATGGGGATATTAAAAATATGGAAAGCTAACTCTGATTTTTAATAAAATAGGAAAACATTTCTAATTTTTGTAATAATGAAATTTGATGTCTAAGTAATAAGATTTTTATAAATATTCAAATTAATTCCTACATCTACTTCAATCAGTTATAATTGAAAGGTTGCTATTCTTTCACATGCGCTACAGTTGTTTCTCAGACAGCCAATCAGATAATAATTATGAAAAGGATTTTAGAAAATTAAAGGGAAATATTATTAATTTCAAAATATATTAAAATAGTCAGAATAATCTACAATCTCAAGGCAAATATAACAATGATTTTAATTATGTCATATGACTGGAATCTGTTGTAATAAGTGAACAAAAGTTAAATAAAACAAAATAAGAAAATAAATTAATAAAAATCATTTACATCATATTTACAAGAAAATTGAAATGTGAGAAAACAAAAATAAGTTTATTAACTTTAAAATCTTCAATTATTATCATAAATAATAATTTATGATGGTAATTTATGATGATATTTACAAGGAGAAAATAAAAAAATATTGACGTAAAACTTTTCTTAAATCCAGTTGAAATGCTAGAAGAAAAAAAACAAAAGGATACCATTAATTATCCTTTAATTAAAATATTATTTTTTCAAATAGTTAATAATTCTTTGATTTGTTTTCAAATATATATATATATGCATAAATATGAACAAGCTATTTAGATCCCTCACTCAAGCACATGCTATTAGTTTTATGTATGTCACATAAATAATATTGGATTACAAAATAATAATTTATATCACATGACATTACTTCTTTGGGGGCTTTAATTATCAATAAAAAAAGAAACGAGGAAACATAGCATAGTAATAATAAATATATATAAAAAAATATCATTTGGCTTTTATTATAATTCAACAAAAAGTCTGCATTTCTTAAAATCTTAATAAACAGTTCTTTATTTTAATTTTCTTTCAATTAATGACATTCAAAATATTTGAAAGACAACTAAAATTGTATTAAAACAGGCAAAACTCTCTCTATATATTGCCACCGAGTGCAAGCCAGAGTAATCAATGGATACCAGAAGGTTTGTGTTTAAAATCCCCCTCTAGTGCCTTTTCATCCAATATTCCCAGATTAGTTTCTGGCTTGTGGTCTTTATAAGTGAGGAACCTTGGATTTGAGAGCACTGCACCTAGGCTTGCACTGAGTGGCAATATGCATAGAGAGTTTTGCCTGTTTTAATAAGTTATAAACAAGCATAAGAAATGGTGATCATGTGATGTTTACTGGCTTAAAACTAAAATTATATTAAGATGAATTTTGAACCTTACTTAAAAAATGTCTATTGTTCTCATTCTTTAATTGCAAGATGATGAAATAGTTCTTGGAACAACACATTTGGTTGATCTATATAGTGAAGTAAACAACTGTTTTCTGGGTTTTCATTCAGTAATGGTAGGAGGCTTATTCTTATTTGCAAGTAGAATTTTTTTTTTTAAGTTCTCAAAATTTTTTTATTATACAATCACTGTTAAAATGATTATTATTTATGTCAAATCTAGATGGAATCTCAGCAGATACATTATCAGGATGTTAGAAAATATTTAGCAATCAAGACCCCACCCCCTATTACTTTATCAGTTTTTAGCTAAACATGTTTAGGTTTAAACAATGAGGATTGCCACCCTGGCACTTCTCTGAGGAGTGCCAAAGCATGAAACCATGGTCAGGGGTTTAGGGGGTTCCTGACAGAGATATTTTAAATGCTTCCTCTGGCTAAGCATTTAACACAAAGCTTGTTGAGGAATTGGCAATCCTCACTGTTTATAACTTACAAGTTAAAGAGAATAGGGTCATATGATATATGACTCTTATTTTGACTATGTTTAGGTTTAATTTTATAAATAAATGAGACATCTAAAGCCTACAAATGTTGGTTTAAAAGTAAGTTTTTATTTATTTTAATATATATTAAGATTTTTTAAAACCATTGCCTTAATGTAAGCATTGTTATGACCTTTTAGAATGATTTCCATATGATGTGATATCGGATTTCCTTTATATAATTTTTATAGAGTTGTATACACTTCTTCCTAATATTATTTAGATTAAATGAATATTTTTCAAAATATTTTAAATAATTTTATACAAAATTTGTGATAGTTGAATATATAAAAAAAAAACCTCCCAATAAAAATAAAGTATATTTAGTAATTGAACTAAATGCATACATAAATAAATAATGTAATTGAATTAATTTAATTAAGATTTGGTTTATGATTGTGATTCATTTTGACATTTATAATTTATTTGGATAATTTAATAGAAACAATCTGAAAGTGTTTATTTAAATAAATATTTTAAATTAAAAGCAAACTTGCACAGGAATAAAATAGACACAATAAAACATTTAAAAACAAAACATAAAATCGCATACAGGGATATTATTACAATATATACATATATATATACTATTAGTGTCAAATTGATTTAAAATACAATATGGTTTGACATTTTTATGTACTGTGAAGTTAAAAATAAATAGAGATCAAAAATATTTTATAATGAACATTTTTATTTACTGTGCACTTAAAAGCAAAAAAATAATTAAAATATATAAAATGCACTAACATGCACAAGCACACAAAGCTAAAAACAAATAAAGCAAATATATATTATTTTAATATCTATTCATTAAATGGCTAAGCACTTTCAAGGTTCAAGCCCTCATAATCATAGCCGTATTACAAAATATAATAAATTGACTTGGAGTGATGCAAATTTATGCAAATGAAATAATTATGCATTCCATTTCTTGGATATTTTGTAGCAAGTCTTTTCTATTGATGGCATTGCCATCTCTAGATATAAAGAAAGCTTTTATCTTTCTTTTTAGATCATGCCGCTTTCTGCATACCACCACTGGATTTCCCGGTTGACAATCATGCCCAGCTGAAGCACGGTGCTGTGCAAAAACTGAACTATGAGCAGTGTCCAACAAAGCTTTATTATAAGAATAAGTGTGTTACAATAGCCTAGTGGAGAGAGAGGCCCTAGTCTCACCATAATATGATGATCTACAAAAATTTTCAGGGCATGCAATATTATAGACCACTTGAGGTGTCAGCCAGGGTGGGAGGCAGTCTTTGGTATTATTAATTAATTTGTTAGAGTTAGGTCTATAATATTGCATGCCCTGAAAAATTTTGTAGATCATCATATTATGGTGAGACTAGGGCCTCTCTCCACTAAGCTATCGCAACACACTTATTCTTATAATAAAGCTTTGTTTGACACTGCTCATAGTTCAGTTTTTGTGCAGCACCGTGCTTCAGCTGGGCATGATTGTCAACCAAGAAATCCAGTGGTGGTATGCAGAGAGCGGCATGATCTAAAAAGAAAGATAAAAGAAGCTTTCTTTATATCTAGAGATGGCGATGCCATCAATAGAAAAGACTCTTGCTACAAAATATCCAAGAAATGGAATGCATAATTATTTCATTTGCATAAATTTGCATCACTCCAAGTCAATTTATTATATTTGTAATACGGCTATGATTATGAGGGCTTGAACCTTGAAAGCGCTTAGCCATTTAATGAATAGATATTAAAATAATATATATTTGCTTTATTTGTTTTTAGCTTTGTGTGCTTGTGTGTGTTAGTGCATTTTATATATTTTGATTCATAATTAGCCACAAAGTATAAACTATTTGCTTATTTCAAAAAAATAATTGTTTCTTCAACCACTGTTGGGTTTTTAGATTAATTTTAAAATAAAAACATGGGGTCCAGAAATTAATTAAGTTAATCCCTTGTTATGAAAAATAGGGATTGACTCAATTAATTTCTGAACTCCTTGCTTTCATTCTAAGTTCAGTCTAAAAACCCCAATTGTGGTTGAGATTTTTGCTTTTTAGTATGTGGTAAATAAAAGTGTTTATTATAAAATATTTTTTTATCTTTATTTATTTTTTATTAATGACATTGGCCTTGAATATGTTTAATTAACTCAAATTATTCAATATTTTTTATCAAATATATAAAAAATTAACAAATTAAAATATTTCTCTGATTATTTTTGCTAGCTGATTTTTACAATGTAAGCTTAATTTTGACTATGAAATTGCCTTTAAAAATACATTAACCTGTAACATTTTATACCAAGACTTTATAAAATATATTAAACATTGTTTGCTAAGAAATGATAAAATATTTATTTGAGGAATTAGTCTGATCATCTATATTTATTATAAGAAGAAAAGAATTAAATTACTTTCATCCCATTGTAATTTTAAACATTTTAAAATAAATTGTTTTCAGAAATATATAATGTCATTAAATGATTTTAGCTTTAATATTATATATTTTTTCAAATTGCATAATAAACCAATGATATTTAAAAAGAGTAAAAGTTAATAATATTTGTAGTATTAGAATATACAAAATAAAAGAAGCACTATGTGTATAAATAGAATATAAAAAAATAAAAAAGTCTACACTGGAATAACATCACTTGAGTAAAACAATGAATTACCACAAAGAAGGTGATACATTAAGAATTTCGTAATTCTGCTTAATTAAAATAAATGCTTCTTTTCATATTCCTTTTAAATTTAAATGAATTACAAAATCTCTTATAGAAAAAAGTTATTTACAGTTTTTGAACTAAAATATTGATTTATTTTTAATATTTATTTATATGTTTGATTATAATATTTACATAATTGATTTTGATATTTGTTTACATGTTTGTTTAATTTTGATTCAGAAGTTATAAAAGATTTTGTGCTTTCTATATTGAGTTACATTGTTTAAACAAGAAAAGTTTATCCATTATTAATTTATAATATACTGTTTTACATATTTTAAAATATAGCCACATATTTATAGATGAACAATATGAAATTTAAAATTAAATTGACAAAGAATACTAATATAAAATAAGTAGAAATTAAATTGGGTTAAAAATACTCTTAAAAAAATAAAATGAATATAAGAATGCCAAATAATAAATGGTGAAAGATGAATACTCTATAATAAACTAAGTATTAAGCAAAGAAATTATTAAACTTAGTTTTAGCTCTAATCGTGGTTGTTTCAGGTGGTATCATTTTTTATATATCATTGTCTATATATTCTTATCAGTTTATATATTATTTTACTGAAGTAAGAAAATTTAATTTTAAAATTATATGCTCAATAAAGTTAATAAAATAGATAAATAAAAGTTTGTCTTCTTAATTTAAATCATTAATATTTATTTCAAACAATTGAGTAAAATTAATTAGTCTATTTATTACCATAAATGTATTAGACCAAAAAGTTATATTGAATTAGATTACAAGAATGTGTATAGAATTCAAGAGCTAAACTTATAATTCAATTCCAACAAAGAAAATTATGTTAGAAAGCGGTGGATGTTTACATTATCTCATGTTCTTCACTAAGCCCGTGTGTTTTTATTTTATTAATCAACATTACATATTACAATTAACTTTGTGGGTGTGATCTATTAGATTTTTTTTAAAAGCATCATGAAATAAAAGAGGAATAGAGAACTTTTCATTCTCAATCTTCTCTCTTTCTCCTCATTGTTATACCACATTTCCTCTCATTCTCCTTCTGTTACATATATAAATAAATCTCTATTGTTAGGTAAAATCATTTATTTACTTCTATAATAATATTTAAAATTATAAATATGAATAACAAATTAGGGGGAAAGGTATGCATTCACATATATGTAAATACTTATAATAGTTGAATTATTTTGAAAATGGTAATTGTTTTACACTTTTACAGTACAATATTTATGTAAATAGAGTAAGTATATATTTTTTTATCTGAGATGTAAATAAACAGTAACAATTTTATTCTGCTTTAAACTTTTGAAATTTCATTTTTACTATTTATGTTTTTAGTATTAAGAAATCTTTTATGTATTTTAATTATTTATAAATTATAAGCATATGAGCATGCAATTAATTATAATAGAATTTTACAATATATATATTATTACAAATTATCCTTTCAGTAAATAAAGCCCAAAAGTGAAATAAAATAAAATGACTTACCTTATCTTTGGATTGCCATTCTATATCGTTCATTGCTGAAGACTTAGAATTAGAACGTCCTGATCTCCCAGAAGCCATTTCAATTAATTAATTTTGAATTAAAATAAATGAACAAGTAATAAAAAAACCACGTTAACAAAATAATCTCAAACTTGTTCACTAATATATATGACAAGTTAAGAAAATTACTGACTATCGAAAATTGTACTTTTTTTTAAAAAAAAAAAAAAAGCTTAAAAATATATCCCCCCAAAAATTACAGTAGTTATTCCAGATACAGTATTGGAAATGTGATTTTGATTTAAACTGATTGAAGATGACAAAAAAAAAGGTATGTTACTACGAAATGTAAATTAAAATATTTCCTCACGAAACAAATTCTTTTTAAGAGTAATTCAACTTTTATAAAATGTCCTTAATCTACAATCTTTTAAATTAAGCATGCTATGGCGCGGAATTACACACACATTTTGCTCGGGCGACATCTCAAAATCACACGAGATTCATATGCTACGCAATTAAATTGAACAAAATAGCAACGATTTAAATATCAGGATAGACATATTAAAAGACAACTCAAATTATTTTAATCCTTTCGCTGCTAAATTACTACATTTTCCTTCTCCTCTTAAATAGCAATGAAAATCCTTTACGCATAAGTGGAGTTTGAAATGAATTATTTCAAAGATTTTGCGCATAATATTAAGACTTTCGACTTTTTACATAGAAATAAATTTGGACTTTCTTTTTTTTTTAAAAAAAAAAAAAAGAGAGAGAAAGAGATGAAGAGGGGGGGGGGATAAAGCACAGTCGTAATTTTAAAGCAAGAAATTATAAAAGGTGCCAAATAAATATTTGAGTCAATTTGCATTGGTCAACGACAATATTCCAGCCTCCTTTTTAAAACTAATTAACTGACGAGCAAGAATAATAATTACAACAACCAATTTGTTATTTTGTTTATATATATACATTTTTTTTTGAAAAAGTATAAAATATTTAAATTTATCAATTTAAATTAATCAAATATAACATATGTATATGGAGTTAATTAAACACCATGTGCAAAAAGTTGTTTTATTTAAATAATATAAATTGTACACAACATATTATTAATATTAAAATTTACATAATTTATATTACTCTTTTTTTTTTTTTACTAATTATTGTGCAGAGTTTGATCTTGGTGGATAATGTCTCATTATTAGATAACCATGACAACAGAAGAAAGAATACCTTCATGCTTAGAAAAGTGGTGTAATATAAACATTACTATGGAAACTAATAGTTAAGAGCCTTCTACAAACTATGAAAAAATATAGAAAGAAATTTAAACGACTTCTTAACGTAGATACATTTAAGAATATGTGAATATATGTGGAGGATGTAATTTTTTAATAATTTTAAAAATTACATCTACTAATGTTAATTAAAATAGAAAAACTTAATCAAGTTTTACATTAGCAAATAAAACGTAACTTTTTCTATACAATAAATTAATTAAAGTATTAATGAAATATTTAGTTAATTTTTAAAATAAATAATAATGTAATATTTTTTGCTAACATTAATGATATAGTTATTCCTATTTATTAAAAAAAAAGATTAACCAATAAAATAACTGATTTATTTAAAGATAGAAAATAAAAGTGAAATAATAGCCTAAATATTCTACTTCAAGCTAGAGAATTCTGACATGGTTTGAAAAATACGTGAGAATGGATTGAAAAATACGTGAGAAATAACGAATTAATTATCAGGCCAGTCATTCTTTTACGGTTGAGGGTTTTGGTGTTGTTTTTATTGTTTTTACTTTATTTCTTTTTCCATCTAAAGTAGCTTGACATTCATTAACCACATATTTTTTGTAGTTATCTAGGCTGGCTAGTGTTCTAAATATACTTTTTAATGATCAAAGAAAAAATGTGAATGTGATTTAGATTTGAATTCCAAATGACAAAAATTGCAGGCTATCACACCACAGTATTATTACTAAAAGCACTGAAGATACAAGTTATAAAAGTTTTTTTTTTTTTTAATGTTAACAATAATATATATACATAAACAAATGTCTTAACAATTCACCTAAAACACTACATGCTATTATAAAATTCAAATTGCCAACATATAGAAGATAGTCTTCTGCTCATTTAAGCATATAAATAGACCACAACTAAATAATACCAGTAAAATTCAATTTTTAAATAATCAAAGAATATTACAGTGGCAAATTTAACTTTCTACTTTTCATTTATAGGCTAACATTATTTTCTAAGACTTTTAATAATTGGCAACTATTGCAAACAAATATCACAACAACCTAACATAGATGAACAAAAAGAAAGCAAATATTTTTTTCATCTGCTAGTAATTTGAACGTTTTTCCCTAGGTTGTTGAGAAATTTATTTATAATAAATGTCAGACAGCATATGGATGAAGTAATAAAGTTTGTTGATGTTATATGGAGAAGAACGACTACAAATGGAAGAAATTGAATTAAACCTGGAAAGACTTTCAACTTGTAATGTTTTATTGGTAGTGTTTCAAAATGATGATACATATAATTGCTTGGTTACTTTTTTTTATAGTGCAAATATTAATTATTACATATATTTCTTAGCATTAACTATTACATGCATGTATGTATATTTATACATACATATAAACTTGGAAAGACCTTTATCCTGCAATGTTTTCTTGGTTACTTCTTTCTATAATGCAAATGTTAATTATTACACATATTCCTTACCATTAACTATTACATACATATATACATACATATACATATTTATATGTGTGTGATAATAGAGCAATCTAAAACTACTATATATTTATAAATTATTTACTTAATTTAAATATACTAAAAAAAAGCATGCAACAGAAAATATAGATGGCAATGAAATACTGATAGTTGTAAATTAATGAAAACTTACTATAATAAAAATGCTGTGAGTAAATTATGAATTTTCTTATTAATCACAGCCATATAATCTTTAAAATAATAATATTATTCAAATATATTTAATTTCATGCTTGGCTGGATTCAACTGTGTAGTATTTATGTTTTATCACCTTTTCCATGTAGTTCTATTAAAATCAGATCTATCTCTTAGCTATGATCTTCGTTTTGATTATAATTCATTTAATCCTAATATTTTTTCTTAAATAATTTACATACTTTAAAATATTTTATTTTGATGTTATAAATAGTTCTAATGAATAGTCAACTTTTGAAACATAAAAAATCATCTTGTACAATAGAATTATCTACAATAATTTATCTTAGTTCAGAAACAGTCCTTGTGTGTCATAATGATTCTTTGTTTACTAATTTAATATACAGCTTTTAATAAACACTAGAAATTTTTTCAGAGTAGAATGTTCATCACAACAGAATAATATTCAAGAGAATGATTGTAGGCTTCACATAATAAGAACCAAAATATGTTGAAAATTTCTAAAAATTAATCTGGACAATAAAATATCTGAATACTTTGTGGACACTGTTAGATACAAATATCATATGGTCATTAATTATTCTGGTGGAAAATAGTTACAGGATTTTTATTCCAAATTTACAACATCATTGAATAGTCAAAATAAGAGTCATAGATCCAATTCATAGATCACATGACCCTATCTCTTAAGCTTGTAAGTTATAAACAGTGAGGAATGCCAATTCCTCTACAAGCTTTATGATAAATGCTTAGCCAGAGCCAGCACTTAAAATATCTCTGTCAGGAACCCCTCCCCAAACCCCTGACCATGGTTCCATGCTTTGGCACTCCAATATTTTATTTACATATTATCAAACAGCATACTATTAAAGCATATAAATTTTGAAAAGATTTAAAATTGGTGGCACGATATAGACTGCCATGCACTTAAGTAATTTGATTTCCTTACTAGTACTGATGGGTTCTCACTCTGCTGTGAAAGTTCATTGACTGCACCATTTCTTCATAATGACCAGTGAACTATTTATTCAACTTTGTTTCACAGTCTTATTTAATTAATTTTATGTTTGAATGGATATATTCTAAAATTCACTAAATGGTATAACAGTTATGTGTTTAGTTTGATCTTTTGTAAAATACATTCAACTAATAATTAAATTATAAAGGCAGTCTTAGTCCAATGTCTAAAAAGTATAGTGTTGTCCCTATAAGAACCTTTTATGTTAAACCACTAAACATCACATGATCACTTTCTCATACTAACACATAACTGTTAGTAAACAGGCAAAAACTCTCCATATAGTAGGGCCACCTTGTGCACAAGCCTTCCGGCATCCATTGATTTCTCTGGTTAGCACAAGGTGGCAGTACTATATGGAAAGTTTTTGCCTGTTTAACCTTTTATGTTATGAGAAAATAATGTATTTAAATTTCAGATAAAATATGTCAATTGATAATACATTTATAAAAACTATCACATCTAAAAGAATCGAAGTCACTAAAACTTTTATAAAAAAAACTAATAAGTTAATAAATAAATAATTAACCTATTCATCCAGTATACTGAATGTCCATTATAGAAAATATAGAGATTTGAATTTAGGATTTTCAATTTATACTAATCCTCCATTCAATCTCAAACAATCAATATATGTGATCACATGTGTAAAAGATAAATGATTCCTAGTATATATATTTTGTGTAGAACTAGCACTCATCATTTGGGCCAGATTATAATCTACCATACATATATACCAATCAGTGCTCAGCCTATATTAAGATAACAATTCCTTAAGATGTAATGGACATGCTTCAATCTTTCCACCCTTCTAACAATTCAAACATCCATTTCATTAAAAAATGTTTGAATGCTTTAAGTTCTTGGTGAATTTGAATTGTGGTCATACCTACGTAGACATTATGTCAATCTAATTCCTCATATTATGAGACCATTATGTATCCATTTATGTTAATAGGAAAGATATGGTATATACAATCAGTGCTTGGCTTATATTAAGATAGACATTTCTTAAACTTTAATGAACTGAAGACTGAATATTGACTGAAATACTAAGTTTGAATCTCTCTACTTAGTATAATAAACATTCAGTATACTGAATGAATATATTAATTATATATTGGCTTGGGAATAGGTTACATTACAGTATAAATTCATCCCATTTTTTCCCATTAATATAAAGAAATATATAATGGTCTGATAATATGAGGGGTTAGATTGACATAATGTCTACATGTGTATGAGCATTTCATCTTTGGTTTTCAATGAAATGGATGGTTGAATTGTAGGAAGAGTGAGAAGATTGAAACATATCCATTAAAGTTTAAGGAATTGCTATCTTAATATAGGTGAGCCCTGTTTGTATTTATGTGTGGGAGATTATGATCTGGTCCAAATGATGAGTGCTAGTTCTGCATGAAATACCTATATTGGGAGCATTTATCTTTTTCACATGTGTGTGGTTACTTGTTTGAAATGGAGAGGAAGATGAATATAGACTGAAAATTTTAAGTTCAAATTCCTCTATTTAAATAAATTATTCTATCTTTTTATATTTGCTGATAACAACATTGGATTATTAATATCTGCCAATTAATATTAAGAATCTTAATAATAGTTATATAAACTTTTAGCGAAATTCATGACTTAAGATTCAGGTCTGAGATAGATAAACATTTAGAATTTTGTCTATTGATGTACAATATTAGGATTTGACAAGCTGTCAGTCCATAACTAATCCAAATAAATAATCAGTATTATTCAAGAAATGATTGTCTATCTATTATTAATTATTAAGCATCTGGATCAGTCATGTGAATGCCAATACACTCACTATAATAAGAAAACAAATTACATAATATAGTGTTACTGCTAGTGACAAATATAATATGCCAGAATAATATTGTAAAGGAAATAAATTCTGTTTCATTCCATAAAGAAATATTTTCTGAAATCACATTTATTCTAAACCTGATTAATCAATGTCTTAACATTTTCATATGACTGTATCTTCACAGGATAAAAAAAATATCTGAAGATGGTAATGTATTAATTTTATAATTGGTCAAATTTGCTTTCATGTGCAGGACATAAACTTGTCAGCAATTGAACTGAGATCATTTTAATTACTCATACACTATAGTGATATGATGTTTATCATTGCAGAATAACAAATTATTGTTAGATGTCTTTAAGACATTGGTTGATTAAATGTTTTCAAGCTATTAAATGATATCAGTTATTATCATGAAAAGTAACTGGAGAGAAAACATTATATGACAAGTCAGTTGAAGATGGTAGCTTTTTAAAATCTATTTTGATAATCTGTCAATTTCTAACTTTAAAAAAATAAAGAACAACCTTACATTCAATATAATTAATTGTGATTCCTGTCAGTTTAGTGACAAAATTTTACATTTAATTTATATAAAAGAATCAATAAGAATGGATTAAAAATACGTGATGTGTTTAAATTGAACAAGTTTAATCATGTCTTTAAAATATCATTAGAAAGATGATAAACTTAAAGTCTAAAATGAATGAATTAGTATTATAAAGAAGTTTGGAATAAATATTTATTTAAAACAAGAAATGATGAAATAAAAATACACAACAAACTATATATAAAAGAGTCTTTTAGTAAGTATTAAAAAAACTATTAAGAAACAAATAGAAAAAATAGAATAAAGATTAAATGGAATTATTTTAAACAAAAGAAACTATTAAAATATATTTAAGAAGTAAATGGGTTGAACTTAATAAAAAAGATAACTGAGAAAGTTGACAATGAAAGGAGGAAGAGTTGGGAAAATTTTTGAATGTATATAAGAAGGGAAATAAGAAAAATGGTTGCTATATTACTAAATTCAGAAAGAAAAAAAATGTGAAAATAAAAAAAAACTTTAAAAAGTGATGTTTGTAATGAAAATCTAAGATGATAAAAAGTTATTAAGTGATTGTCGTTTATTAGAAAGTTTAATTCATAAAAAGTTGATTAGAGTAATGAATTCAGAATTGGATACAATATTGGATAGATTTTTAAAATGACAAATATTAAGAATTATTATTTCTTTTTTAAAAAATCTATCCTATGCAAAAGGGCTTTAATAAAATTATAAATAATTTCAAACGAATAAAAAATATAAAAATTGTAAATGACAAATTATTTGAGTTATTAATTAGTTATAGATTAACAGCAATAATTTCTATAATGTATAACATAGATAGGATTATGATAAAAAAAAAAATATTTACAGAAAGTCAGAATAGAGTTTGTTCAGAAAGTAGATAAAAAATAATATATTTATTGCTATTCATTTGATTAAAATATTTCATAGAAAAAATAAATAATTATAATTTTTTCTCATGATATAAAGCTTATAATAGAGTTAATAGAAATATATTATAAAATTTGAAAATATATTTTGGATGGTGAAGAATGATTAACTATTTTATGAAGATTTCTTATGTGATTTAGTTCAGTAGAAGATAGAAGGTTCCCAAGTTCAAGGTCAATGAATTGTAACTCCATCTCCACCACTTTCAACACTTGAACTTTATATAAACTCCTAAGCAATAAATTGTTAGATTATTTTTATTATTTTTATGAGGATAATTATATAATAACCAATTATGAATATAGAATTGGTAAAAGTTAAATGTAAATCTTAGATTTGGTGGAAGTTAAATGTAAATCAGGTTGTAATAAGTCTATCCACTGTTACATTTATTATTTTTTTTTGTTTCTAATAGAATTGAAGATAGAAATAAAAACAATGAGAATAAAAGTATGGATTATTATCATAGGAATCAAAAGAACACATAATATGATGGGTGTCTCATTCTTTGCAAATAATATATTATTTTCTAAAAATTGTATAAAAATGTGGAGCTGTTATTAAAAAGACATTTACAGATAAGAAGAAAAAAATAAATTCACTGAAAACAATCTGAGATATTGTCATTTAATGAGAAGTATAAAACTAAAGGATGAAAAATGGAGGAAGAAGTGAAAAAGAATATATATTTAGTTACTTCATTAAGTAGAAAAATAAATTACAAAAACAATAAACGAAATAAAATCCTTGTTTTTACTTCACCTTTAAATGGTAAGTTTTAAATTGTGCTTTATGCAAAAAAGTGAAACTTAGTATTATTAGAAAAGAATTATAAGGCTTAGCACTTTTGGAGAACTTAGGTCTCCATATTCACAGCCTATCTTGGGAGTGTCATCTTACATTGAGATTTTAAGTGAAGCTTGGCAGTAATTTATGCAAAATTCATAGTTTTCTTTCATAAAGACCATTTTCTGGAGATTACAAGGGCACTGGGCACTGAACGTAATGATATGAAATGAAAGATAAAAGAGGCATGCTTTATTGCAAATGACAACTATGCAATAAACCAAAAAAAATCATGCTTTGCAATCTCCAGAAAATGGTCTTTATGAAAGAAAACTTTGAATAAATTTTGCATAAATTACTGCTAAACTTCACTGAAAATCTCACTGTAAGTCAACACTCCCAAAATAGGCTATGAATATGGAGACTTAAGTGCTCTGAAAGCCATATGGAAACCTAAGTTCTCCAAAAGTGCTAAGCCTTATAATTCTTTTCTAATAATACTAAGCTTCACTTTTTTGCATAAAGCACAATTTAAAAAAGACAATAAATGCATAGTGGCATTGATATAATAAATTTGAGGTACATAAGCTAATTTGGAATAAAAAGATTGTTCCTGATTTAACATTTGAAAATTAGGCACTTTGTATTCCCAAAAGTCTTAAAAATTTCTAGAATGAATTTTAAAAAAATAGATAAATATACATTAAGTAGTAATTTTTGAAATGATTCTTAAATGTGTTTTTAAGTGAAGAAAATTATAAACAATAATACATTAAATTAATAAACATCACATGATCACCATTTATTTCTTTGCCTGTTTTAATTAAATTAATAGATAGTGAATTTATTTCTATATATTTATATAAGAAAAGCAATAAAATAAAAAGAAAATTAGAATAGATATGATGATTGAAAATGAAAATTGTAGAATTATACAAAATGAATAATAGTTTGGAGTTCAGTTAAATAAAAATATATATAAAAGAATGTATAATAACATTAGAAGAAACTTATAGATATATGAGCAAAAATCAATACTTTAGATATCATAGAACAAAGAAAGAAAATGGTAATACGAATTTGACTATAGGTATAGTTTATGTGGAGATGGGAGGGAGAATATTAGATTTTATTTATGGAGTGTAGGATGTTGAAAGATAAGGAAGTCTTTAAAAAGTATGAAAAGCAGGAAAAACATAAAAGTAAAATTTAAAAACATATGGATGATTTGCCATTTGTGTGTTTATGATAAAAATAAGAAATTTAAAGTTAGGAAAATTAGAATATAAAAATTTATATTAAAGTGTGATAGGAAAGAAATGAGGCATTGGTGGGTAAAGAATTTGGCAATCATAACAAAGAGACAATGTTTAGTTTGGCTAACTTTTGACATCCTCTAAGAAGAAACTATTTAAATCACATTGAATTAGTCTAGTTATCTAACAAAATAACATGCACTTATTATTCATTCTATTTTTCAAAATTTAAATTGCATTAGCCAAAACGAGATTTAAATTTTTTGTAGCCTTTTGCAGTAATTTATATTTACCACATTTGAATCTTAACATATGATGTAACAATATACAGTTAAATTAGATTTTTTTATGGAAAACATTGAGTCTATTTAGAGGTCTACAGTATATATACAGAGTGCATCTTGAATTATAGCATTACTAATAAATAGGGATGGAAGAGAAATATTATCAACTGCTTTAGGCATATTAAGATTTATTTATATAAACTATAATCAGGAAGTAATTAATTATTACTAAGAAACTTCTATTAAAGAAACTGCAACACAGAAAATAACTTACGAATTAATCTTAATATTATATTTTACACAAATCTTTCATTTTTAATTTAAAAGCTTAGTCAAGATAAATAAAAATAAACCATCTACTGAGTGATATCCACAAGCCTCTTCCCTATAACATGAATTTGATTTATTTACATACTAAAGTTTTAGCCTTATAGAAGTATTACATATTTATAATAATTTCTTTATTTGGAATAATAATAATAATTATTATTATTATTCTAAAATAAATAAATAGTTTATTGCTAAGGATATAATAAGAGGTTTGAACAATGGGAAGTACAAAAGTGAAATTACAGATTCATCATCATTGAGCTTCAAAGTTTAACACTATCCCACTACATCAAATTATGCAGACTAAAATTATTATTAATTTGCATTATTTCTTACCATTAAATCCAAGATTAATCTGTATTTGATTGCTGCCACTAAGACTGTTATCACTCAGGACTGTAAATTATTATTGTATAATTTAGTTGTTATTATAGATGTGCGTGCGCATGTGGTTCATAAATTCAATTGAAATTTTAATCTTAAAACTTTTTTATGAGTTATACTATTAGTCCTTTCCTTTAATTACTATGACTATAATAAATAGCAATAAAATAATAATTTTGTAACCAAATTTAACATGCTAAAATAACAATATTGATATTTGTCTGCCAAAATATTTTGACATATATTTAGGATTAAATTTTTTTATACCCATTGCGCTTGTCTAAAAACTTTATCCAAAGACAAATAAGTTTGTAATATTTTTTTTTTTTAAATTAAATGCAAAATAAAAGAACTTTTCTCTTTACAAAGACGAAAAGAACATAAACTGTCATCCGACTTTTTTTTACTAATTTACTTGAATATTTTTTAATATTCAATTTATTATAATTCACATTTACTACAAGTTTTCTATTTATTGTATCCTATTAAAATTACTAAGAATTAGTTTTCCTTATAAATTGACTTTTTTTTTTTTTTTAAATTTCATACTACCATGCTTTTTTAATCTCTCTCTTTTTTTTATTGACGTATATACTGAATTTACACTAATTCAATTTGAAAATACATATACTAAATATGTACAGTACTATGTTTTGTCTGATGATATTTTGAATAAATAAGCAATAGTGTAATTCCCCCAACTGAAAAAAGTTAATCATCATAGTAATTTCAAGTACTTGCCACAATTTTAATACAACTTATTTTAGAATTTCAATTTTATTAAATTAATGAGCCCATATATAATTTTTAGGTGTTTTATTTTATTTTGCTTTATATATCTGCTAGTATAATAATATCCAAATATTTTTTTCTATTTATAGTTAAAATACATAAAACCAAAAACCTTTATATATATATATATTTAGCCGGATTGATTTCCGATTCAATGGTTTTATTACTAAAATTAAAAAGGGAAAACAACTTCATTTTCATTAAATGTCTAAGGCTCAATTTTTTTTTATTATTATTTAAAACACATACGCATTTATATTTTAAAATTGATTATTTAATGTTTATAAAATTGATTGTAAAATAGTTTACTTTCACCGTCTGTTTTAATCAATTTGATTAAAAACAGGCAAGCTTGCTAATTATATATTCCTGTTGCTTTTATTGTAATTATTTTTAAAGTTAATTCTAAAAAGTGGAGATTTAGTCTTGTATTTGCTGTTTTTGTTTCAATTATCTCTGGTTGGAAGTCTTACATTAGATTGAGCAGGAAATTAATATTTGCCCTGCCTGAAATATAGAATGGACACTAATGAAAGTTTTTCATGGGAAATGTAGCGAGGCAAGGATAGTCCGCCAATTTTCTAGGAGAGAGGAGATTCAGTATAGAAATAGACACTTGGATTATTGCCTGCTAAGAGTCATATGTTTTTGAGTAGCTGTTTGGACATTTAATTCCTGTTAAAAACTTAAATAATTATTGACAAGCTTCATTGCTGTGCAAGATGTCAAAATCTGCCGCTATGAGTTTTGCCATCATTAGAATGTCTTGCTAATTTAAACAAAGGATGAACCCACACCTACCAGCTCTCCTTCAGTCATGCCATGAACCTCTAAAATAAACACTGCCTCTACCTTGCCAATGTCAAAGGACCTGAAAGATGAACTATTATCAAAAGTGTGCACTTGTCACTAAATCACTAGAACTCTGCTTTACCGTAAGCTAAACTTTTTTCTATTCTAGCCAGGGTAAATAAATTGCATTTAATTAAATCTCCGCTCAATCTAATGATAAGTATGTTTTAAAATGGTATTAATTGTTTTTGATTATTTATTATCTGTATGTACTTTTTCTAGAATTTAAAGTGTGTCTTGGAATCTTAGTTTTAAGATTCCAAGTGTTTGCAATTTTTATTTATCAGGGGGTGCATTAGGAGATTGTATTTTATATGTTTAATATATACCTGATTATTTCATTAACTATTACAAAACACATTGGCAGTTTTCATAATCTTTATTTATTTACCTGCCCTTAGTTGTAAAATAAAGAATCTTTAAACATGTTTCATTTGCGCTTTTTGTGAAAACAACAAAATCTTTTTGCTGGCTATTTGTCAAGTTATTTCTTCGGGTTGTCTGAAAGTATTCATTTCTTTCTGGATTACGTAAGATCGTAATCAAATATATTTTGCGGTCTTGTATGTGAGATCAACCACATTTACTTTGAATGTAGTATTACATGCAGCAGTCCTGTGGCATTTTAATGACAGTAGTTAGAATATTACTGCTTGGACATCCGTGCTGGTTTCATTGATTTCTGGTGGGACAGCAACTGTTTTATTATCTCTGATTCAGGAAGCTAGTGTTGTTGTTTATTTTTGTGATTTTACAACTGGCCAGTAAGAAGATATTATCCTAACCATTTCATATATTTTAAGTGAGAGAATTTTGCTGCCAAAATGTTTAATGCATTCATGTTTGTCGTACTCTTGTGCACTCTCTGGTAAATATGCGTATGTTACTATAAGCCACCTTTGTATTCATGGCTAGATGTCTTCACTTTATTGCACAACTTTTAATAAAATTAATAAATTGTTTAAACTTAATTTGGCTGACATTTGTCTTTGTGCTTTGATTTCTCAACTGTCTAAACAATATTTAGGATATCTTATTTCTTCCTGAGTTTAGTCCGGTGCGTTCAGGTTCGTATATCCTGTCCACCCTTAAAATAAATGTCTAGTTCCTATTTTCAGACTAGTGGAGCCCCAGTGGTCAGTATATGTGAATCTCAAAGATCTTTCTCCCATTACAATATATATATATATATATATGTGTGTGTGTGTGTGTAATGTATGTACTTATATATGGATTAGTAATTAATCCTTTGTTAATGTTAATTTTGCAGTTTTCTACACATATTTAGAGCAGTAGAAAGTGGTGGACTGGAGAGCTAAGAATCAGTGGATTGCAATTCAACTATATTATTTTCAATATTTTTAATATCTTATGATTTTCTAAACAACAAAGTATTTGATGTAAAACAAAGCTTCCTAATTTTTCTTGGATTATGCTCCATCTGAGCATTTCTAAAATCCTGATACTTCCCCGTAATGACAATTGTTATTACTCAAAAAGTCAACCCCTATTCATATGGTGGAAGCCTAAAACGCCATTAAGCAAAAGACCATTTCAACTCACTTAACTTGCTCCAAATAACAATAAAAAGGTAAGGAGTAAATGTTACTTAAACAGAAGACATTGAAAAGAAAATAGCTTAGAAAGAAGCAAATTAAAAAAAAACATACTTAGCTTAATTTATGAATAATGAGATATAAAAACAATTAGTGGGCTTTTAAATTCACTGTTAATAATTCAAAAAAAATTTTTAAAAATTTATTGTCAATACCTCAGTCTCAAATTGCCCTTCTTAAAAATCAAATTGCCTCTCTATGGGGCATGTGCCTGACATTGGTAACTATTGATTTACTACATTAAAAATAAAAATGAAATTAATTATATTAATTTATTAAAATTTTGATGAGTATATATATTGTAAAGATTGGGAGGATCAATCTTTCCATTTGATTATTATATCAGTATATTTATGTTTAGAAAAATGTATAAATAGATATTGATAGAAGGGAATGTAAAAAAGAAGAATATTTAATATTTATTTTTGATTATGCATACAGTTTGAATTATTTATTAGTAAAGGAAGGTGGATATTTTTATTGGTTTGAAGTATATATCTTCCTTTCTAAAATTGATTATTTTATATATATATATATATATATATATATATATAATATATCAATTTTAGAAAGGAATATATATATATATATATATATATATATATATATATATATTGATATAGGCACATATAATTTTTGTCTAAAATTATTATTAAAGTAAGTAAAAGAAAAACATAAAATTAAATGTTGAAGAGTTTATTCAGTTTGTTTTAGAAAAAGATAGGAATTAAATAGTTTTTATTAGTATTCGTAAAAATATAAATATACAAATCTCTTTTCATTCAATTTTAATTAAAAAAAAAAATGTTAAAACTGAATAGTAAGTTGTATTAAAATATATGTGCGTATATATTTGAGATTTGTAAATAAATAAAATGTATGCAAAATAAAAGAAGATTATCATTAAAAACACGGCAATGGCTATTAATAAAATAAAACAACATCTCTGCATGGCTATTACTAATTAAGCAATCTTCCAAAACATGTTTATCAAAGGATTAATTGATAAGGAATTCAACATCAGATCTTTGCCGGAGATATCAGAAAGACAACAAGGCGCAGGTATAAATAGACCTTTTTTTTTTTATCGGACAATTCATTCCACAAATTAGTTGAGACAATCAGGTTCACAAAGTTATTGAGAGAGTGCAGTTCGGAAATTAATTGAGTCAGTTAAGAAACAAAATGCAGTGCTGAGAATATTTTGGAACGCACGTTCACCTCCAGCCCACATGTCCGATGAAAACAGCAGATCTGCCCGTGAAATAATGTCAGCTTAACATCGTAGAAAATCTCCATCCGTATCTAATTGTCTTCGATAGTAATAATCGTGAAAATCAGGGAACTCAGCAAGGAAACATCCCAGCCAGCTGGAAGCATTCATACTGGAAGCATTCATACTGGAAGAAACAACAAACAAGAAGAAAACAAAGTGTTAAATCTACGTTCAAAATCCTAGGTAAAACATTTGCTTATTTTCGTTTATACTGTAATAGCCATTGCATTTCATTAATTCATGCAAATCCTCCAAGAGTCTAATTATATGAACTCGATATCATACATAAATGAAGTATTGATATGTGTGATTAAATTTCAAATGCTATGTAATACTTTAATATTATTATGTGTGTGCATGAGTTAATATGTGCATGATTATTATATCAATGTTTATTAGTTAAATTAGAGTGTACTGTTATTAAATCTATAGGAATGTTTAAACTATTTAGAAATGTTAATTTAAAATATGCGTGTGTTTTATTAGAATTATAAAATGTTTAAATTTAGTAAATAAATGTTAGTTAATAAATTATCTTTAAAATTAAACTATATTTGTCAGTCAATTCTTTTTATCAATTCTTTTAACAAATTCTTTTATTAATTCTTTTAATCACTAATTAAGTATAATCTATTAGTGATTACAAACAGCTGAGCTAGTCGTGGATTTAGGCGTTGAGTTAGTGGCCACTATCAAAGTGCGTTGTCTATTCTTTTAGTATTTTTTTAGAATAAGCAGCTGGCGCCCGTGTTTATACACAAACAAAAAAGTGCTTTGAACTTGGTGTTGAACTCAACAGCTGAGAAGAAGCTATGTCCTGGAAATGTAACGCTAGTTATATACTTTATAGCTATCGTTTGGGCATACATACTCTCCTAGTATGTTCTTCTCTGCCTAAGAGGCCGGTGCTTTGAATCCACGTATTCGAAAACGGTTACAATGGCTAGACCCAATCGTGGGCTGAACCTAAGAAACAATAGTAAAGAAATACTTTGTTTCTTGTTTGAAAATTTTGTTGTATACAAAAGTTAAATTACGTATGTAAAAGTATTTTAATTTTAAAAAAGAATTGACCGAAAACTTTTTTTTTCGAAATGAAAAGAGATTTTAACATTTATGCTATCAAATCAGAGACAGCTGATATTTGGGCGGAGTTAAAGCATTAGATCGGGTAGTGAAAAGGACCAAAAGGCTGGAGTAACGTGAGTTTCCGTCTTAGTAAGAAAAATAAATAATAAGTCGTATTTAAATTTAGTTTAACATAAGCGCTAGTACTTTGAAATTGAAATTTTCGAAAATGGATCCGAAAGAAAGCCCAATATATTATAAAAATCCCCAGTTAGTGGAAAAAGAGAAAGAAGAAGTATCTGAGACGCGAATGATGATGAAAATGATGATGAATATGATGCAAGAGTTTAAAGAAGAATTGTGTCAGAAATTTGAACAAAGCCAACAGGAGCTTAAAGCTGAATTCAAAGCAGAATTGATAAAAGAAATGCGTCAAGAAATTAAACAAAGTCAACAAGAATTGTGTCAGAAATTTGAGCAAAGCCAACAAAAGCTCAAAGAAGAACTCAAAGCAGAATTGAAGGCAGAAATTAGTCAGGTTAAAACAGAAATTAAAGAACTCAGAGCAGAAGTAAGAGAAATAAGATGTGAGATAACGGTAAAGGTAGAGAAGAACCAAGAAGTTATAGAGTTAGATTTAATTAAAGAAAGTCAGGAAGTTGAGGTCACGAAAGAGGTAGAAATTGAATTAGAATCAGATAGCATTGTGACAGATAAAGTAGAAACTTATGTAGATCAAAAGGTAGAAAATAGCGTAAAAGAGTTTTTACAAAGAATTAAAAATAAAAGGTTTAAAGTAAACGTTCGCATTCGCTGTAGACGTAGATTTAAAACAAAGAGAAAGCGTAGAAAAAAATATTCCCAGATTGAAGTAATTCAGAGTTTGTCTAGGTATAAAGGTTTTCTGAGTTACGAAGTCGAAAACAGAACAGAAAGAGAAAGAGATAAAGCAATAAAATATAAAAGTGGAACCGATAAGAGAGGAAAGTTAGTTTATATTATAAAATTAGTAGAAAGAAAGAAGGAACCGCCTGACATAGCTTAAAAGTTAGTAATCGGGCGGAATAGTAAAGGAAATAAACAAAAAGGACTGGAAATGGACTATGAGTCTAATATAATTATTTTGACGTAGGTGAAAAGCCTGAATTAGAATTTCGCTATTTAAAATGATGGATTGTTTTATCAAACAATAAGAATGGAGGCTTCGCAAAATAAAAGATTTTTTTTCTCCACGCACATATTAATTAAGGAAATGTTCGTAAATAAACAGTTCAAATAAATAAAAATCAATAAAATCAAGTTAAATAAATGGGTCAAATTAAGGATTTAGAAATAATATTTGTAGAATTAAATAAATGAATAAAATAATGGAAATACATAAAATAAAAACAAGTTAAATAAATAAGTATAATATGTCTGTAGAAAATAAATAAAATATTCGTAGTAAAATAAAATAGTTTCTGAGTACACGCACGTTAATATGTAAGTTAAAGTAATGGGTTAAAAGTAATATCGTAATATAAATAAATATGTAAATTGATGTCCGTGATAGTTTAGAATAGTATTGTAAGTTAAATAAATATGTAAGATAATGTTTGTAATAGTTCAGAATAATATAAATAAATATGTTAAAGTAATGTTCATGTGTATTTAAAATAATATTGTAGGATTAGTGATAAATAATATAAAGTCAATCTAAGTTATATTAGGAGTGTATAAGGGTTTGAATCTAACGGGAATGAGGGTAGTATAGAAGTGTTTTAGTTAAGGTTAAGTTTAAAGCTCTCGACTGGATAAATTCTAGCACCCGCAATGGATTGGCCGGGATCATTCCTCTTTTAAAAAGCGCACTGGCAACAACCAGAGTAAGTCGTACCTCGTTTTCCAAAGTGTAAGTCGGAAATGGATAGTTGAAAATTCCTGCCATTGTAGCTGCTTAGTCAAAGTCCGATCAAGAGAATTGGCAATCGTTTTCCAGGGCGTGAGTCAAAAATGGACAGTTGAAATTCCTGCCATTTGCAGCCACCTTTTCTTAGTCAAAGTCTGATCAAGAGAATCGGCAGCCTAAGCTTCGTTTACAAAAGATCCCTGCGCCACAAATTTAGTTTGTCCTCGTGGTCATTATCCAGGACGAACATTGTAAGCAATGTTACCAGCATAGAAAGAAGAAAAGCATAATCGGAGATTGCCCTTAGTATGGAAAGGAAAAGATATTAAAAAAAGGCAAACTTAGAAAGAATAATAAATTAAGATTTAATGTTGTCAGAGATAAAATGGTCAAAAATGACGCATTTTACTCTCAAAAGGAAGGGCGGTGTAACCATTTTCGAATACATGGATTCGAAGCACCAGCCTCTTAGGCAGAGAAGAACATACTCGGAGAGTATGTATGCCCAAACGATAGCTATAAAGTATATAACTAGCGTTACATTTCCAGGACATAGCTTCTTCTCGGCTGTTGAGTTCAACACCAAGTTCAAAGCACTTTTTTGTTTGTGTATAAACACGGGCTCCAGCTGCTTATTCTAAAAGAATACTAAAAGAATAGACAACGCACTTTGATAGTGGCCACTAACTCAACGCCTAAATCCACGACTAGCTCAGCTGTTTGTAATCACTAATAGATTATACTTAATTAGTGATTAAAAGAATTAATAAAAGAATTTGTTAAAAGAATTGATAAAAAGAATGGACTGACAAATATAGTTTAATTTTAAAGATAATTTATTAACTAACATTTATTTACTAAATTTAAACATTTTATAATTCTAATAAAACACACGCATATTTTAAATTAACATTTCTAAATAGTTTAAACATTCCTATAGATTTAATAACAGTACACTCTAATTTAACTAATAAACATTGATATAATGATCAGGCACATATTAACTCATGCACACACATAATAATATTAAAGTATTACATAGCATTTGAAATTTAATCACACATATCAATAGTTCATTTATGTATGATATCGAGTTCATATAATTAGACTCTTGGAGGATTCGCACGAATTAATGAAATGCAATGGCTATTACAGTATAAACGAAAATAAGCAAATGTTTTACCTAGGATTTTGAACGTAGATTTAACACTTTGTTTTCTTCTTGTTTGTTGTTTCTTCCAGTATGAATGCTTCCAGTATGAATGCTTCCAGCCAGCTGGGACGTTTCCTTGCTGAGTTTCCTGATTTTCACGATTATTACTATCGAAGACAATTAGATACGGACGGAGATTTTCTACGATATTAAGCTGACATTATTTCACGGGAAGATCTGCTGTTTTCATCGGACATGTGGGCTGGAGGTGAACGTGCATTCCAAAATATTCTCAGCACTGCATTTTGTTTCTTAACTGACTCAATTAATTTCCGAACTGCACTCTCTCAATAACTTTGTGAACCTGATTGTCTCAACTAATTTGTGGAATGAATTGTCCGATAAAAAAAAAAGGTCTATTTATACCTGCGCCTTGTTGTCTTTCTGATATCTCCGGCAAAGATCTGTTGTCAAATTCCTTATCAATTAATCCTTTGATAAACATGTTTTGGAAGATTGCTTAATTAGTAATAGCCATGTAGAGATGTTGTTTTATTTTATTAATAGCCATTACCGTGTTTTTAATGATAATCTTCTTTTATTTCGCATACATTTTATTTATTTACAAATCTCAAATATATACACACATATATTTTAATACAACTTACTATTCAGTTTTAACATTATTTTTTCTTTAATTAAAATTGAATGAAAAGAGATTTGTATATTTATATTTTTACGAATACTAATAAAAACTATTTAATTCCTATCTTTTTCTAAAACAAACTGAATAAACTCTTCAACAGTTAATTTTATGTTTTTCTTTTACGAAAGATTACTTGAATAATAATTTTAGACAAAAATTATATGTGCCTATATCAATATAGGTACAATATATATATATATATATATATATCATGATATTTTTTATTTTAATAAAAAATGTTGCAATTTTTTGCTCTTCAATTATTATCTCTGTTCAATTTTGTTGTGTATATATTTTTATTATTGTTATTATTTTTTTGTTTCCTTCTACTTTTGTAGTATACATTTTGTTTATGACAGTAAATTTGGAAATGATAATGATAAATGCAGAGTAAATAAACAAACTGTATGAAAATCACTTTGGGAAATGCTAATGATTACAATATATAAAAATGTATAAAAATATAATTTGTTAAAAAAAGTATTTATAATTTACAGATATGTATTTATTTATTGTATGTATCCTGAATTGTTTAGATTTATTTTGGATATCTATAAGATTTAGTCATTTATTTATTTCTGAAACAACTGTATAATATTAAAAAAGAAAGTTTTTTTAAAAAGATCATTATATTAAATATAGGTTTTATATCTTTATTGTCTTATGAAAGTGCAAACTAGGATGCCATAGGGATTAATGACACAACAAAGGAAGAGATTATGCTTGTAATTTTTTTATTATTGCTGACAATTGTTTTAACTGAGAAGGAATAATAACATTTGTTATCATTAATTTATTTTCTTTCTTCTGACTAAATATTAATTAATGGAATTTATCTTGAAGAAATAATATCAAAAAATGATTGGATAAGGAAGACTTGCCCTTTGCTCTATCCCTCTACAACCAATTACTATCTGAAGAAAAAAAGAAAAATTTTTGATGCACATGCAATTAAAAAGAGAAAGAAAAGTAAATAATTATACCTGTCTTGAAGATTAAGACGAGAATTCTAATGGTAAAAATATCTTAAATAACTTTGCTACATCTGTTAGTTCATCTTAGTTTAACAAGCATAAAGGAAACTTTAAGGAATGTCAACTTTCATCATTTATAAAATTTGAACTTTCATCAACTAAAGATAAGCTGCCATATTAATCAGAATCAAACAGAATTAAATCTAAATTCCTACAATAACTATTGATTTTGAAAAAATAGTAAAAAAAGGTCAATTGAAATGATTAAGTTTTAAAAAAAAGATTACAGTGTACATGTTTGTTTGTTTTTGGGAATGTAATGACAAATCAACAATTCACCAGGTATTTTTTTATTTTAATATATATATGGCATATATATATATATATATATATATATATATATATATATATATATATATAAATTTATGCCATATGCATAGTACATAAATAGTATGCTTTTATATACATAAATTTATTGATGTTATTATCATTAATGACATTTATTTATTTTCTTTTGACAAATAATTTGTAGCTATAATCAAGATGCATTTTGAGAGTTATTATATTAATATTTTATACATTAATGTGAATATTTATATACATAAACAAAAAGAATCTCATTATCATTTATGATAGTTTATGATATGAAGATATTTATTTGAGTTATTATAATTCAGTGACAAATCTCTCATTAGATTCTGAAGAATAGACATGATATAGAGAAATATATCAATTGTTTTGTTTAAAATTGAGGATCACCTGTAGGATAATAGGGTTGAGTGTAAGTAGTTTGCATCTGGCACTTAAAAAGACAGAAGTGTAATTTAGGAAATATGTACATTTAGTTTTAGCATAGTATAAAAAAATATTGTTATTTTTTTATTGCAAAGTTAGTATGATCCTACCAAAAAGAATGTATCTTTGATTCTTTGATTTTGAACCAGCTGATATTGTCAAATGATATTATTATTATCATTACTTTTATTATTGCATCTTGTTTATTCTTAAAAAAGTGTATGATTTCCATTCAGATACAAATGTAGCTTGATAAACATATTGTTACCAAGTGTTATAAACATTTATGTCAGAAGTCAGGTGAAAAATCTATAAAATAAAAGTAGATAGTATGCTTTGTTAATTTATTGTTATTGCCATTCTTTAAAAAAAAGAGAATACTAATCATAAATAAAGATGTATTACTTCCTTTATTTAAAATGACATGTGTGTGATTAGGTGAGTCAGTAATATGAGATGGCATGGAAAGTTGAGGGTCACGTGAAAATCTGAGTTCAAATCCCTTATATATTAAAATGACTTTGTGAATTTTATTTTTAATCATTAATCAGTATACTTGGGTTATTGTGCAATACTTGAGTTTGTTAATTAAATTATTTTTACCCTGAGAACACAAACATTAATTAGCAATTATATTATAGAGCATTAATAATTTAGAGATATTAAATGAATTATTTATATTTAATTGTTTGTTGATATAAATTAGATTCAAAAAAATATTCCCTTAGTTTCTACTTTATATTTTGGAAAGTAATCAAATCTCATTAGTTGTTTCTAATGCTAAACCTGAAAGCAGACTATTGACATGTTGAGAGAGATAATAAAGTTTAATATATTTCTTGTTTATGTCATGAGTCTGATTTAGTTAGTTTTAAAGTACCACTTCAAAACCTAGTCTACTACTATATCAACTGCCAGTAAAATTGGACACATAGCTGAGAAAGCTTCTTGTTCTATAATTGTTTATTATATAGTTAAAAGGCCACTTTTTTGTAATGATGATCTAGATATACAGAATTTAAAGAGGATTTGAAATAGTAAACTTTCATTTAGGATTTAATTCCTTCATTTCAGCCTTAGCCTCCAACCCATCAGCGTAAGTTTACCATATAAAAAAATATATACAAAAAATATAGAAAAAAAAAAAAGTACATTTCTACGATAAAATTTCAATTTTTTATGATTTTTTTTTTTTTAATACAATTTTTAATTACTTTATTTTTTTCATTTTCTTAGATTTAGTTATAGTCCAAATTTGCTTTGGAAGAAATGAATTCATTCACCATTTATTTCAGTCCAAAAATTACGTCTACATTTTCGTATCAACTGTGAGTATTATTTTTTTTTTATTTATTTTTTTTTTTTTTGATAATAAATTTTAATTTTATAGAATACATTTTTAGTTACTGATAGAATTTATAAAGTCAGGCAAATTAAAGATAAATGTAATATAGGGTATTTTCAAGTTCCCTCAATCCATCCACTCTATCTCATATAACTCATACACATATACACACACATGTAAAAAGAAGAAATGATCTCCAGAACACATATTTTATGCTGAACCAGCACTCATCATTTTGTCGAGATCATCATCTCCTGCACATATACTTAGTGCTCATATAAATTTCTTTATTTTTATGTTTATTGATTTGCTTCATTCAGTTTCAATATTTATGCTATGAAAAATTATCTCAGGTAAATGATGTTATATATCTTTTTTTCAGCATTTAGTGACAGATGTGATAAAGCTGTTTATAAAAATGTCATTTTAATATTTAACATTCAAAATTTAGAATGTGTGAACCAATGTAAAAATAAACATTTTTCAAAAGTATTAAAAATCTGTTTGTTTTTTTTATTTTTTTTTAAGTAATGACTATTTTATCAGCTTTATTACATTCTTTCATATTTGCTCTTTCTAATAATATATATCTTTTTATAGTAATTGCATTCAAACATAATACACACTAACAATTATAAAATTCATAATTTTTTTTAAAATTCAAAATGGCGATTTCAGGGATTAAAGAGAACAAACTTATTCTCTCTTATTCCTAGTTATATACTACTTTAGTTTGAAGTAGTAAGCTTTTCTATTTTCATATTATTATAATTGGGCATTAGTAAAACTGAACCTTTTAGTTTTGTTGCACCATTACAATTTTCCAACCAATTCTTTGGAATATAATAAAGATTATATTATTATTATTTGATATTCTATTTCAATTTAACTTTTATTTGTGATATGTATTTGTTAGTAAAGCTTTTTACCTTTTATTTTACATTTCAATTGATGCAATTCATGGTGAATGTTGATTTAGTTAAACCTTGCCCACCTTTACTCTACAATATATATATATATATATATATATATATATATATATATATATATATATATATATATATATATATATATATATATATTACTCATTGCATTGCCAAATGTATACCATATAATACTAAATCAACTATGCACTTTACTACTGTTACCCAATGCTTTATTTATCACTCTCTTTTACAGTTTACAGTTTCAATTGCCCCAATGTTAGGAGATATAAGAGTTCTGAAGAAGATTGCTGGGGCAATTAAAACTGTAAAGTATAAAAGAGGATGCTAAATAAAGTGTTGTGTAACAGCAGTAAAGTATATGGATGATTTAGTACTATATGGTAATATATATATATATATATATATATATATATATATATATATATATATATATATATATAATGTTTTATAAAAAACAATAAATTAGCAAGTAGAAATGGCATTTGTTGTATGTCTAATGACTAATGAGTTTATATATATTCAACATTAACAGTTTTCAATAACAAAATAGTTATTTAATTTTCATATTATCACATTTTCAGAAGATCAAGTGATGCTTGCATTTTCAAATGATTGGAAACATACAACATTTTTCATGGGTTTAAGTTTTTTTTCTTTTTGTTGTACTTAATTATATAATCAACCACTCATATTTTGTGAAAAAGTTTTAATATGATATAAAATTTAGTAGGATATAAAACTTTCTCTTCTTAGATTTTAAATAACTGCAGGAGATGACAGTTTTGGAAGAAAAGTAAATAAATGCTTCTTTTAATTAGATAGTAAAAGAGCTTGTGATGTAGTGGTCAGTGCATCTATCTGATGTGTCCATGATCTTGCATTCTACTCTAGCCAGAAACTTAAATTTTATTCAGATATCTGAAAATCTGTAAACAATTATAAAATTGTATTATAAAGTAGATAGTCTATAGTCTGCATAGCTGGTCATACATTTATGGATAATAAATGAGTATCTCACTAATCTATCTGGAGAGTCTAGATTGGTTACATTAATATCAGTGTATTGATTATAATATAAAAATACAATTATAATATAATACAGTTACCATTACTGGAAAAAAGATGTTATACTCTCTTAGAAACTAATCCATAGCTTCATGTTTCTTTAATGAATTTTATTATTTACAACATATGAGATAGTGATTATCATTGTTTTCACATCATAGGGATGGTGAATTTTGATAAAGAATGATAATCAATCAAATTTTAATAATTCCATTTAATAATATTAATTACTGTTTTCACTTAGGCTTTAATTAATATTTGATATTAGTAAAAAATCATAACAAACAGCATTCATAATCTAATACTCTAACTTTATATAGCAGATACACATTTTTTTCTTAAAACTTCTCTTCAACTATCACAGTTGTTAAGTTTTTCTTCCTTCCACCTATTATAGTTGTTAATTATGTTTTCCTTTCAACTATCAAAGTTTATAACTTTCTTTTAATCGCCATGATTAAGTATGTCTTCTATTCAAGTACCTCTTTTTTTTTGAACTGACAAAGTTGTTAAATTTCTATTCTTTTCAGCTGCTGTAGTTATTAAGTTTTATTTTTTTCACCTTTCACAATTATTATTTAATTTTTACTTTCAATTATCATTTTCTCTTCCTTAAAACTGAAATAGTTATAAGTTTTCTTTGTTTCATCTTCCTTTCATGCCATATTAATCATGGTTCTGTTCATTTCAACCATCATATATCAAGTTTTGGTACTTGTGAGTTTTCAAGTAAACCAAGATGGCACCCTGCATTTTTTGATAAATATACAGTATTGAGGGCCTATAATCTACCAAAGATGTGTTAGTTGTTAAATTAAAACAAAATTAATAAATCAATTGTTAAATTTTAAAAAAGGAATAAATTCTGATAAATTTCATTAAGAAGCTTTATTTCAATTTTTTTTACTTTTATTATAATGTGGGAAGTGATGAGACACTCTTAACATTGTCATACTTTGATTCAATTGAGCATGTTTTTTGCAGCAATTTTTGAGATAAATTGTCATAATGATAAAAATTTAGGACTTTCTTGTCTCTGAACATGATGCAGGGGACTATTTTCAAAGGCACAGGATCCTGCCCTCCTGAAATATGTAAGATAATGTTCATGATATGATTTCATGCTGCCATGGATATAAATATTGTATTTTTTTATTTTTCTGTTAATAAGTTAATCCAAGAAAAAAGAAATAAATAAATTATACATATGTAATTAATTTTTCTACAATGATTTCTTTTTTAAAAAATAACAGTAATAAAAAATAAAATGTGATTATTAAATATAACTTTTCTATCAGGCATATTTTTTGTAAATAGTGTGGGTATGAGGCTGAAACTGTAGATTTATAAAAAATATAGGCTGCCATCTTGGTGATTTCAAACATTTTTCAAATCATATTGTATTATTTTATTATTTATAATTAATAAACAGCACGGAAAACTTACTACTAATTTTCAAAAGAATAAGCTATGAGTTCAGTACTTATAGAAGTATTTTAGCTTCCTCATCTGTTATGGTTATATATGGTGAATACATTTTTGCCTTATGGTTAGTATTTTAGCATTCATCTGACCTACCTAAAATAAGTTGGAAACTTTATCATCCAATCTAAAATAGCTTTCATTCTATTTTTAGCCTAATCATTAAATGGATATCTATATTGGTTACGGTTGGCTACTTAAAAGGTTTCTAGTCTTGTTTAGAAAAAATAAACCACCTGAAAAATTTTCTAACTTCAACCTGAATGTGTCTATTAATGGCAATAATCATGGGAGCATTCTTTTAATTTTTACAGAATGTCTTCTAATAAATAAAATTAAATTATAAATACCTGAAATAAGTACTGATCAAGCCCCAGAAGTGACTTGAATTTTAATTCAGAAACCTTTAGCTTTTTATTCCATCATTTTTAAACTGCATTAAACCATGCAGTGTAGTTGTTGATATTATTTTATAGGAATTTTGTATTATTTTAAATTTCTCTTATTTCAAAACCCATTTCATGATATTGTAAATAAAGTATTTTTATTTAAAAGGCTAAAACAATTTTAAAATTATGATATTTGTTATTATTAAATAATATATAAAAAAGAAATGCATGCTAATTTATGATTTTATTAATTAAATATTACATTAAAAATAATTTCATGGATTCCAAATTTTGCATGCATTTTTATAAATATTCTTTTGCATAATGCATGCTACAAAAACAGTTTCATTTTACTATATGTATATAAATTTCAGTAGATAAAAAGTTTGTAATATGTAACACAAAGTGAATTTAACTTTTCAAAAATGTAAAAATATTGATAGTTAATTGGATTTTTTTTTCCATAAAATAATTTAAAACGAGTTTAAAATAAAAAATATTTTTAAATCAATTTTTTTATTAAAATATTTTCATTAGATTATTTTTGAAATAATAGTATATTTATTATATAGTATTAAAAATAATATAATTTCAGTCATTAAAACAATGAATTTTAATTAAACTACTGATTTGTTTCATTTAAAAATAAATACTATGAAAATGTTGAGATATAAAACAATCAGAAAATATTTTTGAATATCTTATTAGATAGTTGATTTGTTTAATAAAAATGTAATGCAAGTGATACAATTTTTAATTTTGGGGGAATGATGTTAAAAACATAAAAAGAAAGCAGATAAAATTGTCTTGCATTGGTGGTCGAGAGGTTAGCGCGACTGCCTTGCAAATGCAGGCAGTTGCCCGGGTTGCGGGTTCGCGTCCCGGCTGATGCTATGACACTTTAAAAAAAAGCAGATAAAATTAATTTATATATAACTTAATTATAATTAAACTTCAATTTAAATATTAATTATTATTTATATAAAATATTAAAAGTGAACATATAATATTGTACTGATTCATAAAAAATTACTATTCTTGAATTAATATGAATGTTGATCATGATACTTGATTGGTTATGAGTTTATGTTGTTTTGTTTTTTTCATGTGTCAAAGCATCGGCTGGGAAGCGAACTCATAAACCCGGGACAACTGTAAGGAATCTGAAGAGTCTACTTCTAAAGGCAAGATCAGATATGACAGTAAGATAAAAGAAGATTAAGCTATTTCTTAATATAATATAATATAATATGGAAAAAGTCTAAATTTATGAAGACTAAAATAAATTAAAAAATCTCCAACAGTATCCTGTATTTTATCAGTAAATTATGATTATAATCTTAAATGATAAATAATTTAAAGAGTATATTATGTTTTACTTTTACATATACTGCGGCAGAAATAATTAATCTCTGCTCATATTCTGTACTAACTAAGATATTTTTCACTTCACTTTTTTTTAAATTTGGCTACAGAATTTAATAGTTTTTTTTTTTATGAGCAATCAAAAATTTTATAATTCATTTGTCTTTATTATTATCCTCAAACATATAATTTGCCATTATCATTTATACAGTGTTTATTTTTCACATGTTTACCATCTTACTTACTTATGCTGTATATAAAAATTCAAATTATTGATTTTCATATAATAACCAAAAAAGGGAGTAAACAATCATAGTCTTCTAAAACAAAATTCCTAAACATAGCTAATTCTTAAGTACTTATTGACTTCGAGTTCTAATGATAAGGTATAATAAATATAACTAATTAAATGCACTGAGCCAGTTTTCAGCAAAGCACTGGCAGAATCATATTGCTGAATAAAGTTATGCAGTATAGTTGTGTTTAAATAATTAACATGATTAAATATATTAATGATGTACAATATGCAAATAAGGCAATCCATTTTTCAGACAATGGAACCCATGAATGTTTTTTATTGATGAAATGTGAATCCTTTTCAGCATCTCTTATAATAGAAGTTTTAAAATGGATTGATAGAGAATTGTAGCAGTAGCCAAGGATGGATTTTATAAAATAAAGAATGGATGGACAATGGGATTTTTCATTAAATAGTGTTGTTTGTAGCAGTGTTCTGTCTAAGTTTGAAAATAATGTCTTGCTTAAATATTTAGTCCCTTCATCTAACAACAATGATATATATATATATATATATATATATATATATCATTGTTGTTAGATGTAAAGTACATCATCTATATATATATATGTGCTCTTCCGATATAGATGATGTACTTTACATGTGTGTTTCAGGACCATATCAACAATATACGGCTAGAGATCAGAAATACATTGCCTCTCGATTGGAATATTGAAATATATGATCTTCAATTATGACATTGGTTTTCTGGACATGGGTATCCAGAAAAATAAAAATGAGCTCAACTTTAAAATAAAGCTAAAATCTATACAAATAAGGTCAAAGTCCCAGTAGAACCCAAACTGGCTGGCTTTATATATTTCTTATAGAAAAACAAAAATCTATATATGCATGAGGCAGATAGGAAAAACAACATTGATGCATACATTAATGACCTAATAGTACTTAACTATAATCACAACTTGCTTGTTAAGAGAATTGGAAATTTTGCAACAATGTAAATAAACTTAAAAACATTAATTATAAAATTAAAAACATTAATAATATGCCTAAAGTATGTATAAGCTTTCTTTGCATCTCACATATTACAAACAATGTTAGGGACATTTGCACTAACACATACAGGGTTAGCTTTAGAGCATCACCTTTTCTTAATAATTTAAATAACTCTAGACAAGATATCTGTGGAGCATGCTCCCCAGGGAGTTTATAAAATTGCATGCACTAACCCTTACTGAAACTCTGTGTATTATGGTGAATCTCATGCAAATAGATTCAGAGAATCACTCATCATGCATATTTGTACAATATAACAAAACAAAAGATTGAATACAAATTGATCTTTCTTAATTATAAATGTGCCACAAGTCACACATTTTCTCCATCCAATGTTAGAACAATTTGCTCTGAAAGAAATAAGAAGAAAAGAAAATAAAAAGATGTTTGGGAAATTGCAAAGGATTCATATTCCATCAACAAAAATTATTCATGTGTTCTATTATCTGAAAAATGAAATATCTAATTGCCTTATTTGCATATTGTGCCTCATTTACATATTACAACATGGGTATTATTTAAACACCCCTGCACTGCATACATTTATTCTGCACTATGATTTTGGCAATGTTTAATTGAAAGGAGGCTCAGTGCTTTTAATTTGTTTAGGTTTATTATACTTTTGCATCAGAATTCAAAGGCAGTGAGTGCTTAAAAATTACATAGTTTCATGAAAAAAGTTAATACATTGAGAATTAACATAGCTAAATACATAAACTAAAATGATCTAACAACTACATTTTAAATATTATATTGTAATGTTTGTTTTGATAATTCCTTGTCAGGTAATTTTATCTAATGCAATTATTTTTCCTGGTCACACAACCCCACTTAATGTAACTAAACTTAAATAAATAAAGAGGATAGAACCAGCTTTTAATTTATTTGAAAGACATCAAATTCTATACAAGAATTTACTGGCCTACTCCCTATCTTTATTAGTTACTATTAAAAATTATTTGCTACATTTGGAGGATTGAATTTTCTAATACAGCATCTGCAATTTGTTTTCTAAAGTAATAATGGTTGAATTTAAATAATTTTATCATATTAATAACAAACTAATAGACAACAAGTCAAGTTATATTTTTATGATTTATTAGTTATAATTATGATTATTTTAAAAACTAAACAGAGAATAACAATATAAAAAACAGATAAATTCAAATAGCTATTAAACACTGTTGCTTTCTAAAATTTAGATTTTCCTGTCTGATTCAACACAGCATTTATAGTTCAAGAGAAAGTGATCACTTAAATTTATGCAATAAAGTTTCTTGCCAGTAAGTTTAATTGTAGTGTAGATTACCACGAATGAGTTTGTTAGTCCTGAGAGAGATCCATTGTGCACTCTTCTTACAGCTTGTAAGTAGTCTGTGATTCAAAGCTTCAGGTAGATGATGGCTTTACTCATGACATTATTACGACTTCAGGAAGGAAAAAAAATATTGGCAAATGAACTCTACTTACATATATTCCATTACGGGTCTTAATTTTAATGCAAATAATTAAAAATGTAATGCTTTGTTAAAATGAAAATATACTAAATGTTATTCTAAACTATTATACAAAAAATAATGATTTATAACAAGTTAATAAAATGAATTTTAAAGTAAGAACTTGTCTTTGATAACCATCCTTATTTCTTATAACTAAGTAAAAAAGAAATTTAATCCAAACTAATAAATAGCTTACAGTCACAAAACACAGACATTCTATTTTTATCATAGTTTATTAATTAATTTCTGCACTAGTATTATTTTCCATACTACTTACAATGTATTATGTAATGTTCTTATATGATGTATATAACTTTCTACTACCTTCAAATCTTTTCATTTAGTTTGTGTTGCTCTTTAGATTTATTTAAATAACAATAAGGTTTGGTTGACCTGATTAATTCTCTAGTTGACTTCATAACCTTAGGAGATAAAATCCTGGGAAAAAGATGTCTCCACTAATTTTCTTCCACAGCTTTATATGATGTGCTACCATGCTGGCATCATAGATGAAGAAGAAGAAAGTGTTTCCTCTTCTGCAACAAATTATATATCTTTCTATTTTTTCTGGAGTATTTTAGCCAATGGGGTGACTGTAGACATTATAAGTGTAATATTGATTTATTTAGCTTAGATACAACTTTGTAAATTTAATTAAAATATATAGTTAACGCTAATTAAATTCCTTTTGTTATCAGAAATATTTTTCTTTTTATGACAATCTCTCTCATTCTTGTAACTTATTTTTACAAAACATTTTAAACTAAAATAATTTATTCAAAAAATATACTTTTATCTTATTCTGAATTTAGTTCCCTCAAATATTTATTCTTTAATTAGTTCAACATATATATCTCAACACACTAATTTTTCTAACTGGGGCTTAATATCCTTACATCAAGAATCACTTTAATGTTTCATCTTAACAATTAGAAAACAAAAAAAAAATGAATATAATTATTTTGTAAAATCATACTTAAGCATAAATATTATTTAATCTATTCAGTTGTCATTGTGAACTGTAATTTTACTTTCAAGAAATATTATTTTAAAAATGTCAAATTTGGGACAAGAATATTAATTAAAAGTTTGTAGGCATACTTATTAATTATTTATAACTATTATTGTTTTACTACATAGCAGTTATAACTTATATTCCATACTGAGCAGCATTTTCAGTTTTCATTTTATGCTATCAATTACCACTTCAATATTACCATGAACATCATTATAGAGATATTAAGATCTATACTAATATTCAGGTTTCTTGTTTTTGGTAAGATCACATCACCTGATATCAGAAGAAATACATTTTGAATAACTTAACAAAGAGATTTGAAGAGTACTGTAGATCGGTTACAACTATAAATAAAGAAATTTATTATTAGAAAATAAAAATCAGAAATAACCCAAATTGGTCATTTTGAGAGTGAATATTTTAAATTTTCCACTTACCCATATCCTGAAATTTTTCTGGAAGGTTGGGAATAATTCTAACAAATTAAGTTGTTTTTTTTTTTTTTTACATGTGTATAAAATATTTAAAGTAAATAAAGTATGACCTTATCATTGAACGTTTTATAATATATATCACTAAAAAACTAAAATTTTCTTAGTAAAATGCTTTAGAACAGATCTATAATACTGTGATTACCTTCTAGCCCAATTATATATATCCTACTTTAAATGCATAAAAATTGATCCAAATTATCATGCATTGTTTTTGACAGTTGTCCAGTAATAAATATAAAGCAATCTTTAAATCTGTAAAGTGGTTTGATTCTGTTAGTAAATTTACAGAATTCATTCATCATTTCGTTTGTTTATTTTTTCATATTATGAATAAAGAAATATTCTGATGTCATTTTAACATGGTTTTTGATTATTTTCAAAAATGCAAATCAATATTTAATAATTTTATACTTTAATTTTATCGAATCTCTGTTGAAAATAAAGTCAATTCTCACTGATTACATTATTACTTGATTTTTATATTCGTAATCCATATTTTATAATGAATTCCATTTTTTTTTCCTACATGTACTCTGGAGAATTTGCTTTTCATATTTTAAAAACTTTTTTAATATGGCTTTTGAGAATTTGTTTAAACTGGCTGCTATTATAATTTTTACTTTTTTTTTTAAATAAGGCTTTGATTTGGAAAGATGTCACATTGTGTGTGTATATATATAATGATTATGTGGTGATTTTTAAAATTAGCCTTAATTTTAATATATATATATAATATTTCAAATTAATTTACAGGATCAAATTAGTATGAATAATTATTTTAATTATCTATGAATGTAAAATAATTATAAAACACAAATCATATAAAAACAAAGCAAACTATAGATAAATAGGTTAGCAGATATCTGATACGATTATAACATGCAAGTGTATCTATAACTTTTATCTAAATAAGTATTTAGCTTATAACAATAATTATTAATAATGAAGTTTTAAAAAATTACAAAAAACTGCTGATAATTAGATTTTGAACTTTGAATTCATATTTCTGAAAATTTTAAATCTAATTGTGGAGAGAATTGTTGCTTTTATATACTAACTAGGCTGAGAATTCTGATATAAAGTTCTAATATTATTTTGACTTATTTCAATTGTTAATCTATTTTTACTGCAGTTTCATATTTATTAATAAAGACAATGACAGCAATGAACAGATAAAAATAATTTACCAGTATTACCTACCTATCATTTACTTCATCCTGATTTGTTGAACTTACTCTTCTTGAGTTCTAGAGAGAAGCTAATTTGAACATTCTCTTATCTATTATTATTGTCTTACTGCAATTTTTTAATGTTGGACCACATTAAAATATATTTCTTGAAAGTGTTTAAGCTCAGTTAACATTATTGATAATTAAATGGTTTTTTTTTTTTTTACGATTTCCATTACACCGATATGAAGTTAATGTGAAATTGTATGTGCCAAAACACAGGTATTTTAATTATATATTTCCCAGATTTTATTTCAATGAATATATTGATGATTAAAACATTTAATAAAAATATTAACAAAGTACAGAGGTACTAAAAATTACTTTTGAAAATCAATTCAGATTTACATATATTCATGTATATTAAAATGCTATATGCTTGTTTGAAGTTTATGATAATAAATATTGTTGGACTATTCATATTCTTTAGATAAATTTTTAAATATTTTAGAAAAATTTTAAACTTTACTTACATTTTTTGAAATGCATTTAACATATCTCTGATTGTTCTCATTCATAAATGATTATTATAGGTATAAGTAATTATGCTAGCCAGTTGACTGCCTTATTATTGTATGGTAAAAATTAAATAAATAATATTTTTTATATTGTGCTAAAATATCTATTTAAAAAGAGTTTATTTATCTATGTAGGAACTTAATGGAAAATAATTATTAAAAAAGTATCCACATGTACAATTTGTTTTGTAAAGTATTAGCATTTTTAATAAACATATTTTCAATAATCATTTAAACTACGATGTTATATATATATATATGAAAAACAAAACAAGTTTTATATACGTAAAAACCTGCTATCGCTTGTATTAATGATCAATAGATGGAGCTTTACCAAGACCTCCAAACAAGTGTATTTGTTTACATAAACGTCAGAGTCAATATTCACTGTCTCTATATTTTGCTCCACCCTCAGATCAGCTGATTTCAAGCTGATTTGCTCTCATCAGTGAAAGGATAGGAGTTAGAAACTAGACCTAAATATTAACTCCAAGCGTTTACGCAAAACGTTTCTATCAGTTTGCAAGCAGAATTTTTTAGACACCTAAATGTCTTCAAACTCAGCCTATCAAACAAGATAGCTATGAGGGTCTGATATCAGTTCAGTTTCTCCACATAATCAAAGCTTCTGCAATCTATATCATTGCAAGAAAACTTTAAAGGTAGATTTATGAAAAACAAAACAAGTTTTATATACGTAAAAAACTGCTATCACTTGTATTAATGATCAATAGATGGAGCTTTACCAAGACCTCCAAACAAGCATATTTGTTTACATAAACGTCAGAGTCAATATTCACTGTCTCTTTTACATTGCTCCATTCTCAGATCAGCTGATTTCAAGCTGATTTGATCTCATCAGTGAAGGGATAGGAGTTAGAAACTAGACCTAAATATTAATTCCAAGCATTTATGCAAAACGTTTCTATCAGTTTGCAAGCATGAATTTTTTAGAGACCTAAATGTCTTCAAACTCAGCCTATCAAACTAGATAGCTATGTGGGTCTGATATCAGTTCAGTTTCTCCACATAATCAAAGCTTCTGCAATGTATATCATTGCAAGAAAAATTTAAAGGTACATTTATGAAAAACAAGACAAGTTTTATATACGTAAAAACCTGCTATCGCTTGTATTAATGATCAATAGATGGAGCTTTACCAAGACCTCCAAACAAGTGTATTTGTTTACATAAACATCAGAGTCAATATTCACTGTCTCTTTCATTTTGCTCCACACTCAGATCAGCTGATTTCAAGCTGATTTGCTCTCATCAGTGAAGGGATAGGAGTTAGAAACTAGACCTAAATATTAACTCCAAGCATTTATGCAAAACGTTTCTATCAGTTTCCAAGCATGAATTTTTTAGACACCTAAATGTCTTCAAACTCAGCCTATAGGCTATCCCTTCACTGATGAGAGCAAATCAGCTTGAAATCAGCTGATCTGAGGGTGGAGCAAAATGAAAGAGACAGTGAATATTGACTCTGACATTTATGTAAACAAATATGCTTGTTTGGAGGTCTTGGTAAAGTTCCATCTATTGATCATTAATACAAGCGGTAGCAGGTTTTTACGTATATAAAACTTGTGTTTGTTTTTCATAAATGTACCTTTAAAGTTTTCTTGCAATGATATAGATTGCAGAAGCTTTGATTATGTGGAAAAACTGAACTGATATCAGACCCACATAGCTATCTAGTTTGATAGGCTGAGTTTGAAGACATTTAGGTGTCTAAAAAATTCATGCTTGCAAACCGATAGAAATGTTTTGCATAAACGCTTGGAGTTAATATTTAGGTCTAGTTTCTAACTCCTATCCCTTCACTGATGAGATCAAATCAGCTTGAAATCATCTGATCTGAGGGTGGAGCAAAATGAAAGAGACAGTAAATATTGACTCTGACGTTTATGTAAACAAATACGCTTGTTTGGAGGTCTTGATAAAGCTCCATCTATTGATCATATATATATATATTATTTTTTTTTTTAGGAAAAAAACACCCATTTTTTTTAAGATTTTTCAAAAATCAAACCCACCCACAAAGAAATTTTTAGGGGGTCCCCAATTAAACCCACCAAATAACAAACTTCCCAAAATATCAATCAAGAAAACCCACACGAAACATATATGAAAAAACACAAACAAGTTAATCCCGCAACCCGCTATATATATAATTTCAAGGTAAGTTTATATAAAAAATAAATGATTTATAAATGTACTAGAAGGTATAAAAAAGGATTCTGAATCGAATTTTAAAGTTTAATAGTATTTATTTATTAAAATGTAAGAAAAACAAGAATTGCCTTAGGCTTACTATACAAATTGGATAAACTAAAGTGAATTCTAGAATATATGTTCTACTTGAAAATAAATAAATGTCACAGAATAACATTTCTGTTTAAATAAAATAATTATTTGCCTGTTTTTAGATTGTTGTGAAATCTCAATGCATTGGAAAACTTTTTATGCATGAATCTATGATTTATAGATTTTCTAGTGCACGAATCTATGATTTATAGACTTTCTAGTTTTAATATATGACTTCCTCATTCAAAGACTGTCCCAAAAACTGCCATGGTAATTTTTGGTTAAATTCGAAAAAAAAAAATATTTTTTATTTTTTTATTAGCATATATGCTGATTATATAACATTGTGTGTTGAATTGTTGAAAATTTTAAAAAAAATTATATCTATTTATTATTAATTTATAAATGTATTACCATTAACAACAACAATAATGTAAGCACTAGGATGAGGGTGCTGTGGGGATTGTTGCCAATGTTAATTTTCTCATTCATAAGAAGGAAAAAAACACTACTCATAGTGGTTTTAGTGTTATTGTTATAAACAATTTTATCCAAGTATTATTGCAAAGTAAACTGCAGTTTGGCCTAATGATTTTAATTGCAAATGATTCACCCTATTTAAATTTATTATTTCCAATGTTATCTCCAAGTGTTTTCCTATTCTCAACTTATCCATCACAAATTGGATTTCTCAATATTGTACTCCTAAAATGCTACTCATATTTAAACTCTAGACTTTATACATGATTTCTAATTGTAACATTCATTTGTCTTTAATGGTTAATACACACCCTTTCCACATCCCTTTTTATATGCATCATTCCCCTTTTATCATGTTGCTCCTGAATTTCATTTTTACCATTGTTTGTAAACCTTTTATTTAACTGTATTTGTATCTTTTTTTGATGAATAAATTTACATCATTGAGAAAAAAAAAAGATTTAAATGGTTTAAAATCAAATAAAAGAGACTGACAAAAGCTTAAAAAACAATAATAGTAATAGTAGTGTTTATTGGTGGAATGTAATGGTAAAGTATAAGATTCTGAAATTCAATGTCCATATAATGTGGCATCAGTTCTGTCATTCCAAGCACACAAACTTCTTATGAACTCCCAAGTAATAAGCCATTTGAAACCTTTTTTATTTATATAATAATAATAATAATAATAATAATAATAATAATAATAATAATAATAATAATAATAATAATAATAATAATAATAATAATAATAATAATAATAATAATAATAATAATAATAATAATAATAATAATAATAATAATAATAATAATAATAATAATAATAATAATTATTATTATTATTATTATTATTATTATTATTATTATTATTATTACAAGTACACCTGGGTCTCATTTTATGTGATAGATAGGTTCACTCAAAAAACACGTGCAAAAGAAATCGCACAAAAATAGATGTAACTTACCTTGAAAAAGGGGGGATACAGACTGTGATTTTTCAAAAATCACATAAAAACAAAGCACCAACGTAAAATTACTTTAAAATTCATGCAAAAAAAAAATAAGGAAATAAAATTAGACTAATAAAAAATTTCAAATTTGAAAAAAATTGATACAAGACAAACTTTTTTTAACTATAATATTTAATTTTATTCAAAACAATATATTTTTATGCATAATTTACAGTACAGTAATTTACATTTTTTATACACATTTTAATTATTATCACTATTTGCCAATAAATAGGTTCATTTGCAAACTGGTAAAAAATCAGATTCTTCACAAGAGGAAATACAACAAGTGCCAACTTCACTCTCATGTTGTGTTAATGGTTTTCTGGTGACAATGTAATTAATAATTAATCTTTGAGGGTGAATAATGTTTATGAAGCTCACGATATCCAGACATACAACCATTTAGCTCTCATCGGAATTTAAGAGCATGTTCATGATTAGTGTCATTAATAAGAAAATAATTTGCCAACTGATTAGAAAGTTGAAGACCTTCTCGAATTATTTTTGCAGTGAAAAAAAGAGTTTCCACTTCTGTTTCATTATCTTTTTCTACACTGCTGGGAAAAATTTAATTAAAACTAACAACTAAAAATTAAATTCTTATTTTTGTCTTTAATTTTTTAATTTTCAATTTCGTTTAAAAATCAAATTTCATTTCACATCACATTAATTTCAGGTCACCTTAAAATTGTTAATTACAATTAAAAATCAGATTTTAATTTTTAATTGTCAAATTTAATTGTGCCCACTGCTATTACTCACCTTTTAAAAATAAACTTGTGGACACTAAATGATTAATAATTGATCACGTTCTTTTTTAAAAAGCAAAAACAGAATGTGATTTAAAATGCAAAATTAACATGACAATGTTTGAACAAATTTACATTATAATCTTGTAAAATTTTAATGTGTGTACATAAAATGTGGAAATCATGATTTTAATTTCATTATTGCATAAAATCTTACTATTATAAAGCACTGAAAATATTGAAATTATTAAGATGAAAGTTGAATTCCAATAATGTGCTATTACTTTCAATATGATGTAAGTGCGTGAAATTTATTATTTAAAGTAATAGCGCATTATCGGAGTTTGATGTCTGAAGAAACATGAATCGCATAACTTCAAAATCGTGTTAAATAAATCCACGTAAAATGAGACCCAGGTGTATATTGCATCTACTGAACTTAATGTAATGAGAAGGGATTTCAACTTAGGCTTTCAATCTTCATGCATCTACCCATTCCATCTTATGTAACTGATATACATGCCCACACACATGTGAAAAAGATAAATGATCTCCAATATGCATATTTCATGCTAAACTAGTACTCATTAGTTAGTCCAGATTATCATCTCTCACACCCACACATATAATCAGTGCTCAGTTTATATTAAGACAGAACATCTTCAAGCTTTAATGGATAGGTTTCAGTCTTCTCCAACCTTCAATTCTTCAGCTATCGATATCATTGGTTTTTCATTTAATGGATAGGCTTCAATCTTCTCCACTCTCTAACTCTTCAGCCATCCATATCATTGGATTTTTAATGATATGGATGGCTGAAAAGTTGGAGGGTGGAGAAGATTGGAACCCAGCCATTAAGTTTGAAGATTTTTTATCTTAATATAAACTGATCACTGATTATATATTTGTGTGGGAAATGATGATCTGGACTAACTGGTGAGTCCTGGTCCAGCATGAAATATATTGATCATTTACCTTTTTCACATGAATGTGGTTATGTGTACTATTTGTATAAGAAGGAGTAGATAGATGAAGGGAGCTTAAAAGTCTGAGTTCAATTCCCTTCTATTATTATTATTAGGTTTCAAAGGTAAACTTTATTGAGACTCAAAAAACATTACATAAGTTACATGTGAAAACATTGTTCTTAGATACAAATTGCTATATAATATTACACATTCAATATTTTGAGATAGAAAATAAACCTGATGTACAGAAATGGAAAGAATAAAAAATATTACATAACAAAATATATGTATCAAATTAGATTTACATAAAATTTTTCAGTGTGATATTAAGAAAAATACATTGAAACATGTAATAATATGAGTGAAATCATATATGAGAGTTTTAAAGTTGGTGTTAAATTGGGATATAGCTGAATATAAGTTGGGTTTATTTGGTTAAAAGTATTATAGTTTTCATGCTAAATCTTATAGTTTATTTGTTACAAAAGTTGAACATGAAAACATGAATTTTCAGATTCAATTTGATAGATATGATTACATATGCAATGCTATAATAATAATTGATGTGTCACTATGATTGGATAAGATAAAGTTTTATGTTTATCTGGGTGTAGTATTTGTGTGTAACACTGGCCATGGTATCCTTGTTATTCTGTGTTGTTTGTAGGTATCAAGTACTTGAATCTTCAATTAATAAATATGAATTAATAGTTTTATTGTAGAAGAGATCCATTGGGATAGAATCTTTTGATAATGAGCTCATAATTATGTCTGGATTAGCAACTGTTTCTATTTTGACTCCCTTTGTTTGTCTTTTTTTGGCTGTCTGGGTGCTCTTTGGTCTCTGTTGAGGCTGAATTTATGGTTGTAATCATCATCATCATCAACCATTATCAATCCACTGCAGGATGAAGGTCTCTCCAAGTTTAATCCATCTTCTCCTATCTTTAGCTTCTCTTCTCCACAACACCCCTGCACATTTTGTTATTTCATCCATCCATCTCACATGTGGTCTCTTTCTGGGTCTTTTACAATCTCTTGGAATCCAGTTTAAAATTTCAATTGTCCATCTATTATCATCTCTTCTAGCAATATGTCCAGCCCAACTCCATTTCAATCTTTTAATTTTTTCAATAAGATCAGTAACACCTGTTTGTTGTCTTACCCATACATTGCGTTTTCGATCTCTTTTTGTTACTCCCAACATACATCTCTCCATACTCCTTTGAGTGGTCTGAAGTCTCTGTATTGCTCTTCTATTAAGTGTCCAAGTCTCAGATCCATAAGTAAGAACTGGTAAAACACATTTGTTAAAAACCATCCTTTTCAAACACATAGGCGTATTTCCTTTTAGTATCAAGTTATTTCTACCAAAAGCACTCCAACCAAGTTTAATTCTATGATTAATTTCCTTCATTATGTTTCCATCTGTATTAATAATCTGACCAAGGTATTTTTAACTGTTAACTTCTTCTAATTCTTCATAATCAATCTTTATTTTCATATTTTGAGCAAATCGATTAAACATTACTTTCGTCTTTTTAACATTTATCTTTAGTCCTACTTTTCTACTTTCATCTGATAACTCCTGCAACATTTCCTGAAGCTCTGAAGCATTATTTGCAAAAACAACTACATCATCTACGAAATCTAAATGACTTAAATACTCTCCATTTACTTTCACTCTTTTAGTTTCCCATTTTAATCCACAAAATACTTCTTGCAGCACTGCTGTAAAGAGTTTTGGAGATATGGAGTCACCTTGTCTTACACTTTTCTCAATGGGGATTTTTCCAGTATCATTATGTAATCTAATTGTTGCTGTTGCATTTTTATAAATATTCTTTAAAATGACATTATCCTGGATCTATACCTTGATGATCCAATGCTTTAATCACTGAATAAATGTGTATAGAATCAAATGCCTTTTCATAATCTACAAATCCAAAACATAATGACAACTCATATTCATTTGTCCTTTCTATGACTTCTCTCAATACCTGGATATGATCTATTGTACTAAAACCACTTTTAAATCCAGCTTGTTCTCTTGGTTGGTGGAAATCCAAAGTTCTCTGTAGACAAGTTGTAATTATCTTGGTAAAAATTTTATATAAAACTGATAAAAGGCTGATAGGTCTGTAATTTCTAATATCTTCTTTATCACCTTTTTTAAATATTAATATTATTACTGCATTCTTCCAATCTTCCGGTACATCTTTATCATTTAGACATTTGGTATATAACTTTGCTAAAATTGTTTCTATTTCTTCACCTGCTTCTTTTAATATATCAATTATAATTCCATCATTTCCTGGAGCCTTTCCTTTCTTCATACACTTAATTGCATGTCTCACTTCTTCATTTAAAATTCTGGGCAATTCGGAAGATATAATAGATATAGGAGGTACTTGTTCTTTATTACTATATAATTCTTGATAAAAATCTTCTACCAATTTCATGATGTCATCTTTTTTTCGTATTGCAGATATAAATTTCCTACCAATACCAAAATGTTGTTTAGCATTTTTGAGACTTTTATTTTCTTCTGCAGCTTTCCTTGCTATTTCACTGTTATACTTTCTTATATTATTTTCAACTCTTTTCCGTACCATTTTACAAAATTCGAGATATTCAATTCTTTTTAATACATCATTTCTGTATATCTTCATATTCCTTCTTTTCTTCATAAATTCTCTAGTCTCAGTAGAAATTTTATTAGTCAATTGCTGCTTTTTTCTACCAGCTATGTTTGTTGCAGTTTTTAAAAGTGTATCAGTTATTTTCATATTAATTTCATTCAAATCTGAATCATGTTCAAAATCTCCTAACCCTTGAAACCTATTTGTAAGTTCTAATTTAAATTCATTAGAATGTTTCTGAAGATTAGGAATATCAACTGTAAATATTGTTTTTCTTAATAATTTTTGTCTCTCTAGTTTTACATTAACACGTAACTTACACCTTACTAATCGATGATCACTTCCTGTGTTAAATTTATTAAGAACATTACAATCTTGAAATATGTATTTTCTGTTAGTCAAAATATAATCCAATTCTGCTGTACCTTCATTTGGATGCTTCCATGTCCATTTCCTTTTAACATTTTTCTCAAAAAATGAATTCATAATATAAAGTTTTTCTTTTTCTGCAAACTCCACAAGTCTATGTCCTCTCTGATTTCTATTACCATGACCAAAATTACCTACAGCAATTTCATCTTTCATTTGTCTACCAATTCTAGCATTAAAATCTAACATAACAATTTTAAAATGTTGTTTACTCTGATCAAAAGCTTTTTGTACATCCATATAAAAATCTTCTACTACTACATCACTATGAGAACTTGTTGGGGCATAAACCTGAATTATCTGCATTTGGTATCTGCTATTAAGTTGTATAACTAATCTTGCCACTCTGTCCGATACACCATCAATCTCCACAATATTGTTCTTCCACTTTTTATTTATAATGAATCCTACTCCACTTGTATTTCCAATATGTGTGCCTTTATAATAGAGTATATTTCCACTTTTTAAATCAATTGTTTCTTCTCCTTTTCTTCTAACTTCACAAAGTCCAATAATGTCCCATTTAATATAAGACAGTTCTTCTTCTAATTCTTGCAATCTTCCTTCACTTGAAAGTGATCTGCAGTTGTAAGTACCTAAATAAAAAGTCATCATCAAATGGCAGCCTGGGTCTGCAATCAGGGGATTCTTAGCACCCTCTGCCTTTGGCCACCAACCGCTGCCTTGGTTGGTGACTTTACAGCCTCCTGGGAATAAGGGCCATGCTTTATTTTTGTCTGTCATAATTGTATATCTGTATTGGAAAAATATTTATCATTTACACAAACATTTATTCTGCCTTATCAGGCACTGAGAAGAAAGACCATGGTGTTTCTTGATCTTAAACTCAGAGGGAAAAAGCCAATAAACTCACCATGCTGGCTAATGCATGTTGGTGAGCAGCCCATCCATGTTCGTATACTATATGAATAATCACATAGTAATAACAGCTGCAATGACAAGAACATATGGAGTGGACATAAGGAATTTGCCCTGCTCAGTTCCTTTAAGGCCTCCAAGAGGAATCAAAGGATCTCCTTTCAGTTAATAGCAAACTCCTTTCTGCAGCCATGGTTGTAATACAATAGGGTATTATTTGGTATATCAGAACAAATGGATAGAAGGATGTCCCATGAATATCTGGGTGTAGTATTCAGGTATAAGGTCTGCCATCATTTCTTTTTTTTGTTGTCATGTCTGTGGTGTTGAGTATATCTGTGTTCAGTTGGTAGGCATGAATCAGTTGTTTTATTGTGCAAGAGATTCATTAGTATGAGATCTTCTGGTGGGTATCTGGTCATTATGTCTGAAGTAGCAACTTTTGTTTTGGCTCTCTTTGGTTATTATTCCTTTTTTGGGTATTCAGATGATTTTTTGGTCTCTGCTGAAGCTAGTTCTATGGATGGAAGGCAATGAGGGAGTGTTTCCAAGGTATGAGCTAATGTTTTATTCATGGATACATGGAAGTGATTTGTTTGGATCTACCAATCTGCTAGATTGATGGTATTTCAGTTTAACACTGATTCAAAATTGATAAACAAATTGGGGTGTTTGCTGTCATATGTAAATTGTATGTCTGATGTGGAGACATCTGGTTAGAGTCTACACCAATAGTGAATGTATTCTGCATGGTGGACAGACTCAGGATCTTTGGGGCTGATGAGATGATGAATGGCTTTATCCAGTGTGACTGAATCAGTGGTTATCAAATGTATATTCGTATTATTTTCTAAGATTCCTTTTGTAAGTTTGTTTTATGGCTGTTTGATCTTGTGGTATTTGATTGGTATTGCAGTGTATTGCAAGGGGCTCTGCTCACCACATGAATAAGACTGTAAGCATCTTATATAGAGACAGAGCATGGCCTTCTAATCTGCAATATATGTTGGAGTAGTGTCAGGGTTGATTTGGTTGTGTAGATTTAATTTGTAGCCATAGCTGTTGGTATAAACTGGTATGAGTGCATCTGCTAGAAATGCTATAACTAAATGTCCCCAATCAGCACTTGAAAAGGTTGACTGTTGTAACTGAGATATGTATTTTTAACCATCCTAGTTATATACCTTTGCCAATCTTGGTTGATAGCCACCAGTGCATAATTACCTGGAGTTCTGATATCTGTTTAAAACTTCCTTATTTAGAGTAGATTGAAAAATTCAATTATGAGATATCTCTGATTGGAGTGCTCTGTCATGCATTAAACACTCCATAATCTGTGTAGAGTTAAAAGCATTGTTCAAATGGCCATCTCAGAAATTGTGTAATCAATTAGTATTAAACAACTGTGGTTACCAAAATATGTCTTATACACTCACTATAATCTTTATTCTATGAATAATTGTCCCTCTTTACAAAATTTATACAATTCTGTTTGAGACAATAATCAACTTTTACAGTTTTTTTTAAATATTCAGGTTTGAAATTATAATAAATTGTATAAACTATGATTATGGGAACAAGGATTTCCCAAAAGCACTCAGTTTATTAATTAAGTTTATTAACTACCACAATTTTATAGCTTCATTACATGTGTGCAAAGCACAACTATAGAATTATTACATAATGAGATAAAGCCCTGGATCTCTTATTGGGTTTACATTGATACAATTTATTATTAATTTTGGATCATCTTTTTTTTACCCTCTAAGTGTTATTTATAGTTCTTCATTTTTATTCAGTATAAAATTCACTAAAATCTCCAATTCTAAATCCACAAATCAAAATTCTAAAAATGTTATTTAAATTGAAGGAATTGTTTTTTATTTTGAAAAATCAAATTCAGAACTGCAATCATATAAAAGAATATGACATATTCTTTTATTGAGATTAAACAACATTATCAATAAGCAACAAAGTGCTTTTATAAATAAAAACTACAATAAATATACATTTCAAAGTATATTGATCAATGATTGTACTGGGCATTAAAAATCTAGAATTTAGATACACATAGAATCTGATAGATTAATTGATACGGTCAAATAGAATACATCAACAATGAATAAGCTAGTAAAAATAACATGTTATTATTGCCCACAGCTTACATAATCTTTAAATATAGCAAAGTGATATTACTTCTGTTAAATAAATTTTTATGATGAAAAACATGTTTTACTTTAGATCAAATTTGTATTCACCAACAAGTCTAGTACCTAATAAATATATAAAAATGGATATATGGTTTTGATATGTTTGCTTCAAACTATTAAACTTTTTAATGAAAATATTGAATTCCAAATATGTGCAAATTATCCTAAGAATGCTTTCATTGTTCCACTATAAAAAGCATGTAAAAATATGCAACAAATATCAAGAAATAATCTTTGTTATCCACTGTGTAGAATTATATTGAATAGTTTTCAGTCGTACATGGATAGTTACCAAAGATTCAACTACTTTTAAAAACAAGAGAAAGACTCTAAATATTGTTTATGGTACTATAGAATTACAAAAAAAGCTTCATAATAAAAACGTAACTTATAATTGATTTTATTTTATTAGGTTAGTTAAAATATTGGATTCAGTTACAGGTTTTATGTAATTAGCAAAAGCTAATCTTGTTTACTTTTGAATTTGGGGTAATTTTATTTAATATGATGTGTATATCTAAATAATATTTATACACATTTTAAAATCTATTTTTACTTTTACGTGGGGAATACTTTTTGATTAAACAAATGTATCTCAGTCATAGAAAATAAAAATTTCTGGATCTTTTTGTAGAAAATGATAGCTGGATATTACTTAAGGAAATGAATTTACTTTTTCCTTTAAAATCCTTTTTGAAAATAGCACTTTATAATGTTTTTCTTTTCTTTTATTAAAAGTCTGTTTAAATGATACTGTTTTTTTTCCGGATATATTTTAAAATATAATAATTACTAATATAAATAAAAATCGTGTGCAATTAACTTCAAGATTCTAATTTATACTATTAATGTTGAGTTCATATTAAATTAACAATAAATATAAATAACGAAAAAAAGTCTTATACACTAGTTAGAATTTATTTGTTTGTTTTGTTTATCAAAAAAAGAAAGTGTAAACTGGTATAAGAATTATACTAGAACACGTGAAGAAACATAAAATAGAACTCGAAGCAAATATTATGGAGTGATGAGTACAGAAGAAAACAGTATAATAAAATCAAAGGTATCAATAAAATATAAATCAATTGAATAGTTTGTAGGTTTTGAGTTCATAAAAAATTTAAGCAGTGGAAGTTAGAAAGCGGACTGTATCCAATTGACTTGCAATTTTAGAGTCTTCTATTATATGATTGCATCTAATATATAGAGCACAATAATTGTCCATTATGAAGTTCCCTATATTGTCTGTTAATATAATTTCAAGTATTCTTGGAATTTATTTAAAAACTGAAAATAAAGATGCTACAATAAATATCACTGTTTGTGCTTGTAAGAAAAGATTTTATTTACTAACATCATAGCATTTTATATTATTTTAGACATAGGAAGTAAGATTTTCACGTTTTTTTTTATATATTTTTTTCATCAGATCACCCTAATCTCAATTCCCCACATTGCAACTATCTTCCAGTTCAAAAACTTTTGCATTGAATGATACTATCGATATTTAAATGCTTAACTATATTTGAATTTATATGAAAGGTTGTCTGAATTTCTAAATGTACATTTTAAAAGTCTTGTAATATGCCTTGATAAAAAAATTTTAAAAGCAAATACCTGTGTCAATTTGTGTACAATAATGCATAAGATAAAAAAAATTTAATTTGGTTTCAAAAAATCTATAATTTTCAAAATATATCAGTTTTCAATTAAATATTCTACATATTGCCATTCTAACAAAATTATCATTATTGATAGATTTGGCTAACTTCCCAGATATGTGATAATAGTGGTAACGTTGTTTTTCATATTTGAATTATACAAAATTTTTTTTACACATTTCACAATATATATATATATATATTTGTATATTATATATACATATATATATTTCAAATAGCTGATTTGTAGACATTCCAATATGCATTATCATTTGTCATTTAAAAAATGGATTTTACTAAATTTTTTCTATATCTTCACCTGCTTCTTTTATGATATAGATTATAATTTTGTCAATTCATATACTCTTTTCATTCTTTACAGATTTATTTTCACTTCTCATCATGTCATTAAAATACTTGACATTGTCATTGAAAATATTACTAAACTTTCTTGTCCTTTATTGCTATATAGATTTATGTAGAGCCCTTCAATACAATTTATAATACACTTCTTTTTAGCAATAATGCCATCTTGGCTTGGTATTGGAATTTTTGTTTCACCACCAAGATTTTGGGTTAGACTTTTAAGATTTTTTTTTTTTTTTTCGCTAGGACATTTTTTTGCTAAGTCACAATTATAGTCTCTCTGTCATCATTAACTTTTTTAATATCATTTTATAAAATTCTAAATAGATGGGTTTTTTTAATTTTTATTTCATAACCCCCCCCCCAAGAAATAATATTAACTCATTTAAAAATTCATTGATATTCATTGATATTTTGTATTGACTATTATAAACTATCAAAGACTAATCATAATGAAATTCTTTATATTACATTTTCAAATAATATATATATTTGAGAGTCAACTGTCTATGATACTGCCCTTAATAAAATATCAGTTTCTAATTAAACTTATATAAGATTAAACTGGTCATTAAATCTATTAATATTTTTAAATGACTATCTTATTCAAATTTAAATTATTTGATATATTTCTAAATATCATAAATATCACTTGTTAAAATTATTTTTATAATAGATTTTATCTTTTTAGCTGTGCATGAACATATATATTACTTGTAATTAGTTATATGTTGGACTATTTCTATCAGCTAACATTAAGTATTGAATGTCTTTAAAAAAGTTGTTACACTTTATTTAAATTTTTCAATTATATTCAATGGTTAATAATAGAAACTTGATTATAATATATAAAATATGTCAAATGGTATTATTTTCCTCTCTTCTTTAGGTGTTGCTGGCCTGACTAGTAACAGTACAACATAAATTGAACCTAAATTTTTAGGTTTTTAAATATTGAATCTTAAGGTAATGCTCTAACAAAATGAGCCTTTGGAAGAATGCATTAGGCCAGCAATTTCTGAAGAAGAGAGAAGAAGAATAACAATCAAAGTTTTGTGCATATACCCATACATTATTACCAATAGTTGAATGTAAAATTTAGAAAAAATGTTTTTTTCTAAACATTCAACATGTTAGATAATGAAAATAGTTCAACATATAAGTACAACTAAAATACCATTATCACAAACTTTCAGACAAACACTAATATGTCTTACTTTTTTGTATTGATTCTAGTATCTACTTTCCAGTCTTTAAATATATATTTGCTGTCAATAAAAACATAATTCATTTTGACCATGCTTTAATGTTTTCATATCAATTGCATTTTTTCATCCAATCATACATTATCTCAGACATGTTAGCATTAAACTCTGACTAATTGAGTAAAATAATTTGTAAGAAAACAAAATCTGTTGATCTTTTGCCTTTTATTTAAGATTTTCATGTTTCAAATATTTTACAGCTTTAGACCAAAATACATTAACTTTTGCCTCTTTCATTTCTATTGTTATATCCAAATTTATTTAAGATTTTTATGTTTCAAATATTTTACAGCTTTAGGCTAAAATATATCAAGAAAATTTAATCAAAAGCATTTTATACATCTATATAAAACATCCTTTACTTTTTATATCAGAATGAGAATCTCTTCAGATATTAAGTAAATTATATGCATTCGGTATCTTCCTTTATAATAAATCCTTGATCGTGCCATCTCATCTTGTATACCATCAGTCTCTTCAGTATTGTTCTTCTATTTTTTCTTCATAATATTTACTCTATTCATTTTTTCAATATTTGTGCCACTATAGTAAAGTATGTATCTATGGAACATTTTTTTAAAAAAAATTTGTACTACCCAATGTTGAGTATATTATAATATTAGATAGACTCGGCCTCATTCTTGCAATATTTTTTTCACTTAAAGGTGATAGTTAAATCTGCTGAATAAAAAAATTAACAAATGGCAGTCTAGGTCTATAAACCAGCTATTTTACCACTATCTGCTTTAAATAGTAGACTTATGTCTTGATTAATAATTTTACAGCTTTCAGAATATAAAAGATATAATTTAATAATGCCTGTCATAATTATAAAAAATGTAGAAAAAACATTTATGTAAACCTGTAAACTTTCAACCTGCCTTTAGAATAATATCCAAATCACATCTCATCTAGAAACTATTAAGCATATGAGAAGAATTTGAGATCTTCTTTATGTTAAATTTTTCATATTGGCTAATATGTTTTTGTTTTTAGAAATTCATTCATTTTTATTCACCATATAAAATTTTTATGCAGAATAACATCTGCAATGCATATATGGAGAAAATGTTAAAACTTATAAGGTTGTTTTTTTAAGATCTCAAAATATCCTTTTTATTTAATACAAAATTCCTTTTTGTACTGTACAACACTCATATTTAAGTAAGTATCTGAGTAAATGCAAAGAAATCTTTTTAACCTGATAAAGAAAGTAATGGGATGTTTGAACTATGCTACAGGGATTTTAACCATTCTTTAAGAATGCTTTGAGAGATTGTTTATCTGTGGCATGAAATATTATAGTCTACGAAACCATAATACTAAGTGTGATTCTACAATAATCCAATTGTTCTTGGTTCAGTCAAGTGATGATCAATATTTAGTTTTTTTAAGAAAGATTTTTGTGAAATTAAGCTTATCAAATAGACCAATAATAATAAACATATTTTGAACCTGTATCTCAAGATAAATCAAAATCTGAACCTCAAGCTTTTCTAAGGTTTTTTAGGAATATAACAATAAAATTTTCAGAATGATGCTTTCATGCATATTCATTTTATAAATATTATTACCATAATGGTTATACTGACTTAGCATGTTTTACAAAAAATGTAGCAAGCTGATTAGCATAATGTGAGAACCAAATAATTGCAAAGGGTTTGAAACAACTGTTAAAGATTTAAAAAGTATGACAGCATCTTTCAACCTCTAACTTAGAATGAATACTAATAATCGATTTTGATTTTTATTAAGCAGACTCCATTGTCCCACAAAAATAATTGATTAATAATAAATAAATTTATAATTGCAGTAAATAAATAAAATAACCAGAATTACATGAACAATTAGATATCTTTTGTTGATAAAACCATGATAAATATTAATAAGGATTGTAAAATATTTTTTTTGTTATTTCTACCAGAGATCATGACAATATGATATCTCATAATTATTGTCAGCCATTTAAAAATATAGTGATGTACCCAATAACATCAACACAGAAAAATTTAAGCTTGTTAAACAGATCTATTAATATGATAGATTTGAAAAATGATCATCATTATTGGACCACTATTCACATCATGTCAAAAGCAAGCACAAAATATAAAACATGTCTGCTAAATTTAAGAAGATTTATTCAGCATATATTTATCATAAGAAGTCAAGGCCAAGAAACTTTCACTGTTCAAAACATTAAAGATACTTTACATTATTAATGCAATAACCAATTGAGGCTAAAACTAAAAAAATAAAACAGTATAGATCAGAGTAGAAATGCCAAAACAGATATCAACAGTTTATTTATCTCTGAGAAAAAATAATAAAAATCAAGATGCCAAGAACCAGAAATATACTATAATATCTATACTATATCACAATTTGGGGGATTTTAATGAGGAAAAAGAAATGTTATGATCTAGGTTTTAAACTATTTCTAACTTGTTATGGATCTCAAATCGATATTCTAAGACAATATAGTAGAAATCATTTTTTTTATTATTGTTAGTATTTAAGTATGAACAATAACTTCAAAACAACTGATTATTTCTTGTATCCACTTGGTAAACAAAGCTATCATAATTAGGTTACAGGATAGTAGACAAACAACTTATACTTGATTAAATCCCTATAACAGTGCTGATAAAGTTACAAATAGAGTGACATATTCACAATAAAAATATAAGTAATGTAAATACTATATAAAAACAAACTGTCATTAATTGATAACAGTTAAATTTAATCCCTAGTGCAACATGATTACTTTTCAGTAACTAAAAATTACTAAAATTAGAAGTGAATTGTACTTGCAGTCAGGAATGCCAAGAAGATTATAAGTGCTGAAACAAGAATAATATGCTCCCCTCACCTACATATGGACACATAAACTAATAATGTCTAATATATTGTACATTTATTAATTACATTCAAACATACTTGCAGATATATTAAAAACAGGACAGGTACTTCTGTGAAAGATTATTAACAACAATAACATGTAATGTGTATTAGTATATAAACAATAATGAAGCAACATACATAAGCAATGAATTTAATACTATATTTATTACAAGCTCATAACAGTTATTATAGTTGAAATGTAATGGCATTTATATTCTGCTAAACAAAGATGCTTTCCTAGTCCTTTTCCTGGAAAAATTGTAAATCACATTATTGTTTTTGCATGATCAGATAGTTGATTTTAGAGAATTATTTATCAGCATTAGTTTGCTGAATAAGCCCTCTACAGAAATGACAGTAGCAGGAACTGTTAATAGAATACAAAGGCAAACACATATATTTGGAAAGAGTCCTACTAGCAGTTGGCCCTCTCCAAAATTTTCTTGATAAACAGATGACAAATGACTTAGCTCCATTACAAGAACTTTACTGATATCAGCAGGATATTGATCTGCCAGTAATTTTATTCTTTCTTTCACTTCATCTTGATGAATTGAGAGGTATTTCCAGATGAAGCTGATCTTTTCAGAAATTATCCAATATTACATAGAATACAAACTTTCTGAAATATGCTTACTCAGGGAATTCATCCATTTCATCTTATTTTGACATATCTGCTACTTCTATAGCATCTTCATCATGGTACTTTTTTTTTTTATATTTTGCTTCATCCTAAGTTCCAGAGAGTTTCATTTATATGCACAAATTAGAGACAACAGGCTTAACTTCACTCTGCATATTTGTCCGGCTGTTCCAAATATTTGTCAGTTCTGAAATTAAGCCTTTTAAGCTGAACACTTACAGTCTTGCATATCTGGACTGAATAACCTTATTACAGATATCAACTCGAACTAATATTCTGTACCTTACAACAAACATTATGACACAAATGATGGACAAAACTCCATTAATTTTTTTTCTTGTTTTGCCAGTTAGATTCAATTCCAAGAGGTTTCCAATGTCAATATGATGCATGGCAGGTGGGTCAAAGGGCTATGTATTTTCAACATGTTTTGGCCATTGTGTTTAAGACATGGCATGAAGAGAACAGTCAATAGACCTGCAAGATTTCATCACTATGAACTAGAACTGAACAAATTTTAAACAGTTTGTACAGTTCCAAAGAATGTTATGGATTCAGTAATGCATTCTGCAGTATCATTTCTACATAAATCACATTGCTTTGGTATTCTTGCTTGTGCACTTTCATATTTCCCTGCCATGATGGCTACATTATCATAGCCCTGTGAATGACAATCTGATAGTGGTATATTATGTTCTTTCAGTGTTTCTACTATCATCTATGCTATCTCATATCCTGTTTTATGGTTTATATCATAAACTGTAAAAGTTATTCTATACAGGGAATGAATCTGGCACAAAATCAAGAATAACAGCAAGGAAATTTGCAGGATTTTTATTCTCCAACATGTGTTGCTTTATAAGTGAGGAACATTCAATAATTAACTTGTTTTGAGAATTGGCACTGGGATAATGCACTTGCAGTCATTCTCCTTTTTCTTGTGACTCTTTAACTTGCAACACGTTTTTTTTTTTTTTTCAGAATTGGATACCAATAAGATAACTCAATGTTTCACTGACAATTTCCAATGTGGGGATTGCCATGCAAAGCAAGCCTCCATTCATCAATGAATAGTACAACATCAATGATTTATTTCATAATGTTGTACCACTTGATAGATTCTGTTTCACTTGATGCCTGCAATAGACTGTCAATGCCTTTTCCAGATGGCAGGCATCTTTCTGGTTTCACCAAGCCATATAGAAGTGCCTATGACAATAGCTTTTCTTATGTTCTTGATGTGTATGCATTTGTCACTTTTTAGCTGCAGACCATCCTTTTGTTGATGCAAGCATAGACTTATATGTTGAGATAATACTGCAACAAATCTTATTCCTAAATAATCAACAAGAAAAGCAAAATAATGCTTATTTAACTTCACTCTGACAAGCCAATCTTGATCATGTTTTTCACCATTTAAACTTCAAAATGTTAGAATATGCTTGGGAAAAACCTGGTTATTTATATATTTGAGAAATGTTTTAGGAAATCCAGTATGACAACATAGTTTTTTATACCCAATTGAGAAGGCACCTCTGTTATAAAAAGTCCAATACCAATCTAGTATTTGACCTACTCTTTTCTTCACTATATCTGCCATGCTCAGATTCTGTAGACTGTGAAGTACTCTCATCATTAACATTCAATTGTTTTTCTAAATTTTTAAACTTGGGAATCTTATTTGATCTTATGTTTCCTGAAAAACCAAACTGGTCATAAGATTCTGACCTTTGTTTCAGTTCTATACTTGTCTCACATTGTTCTGGATAGAAAGTTTCATTTTGGTTATTTTCACTTATTTTGCATTTAACACCAAATTGAAGTAGCTTTTGTCACCTCTTTTTACTAATCTTATCATGTTTTTGTTTCTCTTTGCATTTTTGAGCTTCAGATTTTTGAGATATCATTTCATAAACCATTCTTAAATTAAAATATAGAATATATTTATAAACAAAATAAACTTGAATAAATAAATAATAACTGAAATAAAAGCTTATTATATACCTGTGTCAATACATGTAATATATAGGGTATATGAGCACAGACTTTACATGATCCACCACTCACAACTCTATCTCCTATCACTGATACACTTAAACACATATATGTTGAAAAGATAAATAATCACCAATATACTTATTTCATGCTAAATCAGCAATCATCAGTTGGTCCAGATTATCAGCTCTACATATATAAGTGCTCAAATATATATTACAATAGCCAATATTCATACTTTAATGGACAGGCTTCAATCCACTCCACACTCCAATTCTTCAACCATCCATCGAATTGAAAATCTGATGAAGGAATGCTCAAAAGATACTGTGAAGCTGAGATCACACCCATGTTGACTAAAGACAATCTGACTCCTCATGTATAGGACATAATCCGTTTAATATATATACAAGGGATGGGAAGACATCTCTACTATGTAATAACTGAAATACAAGCTTATTATATACCTATATCAATATATGTAATATATAGGGTATATGAGCACAGACTTTCACATGACCCACCACTAACTACTCTATCTCATATCACTGATACACTTAAAACCATATATGTCAAAAACATAAATAATCATCAATATATGTATTTCATGCTAAGTGAGCGATCATCAGTCTGTCCAGAATTATCATCTCCACACCTATATGCAATAAGTTTTCAGATATATATTAAGATAGCCAATCTTTATACTTTAATGAACAGGCTTCACTCTATTCCACATTCCAACTCTTCAACCATCCATCCAATTGAAAAGATGATGATGGATTAGTGATATGAGGTAAAGTGGCAAGTGGTGGGGCATGTGAAAGTCTGTGCTTATATACCCTATATACTACATATATTGATACAGTTATATAATAAGCTTGTATTTTAGTTATTACATATTAGAGATGCATGCCCTTCTCTTGTATATGTATTAAATGGATTGTCTTGTACATGAGGGGTCAGATTGACATTAGTCAACATAGGTGTGATAAGAATCTTGGCCTCAGAGTGGCCTTTGAGCATTTCATCATCAGATTTTCAATTGAATGGTTGAAAGTTGGAGTGTGGAGTGGATTGAAGCCTATCCATTAAAGTATGAAGATTGGCTATCATAATATATATCTGAGCACTTATTGCATATATGTGTAGAGATGATAATCTGGGCCAACTGATGGTTGCTGGTTTAGCATACGATATTGGTAATTTCTTATCTTTTCGACATACTGCATATGTATTCAAGTGTATCAGTGATATGAGATAGAGTAGTTAGTTGTGGGTCATGTGAAAGTCTGTGCTCATATACCCTATATATTACATAAATAAATAATGAAATTAAAATTCAATAAATTACATAAATAATTGGTCACCGAGTGTTCAGATTAATAAAGTTATGTCAAATAAGGCTGCAAGGCAATTTTGCTATGGACACAAAATAGAGAGTATATATCTAATATTGTTTTTCTTTTTAAAAATTTGGTTTTGTAAAAAAATTTAAAAAATGTTCACCTTTATGGGCCGCTCTTGAGCTCCATGGGCCCTAGAACAATGTACCAGCTGCATCCCGCTGTTCTCAGACTTGCTGATAAAACTAACTTTCTTTTTCAATTAAATATAGGTCATAACAAAATTGTGTCTTGTTATATCTCTATACTAATTCAAAACATAATAGTTTATATTTTGTTTTGTTTATTATATTTTGCAAGTAGCATACATTAAAAGCTTAGTTAATGCATTTATAAATTTTAGTAACCGTTCTATTAATAAATAAATGTAATTTCATTTTTTAAAGTTTTGAGACATCACTTTATATCTATATCAAATTAAAAAAGCTAATGTTAGAAAATAATAATTTCTTAAAAAGTAAACAGATAAACAAAAATTCTATTAATCATTATGACAGTTAACGCCGACACTATTTAAAATCAATCAGCTAGTTTCCATAATTCAAAATTAATGTTTAAAAAAATCTCATTATCAAAAATATGCTTTAATCTGATGATTACTATTTTATTACAATCTTGTCTTAAATAAACATTTCTGAATTTTAAAAGATTACGTATTTTATTGATTTTTTTTTCCGCTTAACTTTTGTAATTAGAATGTTTAACTGAGTGACAAATATGAAAAATTATAAGGTATGTGTATTACGCATAAATTTAAAAGATTCAGCGCGTGCATGTAAATATAAAATATATTTAAAAAAAGAGGTAAATTTTAATTTACCATCTGTTTGACAATCTAAAAGAATGAAAGAATACATTAATACATGCAAATATCAAAAACTAAACTAATCAATAAATAGATTATACCAAAATCAGAAGAAAAAAAAAGCCAATAAACATCACATGATCATTTCTTATGCTTACTTATAACTGTTATTAAAACAGGTAAAACTCTCTATACGTATTGCCACTCAGTGTAAGCCAGAGTAATCAAAGGATGCCAGAAGGCTTGTGCAATACGTATAGAGTGTTTTGTCTGTTTTAATAACAGTTGTAAGCAAGCATAAGAAATGGTGTTCATGTGATGTTTATTGGCTTAAAACCAATCCTTCCTGATAGAATAGTGATGGCTATGGTTATTAAAAAACCAAAGATACCAAAATGTATAAGTACTGAACTGAGTTCAGACCTATATGACTATATAAGCTAATGAGTTGGATTGAAAATATTGTGGTGTTTTCAATTTAAGACTCATAGTTTTGTAGTTAAGTAGAGATAAAACATGGCTGTTGGAGGATTGCATTAGATCTTAAGATCTAGGTGCAGTACTCTCAGATCCAAGGCTCCTCACTGATGAAGGCCACAATCCAGAAACTAGTCTGGTGATATTAGATGAGTAGGCATTAAATAGAGATTTTATGCACAAGCCTTCTGTTATCCATTGATTACTTGAGCTTGCACTGAGTGTCATTACATATAGAGAGTTTTGCCTGTTTAAGAAAAAAAATAGCCAAAATTTAAAAACTAAAATTTCGCAACCAAATCTGCCTTGGCAGTGAAAGTAATTAGTTGTGAGATTTCAGTTTTTACATTTTGGCTAGTTTTTTTTTTTCAATTCTGAATTTAGTGTTATTAATTTAATACATGCAAAAAATATTCTACATTTATGCATATGGATGTATTTATATTATTGCTTGAGTTAAATTCTTAAAAGTAAATGCATCATATTGGGACTATGTTTCTGATCTATGGCCAATAAAATGGGATGTTTGATCATCTCACACTATCCTGAGATTCACTCCCTGACTAAAAATAATTAGGTATCTTTGTAAATTGGGATAGTTATGGATCATGAGTTTGAGGGAAATCTTATCTTAGAAAATATTTTACCACTATACTTTTGGTGAGAGTTTCATTCTTCAGAAAATTCCTTAAAATATGTGTTTGTTTGCTTTTTACTGTTAATGGTATATTATCCTATGTAGTTTAGCGCAGTTGATAGAATGTTAGATTCTGGAATGTAAAGTTCTTGAATCAATTCCCTTTCTGATACCTTCAGCCCTTGAACTTTTCATGAACTCTCAAACAATAAAAGCTCTTTGATTATTTATTTATTTAGCATAACAATCTTTATACACTTTTAGATGCCACTAATCAATTAGTTAAGCTTTACATTTTTTTTTTTGTTTTTGTACTCCTTTAGAAGAAAAATGATTCTATGATGTCAATAAAGTCAGAGAATTTTAAAGGATTTATATAATCATAAATTTATAAAAGCAAAAGAAAAATGGCATTTTAGGTGAATCAGTTTAATCAATTAAACATGATTGTTTATAGAGTCATTATCTCAACAATATATATCTAGTCACTAATTTTATATACTTAGTCTGAAGTAATCTGCATTTGCAATTTGACTATTTTAAAACTATAGGAACACAACACAAAAATAATCTGGGTACAAATACTGTTTTATAAAATAAAAAGGATGGGTTGTATTAAATGTTGATATATAGAACTTAATAATCAACATACTTAATAATCAACATATAATCAATATATGGCTTATAATATAATCTTTAATCCTAAGTATTTCAATTTTATAACCTTTTTTCCAACAATTCATAAGAAACCAATATATTTATGTAAAATAATGCACCATTTCAGTATTTTCTCAGCTTACAGCATTTACATTATTACATTCTATTTATTCCTCTCCAAAGTCACTTATTGTAAGCCTGAACAATCAATAATAAGTTGGAGAACATTACTGTTAATGCTTAATGATTACTCAATCTTATAAAAGTAGCATTTGGGATAGAATGAATAAAGTGATTTGCTAAGTTTAATACATATGTAGTCTTACCATAGAATGCAGTTTGTAAAATGTAGCTATTAATTTATTTATTTTAATATAAGAAGGTATGCCATCTTCAAAAAATTATTTTAACAAAATAATTATGTCATTACACTACAATTATTTCTAGTCTTCCCAATATTACTTTTTTATAAACTTTACTAATACTTTAAATTCATATTAAAATAAGTAAAAATGAATGATATCAAATGCAAGTAATTACAAATATGTTGCCTTTTGCCCAGGATTGAATACGGATTAGCACATACTTTTAAAAATAATGTTATTAGAACAAAATTGATAAGCATCTTTTGTGCTTTAAATATAAATATTTATAGCAAATACCTTTAATAATGATCAAAAGCTACATCCTATAAACCTTTTTATGTTTTATTTTACTTTTTAAATACTCATAGCTATTTTCTTTTTTAGATCATCAATCAAGATTTTCTTATCTTTCTTTAAATAATAAAATATTAATAAAAGTTAAAGATAACAGTAGCAACAACAAAGTATTATTTAATAGAATATATTGATTACAGTATATTATGTCTAGTTACTCTAGATATATATGTATATTAAATTCTTTCTCTTCATACAGAGAACATTATATATATATATATATAGAAAGAGAGAGTTGTCTATCTCTATTTATATTTTAAAAAATAAAAGTAGTTGATAATCATGAGTTGGAATCAGATTTTATAAATTAAATTTAGATTTTATCATTAAAGTTAGATTTCTATATATTATAAGCTCACAAATGCATAGATAAAGGTATGCATGTTCAAAATTAAAAAAAAATAGAGTTGATTTATTTTTATTTAGTTGATTTAAAAAAATAAAAAAAAACAAATTCTAATCTACTTCGGCTAAATAAACTTATTTAAAAGTTATGCTATAGAAAGAAAATTATTTTAAGCAGTGTTGAATTAATAAAATTTTGATATAAAATAGTTTATCACAATTGGAAGGTAATTCTTTTGCTCTGATGTTTTGCAAATATTTTAAAATTTCAATTTAACATATTTTTTAAGATTAAGAAAACAATTACTTATCATGTGAACACACGTGAACATATTTTTTTTAATGTAAGGAATTATGAAATAAGGGTGATATATAAAAATTGTTTTGCAAAAAGAAGATGGGGTATAAATAATCAACCTCAGAAATAAATTTTGTCTTTAGTCTTTGGTCTTTGGTTGCTGTCTCTGCTCAGAATTGACCCTGACTATCACTACTGATTCTATGCATTTTTTGAAACTTTTCCAAGCATTGGAATCAACTACAATGAGCCACTAATGTTTCTAAAGAACTTCTTCTTCGATATGAATCCTCCTAGTCAGCATGTTTAAATCTAGGTGCTGAACTAATTCAACCTTGGGCTAACCAGTTATTGTATATAACATCACAGCATTAAAACTCTACCTGGAACACAAAAACTGAATTGTGACTAAACATTTGGAAAAATATCAGCAGTATCTTTCTTTAGTAAATTACTAAGAGATTTTCTACATCTGTCTAAAGTGAACATGTATGTGCACAAATTTAATCTCTATTTAATATTTAAATAATTTCTTCTAAGATTTAAGGTAACAATTTCATTTATTATAAACAATAACAATGTAATAAACTTAAAGTGACTCTAGTTATCACAAGCCAGTAATACTTAACTGTATCAGTTAATTTGTAATTTCATTTAAGTGTTTTGTATATTTATGTTATTGTATTTTTTTTCCAATGCTAACTTTTGCATTTATTTTTATTTCATAATATTTCCTTTAATTTTAGTATAAAATTTGACATATATGTTTTTAGACAGCAATAACCAAGTTATAAAAATAAAGTCAATTTTAGTTGAATGAATATTTTTCAATAGTTTTAATTAACAAAGATAGTTTTATATAATCAAGACTTAGTTAAGTAAATGTTAAATCAATCTTTCTCTGAAGAATTAATTCATTTTAAAAGGATATAAGAAAGATTTAAATCTAAATAATAAAGATTTAGTTTTTACAAAAATTCTCTCTCTGAAGCTATTCAAAAATCATTTGAACCAAGTGCTTAGATATGCATGGCTGATGCCAACATATGTGTATACAGATATAGGTAATTTAATAAACTGGTTTTATTTTACTTAGAACTTTTACTCAGATTGGTTAGAATATGTATGTTAGCATTTTGCATAACAATTCTATGGATATTTTCTGCTATGCTTAAATTCTATATATATTTGTTTATCTCTCCATGCTTGAGTTTGATTTTAAGTGTAGTCATTCATGGATGATTTTGATTTTACTCTAGGTTGAGACATATCTCTTTGTGAATATATTTTTCATGCATAAGTTTTAATTGTTTCACTCATGTGATTATTTTACTTTGTACTGTGGGTTGTTAAAGGTTATTTATGTTACTGTACTTTAATGTAGAATCAAATGCATTTTATAGAAGTCTGGTTCTGTGATTGCCTTCACACTATTCTCTGCTTTATTGTTGCCTTGTCTTTACAGATAAGAATGAAATGTATAGATGTACAAATTGTAATGTAGCTAACACATATCTAACAGAATTGGACAAAATATAGTTAGTAAGTCATAGTCTTCAGAGTTGATACTGAATTAAATAAAATTGTTTAGTTGTTAATATTTAAAAGGCTATCTGATGTCAACAAATTAAATTTATGTGAACATACAATGGCAATTTATCTTTATGTATTATAACTTGTATTATAACTAAACAGTTAATAAATTTGTTTTGTTTCTTTATTAGATCATTCTTAGCATTTTCTTACAGTCATCTGCTCTTGTCAATTGTTGTTTCTAAAAAATCTCTGTTCTTCACTATCTAAAGACATTAAAGTATCTATCAGTTATGGGATGTGGCTGTGTAGGTATCTATAATTTAGATCTGCACCAGCAAAATTCTAATATGACTTTTGAGAAGATATTCTAAACTATTAATTTAATGGCACTTTCTGGTGTTGAATATTGACCATGCCTATAGAAAGAGATTATCCATTACTGTATATATTGGTAGAATGCCTTCTGTGGACATAAATATAAGCGTTAGCAAGTTTTTTAACTTGCATTTTTGTTTTTCATAAATGTACCTTTGAGGTCTTTCTTGCAATGATATAGATTACAGAGGCTTCTACTATGTGGTGATGCTGAACTGAGATCAGACCTATATAGCTATCTGGTTTGCTATGCTGAGTTTGAAGACATTACGTGTCTAAAAAATTCACGCTTGCAAGCTAAATAGAAATTGTTTCATAAACGCTCAGAGTTTGTGTTTAGATCTAGTTTCTTTATTCCTGTCTTTCACTGATGATAGCAAATAGCTTGAAATCATGATCTGAAAGTGGAATTATAGTTAGAGATAGTGAATACTACTCTGACGTTTATGTAAACAAAACATACGCTTGATCGGTGTTTTTGGTAGAACGCCATCTGTGGACATAAATACAAGCGTTAGCAAGTTTTTTAACTTGCATTTTTGTTTTTCATATATATATATTCTTACTACAACCCAATAAAAAAATTCAATTATCCATCCAAATTTTTATCTATTCCTTTTTCAAATTTATTTTTTTTATCTACAACCCCAATTAATGTATTGTTCATTTCATTAGAATGATAGTTTAATAATTATTATTCAAGTGTATATAATTAAGTATAAAACATTGTTTTATGTGGAATAATGTTACTGTTTTTTTATTTCTATGAAGTTAGTCATTATAAATTTTTGGTCTTGTAATAATTAATTGAACTATAATAGCATATTTGTTTCAGGTACTTCAAATTGCTCTCAGTATAAAGTTAATTAGTACTAATTGTTTATTCTTATCCTGAAGTTCAATCAATAGTTGTTTTATTCAACTTCTGAATGACAGAAACAGTAAAATTAGATAATGTAGGAAGATCTTTACTTGAAATTTGAAGTTGGGTAAAACATATGAGTTGATTGAATAAATATTCTGAAAAAGACTTAGAAGATACATTATCTGGCAACTCAAAATACAGGTATCTTAAAGCTTTTTAATTAAACAAAGTCTTATAAAACAATCATAATTGGTAACGCAGATGGTATTGAAATAAACTGAGAGAGTGCAAACCTCTCAAGCATTTAGCCAATCAGATCGCAAATACTGGGACAGAGAATTTAACAAGAAAAGAGTGGTTCCACTCTTTTCTTTACTTGTCTGTCTATATATCCAAACCAGTCCAAAGTACTTAGATCTGCAAGTGTGAATCTTAAATATTTTCTCACTTAACTCACTTAGTTCTAATTATAAACACGCAGCGTGAAATCTTTCGATTTACTACACAGTAGTTTTTAGATGTTATAACTTGCAGCAACATATGTAAATAATATTTATTTCTGCAAATGCAGATAGTATTGAAATAAACTGAGAGAGTGCAAACTTCTCAAGCATTTATTGCTGCAAGTTATAACATCTAAAAACTACTGCATATTAAATCGAAAGATTTCATGCTGTGTGTTTATAATTAGAACTCAGTGAGTTAAGTGTGAAGATATTTAAGAGTCATGCTTGCAGATCTAAGTACTTTGGAGTGGTTTTGGATATATAGACAGACAAGTAAAGAAGAGAGTGGAACTTCTCTTTTCTTGTTAAATTCTCTGTTCCAGTATTTGTGATCTGATTGGCTAAACGCTTGAGAGGTTTGCTCTCTCTCAGTTTATTTCAATACCATCTGTGTTTGTAGAAATAAATATTATTTACATATATTGCTACAAATTATAACATCTAAAAACTACTGCATAGTAAATCAAAAGATTTCACACTGTGCGTTTATAATTAGAACTCAGTGAGTTAAATGTGAAGTTCACTCTTGCAGATCTAAGTACTTTGGACTGGCTTGGATATATAGACAGACAAGTAAAGAAGAGAGTGGAACCACTCTTTTTTGTTAAATTCTCTGTTCCAGTATTTGTGATCTGATTGGCTAAATGCTTGAAAGGTTTGCACTCTCTCAGTTTATTTCAATACCGTCTGCATTGGTAGAAATAAATATTATTTACATATATTGCTGCAAGTTATAACATCTAAAAACTACTGCGTAGTAAATCAAAAGATTTCATTCTGTGTGTTTATAATTAGAACTCAGTGAGATAAGTGTGAAGATATTTAAGATTCATGCTTGCAGATCTAAGTACTTTGGACTGGCTTGGATATATAGACAGACAAGTAAAGAAGAGAGTGGAACTGCTCTATTCTTGTTAAATTCTCTGTCCCAGTATTTGTGATCTGATTGGCTATTCTTTATTGTATATTTTTATAAATAACCTTTTTGAATCATCATTATTTTTCAAGCAATGGATGACACAAAACTCAGAATATTTAGCACCAATGTATTTTTATTTTAACAACTTCTTATCTGTAATGTTTGGTTGGAACATTATTATCATGGCAAATGACTTTTTGTAAATAATAGGCTTTGTGCCAATGGTGTTTTTGCTCATGCAGTTTATGCTCTGTAGTTTTATTGTAGCCCCCTTGCTCTTTTATGTTATAATTTATGTATACAAAACTATGAAAGGGAAACTTTGCTTCTTGCATTGCAATAGGTAAAAATACTAGGAAATTTTACCTTGTTTAGATAGTCAACTGATTCTAAGTTAGAGAGACCTCTTTGATCATTTGTCTGAGACAAGCTTTTTATTTTACAAAAAATGGAGAAGGCAGATGACACATTTAAGTATAATACTCTTTTCATATCAAAGTTATAAAAATATTACTGAGTTAGTTTTGTTCTAGTTGTACAAAGTCCATTAATAAATTACAGCATACTGGTTGATTGTTAGTACTTGATATTATTAATAAGATTTATAAATAAAATAAAAAAATTACATTCATATTAATAAAATTATTATATAAACGTTTGTGTATCCTGAGTTATTAAAGTATAAAACTTCTCATAAACATTAGGACTACCCTATGTTTGAAATATTTGTTAATTAAGTTTGCTATTTGTACTTATTTTTTTTATAAAATTGTAGCTTCATTGTTATATATTAAATATGTCAAAAAAATTGGGCTAAGTATGCTTGATTACTTCACAACATTTGTTTTTTTATTAATCAAGATGAAGTTTGATTTTCATGTAAAACGCTAGCTTCATGCAAAGCTGTGCTACTTGCAGGATGATTTGCAGAAGCTGTTGTTCATCTATTTCACTTTAGAACAATATAGTTGTTGGAGAGATAATGGACTTCTGTGATGAAGAAGCTTCGCAGCCAAAATTTCAAAAAATAATATTGGTAATTAGCCAAAGTATCTTATGTATTTAAATATGTATATAATGCAATTATAACTGCTACATATAGATACAGAATAACTAATAAAAATTTATAATATTTTTAAATTAAATTTTATACAAAATCTTATAATGTTTTGTACAGCATATATAAAGATGTCAAAGTTTTATTCAAAATTGACCAATAAACTGTCTTCTGAAGAGTTTTGTGAGTTTGCACATGTTTTCAAGAAGTAATTAATTGGAACACTGTCATTATAAATTGAATTATATTCAATAAATTTATGCAAAAAGAAACATCTTTTTAATTTGTAAGCCTGTATAATAAATTCTGGATAGTTTTTATGAAATAAAATATTTAAGTTAAATAAATATTGGTTACTTATATCAGAATAGTATCAGTTATCTTGGGTAGCATTAATCTGAAATATAAAAACTTAATATTAAAATAAATCAGTTATAATACAGAAAATGAATTTATATTAAAGACAATTATTATTATGATGATGATGATGATGATGATGATGATGATGATGATGTTTCAAAGAAAAGAACTTTATTGATGACCATAGGGTTACATTTGCTATAAGACACTTCGTATACATATATTTACATTGCTAGTGAGTAAACCAAGTTTAAGTTTGTATCTGTGATGTACAAAAGAAATTAAATTAGGAGGGAAAAATATTTAAACATTGTTAAGGGGGGTGAAAATACATATGTATACATTACATTTATGAGCGTTGCTTGCTGTAATCAGAATTCTCAAAATCTTGGGTTATCATTGTTCAATTTGCAAAACTTCAACTTGTATGTATATTGTAGTGCTGGGTTTAGTTTGCTTTCCAGTATTTGAGTTCTGATTTTGTTGTTACTGTTCTCTATATTAATAGTATGCAATCAAAGACAACATTCTGTTTTTTTTATTTGTAGATAATTGCCACATTTCTTTCTTATTTTTTTAAATATTGTTTGATGGCATAGATTGTTGATTATTTAGCCATCTTAGAGGTTTAATTGTTGTGTTATCAGTGACCAGGTTGCTGCATAGATGTCTGGATGTGCAATTTTATTGTCTCTGGCTCACAGTTTTGCCAGGTTGATATTGAAAGTTGATGGATGTCGCCTTGTGTTGTTACCTAAAGTGAATGTGCATCTAGTGCACCAGTATGCATAAAGAACAAAAGTGGCTGCGTGGACTGATGGATAAGAGCCTTTGCAATATGAAATTAAAGATTGTTTGAAGGGTTGTGTTAGATTGTCTATATGCTCCTATCATAATAAATCGGATTCTGTCTAGTGCTGGACAAAGATAGAATAAATGTTCCTGTGTTTCTTCAGCCCTGTGACACAGGGGACAAAAAGGATCAATGTTCATGTATAGTCTCCGATATCTCAGAAAATATGTCGTGGGCAGTGCATGTAGGTTTAGTCTCAGCAAAAAATCAAAATACTTTGGCTCCAGGGACCATTTTTTAAACTTACAGAGTAATTGTAGATTATTGATTTTCAGCATTGTCAGATTGGTGTCATGGCTTGGATTTGGATGGATTAATGAATAAATTTGCCAGTATGAATGCTTGTATATTGTCTGAAGAGATATCTGTGGAGCTGTGTTTTTTATATGATTGATCATTGATGCTAGTTGGTCATAGGCAGGGGGTGGTCTATCCGTTCGTGTTATTTGAAGTAGGCATTCAAGCATTGGAAAGTGTTTGACTGTGGATGCTATTAAGTTTGTGGCCTTCTGTAGATGGAAAATATAAATACTATGAAGTCCTAGTCCATTGTGAATAGGTGGTCTGGTAAGTTGTTTTGCAGATATTGACACAGTCTTCCTCTGACACGAGAGCTTATTACATAGAGAAGAGATTTTTTAATAAAACCTTTAGAAAAGGTGATAATTGGTGAGTAATAGGTGATTTTTGTTATGGCTAGCTGGTTAAATAGCTGGATCTTAGAGTATATTGAAAGATATGCCTTTGAGAGAGAAGTAGTAATTCGCTCTGTTTCTTTGAGTTTGTTCTGGATCTTGACCCTCATTGCACTTGCACTCATATAAAAGGGAAATCCCAAGAAAGCAGATGGCTTCCTCCCATACATGCCTGTGCACTGCTTTGCATTATACAGAGACCAAACTGCAGTCTTATTTAGATTGACCCTGAGTTTGTGTGTAGCTGCAATTTCTTGTAGTATTGTATGTAAGGCTGGTAGGTGTTTTTTAAATGGGAGAAAGACAGTTATATCATCCATATAAGCAATACATGTTACCTGCTGAGATGTGTTTGGTATTTGGATGCCAATAAATGTTTTCTGGATTTTTATTAATGGAAGGTTGATGTAAAAAGTGAAAAGTAAAGCACTCAGGGAGGATCCTTGTGAGATTGATTGTGTTGGAGTAAAGGATTCAGAATTTTTGCCACTGAGTGTAATATGTATATGCTGATTTAACAACAAGTTGGTTATAACATATAAAAGAGTGTGAGGTATTTCAGTGGCAGCCAATATTTTAATTAATATCTCGATTGCCACAGAATCAAAAGCTGACTCAATGTCTATTTGAACTGCAACTGGGCTATATTTTTTCCGGCCTCACACTGATCCCAATACAGTTTGAAAAGAAGTGCTGCCTGTCCTGTAGATGATTGCTTTCTTGCAAACTGATATGGTAAAATCAATGGGAGCAGATATGGCTCAATCCTGTCTTTAATGACTTTCTCAATGATCTTGATGGCTATTGGGCACATGGAGATATGCCTAATACTATTAAGAGTGGTTATTGGAGCTGGTTTCTTATTAAATGGTACTATTGCAATTGGATAAAGACTTTCAATGTTGTATATTTTTTGTGAGAGATAGTTTGCAAGATTACATAATACTTGAGTAGTTGTATGGCTAAGGTGCTCGTACACAAATTTTGGTATACCATGAGTGCCTGGATGACAGGCATCAGGCAAAGTGGCAAGCTTCAAAGCAAATTCATTAGTGGTAAATGGTGTATTTGTTTCAGGTGATCCAAAATAATCAGGGGGATGGGTTGAATAGTTGATGGGTCTGAAGATTCTGTTTGAAATGCTTATAAATAGGTTCAATCATGTTATGTTCTGCATGTATAGTTGTTCCAATTAAAAGAACCAAAAATAATAAAAAACCAAAAACAGAAGAGGACAACAACTCACAAACAGAAGAGTACAACACTGCATCATCATTAACCAGAATTCAACACTGCATCATCATTAACCATAATTCAAACGGATGACTGGTCACCAATGGACATCACTTCTATCTAACCAACCAATAAAACTCCAACAATATACCACTCATAAAATGAAAATCAGTCACTAACATATTTTGAAATGTGAACAATCCCAAAATACAACCATAACGAAAGTCAAAATAACATCTGTTAATGTGCGGGGTTTGAACTTGGCAAACAAACTACATCAACTTAGAGAATGGACCAAAATTACACAGACACATATATTGGGACTTCTGGAAACAAAAATATATAGTGGATCACAGATTGACCCAACAGGGCATCTTTAATTGACCTTTGCTTCTATTTACCAATGCTGCATCATTACTTTAGCCTCAAGCTCAATCCATCCCCATTCTCAGATGACTCTGCTCAAACTGCAGCACTTGATCTAACTGAAATACAGCCAACTACACTACCACTTGGAAAAACAATGAGAATGCTAATACCAGCATCCACTCCAGAATCCCTTTTTTCTGAAACATATTATGCTCCATAAACTTGAGGGACTACAACTAAGTGCTGTGCAGAGTTATCAGGTGTACATAAATATACTTTCATTCAATATTGACCATGTCACCAAAAAAAACCCTCCACCCTCCAGGCTATTAGCTCTGGCAGATGAACTTCACAAGAGGATAACAATGTCCAAACCCACTCAAAATACATATCAGCATATATATATAAGCTTACCCAGGCATATAACAGCACATGTGCAGCACTTAAAGACTATCTAGCCAAAAAAAGCAAAATATTATTATTATTATTATTATTATTATTTTAAATGATAAAAATTATATTATTATTATTATTATTATTATTATTATTATTATTTTAAATGATTAAAATTATATTATTATTATTATTATTATTATTATTATTATTAAATACGTATTGTTATTGCATTTTTGTTTTCAAATGTTTACGTTATTTTATTTATGTTATTGTTCTTAGTAGAAACAATTATCTATTACTTTAATAAATAAACCATCGTGAAAGACGTAATGTTAGGATATGTCGATAGTATAGTTTAAATAATATGTAGAATGTCTATTAAAGATTTTATATCAGAAAATGTCTTTTATAAATAGTATGCTCATCACTGCTCTATTGTTATGGGTTCTGCCCTAGTACATGGGTCGAATGGTGGACTGAGGAGAAGATTACTCAGGAGAAAGATTTTTCCATAATTCTCAGTTAGATATAGTGCTTTTCCTTCTATTTTAAAATTTCCACTGATTTTTGAATTTTTTTTAAAATTTTAAAAATAATTAAAAATATAGATTTAATTGATGTTTCTTCCTTCAAAAAAAAAAAAAAAAAAAACATTATCAATTAAACCTAAAAGTCCCTAATTGAAAAATTCTATTAAGACAAAATGAATATTAAGCTTCAACTTTTTTTTTTCAAATAAATTATTTATCAATCCAAAAATAGATATGAAATGAATTAATAATTAGTTTTATGATATTTGATAAAATTATTAAAAAAAAATTTTTTTTAACTTAAAACCAAGATTTAAAGATGTTTAAAACACATTTCAATTCTAATAGCGTTTTACATTTCATTTTTTTAAACCCTCGGTGTGAATTTATCGTAATCTCATGTCTGTATGTACCTTTTAAAAATCAATTTGTTCTTTATAATTATTTCCAAATTAAACTTACTAATACGTTATTTTAAATAATATGTTAAGTTTGAATCTAAAAGTACATCATATCAAAATGTGTGGTTTCAAGAAGATAAATTGAAATAGTTGGTAAAAATGATATTTATATGGGGGGAGGCATTATCAGTAAGAAAAATTAAATGATGATCATTGTATGTATCATCATCATTATTATTACCCTTTATAGTTTAGTGCAGTGATTCAGAACTACTTCTGCCACTTCTGATGATTGAACTTCTTATGAAGACCTAAATATCAAACCATTTGATTATTTTTTAATATTATTAGTAGTAAATACTTGTAGGTAAGATCATTATTTTAAATTCAGAAAAATAAAAATTATGCAAAATCAATGAATAAAGAAATAAAAACAAGTTTTACAATCGCTATATATCCAATCTTAAAATATAACCCAAATATCATATTGATTTGGATTGTTTATTTGACATCTTCTGACACTAACTTTTCATTTCTTTCACAACAAACTCTCTTAAAGACTTCAATATTTAATTTAATTGTACTTTTTCTTTGTGTATCCTACTTATAAAAGCAATCATTATTGCATTGTTTGTAAAATAATCTTTATAACATAAATGGGGCTCACTTCTTCCCCAAAATTCATGTTCAAATTTGTCATAAATAATTTATGCAGGAAGCATGTTATTATTCATTTATTCCATACACCCAATTCAATAAGTTTGACCCTTTACAATAACATGCACAACAGCTTTATATATAGAAACTTGAAAAGCATTTAGACTGCAAACCTGCTACACATATTCAAAGTAAGGAATGTTTAAATAAAATTTTAATAGTGCCTTATGTTGATAATGGTTCATGTACTACTTTTATTCCATATGTTAATAATAACAGTCTAATACATAACGGATTTATTTGTGATAGTTGTACAGTCCTATATAAGACTGATTTAATTGAGGTAGTTATACTTTTATTATAAAATATTTCCTGCTGAAAGTAATTGAAAATTATTTTATACTTGAATATTTGAATCTTCCTTTTTTAACTAACAACCTATCAAGATATTTAAAATTAATTCACAATGGCAATCTTATAACTACCTAAGCTGAAATTTGATGAAGGCTTTTATTTTTTTAATAATATTACAAAAATTATCAACTAGATTAAAAACATCAAGGACATTCTGTACATTATCTTTAAATTGTCAAGAATAACACAATAAATGAGGATGGTATTAATCTAAAAAATAAAAATGTTGCTTTTAAATCACTTCAGATTAAAAACCCTATTATGAACCTATATATCATTTTGATGCCTGATTCATAAAGCTGTTTACAAATTATTCTAATGTTACTATCATAAAAATAGAAAACAAAGTTGGATCTAATATGCAGCTTTGATTAATATCATATTTCTTTGTAAATTTATTAGATATATTATCAACTGCATACATTTTCATTTTATTATGTAGAAGCTGTATAATAAAAAAAAATTGTTGGGCAACTAACTAATTTCAAATATTGTCACAATTCAACCCATAAATCCAGTTCAAACCCCCCATTATATGTCCACAGTATTAAATTAAACCCATAAAAAAACTGAAATAATAGGTTAGGTGCATGATATCATTTTTCTACATGCAAACATATATATAAATACACACACACGAAGTTTATTTTAATAAGTACCAGACTAAAATAATATTGAAATGAAGTAAATGCTCCTTGTTAATGGAAAATAAAAGCTTAATCTTAGAACCTTTCATATGTATGTATGTATGTATGTATATATATATATCACAATGGTGGCATTACAAATATATATATGTATATATATATATCACAATGGTGGCATTACAAAATCATTATGTTGTCTTTCTAAAATACTATTCTTTAAAATGAAATATATTCAATTTATAGACAACAAAATACTTAAAATATATAAATAATAAATTTATTAATATCTAATCAATTTTCATTCAAAAAATGAACCTTATCAAGATATTACAACAATTGAAAAAATTCACGTGATTTACATGTCATATACAGGTCAAACTTAACAATAAAGAAAGAAAAGTATATGAAACATTGTATATACATGAAAATAAATAGAAATTTATGAATTTAGTACAAGGGTTGGTTAAGTTAGGTGGAAAATGGTCATTAAATAAAAATTGGAAAATTTAAAAACATCTTTATTGTTAATTTTGACCTGTATATGATATGTAAATCATGTGAATTTTTTCAATTGTTGTAATATCTTGATAAGGTTCACTTTTTGAACAAAAATCGATTAGACATTAATAAATTTATTATTTATATATTTTAAGTATTTTGTTGTCTATAAATTGAATATATTTCATTTTAAAGAAATATATATACCAATAATGAGTTATCTTTTAATGTGTAAACTCACAATATGTAATTTTATTGCAGAATGTTATTATCTAACATCAACAGCAACCTTAATTCACACAACAATATGCATCTACAGCAATATAAATGGAAATTGAAAATGTGAGTTTGCTGAACAATAGATATTAAGTGAGAATAAAAGACAAACCCAGTTCATTTTTGCTCTCTTTCATATTTTATCAAGTGATATAACAACTGCAAGCAGCAAATAGCTTAATATCAAACATTAAAACAAAGGATAAAATGGATGATGTATTTGAAGATATTATATATTCTGTATAAGATTGTAAAGTGCTAAAAGTTGAAGCAAATCATCATCAACATTTAAAAAAGCAAAAATCCATGAACTTTAGCAGTGTAGTAAATAGTGATAATTGAAGACAGAAGACTGCACAATGGAACAAGAAAAAAAAAGAAATGTTATATAGCCATCACATACTGATAAATGATGAAAAAAAATTTCCTTTGCATAAATTTACTCCATCCCATTTATAAGCTGAAAGAATTTTTTTTTTATAAATTACCAAACAATGTATACTGGCTAGATAAATGTGCCATAGGACTAGGGTGCTGTCTTAATTGCCATAAAATGTGATGCTTTAACTCACTCATATAAATAATGCCTAGAAAAATGCTTAACACCTAATCTGAAGTACCTGAGTGGAGCCCAGATGAGTATGATGTCTGAAATGGAAACAACCTTGTCCAGACATGATACCAAAGAATTTGAAGAATGATGGAGGAGTTATCGGAACAGACTGTAGCCATGAAAGACACTAATGTTTAAATTATAGACTCAATCAGGAGGATTTGAACAAAATTAAAATTATCATGTTATATATATATATATATTACTTTATACATTTGTAAAATTCTACTTTTATTATTCTCACATTTGGAATTTTCAGTGTGTTTGCAATTGGGAGAGTCCATTCCATAAAAAGCAATGTGGAATGGGAAGGGGAAGGTTTAGTAAGCTAGAATTTTTTTTTTGTTTTGTAAATAAAATGTAGATTGATCCCTCTAATAACTTGACATTCAATCATCATCATATAATATGGATGAGGTAAGAATTTTTGATGCTCTGCCATATTAATTTACACTCAGTCATACAGGATAGAGTTTACATTATTTGTTTATTTGTTAACATTTAACTAATAATTGTTACATTTAGTTTATTCAGTATGAATGATTAATATTCTAGTATGAAAGTCTTTTTCTATCCACTTTAGAGAACTTGTACATAGATAAAAGGAGGGTGGTTTCCACAGAAGACAGAACCTCTCCAACAGAAATTGGATGACAGAACTATTGGACATACTATGATATAATCTTGTAAATAGTTATTTAGCTTCACGATCATCATCATGATAATGAAATAATAATTTTTTCTTCTCTTTTTTTTAATTTTAGTTAATCTTATTGACTTTGTATATAGGGGGTTTCCAATGATGCATATTTGTTATGGGTACAGGATGGAATAACAAATAATTTTTGTCATTGATATGGTAGAGATGCATATGGACACATACAATCACATTTTTTGCTATGTTAATAAAATTTGGATTTTTTCTATTATAAATAAAAATTGTTAATGTCTTTTAATTCAAATTGGTCTCTAATTTATCAAGCTTATTAATGCACTCATTCATTAATTTAATTGACTATATATATATATATATATATATATCAATTAATATATGTATGATAATATATATATATATATATATATATATTATCATACATAACACAGTGATAGGGTTGGATGTATTTTAGGTCAATAAAAATTTAGTTGCTACATAAAATAAATTTACTTCTGAAGAGATCCAAAGACAATATTCTCCCTGAATTATACTGAGGCATAATGGAATCCAAAAGAGGGGTGAGGTATGGATGAACTAGCCTAAATTATATCTCAATTTAATGAGTAAATCAAGAGACAGCTCATTGGAGGTGAATATGATCATTGGTTAGTTACTTCATCATGTTATTCTCAGTTTCCTAGCCAAAGACCCTAGGTCTGACATAGTTAGATGCATTACTCCTCTTCTGGTGGATAACCTGGACCATTACAATATATATACACATTTAATTCAACATATACAACTTTCTGGAGAAGTTAAAATATTCTTTGTAGAAAGTCAACAAAAATGCTATTGTTTCATATTTTCACACCTATAAAAAATAGCTGTCAGTATAAATCTTTATAACATCTTGGGTTTGAAGTAAAAGAGAACACGATAGATCCCCAACAAAAGAATTATCATAAGTTTATGAGTAAAAAATTTGCTTAGCCTCAGTTTTGTCAATTAATAGTAATTGACAATTTCTTGGTAAGAACAATGGTTAAAGTTTCTTTCTATTTAATAGATATTATCTCCTCATTTTTATTAATTATTATAATAACAATCCATAAAAACATTTAATTCAATATATATATATGAAAAACAAAAACCAGTTATAAATCATGTAACTTGCTACTGCTTGCATTTACGATCAATTGATGGAGCTTTACCAAAACCTACATACAAGCGTATTTTGTTTACATAAATGTCAAAAGAGTCAGAATTCACTGTCTCTTTCATTGGCTTCACCTTCATATCAGCTGATTTCAAGCTAATTTGCTATCATCAGTGAAGGGTAGGGACTGGAAACTAGATCTAAACACTAACTCTAAGCATTTATGAAACAAGTTCCTAACAGTTTGCAAGCATGAATTTTTCAGACACATAATGTCTTCAAACCCAGCCTTACAAGCCAGATAGCTACATGGGTCTGATATCAGTTCAGTTTCACTACATAGTAAAAGCCTCTGCAATATATATCATTACAAAAACCTTCAAAGGTACATTTATGAAAAACAAAAACAAGTTATAAATCACGTAACTTGCTATCACTTGCATTTTATGATCAATAGATGGAGCTTTACCAAAACCTCTGTACAAGCATATTTTGTTTACATAAACATCAAAAGAGTCAGAATTCACTATCTCTTTTGTTGGCTCTACCTTCAGATCAGCTGATTTCAAGCTTAATTTGCTATCATCAGTGAAGGGTAGAGATCAGAAACTAGATCTAAACACTAACTCTAAGTGTTTATGAAACAAGTTCCTATCAGCTGATCTGAAGGTGGAGCCAATAAAAGAGATAATTAATTCTGACTCTTTTGATGTTTATGTAAGCAAAATATGCTTGTACAGTTTTGGTAAAGCTCCATCTATTAATCATAAATGCAAGCGATAGCAAGTTACGAATTTTATAACTTGTTTTTGTTTTTCATAAATGTACCTTTGAAGGTTTTTGCAATGATATATATTGCAGAGGCTTTTACTATGTGGTGAAACTGAATTGATATCAGATCCATGTAGCTATCTGGCTTGTTAGGCTGGGTTTGAATACATTAGATGTCTGAAAAATTCATGCTTGCAAACTGATAGGAACTTGTTTCACAAATGCTTAGAGTTAGTGTTTAGATCTAGTTTCTGGTTCTTACCCTTCACTGATGATAGCAAATTAGCTTGAAATCAGCTGATCTGAAGGTGGGCCAATCAAAGAGATAGTAAATTCTGATGTTTATGTAAACAAAATATGCTTGTACAAAGGTTTTGGTAAAGCTCCATCTATTGATCATATATATATAATAACAATAAAAATAATAATATAATGGTAGTTAACTATTATATACAGAAATACTCTTGATTAATTAACCGAAAGTACTTTTGCAGATTAAAAGACTGTATATAATAATAGTTAATTACCATTATATTTATTATTATTATTATTATTATTATTATTATTATTATTATTATTATTATTATTATTATTATTATTATTATTATTATTATTATTATTATTATTATTATTATTATTATTATTATTATTATTATTATTATTATTATAATAGTTTTATAATTAACAGACATTTTATTTGTATTATATATATATATTGTGCAGTTATTCTCCCTAAATTTTTGTTACATTTATCTATCAACAAAATTATGTCTATAATGCTGTTTGATAAACACATTCATTTACGACCAAAAGCAATCTACTCAGTAAAATCTTTGAACATATTTTTCTGAAATAAATATAAAAATTTTCCATTAACAATGACAAACTTTTTATTCTTTATTAATATAAAAATCTATTATCTTTGAACTATCGTAGTTGTTAAGGATTTGGTTTATTCTTATAAATAGCATAATTTTAATTAATATCATGACATTAAAACAAAAAAATAAAAGAATGATTTAAAGTTTATATTAAAAAAAATTATGCCACTTAAAAAGTTTTATCTACAGCAAAATGGCTAATTTGTTTTTTATACTTGAATTTTTAAATATTGTCTGATTTCTAATTGTCTTGCAGTAAATAGATTTATTGTGGAATGATGGGACATCTATTTTTTTCCAAATAAAATATGTTTAAATCAAATTTCATAAGAATAAAGCAAATAGTAATTTTTAGGCCAATCTTTTGTCTTGGTAGTTTACTTGATAGCTCATTCAAATGAAAATTTAAGTTTGATTGTAAATAAAATATAAAGAATAGTTATAATATTAATTCTTGAATTTTTCAAACATTTTTGCATTCATAAAAGTTTTTTAATAATAATGTAGTGGCTCACAGTTTTAATTTTTATAAAAACAAGAATCTTGAAAATTATTGAGGTGTGTGAATATCATGTGTTTTATAAAAGAAAACAGCTAAAACAAGAGTGACAGTTTATATATATATTGATAAGTGATAACATTGTAACTCAACAATAAATTACACATCTGATGCACATGTTCAGTGTTTGATTTTAATATTTAAATAATTCAAAGTTATTTATAATTTTACATAGAACTTATTTAGAAGATTCTCACATCATAAATGAAGCTGAGCTGATTATTTTGTTGTTGCAGTGGAATTGTCATTAATTAGGGTAAAGATATGACTATCATAAGGATAATGATAAGCAAGTGGTAATTGCCATAAAGTGTATTTGATTATTTAAATTTTTAGAAAGTATGTGCATAGTAAATATCCAATTCATTGATCAGAATAAAATAAAACAAATAGATATATGATTATAAGATTTTTTTTAATATGAAAATAGAGAAAATATGGTATTCATATTATTATGAAGGATTATCTTGAGTGCACAATTATTAGCTCTCAGAACTTTCTTTAATACAATTAAACTTCAACAATTCATTTGCAACATTGAACTTTAAGTTTGTAACTATACTTACAGCACTATGAGAATTTGACTCCTATTTATAAAATAACCTTTAATATAATATAAACTTGATTTGGCATAAAAAACTTAAAAGATAACTGATCTTCAGATATAGAGGTTCTGAAATCTTTTTTTATTTTCAACAATTCATCTGTGTGAATGACTGAGGCAAAATATAAAATATGTTTCTTGCTACTGACTTCAAGAGATTAATAAACTAAATAGGGAAATTATATTATGAAAAATATTTTTTAAATTTATACTTTATTTGTTTACTTTTTATATTCTATTTGCTACATATTTATTGACTTTTTTTCATATTTGAAGAAAGAAATTCTATATAATATATCACACTTGTAAATATATTTACATAAATTAAAGCATTTGTAAATTTAAAAAATCAATATATTATTTTTTTAAACATCACAATCATATCTTTAAAAAAAACTTAGATTATCTTATTTCTATAAAGACTATTTGTATAGACTACATGATGTCCACATTAAATATCAGATATTTTTTTACATTTACTTTTATATACTATATGTACCTAGATGTTTCTTTTGCTTTTGCTTGAATAAAAGTAAAAATAACCAAATATGTATTTACAACATTTTTTTTTTATGTAGTTAGTAAATTCATGGAATCAGATTTATGATTATTTTTGCCTTCATTCACATACAAAAAAAAAAATGGTAGTTAGTATATTTATCTAAAGTGCTTATAATCTAGAGATTTGAATCCATACTGCAAAATGTTTAAAAAAAAAATCCCAGTTCCAAACAAGTTTAAGATTTTTTTATATATACTTCACCATGATTAATTAAACTAGCCATCCAGTTATTGCTTGGTAAATAGGTAAATATCTGCCCATAGCAAGAGAAGAAATAAAAATAAAAAGCCTTTAAAATCTTTTCCACTTATAATATGACAATAATTGTGAACTATGCTTTTTCTTCGTGATCCCTCTAACCATAAATCTTATGTAGAAATCTTTGTCTTCAGATAACATAATAAAGGCTGTTTACCTATGATGTAAATATATAAATTTGTATATGTAAAATAAACATTTCATAGTTGAAAGATGAAATTCAAAAAGCGAGAGATTTTTTTTAGTCAAGGCTCTACGATATACTAATTACAAATCAAACTTCTAACTTTAGAAATAGTAAAATATTACAAAGTATTATTTATATATTATGAGAATATGTTAAAACTCTAGAAAGTCTTAAACAGATTGTCTTCTTTTTTTAATTATAGCAATTATTTTTAAGTTGTTAGTTTTGTAATAATATTGTACAATTAATTTCTTTTTTTTTTTTTTGTCACCAATTACTTTTTTTTTTTTCATGTGTCATAGCATCGGCCGGGAAATGAACCCGCTAGCCCGGGACAACTGCTTATAAGGCAGTTGTGTTGACCTCTCGACCACCAACGCTTGAAGTCACCAATGTATTATTTATAATGATTTATATATCAAGATTTTAGAAAACCCTTCACCAAAAAAAACCATAGCTCAATTATGCATGACAAAGTTATTTTTAATCTGTTCTTTTTCAAAAACGGATAACAGTTATCAAATTAACGAATGATGTATTTTATTCTCTAATATAAAATGTAAATATTTTTACACATAAAAGTAAAAATTCTATATTATATGTATATATCAAATATTAAATAAAGCAACAATTTGTTTAGCAAATATAATCATTTCATGAATCTTTTCAAATACATTTAAATTACTATAGGTATTTACATTTAATTCCTTTTAAAAGTTTAAAAATCATTGAATTTTTTTCTAAGTGTGGTATCAGTATATAAAAAGAAGTGACATTTACCTGATTGACGATCTCTCAAGCGGAATTTTCCTTGATTATATTTATTCCCACTTGGTAAGATTTACGAGATTAGAAAGAAAGAGAAGTCAATGATGAATTAGTTACAAAAAGTACAATATTAATTGCATCTACTGAAAAATGAATAAGTACTATATTTTGCGAATAAGCACATATTATATGTATATTATTTAAAACTATTATTTTTTAATTATATGTATATATATATTAAATGTATATAGTTAAAATATAAGTTAGTCCTACATTGCTCTACTAATGAATATTTCTAGTATTCCTACATACGAAATAAAGAAGGAAAAGATAAGCTATTCATCTGTTGATTGGTAAGACTTTATCATTCTTAGTTTTACTCTCTAGCTAAGAGTTGACTAATAGCTGCTGACAATTAATTAAGTTATTAACTGAATTGACAATGGATATCTAATAAACGCTTAAATTTTTATCTACTCGTAATAATTTTCTGGTTAACCTGAATCCAAAGCTTACTTCACATGAATTGCAAGCAGATGTAAATAAAGATCACTAGTTCATAATACCATTTCTTTAACATATTTTTATATTTTATGGTATTAGTTACTGTGCAGGGATGGCTTTAAACGGAAAATTAATAAACATTGAAGATGAAAAATATTTTATATTTAAGTGTATTAAATAAAATCTTTTCTAACACGTCGAGAATCGATTTTTATTTTTACAAAAATCATTTTTCATACTAATTAAAATTTCATCGCGTTGGCATTTATGATAAAATGTAAATAAAATAGTATATGTATATTATTTATAAAAATGTAATGAAATCGCAATAAAATAATTTAATCCATTTAGTTTTACATTTACGCTCTTTTATAAACATTATGCAAAAATTAATGAAATGAAAATTTAACGAATATTATTTATTCTTTGGTCAGTTTTATTGAACTTCAATTGAATCGGACTTTAAAAACAATTTGCATATAGGAAAATCGAAACTATCATAATATATATGTCATTTAAATAACAATCAGGAAAGAAACTATTTTATTGCATGCTGACCTGATTTAGTTTCATGGAGAGTCACAAAGTATAAATACCAACTTTTACTTTATTGCATATTTTTTCTGAGTTTTATTGAGTTCACAACAACTTTTCTATTAACTTTTGACAAACAGCTATAATATCTGATTATGGTTAATAATGAAGTTTATGCTTTTCTTTATCTCCATGTTAAAATTTACACAGCTACAATATTCAATTGATTTAATTGAGCAACTTTTTTATATTATAACAGCATCTGAAATATCTCTGAAGTTACCATGTTTTCTATAATATTAATTAGCTTATTGGCTTATTAATATTATAGATTATAAAAACATCGCGCTATATAAAAAAAATAAATGTCTTGTTTACATGTTTTCTATTTATTTCTTTATACTAATGGATTGATTTATTAAGGCACTAATATCTAAAAACAATATTTTCTCCAAATACAGTGTAAACATGTTTTCATCTATTAAAATTGACACATTATAAAAATTTTCCTATTGTACACACTTAAATAGGCATTGACATTCAATTAATTATTATCGTCACTGGGACAAAATCTAAATATACAACTTACATGGAAATTTACTGTTTTTAAACATTGATGTATTATAAAAAATATCAATGAATATTTTGGGAATTGGAGTAAGTAATTATAATAAAGTGGTTTTGCAAAATATTGGTGATCAAGAGGTCAGCGACTGTTGCTTTACAAGCAGTTGTCCCGGGTTAGCGGGTTTGCTTCCCGGCTGATGCTATGACACATGAAAAAAAATATATAAATTATATACAAATATCAGCACTCGATGATAGAAAGGAATGACTTTTTGATGTTTTATTAAAGCTGCATGCTAAAATTGCATTACTTATTACATTAAAGAGAATAACTTATTAATAATATTAATAAACTTTAGAATTATAATCAATTTTGTAAAAAAAAAAGTCCTCTCATTGTATCATTTAATCAATTTTGCTTTATACCCGGCATCATCTTTTAGACAACTACTTTTTCTCTAAAGATTTCTGAATACTAATTAATCTCTACTTTATCTATACTTTAAACATACAATATCTGATTCTTAAATTTAGCTTTACTATTACCAAATGTTTGCTTATTTTCAACTCTTCTTATATTTATAGACAACATATCACATGACCCCTGTATGCACAATAGCAATTCTTTATTACTTATTCCAGTTATGCTTTATAGTGTAAGCTTAAGTGATCAATAGATGTTAAATGATAGTGATTTAATAGATCAACCAATAATATTCTATTCATGTCCCCAGATTAGTTTGTAACTTATGAAGTCTTAGCTTTTTATTTAATGCTATTGAATTATCCCAGTCAATGATATCTTAATTAAAATTATCTGTAATTGAATTTTATTATTTTGCTGTCTTATTTGTTTCTTTTTAGCATTTATTTTTATGAATATAAAAGCATACTTAAACGAAAAAGACAAAACCATACTACTACCAATTACATACACGCACACACCTATATATATATGTGTGTGTAACAAATAAAGAACTGATATTAATGTGCATTAATAAAATTAATAACTATTTCCTATTGCAGGTGATTCTTATTTTAGTCATTTAAATTGCTTTTTCGGTCTGTAATTATTAATTTTTATTAATGCATATTAATACTAATGGATCATCTACAACGTATAAAGAGTACAAAGTACTACAGATTACTAACACTTGTAATCAGACTCAAATTCTCTTTATTACTCTAGGATTTATGCAATTTGATTTCTATCCTCATACTAATATTTAGATTTTGTCTTCATCAATGAGAACTAGTTTGTAAAAAAATAAATTAAGTAGTTGCATTCTTTTTAGCTTTGAATTTTCAATTTTTCATTGAATAAAACAAAAATCAAAAACCAATCTGGTAATATAATTAATCTTTACATGGATGATGCTAGTATAGTAGAAAATGTAAGACTGATCTGTTTATAAATATATGTATTTAACATTGCCACATAATATCATGCATAATCTGTATTGTATATACATTTTGTCATTTGTCTTACTTTTTCCATCTCTCTTTGCTTTTTGCCTTTTTTATCTTGCAATCTTTTGTTAAAGCTCTCTATCATTTCACATTAATCTTTTTTCCTAAAAAGGTAAACATGTAAATACTAAATGTCTAAAAATGTCTGGTAGCTCATCCATCAATAGAAAAATTTCATTATATCAAAAATATATATTTTTTACACTTAAAACATCTATCTTTAACCAATACCATATGTACAGCCACATAGACAGAGGTTGACAAATAAATCAGACAGACGGACGGACAGACAGACAGACCGATAGATCGACAGATAGATAGATAGATAGATAGATAGATAGATAGATAGATAGATAGATAGATAGATAGATAGATAGATAGATAGATAGATAGATAGATAGATAGATAGATAGATAGATAGATAGATAGATAGATAGATAGATAGATAGATAGATAGATAGATAGATAGATAGATAGATAGATAGATAGATAGATAGATAGATAGATAGATAGATAGATAGATAGATAGATAGATAGATAGATAGATAGATAGCCAAAAAAATGAAAGAGCAAGAAGAAAAAATAAAAATATAAGCAGAGGTATCTAAAACAAGAGGGAAAGGTAAAGAAGAGAGGGAAATGTTTATTTTGTCAACTGCAGAAGATTATATCTAAATCATTTTTTTCACCATTAAAATTTTAATTATTTCTTATTCATATTTTGTTCAAAGAAAATATAAAAAGTACGTTAAACATTAAAAAAATAAAAACAATAAACTTAATTAACTTTTATTATTAAAGAACAATGTAGATAAGATTAAATATAGATTGATTATAAAAAGGAAATTCTTTCAGATGACGAGTAGAATAAGAGATCAGATTTTAATGTTTATATTGTGTATTATTCACAAAAGTGAATCAAGCATTAATAAAATATAAAAGAAAATAGTTTTGTTTATTTAAAATATTAATGAATATTAAAAAATATTGAACTACATAAATTAGTAAACAACATTTTATTTTTGAATATGAAGAAAATATTTATCATTCATTTTTTTAATCCATGGATAAAATATCAAATGCAAATAATATATATTGTAACCAAATAAAAAGTATGAATGTAGTAGTAATTTTACAAAATGGAACCTGAGGGAGAAATGTTAACAAATATCATAAGCTGGTCATTTCAGGTATCTGGCATAGTTGGGCAGCCATTGTAACACTATCAAAAATGTATCAAGTAGTGGATGAGAGCCGTTGGTAATTTAATAAAATATTTCAAAATAAATCCAACAGTACTTTACCCACTTTTTATCTCATAGTTTTATTAAGTGAATATCTAAGTGAATATAGAATGAATATGGTATATCAGGGTGCCACTAGATTATCTGAACCTAGACAAAGTTATATTCTATGCCTATTTCAAAGGTACCAGGTTTGAACCCATTTGGTACCTTATTTATAACAAAATGTAGGATTTTTGGATTTTAGAACCATATCACATTTGCACGAACATGAAGAAAAACACAAAAACATCCTTACGCTTTAGTTGTGCATATAAAAGTTATCAGAGAAAAATGATCATTTAGATTTTAATATTATAAAGGCATTTTAACATTTTCATAAGTTTTTCTAGCTCATATCAAACACTATTAGTTTATGGTGGCTATTCACTCATTCTTGAATGATGTGGGATGATTGGGATGGTGGTTATCTTATAATGACCCACAAATGATAACCAATTGCAGTAAAAATCATTACTTATCTATGGCAATTAAACACATCTATCTAGATCATTAATTTAAAACATGATGATGATGATGATAATGGTACTTCCAACTACAGCTTTAGAACTAACACCTAACATAAGATTTAGCTTTTATAAATTCATAATTATTTGCCTAACTTTATTATATTTTAACTTAATCCTTAATATTCAACAGTGATGATGAGTGATCATAATCAATAAAGCAACAAATACTCTTAATAAATATATATTCCTCTTTTAATAAAACAAATTAACATTTATTACTGAATTTCTAAAATATACATACTATTTAAAGATATATATGAAAATTCATGTGAATAACAATGATGAGTATTTATATTTAAATCATAATATTAAGTTCTTCCCCCTTTCCCTGTAATGACAGTATCTAATGTTTATATTTTAGTATAATATTTATGCATCCATTTGGATAGTAAATAACTAAAATTTTATATTCACAAAAAAAATAAACACTTTGCACACACATATATTTATAACCTTATAAGTTTAAACTTCTCATATAAAGTAAAATGATTTATTAGAAAAAGGTTAGTTAGCTTCTATAGGAGTAAAAGCATTTACAGAAACAAGCTTTAAATTACTTATCTCCCCTTTAGGCTATTGAGGTCCCTAATCATTCTTTAAAAAGAAAATCCAACTCCCCCAATGCTACCATTCTATCACTTTCAGCATTCATACAACACAACTATCCATATGGCAAGTATAATTATATTACTATGTGTGTATGTGTGGATTCCCATTATGAATAAAATATTATTATTACACAAAAAAAAACCTTTTAACATACAAAATATTACATAATTTTGAATTGATCTACAATAAAACATTTCACAAAATAAAATACATCAAAATATAATACTTTTAGAATACATAAAATCATTAATAAAGCTTATAGCTATTATTACTGAAATTCCTTTTTTTACTCGATTTTGGTCTTAAAATTCAGAGATAAGAAAAGATAAAGAATTTTGTTATTAAAAATTTTGTGAATAGTCCCTGATATAATAAAAAGAAAAATATATAATCAAAATTCATTATTATCTGTCCTTCTTTGATTTTTTGAGGCAGCACTTTCCAAGTTTTCAAATTTAGCTTGTTGAATATTTGTAAATTTTGCAACAAACACATACACCAACCTGTAATACATGTATATTACCAATTTCAGTGATTTACTGGAACAGTCTTTTTCTTTTCTTGGTTAGGGCTTGTTATTTTGTTACTGTGATGATGATGGTGAAGTCATTTCTTCTGTAGAAACCATTTGGGCACTGGAATTGTTTTTCCTTACTTGTTCAGCATAATTATTTTAATAGATTAAGGACATCTGTTGTTTTATATTTTATCATTTTTACTGGGGTTTAAACTCAGTCACTGGCATAACTAAACTAACATGGGTTAACACTTTTCAGTATTTTACTTATTTTCATTTAGCTTTCAAATGCAGGTGATCAATCATTTCTTCTGTTTAAAACATAGGTGAGCAGTCAGTTTCTTCCATCTTATTTTTTACAATGAGTCACAAGATATGTAATACTTTTGGCCTTTCCAGATGCATTGGCTGATGGATAAATGGAGCAGCCAGATGAAACATATATGTGTACTTAGCCAGTCATCATGCTATATGCAACCTCCCAAACAATATTATATATAAAAATGACAGAGATTCAAAGTGATATCTTTCAACACTTTAACTTGTTCTCTCCACAGTTTTAATATTTAATAAACCTTTTAAGTAATTGCCAGCCTTTTTATATCACTGAGTCTCTTTACAGACCACCCAGATAGAAACTCTGATTTTTATTAGTCAACTCATCTGATTAAAACTGATCATCTGCTTCCAATTTATTGTTGATAAGAAATCCAAACCAATAGATAACAACACCTGATTTTTATTAATTGACCAGTCTAATTTAAAACTGATCATCTGTTTCAACTTTACCATTGGTAAAAAAAATTCAGACTAATAACTGTCTTGATAATTAACTAGTCTTATAAAATTTAATTACTTTTTTCTCTAATGATCTCTGATTTTAAAGACTTTTAGCTATACTACTAAATAAAAAACTAATCTGTGAGTTTAGTTAACACAGTATAAACAATAAAGTCTCTATAGCACTAGAGATTTTGACAACATGTTAAAATTATTTTAACAGAATTTTTCTCTTACTATATGTGAAACTGTAAATTTATGTATGTAAAATACAAGCACACATTCTGATATTCAAATCATTCAGAAAAAAAAACTTGCTTATTAAAAATAATCTGAATGATTTTTACAAACTATAATTTAATATTCAAAATTAAAATTACTAAAACTATTAGACTTACATTATAGTTATAAAAAATAGAGTGCAGAATTTAGCAAGTATATATCAATTTTGAAGAAAGTTAATATTCAAAATATGAAAATGATTAACTAAATAGTTTGTGTCTACAGATAACTGTTTATGTGTTCTAATCCTAACTTTTAAAATAACTATGAAATAATTCAAGGTATGTACTATTCTTTTTGGTTTTACCAATACAAACAGACAAAAAGCATAAATATTTTCCCCACTCTCTTTCTGTCCTAAGCTTTTGTGACTTGATCATGTAGGGTTTAAACTTGGGTGCCTACAGCTTTCCTTCCTATATAAAAAAATGTAATGATGATCTTTTTTCTGTTTTCATTTTATGCACATTACTATAATTTATCCACAGGCTAAATTGAAATGGGCACATATATATATATATATATATATATATATATATATATATATATATATATATATATATATATATATATATATATATATATATATATATATATATATATATATATATATAATCACTAGATGGAGCTTACCAATAGCTCTAAACAAGCTTTGTTTTTATAAGTGCCAAAAAAGATAGAATTCAAAATCTCTATCATTATTTCTACCTCCAGACCAGCTGGTTTTGAGCTTATGATTCATGTCAGTGGAGGGCTGAGAGTCTAAAAACTAGATATAAAATACTAACTCAAAAGTCAGCACTTATAAAACACATTTCTATCAGTTTGAAAGCATGAATTTATCAGATATGTAAATGTCTTCAAATCCAGCCTACCAAAACAGATCTAGTGATCATAAAATGCAAGCTTAAAAGCAAGTTACAAAATTTATAACTTGTTTTAATTATATATATATATATATATATATATATATATATATATATATATATAAACATTACAAGCATAAAGCTAAACTAGTCAATATATAATCAAAACTACCCCAAATTCAAAATTAAACAAGACCAGCTAAAAAATAATATTAAAACACAACCTAAGGTTTCACTGCTACAAGCAGACTTCTCAAGTGTAAAGAACTACAAAAACTACACAATATATATATATATATATATATATATATATATATATATATATATATATATATATATATATATATATATAAAACTACCCACAAATCCATTCACTTCCCATCCATCCTTAATATTAAAAGAACTCTTAAATAAGTTAATTGCTTCAGAATAATCAATTTTCAATAATAAAGACTCTTTAATTCTTTTGATTTCATTTCTCTCAAAGAAGACAACCTTAGCTTCATCAAAATCAATAATGTGGCCTGTATCTTTTTCATGGACATACAAAGCAGAACTAAGATATCTATTTTTAACTCTACTTTTATAAACCTTTAATCTTTCATTTAAACTCAAACTACTTTGACCTATGTAAACCTTCTTACAAAATAAACAAGGAATAAAATATACTACACCAGGAATAGTCTTTCTATCAAAAACTTCTTTTGTATTATTTAATAAATTATTCAATGTTGTGTTTTAATATTATTTTTTAGCTGGTATTGTTTAATTTTGGATTTGGGGTAGTTTTGATTTTATATATATATATATATATATATATATATATATATTGTGCCCTTTTGTATGGGTCACCATCTAATTTTTGTGCTAATCTATTAAAAATTTTAAATTTAAGATATATTTGAATATGTGATGTTAATTTTGCTTATGGTAATATTTCAAAAAGTTTAATTAAAGCAATCTATGAGTATTTGATATGTAAAATTGTGCTGATATTGAGAGAGACATTTTAAATGATGATGATTATAATATATGGTTGGGAAAAAATGGCCATAATTAATACTGCATTAATATATTTAATAAATAGGTATTTAAAGCTAAAAGTGTTTAAAAGACAAGTTAAAATTAAATGCATATATTTATTGTTGATAAAATAATATTATAAGAGAATATAAATATTATTAATTATTATAAGTACTTAAATAGAAGATTAATATTTGATTTTAATAAAATTGGATAATTATTTTAAAATCTATTATAATATCTTATTTTTTTAAAAATATTTATTTTAAAAAATGCAATTGTTAGTTATTTTTAGATTATAAGAAGCGTTTCTTTTATTGTAAAAAGAACAGATGTTTGTTAAATTTACACACACATGCATGGAAGTTATTTAGTAAAGTTGCAAGACTGTTTTAATTATGTTGTAAAATTTATAAATAATACGTGAGTTATCACGAGATTAAAATAAAGATAATTAATGTAGAATATTAAATCTGATTTTTAAAAATATTGTTTTAAAAATATGACGTATAAAAAATACTTAGTTTATTTTAAATAATTTGATAAAAGTTAAAAATTAAAAAAGTAAGTAAGAATATTTTTAAAAAAATGTTTAATAGATTTAAATAAACGATAAAGATTATTTAGAAATTGGATAATGTAATAAATATTAAATATTAAATAAGTCATTATTTATTTTTAATTTGTGTTGTTGGTAAATATGTAAATAAGCCAGCAAAGTTGATTGTTTAATCTACCAATCAAATGGGAAGTTTCTTCCGGTATAAAAGCTTAGTTCAATTGTTAGGAGAGGACTTCGTGATTGAATTTTCAAGTTAATTGTGCTATTAGAAAAATAGCTAATTAAATTTATAGACGCTCTAAAAATCATTTTTTAAAATTACAAGAGTGTCGTTATAAATAATCTCTAAAAGTTTTAAATAATAGACATGCAGTGTTAACTTAATTTTTTTCCCTATCGGTCTTCTCTAAATTGAAGCTCAATTTGCAGGCAAATGGTCATGGGAACATCATATATAATGAAAATATATCAGAAACTTTACCCTAGAAATATGACAAACACTGGATTAGTTCGGAAATTTACAAGATGGAGAAAAGTAGTATTTTGGATAGTATATAATTTTAAAAGCTAATTACTATTGCCTATTAGAAAATAGATATTTTAAAGAATAAATACTTTTGTGTAAAGAAAGTATTTTTGCAAGCTATAAATTTAAAAATATATCTTAAGTAAAGATATTAAAAAATGAAAGTAGTTTTATAAATACTTGCCTTGTTAAGTCTTTATGTTTTAAAAGACTGAATGTTGATAATTTTAAAAGCAAGTAAATTGAAATATAATTAGCTAAAAATCTTAATATAATAAAATTATTATATTAAAATAATTTAAACGCAGGTCGTTTATAAATAAAGAAACTTATTCTTACCTGGATATTTTATTAAGAAATGTGCAAGTAATAAGTAGACGTCCCAGTTAATTTAAAATAATTAAATGATAATTTTTCATAAATTATAAACTAATTCAAGAATAATAACTTTTAAATAATATTCTTTAAAGAACTGCATCCGGATCAGATAAACTATTTTAATTTTATTATATTTTTATAAAAGAACTAATTAACTTTTATTTTGGTTTTAAAAGAACGTTTTCGTTTTTCATAAACTTTTAAAAAAACACGTGTTGGACCGGAAACAGGAAATGGTGTTCTAGTGAATGTGTGCCTCAGATTAAAGAACTTTATGGTGAAAAAGAAAACATCGCTGGAGTCACGTAATATAAATTCTGTTTTATTTATCTAATATAAAAATTAAATCTTATTAATTTATTAAAAATAAGATAGGTACATTTCTTAAAATAATAACTAAAGTAATATAATAATTAATTGCATAAGTTTATTTTATAATTAATATAAAACGTAATATGTTAAAGAATGATCGTATGTGTAAATGTGAATTATTTTATGAAGCTGTAATTCCGAAGAATATTGGAAGATGGACTGTACATTAAATCATTATTGATGGTAAAAATTGTATAATAATAATAATTTTGATGTATTAATATGTTTTCTTTAGATCAACCAAATATTGTGTTGTTTTGAATGAATGTATGATTATTTTAAAAAATACACACACATTATATTGGCAGTAACAGTTTTATTTAAATATGCATAATTTAAATTTATGATATAAATAAGATACAACATTACATAAGAAGCTTAGAAATAATTATATGATTCTTTCGTAAATAAATTTTGATATTTTGTTTTATGTTATAGTATTAGAATTATATTTATTAGTCATAAGTAATTAGTGTATTGCAAGTTAGGAAGAGATTTCAAAGTCTATATTTTATTTTTATTTTATTGGATAAATTAAGTTAAGTTTTATGTAGAAGTTTATGTTGGATTGAAAATTTACCGAATATAGATGAGAAAGTGTAAATAGTTTTGGATAATTAGTATTTATTTAAAGTTGATGATTGTTCTTCCGGAGAGTTTAAATAAGTTTTAGAGGATATTTTGTAAATAGAAATTTATTAAGAAGGAGTAGTATAACACATAAAGTAAAGTAATAATTTCACATAGAAAAGAATCATAGAATTTATCTAATATAATGCTTTATGAATTTGAAATTAATGAATTATTTTAATATTATTATTTAATAGTACATATATGTAATGCATATTTGATAAAACATGTAGCATGAATTGTATTAATTGAGATATAAAGTTATAATCAGTTATTTGTTATTACATTATAAAGATGCATTAGTTTCTATATTATGCTATTAGAGTAATACTAATAGTAGAGTGAACACATACTAGTACATGATGAAATTAGTAACAGTAATACTTAAGTGATGTAGCAATTTAATTAGCAAAGTTTAATTGTTTACATATACTACATAAATATTGTTTACATAAATTTTTCTGTGTAATAATTGAAGTTCAATGATATTTATTTAAAGCCTAAGTTTTGAAAACATACTTCAATGTTATTAGTACAGCATTTTAAAAGAATGTAAATTATTTCTTAAGAGTATAAGTAAATAACAGTGTAAACATATTGTATTATTATTTTCTTATTTTATTTTCTTTGTTTTTCTAATTTTGAATTGTAAATATTGTAAATAAATTCTTAATCAAAGTTAATGTAAATAAATTTGTTTAATTTGTTTTAAAAGTGTGTCGAGTTCATTATTTTGCACCACAGCATTTGACAGCAGATAATTTGAACAAACATAATATTTGCACAATGTGAATTTATTAATATTATTTTAGAAATAAATACAATATTTTCCTGATTATCATTTATAAGAATTGGTTAACATTAATATATCATATTACAATGGTCATAGAGTAATTATCATGCATAATATAAGAGTACAATATTATTTATTGCCACAGATTAATAAATTGTAAGATTTTGATCTATTCCCAAAATTAAGATACTATATGAAGATAAAAGATATACACATGATTATTTATTTATTTAATGATTGATGATATAACCGAAATAAATAAGATTAAGTTATACCCTAGGATTAGTATTGAGTATTATTATTATTAGTATAAGTTAGGTGTATTTAGGTTTGATATAAAATCCCATATCATACTTATTTACATGAGTTATCATTACTTTAAGATAATTAGAAGAACCTGAGATTATTTAATTATATTTTAAAATTAAAAGTTAAAATTATTTATTTTATTTTATTATTAAAGATAGTTTATTTTATTTAAAAGCCATAAGAATGCTATAGATGTAGTATTAAGTTAATAAGGAGGTAATAGTATTCTTATGCCATTGAGATAATGTCTTGGGAGATATTGACTCAATGTAAATCTACTTATTGCTTTGTAACTTTACTTCACAGTCTCATGATTTTAATAAATACTTATTTAATTAGTACATACTATAGAACTATATTGATTTTAATAATTGATGATAAATTTAATTAGAATATGATATTATAATGTAAATTAAAGATAGATATGCAAATTTTAATTAAGCATTATAATTTAATTGAGCTAGTTGTATTTCAAACTATATTATACATCGAGAAGTAAGGGTACAATATATATATATATATAGTTGTAAAATCAAATTTTATATAGAGCAACTGTAAAAAAATATGTTAAGAATGACAAAGACAGAAATAAAATATAACAAAAATATAAAACCAAAAAGAATCAAGTTTAGCCCATACTAAAACAGATTAAACTGTATTATGCTTAAGTAAAGATAAACTTAATGATATAAAAAATTGGTCTGGACCATTTTTAAGGAGTTATGCACAAAGCAAGATTGAATTAAAGATGTTTAGTCTTCAAAGCTCAGTTGTGAATATAACTCAGAAGAAAGCATTTTTAACAAAAAAAGATGGTTTAACAATCTTCTACTGAACACTAAATAATAATAAAAATGCTATAAGAACTTTTTTTCATGTTAAATCTTGAAAACATCTATTTTTGCATTGTCCAGACATGACCTATTGTTTACACTATTTACATTATATTTCCATATCAAAATTTGCAAATTAGGATTAAATCAGTAGTTCTGAATAATCAATACAAATGAATTTTAAATTGTACTTCAGAAACAAACCAATATTAAAACATGCAAAAACTCACTATATGTAATGGTGATCATGTGATGTTTATTGGCTTAAAATAAATTAATCAAATTTTTTAATTTTATTTTGTAATAAGCAGTTACTGAAATATCAAATGTAATAAGTAATAATTTTTAAATTAAATCTATTTTATAAAAAATACAACTACTTATTTTATACATTATAATAGGTTCTCTATTTAAGATTTTACATTTTAAAAATGCTATGCAAATTTGTTCAAAACATTTATTAAAAAAAGAATTAATAAAATACTTTCAGATTATTTCCTTTAAATACAAAAAATTATTCAAGTAAATTATAAATAAATATTAAAAAATCACAATCATAAATCATATATCAATTAAATTAGTTTAATTATATTATTTATTTGTATATACCTTTATTTAAATTAGTAAATATTTTTGTGAATTGAGAATTCTTTATATATATTCAATGCTAATAAATTTTGTATAAAATTATTTAAGGTTGTAATTATAAATTTTATTAAATGCACATTATTATATTCCCTCTTTTCTTCATAGTGTAAGCTTGTGTTTAAGACCTGTAGAGGTCCCTACCTCCGAATTTTTCAGATGCTTATTCCTAAGGTTACAGCCTTAGTAAAATTATTTAAGATATTTTTTAAAAATATATTTATTTAATCCCTGGCATTTCTAAGTGGTGTGTGTGTGTTACTCTCTATAAATATATAAAAATAATCAGGTATCACATCACATAAAAGTTATTTTCAAAATATCATAACAATGCTTACATTGGTGCAGTAATTCTAAAAGATCTTAATATCTAAAAAAAATTAAAAGTTCACTTATTCTAAAACAACTTTTGGAAGATTTGAACAATTTATTTGCTGATAAAATCAAATATATATGTTGATTTGCTAAACATAAAAATATTTGGCTATAAACTACTAAAGTAGGGAGGGGTTTGATTGTTTGACCCTTTTGCAATCTACTGTCAATATATCCTTACTATACTATACCATTTTCTAATATATTAACAACTTACAAAGAAAATACTGTAAGCATCAGGTAAACCAATATAATATATTTTAAATGGAATATCTATATATGCACATATACATAAAAATAGTATGTGTGGATGAATGAACTAGATAGACAGCTGCATATTTTATACTTGTGTATCTTTAAAAAACACAAAGAATTATTGAATATCAGATAATATATATATATATATAATCTAAATAATCTATCAAAATCTCTTCTCATGTATTCTTTAACTTTGCCTTTTATATATATATCTGTAAATGTAATTTTGCTCTCAAATAATTTCTTTATATCTAATCATATCTCATATGCTCTTAACTTAAGATTTTGGTGCGGTCATTTTTTTATAGATATTTATTACTTGATTATATATATATGTTTTTTTTTTATTAATTTGCTAATCTCAAACAAACTGGCGATTTTTAATTTATAAAAATCTTTTTTGTCATTTTTTTTAAGTTAACCTTCATGAAGCACGTTATTAACGTCCATTTAAAACAATGCATTATTAATTAATATACTCGCCAGATTGGTTTTCGAGTCAACATTTTATTTATTATAAAAATATATTTGTTTAATTATGGATTTTCTACCCTGTGTAAATCCAGAACTTAAGAATTAATGCTTTGAAATCTTTTAAAATGTTTTGTTTTTATTCAATTCTGAAAGAGTGACCCATTAATTATTTTCTATAACTGCCAGTCTTCTTATATTTTCCATACTCTTAAAATTTCAAATCTTGTATTTAAATATTTCAGTTATTGTAAAATCAATGAAGGTGAGATTGATTTATTTTAAATATCAGAAAAGGGATGAAGGTGAATCTTAATGTTTCTGTTACTAAATCAAATCTTAATGTATAGTTTATTAATTTGAAATGTAAATCTTAATGTTTCTTTTACTAGATAAAAATCTTAACGTATATTTTATTAAATAAAATATTCTCTCTCTAGAGACAACACATTATTAATTTTGCATATTTTATTAACAATAACATAATTTTTAAAGGCCTCAGAATAAAAATTATTGCTAACATAGACCAATTTCCTAGGGAACATGCAATTAAATGGGATAATACAATAAGAGAAGCATCTGTTACATTAATACATATTTTGAAAGATGCATTTTTGGTAAGACTTAAATTAATTGAAAAAGAAGTTATACATTTTGGTAGTTGTAATTTAATGAATATATATGAACAGAAGGAATTACAGGAATGGTTTTTTTTTGAGAGAGAGAAGTTATTGGTGAAGAAATTTTGTAATAAAATGTATCATTGGTTCAAAGTTATGGGTAATGAGCCAGAATTTGAATTAGTTACTAATCAGTCACAAACACTAATTAATTGTGTGACTTCTGATAATAATATTGTGTCGGATATTTCTACATTGGATATGATTCCAATTGATACAGATCAATCATTTATATCATCTTCACATTCATTAGATTGTGCTGAAATGTTACCATCTGTTCTTGATAGTGATGCTGGTTTAGCATTGGTTCATAGAGTTACAGATTCTTCTGAATGCACTAACAATATTTTAGTTTCTGGAAATACAAACACTAATAAATCTAATTCAAATATTTATAGCAATGACTTTTTATGTTTAGCTAATAAGGAAAACAATGTGATTAATCTAACTAACATTAATCTTAGTGAGGCAGAATGTTCACTCTTAAATAAAGGTTTATCTTTTTGCCCTACAGTTCAGTCATTTTATCAAAAAAATGAATTTAAAATTCATCAGGATTTAGATAATTTTTCAAGGAGACTTAGATTAAGAGAATTTTTTGGAAACCAAGAATGTGATACTATTGGGAAATTACGATCTGATTGGACACCACCACATCAAAGGAATGTGTTATTAGATACGTACATTGATAATGTATATCAGGATATTATTAATGAAATTAGACTTAAACAACATAGTAAGTGTAAGAGTAATTTAACATTGAAAGAGATTAATGCATTATGCAATTTAGTAAAAAGACAGGATATTATTATAAAACCGGCTGACAAAGGTGGATCAATCGTAATTATGAATAAAAATGATTATGTTAAAAAAGCTCTGGAGCTTTTAGATGATAAATTTTTTTATGAGCCTATTTCACTAACCACTGTTAATTCATTATTCAAGGGTATACTTGTTAGTTTAAAAGATAGGAGAGCTAGGGATCTTATAAATAATAATGTATATAACTTTTTAGTACCAACCAAAATAGTTTTTATATTTTGCCAAAGATTCATAAACCAGGTTGTCCAGGCAGACCTATTGTAGTTAGTATTGGTAGTCCTACAGAAAATATTTCAGCATATGTTGATAATGTTATTAAATGTATTCCACCATCATTTAATTCTTATGTTAAAGATACTACTCATTTTCTTTGTGTGTTAGAAAATATTAAATCTGAATTACCAGATGATTGTTTTTTGGTTACTTTGGATATTGTATCACTATACACAAATATACCTCATGATGATGGAGTTGAGGCTATTAAATGTGCTTTACAAGATAGAAAGTATAATCATGGTCTTATTACTACTATGGTTGAATTAATATATTTGGTTTTAAGAAATTTTTTTTTTTTACTTTTGATTCTAGATACTATTTACAGAAACAAGGTACTGCAATGGGTACAAAAATGGCACCAAGTTATGCAAATATTTTTATGTCAAAACTAGAATCCTCTATACTTGATAATGCTAGGCTGAAACCTCATACTTGGCTTAGATATATAGACGACATTTTCATGATATGGCCACATAATGAAGTTGAACTTCATAATTTTTTAAGTTATTTAAATAATTTTAATAAAAATATTAATTTCACAATGAATTTTTCAAAATCAATTGCTCATTTTCTTGATGTTGAAGTTATTTACACTAATAGAGTTCTTACTACTACTGTATATAGGAAACCAACTGATAATAACTGCTATCTACATTTTTATAGTAACCATCCTAAACATTTAAAGGCTAATATTCCTTATAGTCAATTTTTAAGAATGAAGTGGATTTGTAATGAGGAGAAATTTCTTCAACAAAATAATAGTATTTTATATAATAGATTGGTCAATATGAGGTATCCTATGACATTGTTGGATAATGCAGTAAGGAGATCTTCTTTAATTGATAGAAAGAAACTTCTTTTATCTAAAAAGAGTGAAAAACAATTAGATGTTCCACCATTGATTCTTACTTTTAATAGAGATTTACCTAATATTAACTGGATATTGGCGAAACATTTTAACATATTACACTCCACAGATTATTTAAAATCTATTTTTTCTGATCCACCTAAGGTTGTATATCGAAAACATAGATCACTTAGAGATATACTTGTCAAAACAAATTTTATTAGTAGTTCTGTACAGGAAAAAGGATGTTCTCCATGTGAGGATAAAAGATGTTTTTTCATGTAAACATATTGTTGTGACAAAAGTGGTCTTTAGTACTAAGAATCGTAATTTTAAATGGTATATTTTTAATTATGCTACATGTAAAAGTGTCAATTTGATATATTTGATAGAGTGTAGTAGATGTTTAAGCCAGTATATAGGTGAGTCAGCAAATAGTTTACATGTCAGAATGACTAATCATAGATTTGACATTTTGCATAAGAATAAAGATAGACCGGTTTCAAAACATTTTAACTTACTGAATCATTCAATTGATGATTTAAGAGTAGTAATTCTTCAGGAAGGTTTTTCTTCTACAAGGAAGAGGAAACAAAAAGAGTTTTTTTATTTGTAAATTCAAGACCTTAGAACCACATGGATTGAATTTAAACACTGGAACTATTACATCTCTGGGTTACCTGGTCTCCTAAATGATTTTTATATGTGAGTTTTTTATGTGAAAATTTTCTTATATGAGATTTTTTTATGTAAATATTGGTTATACGGTTGTTTAATATCTGTGTTTAATGGGTATATAGATGAATAATTAATTTTTATAAATTATTGTACTTTTCATTAACTATAATTTTTGATTAAAATGTATAAGTATTTTAGTTTTTAATGAATAATAATGAGAGCACAGCTATTTTTTGTATGTCAGCATAGTCTAATTTTTGTATGTATGCACATATGTATATTTTAATTTTGGATTTTTTATTTATTTATTTATTTTTATTTTTATTTCAATTTAAATAGAATTTAAGCTTGATTAGGAGGAAATGTAGTTTTTTTTTGTTGTTTGAATTTTGTTTGAATTTTGTCATTGATTGGGTAGATATTCTGTGTTAGATTTTGTGACCAATCAGGGGGGTTTTTGTTAAATTTTTAATCTTTTATCAAATCTGTAATTTTTGATTATCGCCATTTTACTGTGTATTTTTTTCTTTCTAATGAAAACCAGTCCTCTGGTTGAAATATAATATTATTTATTGGATTTATAAGTCTTTTTTTGTTTTTATATAAATAATTTTCTGTTTTATTTATTTTACATACTTTTCATAAGAGATTTTAGTCACATATCATGCTTATAAATTCAATATTATATTTACCCTTGATATAAAAGAATATCTGATCATTTAAATATATTTTGAAATTAATAAAATGCATCTTTAATTTCAGAATATATTATTTAAAATATTTGTATCTATTAACAAATATTGATGTATAAGCAACTTTGGAAAAATAAATAGTCTCCTTACTTTACATCCCTCATGCTCACTGTTATAAAGATTGGCAAAGCTTTCTTCCTTTTCATTTCTATTAGAGATTATAACCAGCTTTTCACATATACAAAAACAGAATCTCGTTTTAATTGTTCAACTTTATATAGTTGACAAAGATTACAAAATATATAGTTGAAAGTACTTTTAATAAAATAACTTTAAATTTTTGTGAATTTTAGTGTATTTAATATATATATTTGTAACAGTATATAATATGCCATTACTTTATTTTAAATTAATATAAAAAGATTATAAATAAAAATTGATTTATTAAAAAGAAAAGAACTTAACTTAAAAACTGAAAATTAAAAGTTGTTTAACGTATATAATATATCGCACAGATGGAATAAAAACTGTAATATTATTTTCTTTTTAAAATAAAAAAAAAGTATTTGAACGTACTTTTTTATAAAAAAAAAAGTACAAGATCTAAAGATAAAATAATTTTGTTAAAACATTCCTACGTAATCTTAGTAAATTGAATTGATTGTTTTATAAATTAAACAAAAAGCAAACTAGCCCTTGGGGCTTTTATATAAAAAAGTCAGGTGAAAGATATAGATAAGAGAACAAAAAAAATTAGATGTCCAATAGAAGTAGCAAACCAGTAGTTGGACCTTAATGAAAATGATTGGAATAGGAAACTATGTTCAATGAATCTGGAGGATTACTATAAAAAGAAAAATATCCAATTTAAGAACAGTTCCAGCTTTATTTTTTGAGAAGGGTGATAGACACACTGGTCACCCTTTCTCACTTATTTCAAATAAAATGACTGTTGAATTATGAATGGTACTGTTGCAGACCCAAATCATATGGGTACTGCAATTAAATAGTACCAGGATTGAACCAGCTAAGGCAGCCTCTGGATTGAGAACTATGGTATGAACAACAGACCAGTCTTCCATGAAATTATAACTAATAAAGTCTTTATGAGAATTGGCAGCAGGAACCGGGAGCTCTTCTACTGTAACATATGAACTGAAAAATTTTAAAAAAAAAGTAATTAAGAACTTTCATTAAGATTTGACAAGCTAAACCTAATTTTTAAAATGAACTTTAATATGACTTAAGATTTCAAAATCAATTATTGATGTTTAATTTTAAATATTTTGAATTTGTTGATTTAATCATTTCCATTTTTTTATATATTTATTGACTAAATTATTAAATTTAAGTTGGGTATAGATGACTGCATAGATTTGTTAACATTTAATAATTTTTTTATTTTCATATTGATTAAAATATATAGATATTCAGTAAATAGATACCTCATGTTGAGTATCTAAAAGTGTATTTATTTGAATATCTTTTATGTTATTGGTGTCAAAGCTGCATCTTATGATGAATTCCATTGGGTTTCTTGTAAATTTCCCTCTTCAATTCCGTAAATAGCTTTATATTTTAATTGTTTATGCTTATTTTGAATGGGTTTTAATTTCAGGCTATCTGTCTCATAGTTAGGTCGATGCTGGTGGAGGAATATATGGGTGTTCATATCAATGTAATGTGAAGTGTGTTTAGCATACAGAGCAAAGCCCAATTAAATGCATGACCCAAAGATGTAGTCATTGCATTGCAATGGATGCAGACATATTTCCTGTGTCATTGACCCCTTTTTAGCTTTATGGATGGAGACTATAAGTTGGCAGTAAGACCGCACTCCCTCCATACGTAGTATTTCTTTTTAATTATTTTATATACATGATTCCTTCACCAGACAGATGCACATTCCTGTACTGAATGAGGATCATGTCCCTCAAATAATATCATGCTGTCAGAGGCACATTCCTGTCAGCATGGTTTTCATCTTCATATTACATTGGTTGGAAGCAGGCGTGGGTTTGGCTGTGAACTTTTAGTCTGAGATTGAACGATTGTTTTGAAAAGTTTTTAACTGAGTAATCTATGTAGCCTATCTATACTCAACATTTTAAAGTAAAATTTATTAAAATGTCTATCTGTGCAGACTGTTTAAAAATAATAATTTAAATTTAAAAAAATTAATATCCAATCTAAAATAATAAATTTTATTCCTCAATTTTAAATGTTTATATATGTTGTGCATTAATAAATGTTTTTCTGTGTCATTACTGGTGGTGGCTTATTTAATTTTTTTAAATATTAATATATTTTGAGAATATAAGTAAGTTTTATATTAAATTTCTGTGTCTCCATGAGCTAGTGACATGGGCTGATGGTCAGAATAAAATATATATGTAAAAGTTAGATCTTAACAGTGCATATCTGCCTACACTATAAATTTTCCAGGTTCAAATAGCCTGGTGGCACCCTGTAGCAGAGATACGGTAAGACTTTATGAGCTACCCGACCATTATAATATATATATTTGAATATCATATTTCATTGAATGTAATTTTTTAATTGTTTGCAATAATAAATCAATATAATTTACTGTATTTTATATAATAAAAATATTGTATTTAAGCATGTAGATTAATATGACACAAATTAATAAACCCACAAATATATTAACTACCTAAAACTTTGTAATGAAGGAATTTTACATGTAATTATATTTTGAACTATTTTCATCATCTAAAATTATTTGTTAAATGTCTTTATGAAAATTCAAACTTTATTTAAATTTGTCAAATACAATGAAGATAAAAATTACACTATATCTAACTAATTGATTTCAATATACACTATTCAATGAAAGTGTAAACAAACTAAAAATAAGACTAAAATTTGCAAATTTTATGATATTCAAGCTGTCATTTTTCTTTCTTTTAACACTGTACTTCATCATGTTTTTCAAAAAAGTAAAATTTTAAAAACATTTTACAATACACCAATAGCCATTTTACACAATTATATATATGAATATTTTTTTTCATTTTATATTGAATATATATATATATATATATTATTCTTTCCAAATTTGATGTGCAGTAATTTGCCTGATAAAATATTTTCTGAGCATAATACTAAAAGTTATTCAAAATTTTAGAACCTACTTAAAATTATTATTGATTTAAAAACATGATAAAAATTTTAAAAATCCTAATTTCTTGATAACAAGATCATTATTTCATTTCTATAAGGCAAAAAGTATTTAAAATAAAAAAAAGAATATTACTCGGAGTGTATTTAATAGTAATGAAATTCAGATATTTTGCTATTTATTTTTAAAATAAAAATATGATAATTAGTTGCTTTTTTTTTTACATTCATATTACTTCCATTAAGGTATAAGTGTACACATACAATAAATTAAATGTAAATGTGTTCCCTCTATGTATTATTAACAACTAAAATTCTACTTTTTTTTGTTCATCCTTAATCTTAATTTGTATGTGTGTATTACACATATAAAAAGGATCTGTGTTATATATGTGTGTTATATATGTTTATCAATCAAACATTTATATGCAAAATAAGCTTGAAATAAAAAATAGTATTAATTTGTAGTAAACCACTAAACATCACATGATCACCATTTTTTATGCTTGCTCATAACTGTTATTAAAACAGGCAAAACTCTCCATATAATAGTGCCACTCAGTGCAAGCCAGAGTAATCAATGGATGCCAGAAGGCTGGTGCATAAAATCCCTAGCTAGTGCCTACTCATCCAATATCCTTAGACTAATTTCTAGCTTGTGGCTTTCATCAGTGAGGAGCCATGGATCTGAGAGCATTGCACCTAGACATCATAGTTTTGTAGTTAAGTAGAGATAAAAGGTGGCTGCTGGAGGATTGCATTAGATCCTAATATCTATGTGAAATACTCTCAGATCCATGGTTCCTCACTGATGAAAGCCACCAGCTAGAAACTAGTCTGGAGATATTGGCTGAGTAGGCAATAGGTAGGGATTTTATGCACAAGCCTTCTGGCATCCATTGATTACTCTGGCTTGTGCTGAGTGGCACTACTGTATGGAGAGTTTTGTCTGTTTTAATAACACTTATGAGCAAGCATAAGAAATGGTGATCATGTGATGTTTAGTGATTTAATACCAATCCTGACTAATAGGATAGTGGTGGCTATGGTTATTAAAGAACCAAAGACACCAAAATATATCAGTACTGAACTGAGTTCTGATCTATATGATTCTCTTGGATTGAAAATATTATTGAATTTTCAATTTTAAACTCATAGTTTTGTACTTAAGTAATGATAAAAGGTTGCTGCTGGAGGGTTGCATTAGATTTTAAGATCTATATGCAATGCTCTCAGATCCAAGGCTCTTCACTGATCAAAGCCCCAAGCTAGAAACTATTCTGGAGATATTGGATGAGTAGGAACTAGATAGGAATTTTATGCACAAGCCTTCTGGAATCCATTGATTACTCTGGCTTACACTAAGTAACACTACTGTATGGACAGTTTTGCCAGTTTTAATTAGTTTGTAGCACACAGATTGGTGTATAATACAATGTTTTAAGTAATATTATTCTCCTCTTTTCTTCAGGTTTTGATGATTTGACTTGTACCAATACTAACATGGGAATCAAATCTGGGACCTTTAGATTTATGAATATCAGATTTCAGGTGATGTTCCATCTAACTAGGCTAATGAAAATAGTTCAACACATAATTAAAAATATAAATAAATTAAGTAAAATGAGTTGTTAATGTAAAAATTTCAATGTATTTTTAATTTATTAATAAATTAATTTGTTTATTAATTATTAATTAGTTAGTTAATATAAATGAATCCTTAATAATTTAGAAATCTTGATTATCAAGTCTTTCTAGATTGATGATGTTTCTGAATTAATAGTATTTAATTTAAAAAAATTAAAATAAACTATAGAAGTTTAAAAGTATTACTGCAAAAGATAAATATAAATCATGAGTTTAATGACCATAGGATTTTGATACCTTCTTCATCAATGATAAAGGTCATACTTATTACAAGTGTAATTGCTATATTTGTAATAAACCCATTAATATATATTTCATCGAACCGGAATTTAATCTTTAGCTAATAAAAGTATATTTATTATCAACTGATAGTAAGTAATGCTGGTTTGATTTAGAGTTATACAACCCTTTATTAATTAAATATTTATTATATAGTTTATTAAAAAAATACCTGATTTATAGGCTGAATCTATACCAAGTTTGTCAAGTCTTAAAAATGCAAATTCTGGCTTACTAATTATCATGAGAGATTAAATGATCCACAAATAATATCTATGAATAAAGACACATAAATAATATTACTTTGCAGCATCTCTTATCTGTGATGCACAGGGTAGTAAGAGGAGTCAAAAGATAGATAACTAAAATCAGTAATATGCACATATGTCTATATTTTTAGGCATACATTGTAAATTATGTGATGATTATTTAACTAAATTACAGACTAGATCAAACAATTATGGTTAACTAGATAAAAAGTGCATATCTCTAGTGATAATGATCATGTTTACCTTGAAGTATCAACTTAGAGACTAGACAGTGATATCTATAATAAAGACACCTGCATATAAACACCTACCAAAATCCTAATCTCTTTTCTTCCTCCTTGGAATCAGCTTCAACTTACACATATTAGTGGTTCAATTTGAATTCAGATGATTAAATGTATAGAAAAGTAAATATTTTCCTTTATCATCCCCAGACAAAAAGATCAGAAGGTACATAAGAGATAAATGATCGCTTCACTATGAGCTTATATATATATAAGAGTTGAAGTGTTTAAACTAAAGAAAAAAGTCAAATTTCATGAATAGTTTTAAATAAAATTAATTTTAATAATAATAATAATTGATTTCACATCATAGAGATTATATACATGAGCACACATTTATATAAAAATGTATTGGTGAATCTGATCTGCAGTGTCATGTAAATTACTTCCCTTCTCATTTCAATAAAGATGAATTACTTATTTAATTTACAAAAACCGTATTTAAATTCACATGCAAGCGCAACGTTACTTTATACATGCAAATCTATTTGGTTATTAATAAAAAATAGTGAAAATATTATTCTTTGAGTTGGAAAGCATACAATAAATAAAATATATACAAAACAATAAGACCCGAGACAAAAAATTAAAATTGTGTTTTTAATTTGTTAAGAATTCAACAATATATAAGAAATATAATTAGTCATAAAAATTTGGAAAGCAATTTCCTGAGCTCTTTTGTTAATGCATTCAACAGCTATTTATGTGTGTTTAGGGGTGTATATATATATATAACTGTTAAATACAGTCTCTTCTTGGAAATAATTTTGTTTGAATTATAAGATTGATTGAGTGCAGGAAATCTTTGGTAGCTTATTTCATTTCACCGTATCAACTTGCAGATATTTATGCACCTGGTTGATTTTCTCTTTCACAGAAGACAGACTCAGATTGAGACAAATGTTAATACTCAAGTAAATATTCGGAGAATAGTATAACTCTTTTTATTCAGTCATATATGTATAATACAACTTCACACGAAGATGGACAACTTTAAAAATGTACCTAGCCGTGCATATTTTTATATTTAATAATTGTACTTATTTCAAACATTATAGGGGATATAATAATTTCAATCACTACACTCCCCCTGTAGTTAATAAACTTTTTTGTCTATAATATCAATAATTATAATCTTTGTTTTACTGGTATTATTTTTTATATTGTAAAAGTTTTTCCAACTCTGGGTTTAATATCTCCCATCAAATCCTTTTTACTTTTTTACCAGACAACTTGACTGACTAAACAAAAATTTCATCAGTTTCAAAATCTTTTTTTCTTTCGTATAAAAAAAGATTAATATAGATTATTAATTAATTTCTTTCAATTATTATTGCTAAAGAAAAGATTTTTTTTTTTTTTTCAAAAGGATAAAACATTTTTTCGCTGGATAATAAATCTCTTTCTTAAATATTTCAAGGAAAGTTAACTTTAAAAAATAAATTCTTTAAAGTATTGAATAATTTCAAATTTTAGAAGGGAAAATAAATGGTTTACCAATGATGAATAGTTATTTTTCTTTTTTATTTAACAATAGATTATAAAAAATATATGAAGGACATTGATATCTATGTAAATTATCAAACAATAATTTTATGAGTCTATCCATGATTATGCAATATCAATTACAAAATATCACTATAAGAAACGTTACTTTTTATTTTCAGCTATGCTCTCTTGTGAAACAAAGATAAGTCTGAATAAGGTCATTATCTACATATGTATATAAACTTTCTAAGGAAAAACTAAGACAGATTTCATTTCAGTACCTGATTATTGGTACTAAGTTACTTGCCTGTGGTTTATATATGTGTAATTAAGAGAAGAAATTAACTCTTACTCAGTCTGTAAATCAACAATATTTTGCATTTTTGCCAAAAATAAAGAATAGAATAGATTCAGTAGAACTATCGATCTATCCTCTAGGCTTTTAATATTTATAAGTTTACATTTTCCAGTATTAATAGAAATTCAGAATGAAATTAATATAAAATATGGCACTAGTAATTATTAAACTAATAATCAATTGAATTTAGATGTAAAAAGAATCTAATCTTTAATAACTATCAAGCAGAAGTCAGTGATTCTAAACATGAAATTAGCTTAGTGTTATATATATATACACCTGGGTCTCTTTTTACATGGATTTATTTAACGCGATTTTGAAGTTACACGATTCACGTTTCTCTGGAAGTCGAACTTCGATAATGCGCTATTACTTTAAATAATAAATTTCATGCACTTACGTCATATTGAAAGTAATAGCACATTATTGGAATTCAACTTCATCTTAGTAATTTCAATATTTTCAGTGCTTTATAATAGTAAGATTTTATGCAATAATGAAATTAAAATCATGATTTCCACATTTTATGTATACACTCATTAAATTTTACAAGATTATAATGTAAATTTGTTCAAACATTGTGCGTGTTTATTTTGCACTTTAAATCACATTCTATTTTTGCTTTTTAAAAAAGAACGTAATCAATTATTAATCATTTAGTGTCCGCAAGCTTATTTTTAAAAAGTGAGTAATAGCAGTGGGCACAATTAAAATTGAAAATTAAAAAATTAAAGACAAAAATAATAATTTAATTTTTAGTTGTTAGATTAATTACTAATTATGTTGTCACCAGAAAATCATTAACACAACATGAGAATGATGTTGGTGCTAGTTGTATTTCCTCTTGTGAAGAATCTGAATTTTTTTACCAGTTTGCAAAATAATGATAATAATTAAAACGTATATAAAAAAATGTAAATTATGCATAAAAATATATTGTTTTGAATAAAATTAAATATTATAGTTAAAAAAAGTTTGTCTTGTATCAATTTTTTTCAAATTTGAAATTTTTTATTAGTCGTATTTTATTTCCTTATTTTTTTTTGCACGAATTTTAAAGTAATTTTACATTGGTGCTTTGCTTTTACACGATTTTTGAAAAATCACAGTCCACATCCCCCCTTTTTCAAGGTAAGTTATGTCTATTTTTGCACGATTTCATTTGCACATGTTTTCTGAGGAACCTATCTATCGTGTAAAATGAGACCCAGGTGTATATATATATAATTAGAAAGAGCAAAGCAATCTCTCTCAAGCTATAAATATATAATACTCTATATGTTTAACAAGAATCAGTGTTGGCAAAGGTATGCATAAACATCAAAAGCTTAAAGAATAAGTGAATTAATTTGATTCATTTTATTTTTAATCCTTGCTAAATATACAATGCCTGAGAAAAAATAGTTTGTTCCTCTCATTTACATATATATTAATCTATACTAATTTGATGTTTACAACTATTAACTTTTTTTTATATATGTCAAAGTGTTGACCAGGAAGCAAACCAGGGCCAGCTTCTTGGAAGGCAGCTATGCTAACCACTAAGCCACCAATGCTTGACTACAATTATTAACTTCTGCTTGAGTAATGAAAAAAGTTTATTAAAAGTTAGACTCTGTCTATATGTTTCTCTAATTGATTATTAATTTAACTCTCTCAAATCAAGACATTTTCTATTGTTATATCTGATGGAAGTTTTTGAAAATGCTCAGTTTTTATTTTTGAGTATGGTCTTACACTCAAACTCAACAAATTGGACTTAATTTCTTGTTAATTTAATTTTATAAATTAAATATATTCTGAAAAATTATATTTGAACTTTTTATATATTTAAAAAATAAGTTGGAAATAAGAACAAAGAACATAAAATGTAATACTACAATGAGAAAGTAAACATCCTGAAAAAATGAATGATTTTTTAATGCAAGCAAAACAATGTGAATTTCCAATAAATCTACCCAAATTCTGATTAAAATCTGATATTTGCGTTATAATTATTACAATTTTCTAAAAAAAAGTCTAACATTATTTGGATTTATTGTTCGAACTATTTCCATCATGTAATATGAATAGTGAATGTCTTTAAAAAAATTTAACTTTATTTAAATATTCCAAATACATTCAACTGTTAGTAAAAGCATATCAAACAGGTTAGTAACAGTTGAATGTATTTGGAATATTTAAATAAAGTTAAATTTTTCTAAAGACATTCAATACTCATATTAGATTATGGAAATAGGCCAAACAATAAATACAACTAAAACACCATCATCACAAATCTTCAGGAAAACACAAAGTCTAACATTATGTCTATTCTAAAAGAAAAAAAAGATCAGTGAGATCAAACCTCATCATGATTTTCTGTTATTTATTACAATTAAGTTTACTGACTTCTATTTTTAAAAATAAAATCTAAATAAATAAAATAAAAATATATATGTGCATTATTTTTGTTTTAAATAAGTATAATCAATTAGTGTGTAAAAATAATCAGAAATATTTAATAAATAAGCAAAAAAAAAACCCATTTCTTTCATTCTAAAAATTTTGTATAAAAATGAGATTACAATAGAGAAGTGCCTAGAAAGACATGGTTTCCAGTAATAAACAATAGAACAAAGACTATTCATCTTTGCCAATGATCTATAATATAAAGGCTACTAATATATCACTTCCTTTGTTTTGCTGTAATAGTTTATATAAATACAATTTGCACACTTTACTTCAAATACTTTATAACAAAAAAATATTATATTTATATGCACACACAACATAACATTTTGACTGTCCTGCAATCTTCCTCAGAGTTATAATATAATAATATTCTGTGTTGCTTATTTTATTTAATTTTTTAATTATATTATTATTATTATATTATTTATATATTTATTTTATTTTATTTATCATTATATCATAGCTCTGAGGAAAGCTGCAGGACAATCAAAATATTTAAAATCTCTTTCTAGAATTTATCCCCAGCCAGCATTTATTGCTACAGCTTGTTAGAACTATTAGCACGCTCTTTATTTTAGTTTATATTTACAAGCTTATCAAATTAAGTCATGTGATGTATGACTTTATTTTATTTACTATTATACTTTTGCTTTTAAGTTTTAAGTGATGTTATATTGCTAAGATTATTAATATATGGTGTGGCTGAAGATTTTTTAGCCACATATAGTTACTTAAGTTAGATAGCTAGATTTGAAGACATATAGGTATTTAAAAATTTAAAAATTACTACTTTAGAATTAACTATCAAATAAATGCTGGCTTTGAGTTGGTAATTTGGATCTAGTGTCTGAAATATCCTAGGACCTCACTGAGGAAAGCCAATAGCTAAAAATCAGTCTGAGGCTGGGGATAATTTCTAGATAGACATTTTAAATGTTTCCTCTTGTGGCATTTATTGATAAAGCTTGTTAATCACTATTTTGGAGGTTTTAATTAATTGATATAACAATTTTATATTATATTTACCTATTTTATTTCGTAATGGCATTTTTTGAAATAATTTTTTCATAAAAATCATATTACATGTTTTTGATACATCCAATTTACTATTCAGAACTCATTTCAAATTGCAAAATATAACAATAAAACAGCAATAATTATGAATGTCCTACACATTTTATATGTGTAAATATTTAAATTATTAATTCACACACAACATTTACTTTTCATATTACTGATGAAATTTTAATGTCTGAATCACAAATATGAAATTGTGATGTGATCAAACAGATTATGATCTACACCAAGATATCATTCGGTCACATAAAGTATAGATATTGAATATTTTTATGCAGTACACTTTAACAATATAATTGAAACAATCAATTAAGAAAGATATATTATTATAATTCTTATGGTTGTTTAATTGTCAATGAAATTATTTTATTATCATTATTAAATTCAATATTGATACTATTTTTTTTGTTAAAATGTCAAGGCTATTTTAGGAGCTATATATCCAATAAGGAGCTTATATATGCCAAACATTTGGTTTGGTTTAACAAAAACTAAAGTGATGATATTCAATTTAGAGATGGAATATGAACTAATACAGAGAGCATGCACATAAAAAAATTATGATAAAATGTTTCCAAACCATAAAAGAATGAGATATGTTATGTTCCAGATGATTATTGTTTTATAGGGTTTTTTAAAATTAAGATTTGTGTTTTTTAATATTTATGTAAATGAGAAGAATTATGTCATATTTAATTCTTAATATAATCAATCATATGCAGGTCATAGTAATTATGGATATTGTTTATACTTCAACAATCTCAATATACATCAAAAGTTTAGACAGCAGATTTGAATTTAAAAGCAATTAGATAGTACCAGATGATAGTTATGTGTATAGGAAACATGTCAATACTAGAAACATCTTATCATCAGATTATGTATTCTCTTCTGCATATTTTTTATTCTTCTTGACTATTATAATATCTAATTTAAAAATTCAAAAATGTCTGTTACAATTTTGAAAAAAATGTAAATATAGTTTATATGATTATAACAAAATACTTTCATGTTTTTTGTTACTACTATAACTACTTATATAATATTGACACCTAGTGCAAGCCATAGTAATCAATAGTTTGCACTAGGTGGCAATATTGTATGGGGAAACATGTTACTGTGGAACATATTGTACAAATATTACAAGTGAGTTTTTTGTTATTGTTGTTCGTACTGGGAAGTTTAATGTTTTGAAATATAAGTTTTTTTAACATATATCTATATTATTACATAATGTATATAGGTTTATTTTAATAATACAAATCACTTTTGTACAATAGTGCTATATCTGATTCTTGATAATATATAAGTTCAGAGCATTATTCTTTCTGCTTGTAAAATAAAACATTTTAATTGTTGTTTCTGTTTCCTCTACTTTTTTATCAAACAATATATATTTTATTTATGTTTCTATGAAATTATCAAAAAATCAACAATACTGTACTATAAATAAAACTATTATATATTTATAATAAATTGTGTTATGGGAAAATAAAATTTGTTTAAACTATTTTCATTTTATTTGTCATCATTTAAATTTATGTATAAAAACTATATTTCCCAAAAGTTGTTTTTTAAAGAAAAGGGGTCTTTTTGATTTGCACAGTAATACTTTACATGCTCAATAAATTTTTATGAGATTATAAAGACAGTTGGGAAAAAAAAGAACATTATAATATTATAATTCAAGTAGTAATTGTATTTTTTCTTCATTCTCTTTGAGCTCAGACTTTCAGACGACTCTCAACTCTCCACACTATCTCATACCATTAACACACTTGACCACATACATGTCCAAAAGAAGCCTGTCCATTAAAGTATGAAGATAGAGTATCTTAATATAAATCTGAGCACTTATTGTATATATGTCTAGAGATGATAATCTGGTTTAGCACGAAATATGTATATTGGTGATTATTTATCTTTTGGACATATATGTGGTTAAGTGTGTCAGTGTTATGAGATGGTGTGAAAGTCTGTGCTCAAAATACCCTATATATTATATTGTTTGTACAGGTATATATATATATAGCCTGTATGTTATATATTCATTCTCTTTGTAATTTTTTTTATTTTTCATTTTCAAGTATTATTAGCTCATAATTAAAAAAAGTATATATATAAAAAATGTTAATGATTTTTGTGTTAAAGCTAATGTATATTTATTTGGGGATGTAAATTAATAAATGATCTTTTGTCTATAAAATTGGATAATATAAAGTAAAACAGAAAGAGAAAATATTTTTAGTTAGTAATATTGTGGAAGATATTTTCGTTTACCTGATCATTTTAAACATAGTTTAAAAATGTGTTGGGTATTTAAAAAATAAATTTAGAAATAGAAGACAGCTTTATGAATTTTTTCTGATGCCTATGTTTTAGTAAAAAGGGTTTTTTTTATTGTATTTAATTAAATGAATTTGAAATGACCATATAGACAGGAATAAAAATTTTTATCAGACATATTAACTAAAACGTATTTCTTTCATTTAATAATTAAACATAAAAAAAATTGAACAAAGAATTTCAACATAAAATACCATTTAACCTGAAACTTTGAATTAAGAAATATGTATTCCTATGGCAAAATCTTTGTACAAAATTATTATTATTACTATTATTAATAATACTTGTCTTTTTAAAGCATTAAATGTGTAAATTAGAATATATTATGATAAAACCAATAATACTTTATGTATAATTTTGGAAATTTATTTACTTTTTATTTAAAGAACAATTAAATATATAATTGTTCAATTAACATAATTTTTTGATTAAAACTTTTTAATTCATGTGATCAGAATATTGATAAATTTGTGAGCACTATAATAATAACAAAATGGTTAAATGCAATGATCAATGACATTTTGTTTAAATATCTTTGCTAAAAAGTTAAAAGTGACTCCAGAGAGTGGATGAAAAATATATTGATGAAAAATTGACTTTTGAATAGTTGTGGTTGTATTTGAACATTTATTTTAGTAATAAATAAAACATAACAGATTCAGTCTACATATGACAAAAATTGAAATTAAAAAATGCAAAACTCTCAGTACAATAGTGCCACTAAGCACAAACCAGAATAATCAATGGATGATTCTCAATTTTTTATTATTTAAATATTCATCATACATATTAATAATTATTCTGTGATAAGACTAAATCTAAGAAGTAATGTGGAAATTGCATTATTCCTCTCCTTGAGTTATGAAGATATTTATTTATAAATTACAAGTAAAAATAAAAAATATATTAATCATGATAAAAAAAGAGCCATAACTTTAGGATAAAAGAGTTGTCTGCAGGTTGACAATCTGTTTTTTTGCTTTGAAGTTTATAAAAAGTTCAAGCATCACAAGTGAGGACTGCAATTCATAGTCCTTGAGTTGTAGGGTTCACCACTGGACCTCCATATTAAACCACACAGGTCAATACTGTAATAAAAGATTTCTTCTTTTTTTTTGGTCAATAATGCTGAAATTATGGTCTACGCTATACCTACTACTATTTGTACTTTTTTGCAATTCAATTAACGAAATTTACCTCACTTCATCATTATCTTTAAATATTTTGAGATAATTAGGAAAATAACAGAAGATAGTTTGTTATATTGTTATTAGAGATTGAAAGTAATAATAACACAATTATTTTGCAACTTTTAGCATCGTAAGAATTTATAAATAATTTATTATTTTGAGCTAGAAAATATAAACAAGTCTAAATGACATTTAATTAATAAAAAATGATTAATAGCAAATACTTACACTGCTCAAATGTTTATAAATGCTAAATCATTAAAAAAAATCATTCTTCAATTGTATTGTTGAAATGACAGTATAATGAGCAAATTATTTATAGATTACAAGAAGTATTAAAATTTATTTTCTTAAGGTGGTAATGAAGTAAACATATTACTTAATCGTAGACTGTCAATTAGTTAATGGTATTTGCAAAAACACTACAATTTTAAAAGGAGTTTATTACAAAGTCTGTCATTAATTAAAGAAAAATTTAATTTGGTTGTAAATTTTGAAGAAAATAATTATTTAATGTTTCTAACTTGTAAGTAAAAATATTAGTTAAAATCTTAATAATACATGTTTGCATTATATATATACTTATTAAATTCTTTTTCTGTAATATGTGTTTTCTTGCACTGCTTTTCTCTATATGTAGATGAATATAAAAATATTAAAACACTTTTATTCGCACAATACAATGCAAACACTATTTTATTCAATGTTAATTATCTGACAAATTTGACTATTCTGCAGTTTTCCTTGGGTTTATCTTTCTATTTAAAAAATATTTAAGATAAACTATAGATTCATAGTAATAAATTTTTTAAATAGATATACATATCTAAATATAAGTTATTTACAGTGATTAATGTTATGTAATATATCAAGATTAATACTCAAATTACTGGTGTATTGAGCAAATGAAATACTTTCAATCCAAAATACAATCAAAACTTTTATAGAGAAAAGAATGGACCATCTTCTCTCTTTACCTCATATTCTTATATAGAGGTTTATCTGAAGCACTTTGGAAGAAAAAAAGCATGAATTTTGAACCAATCATATTCACTCTTTGAATTAGTTTTGACAATGTGTAAATTGGAAAATTCAATGTCAATTAAAATAATATAAATCAATTTAAAAATAGCTTAAAAATAATATAATTGGTTCAAACATTTATGCTTTCTTTCCAAAATTCTTTAGAGAAACCTTTATATAAAAATATGAGATAAAGAGAGAGAATATAGTCCATTATTTTCTTTATAAAAGTTTTGTCTTGTGCTTTGGATTGAGAATAGTTCATTTACTTAATAAACCAGTAGTTTGAGTATTAATCTCTGCAATATATATATATATTGTAAAAATAAAAGTTTGCAAATAAAACTTCTTTTTTAAGAATTAAAAATTGAAAATTAAAATTCTATACTAAACTCATATATATTTAAAATCGCACAAATAAGAAATTAAAAAAAGGAAACTTTATTAAAAAAAAAGAAAAGTATTTTAAAACTAAATTGTCAGTAAAGATTTAAAGATAAAAATATATCTAAGTTTGTACAAAACAAATTAATTAATGTTATTGAAAAAATGGAAATGATTAATTTAATTAGTCCAAGTGAACTAGCCCTTGGGCATTTAAATGTATAAGCAATGGTCAGATAGGAAAACAATAGAAACTAATGGCCAATGAAAAAAATCCATCAGGAAATCGGATCTCAATGGAAGGATCATCATCATCGATGACATAATGTCCATTGGATCCTAAAGTTACATATAAAAGAAAAGTTTGGAAATAAAATGGTTAGTGAGCAAAAAAAATTTAAGAGAGGATAGATATGTGTTAAGTCAGAGAGTTGGAGGTGAAGGGATTGAAAGACGCACTTTCAATTCCTTCAGTGGTTATAAAAAAAAGAAGAGAAATGACTGATCGTTTTCTACATTAGGGACCAGCTAAAGTAAAAGACCTCCAGATAAATAAAAAACAATGGCTAACTGGATACCAATATCTTCAGGATGGTGTGGAAATTCCCATTCCAAAATTACAAACAACTACAAATTGTGGACCTTTTAAAACCGTAAGAACTTTAGATAATTCATGAACATTAAATTAAAAACTTTCCGTATTTAAATAATTGCAATAGAATCCTATCTGACCAACTTTATTTATTAATAAGTAATTTTAATTGGATGTATTTCTTTTGTAAAATCATTTCCTTTTTTTTTTTTGTTTTTTTAAGTTTTTATTATGATTTCTGTTTTTTGTTAAATTAAATTATATAAATGTTAAACTTAAATCGGGCATGAATGGCTATATAGATTTGTAAAATTTTATTAGGGGAGGGTAATCTTAGGTTATTTGTTTTGTAGTTAAATTGGGTCAATGGATTGGATATATTGGTGTAACTAGTAGATGTAGTACGAGATTCGCTATGGGCAGAATCGCTTTATGCGCCGCACACTTCCTTTGCGATCGTAAGTTGGCAAAATGACTGCAGTCCTTTCCAATGGAGTTTTTTTATTGCTCTTCTCATCAGATAGATGTAGTATTCCTATCTGACGAGAGGCAATTTCTTCTCTTAACCTTTTGTGCTGCCGTATTCATGTTACATTGAATGCATCGATATATCAGATGGATTGACGTTGGTTTAACTGCGAACTTTTGGCCTAAGGTTAAATAAGGATAGAATATTTTCTTTTCAAATGCAAATCTATGTAGTCTATTCATACTCGACATTCTAAATAAAATGCATTAAAATTAAGTTGGGTATAGATGCTTGCATGGACTCGTTAGCGGTTACTTATGTTTGTGGTTTTTATATATTCAATTAGAATATATAAGTCATTGATGTCAATGCGGTATCTTATGATGAATGCCAATGGGTTTCTTGTATTCCCTCTGCAATTGACATTATCAATGACTTTGTATTTTGATCGGTTATGTTTATTTTGAAATGTTTTTAACCGTGTAGTCTATGTAACCGATCTATACTCAACATTATAAAAAAACTTTCATAAATCCATCTGTACAAACTTATAAAAATTAAAATGTAAACTTATAATATTATAAAAATTAAAATGTAAATTTAAATTCTAAAAGCAAGTTAAAATCCAAAGTAAAAGTTATTCTAAAATAATGCTAAATTATATATATATATGCGTAAATAAATGTTTGTGTGTTAATTTCTGGCAGTGGCTTATTTTATTTCTTTTTTAATATTGAAATGTATCTTAGATAAGAATTTATTATAAAATATAAATCTCTGCTATTCCACTGAGCTAGTGACAATGGGCTAACGACCAGAATCAACCAATATAAATTTTTTTTAACTTACGTATCTGCTTACTATATAAATTTTCTAGGTTCAAATGCCTAGATGGCGCCCTTGTAGTGCAGATTACATTAAGTCTCCCCTATTCTCGATCATTATAATATATATATATATATTGTAATCAAAAAAGAAGATGAGGAAAGGGGGGTGTGGAAAGAAAAGAAAGAAAAAATAAAAGATTAGAGAGAAATGGAATTAGAGAGAAAAGATTAGAAATGGAATTATAGAGAGAAAGAGATGATAAGAAATGAAACGAGAATAGAAATGATACATGATGTAGAGAGATGAAAGGAGAAGAAGAAATGAAATTATTTGAAATGGATAATAGAAGAGATGTGAAAAAGATATGAGAAATGATATGAACAGAACTGAAATGAAATGAGGGACTCTTAATGACTCGTCTCAGTGGGGTTACAATAAAATTTAAGAAAAGAGATGATAATTCAGAGATGTACAATCAGATAGAGACCAAATCCAATACTAGTGCAACTATAACTATTATGGCATATTAATAATCTACTACTGAACCATACAAAAGTTTATTTTAAATCATTACTTAATAGTTATTAGAATAGGCCTACCAATAGATCACACAACTCTGAATAAAAATAAATAATACCTTGATTGCAAAAAATTATCTTACTAAATTATATTTAATAAAGCAACAAGAGTAAATAATCTCAGGGATTCTAAATCTAAAACTCTTGTGCGAGATTAAAGTTTAAGTTGCCTACTAAATAATTGCTGGGTTTAATAAACAAATGAGTAATATCTTGGCTGACCATAAATAATTACCTTATGGTTCAATCTTAGAATAATAAACAAAATAAATATTAATTCAAAGATTTAATGAATCAATTTAAATTTAAATTAATAATGGCCTATTATCCAAGACATTTCTTGAGCAAAGAAAAGGGCAAGGGTACTTTTTATGCCTTTCCCATATTCACAGACAACCTACTCAAGACCTCAAATGCAGATGGATTAAAATTCTTTGGACATATAAGGTTTAAAGATAATGATAGACAATGTGCAATTAATATAAGATAATGTGCAGCTTTTAAAATAATAGTAAATAAAATATTCTTCTGACGTACTAATATTCTTAATCTCATATTGCATAATCTTTAATCTGAAAAGATATACTGATAATTTAAAAATAAACTTTTAATTAAGCATTTAACTAAGTATCTGATATAATGCAATTATCTGTTGTTGTGATTCAATTTGAGAATCACTTACTTTAGCATGGCTTTATAATTTTAAAACCAATATCAAACATATTTAATTAACTTTATAATATATTTGTGAACTTTTGAGTTGAAAATTTAATAAACTTTGGAAACTTAAGATTTTGTGAACTGGAAACCCAAGACAATAATATTTTCATATAAAAGTAAAACAAACAAAAACAAACTTTTTGAAATAATAATATTTTAATTTATTGAAAACAGTAAGAAAGTGTTTATAATTTAAATTGAATACAAGCATTACCAATATAGCACTGGGACCTAATACAAGTATTTTGACCTTCAAAAATTTTATTTGGTTTACAATAATACACAACTTCTTTAGCTACTGTTATTGACTATCTCTCTTAAAACTCTTTTACATTGTTTGTTCTGGTGAATAAACTAATAAAATAATATCATTATACATAATAGCAGGCAAAGGCTATTCCATACTGAATTTTAATCTCTTTTAAACAATTAGAGATTTTAAAATCTTGAACTTTAATTATATTGACTGTATTTAATAAGCACACTTCTAATATTTAATTAAAATAATTCAAAACACTATGATGTCATCTAGTAATCAGAATAACACACACAACTAGGTTTGTATTTGAAACCCTAAGCTTAACTTTATAGTCCTGAGATTAACAAATGCTAAGCTGGAATAAGCATATTCAGCATATTTTTGAAAACATCCTCACTGACATAACTAATATTATAGCTAGTATTATATTTAAATCAAACTAAGCTAATTTTAAAATTAAACTAAATTAGATACATGGGGCTTTCACTCATCAGGGATCAGTTATACACTTTTAAATATCTTTAGTCCACATAAAACTATTACCCTCAATGTTTTAAAATTAAAAAATGTAACAGACTTACAAATCCAGTGGTGAAACTCTGGATGAAAATATTAAAATTAGTATGTGTGAATTGCCACTTATACCATATGCATATATTTAACATACTCAAAAATAAATAGAACTTATCGTTGGTTAGCTTATGGATGATAAAACTATCATTTCAACACAATTCAAACATTGATATACCTATAAGCATTAAAAATAGCTATTACTACCTGAAGAAATGGAGTTCCTCAAACAAACATATCTTGTCATCACTAATCTAAAACAAATGCAACATCACCTACTGTGGTGGAAATAGCATAAAGTCATCATGAATGATAGGCTAATAAACAGACTCCTCAGAGCTGGAAAAGAATGTGGTGGCTTTCAAAAATACCTAACTTTGAGGCAGAAACAAAGATATCTGGATCTTGTCTACAGCATATCTGGGAACAGAAAAGACACACCAGAAAAGCACGATCCTCTCTCATGAGATTTCCAATGCTTATAAATGTGATCATCATCACTGAAAAATACAATGCAATAACCCTCTATGGGAACAAGCACTATCAATTCATGGAAATACAATACAATAAGGATGGAGGACCTTGTCTACTCCACAACGCATACTCAAAATATTAACTAAGCCTAACTCTATGAGGCTAACAATTACTAACTAATAGCAAGATATATACTTCACCTGAATTAACTAAGTTATTCCTAAGAAGTTTAAAAATACAAAATGTATATTCAATGTTTGAACCAATAAAGCAAACTGTGTTAAATGACTACTGTGAGTAATATTTTAAAATTAAATGCATATAAAATTCTAGGCAAGGCACAATGCACACATAGTAAAATATTCAATACTAAATATAGTGACTAGTGGACTTTTAAAAAAAAATTGCAAATTAAATGTGAGAATATTAATTCTCAATGCATATACAAAATAATATTTGCAATTATTATTAATGTAGCATTCATAAAACAATTGAATGGATACTCTCTGATAAACTTCTTTGGTAGATTTAAAATGAAACTGAGTAAAACATCCCACCTATAATAAACTAAGACTGTGATATTTAATTCTCTATAAATGAAATTATTAACTAGAAACTAACTTGTGAAATGCTTAATAAATAAAATAAAATTTACTCGAGAATGGCAAAATATTTCCTCAATCTAATAAACCTATTAAGTTTTAAAATTATACCCTAGTTTACCTGTATATTTATGACAAAAGTGTTACACAAAATATATAGCATAAATATTTTTATGGTTTCATTTTTTTAAAAACCAATAAAACAGACAATAAAAAATAAATAATAATGCAGTAACTCAAGTTCATATTTCAGCTCTGTAATGGTTTTTCCATTTAAAATATGTAGATAATTTATTCAGGATAATTTATCTATCTGAGTTCGAAGCTTCAGTCAAAATATTTATAAACATGGCAATGATTTCCCAAAACAAAAATGTTCAATAGTTCTTTAAATAAACACTTTCACTTTCTTTTTTTTTAAAGATAATTTTAAATATTAAAACAATAAAATAGGCTGGCACTGGAAAATAAATTCTTCAACTGAGTACATTTTTGTAGGATCCTGGGTTCAATCACAGAATAATAATATATAGCTTTATTTAAATTTCATTATTTTTTTTAGGCGAACGCATTTTTAAATACAGCTTTTTTTTATTAAAAATATTTTTTTATATAATATTTAAAGATGTGTTTTATTTTAAAACAAATTTTCTTTTACTATTTTAAGCACAAGAGTAGAATTCTTTTATAATTAAAGATGGTCCTTATGAGCTAAGATTACTTGTCACAAAGTTACTTATAAGTAATGGCAAATATAACAATTTATGATGTATTTGACAGATATGAGAATTATTATTTTAAAATACATATTTTCCTCTGTTTACATTTATTGAAAACGAATTATTTCCATTTCAGGTAAAGGTATAAATGATAACCTTTTAGTTAATCATTATTTGTGAGTTCATCCTTAATTAAATATAGCTTAAAATATTTTTGTCCAACAATTTCCAGAATAAGATAATTACTATCTCATATACAATAAAGTTTAAAGTTGGACACTAGGAAAAGTCGATATTCAATTATAGAACACTTAGAAAATAAACTTCATTCTTCTTTATCTTAATATAATATATTTTTCTTTTCTAAATTTACTTTTAGAAACAATCATTATTATAGAAAAGCATATTTAAATGTATATATCAGGTATTAATAATGAAGCATCAAATTTAAAGTCAATTCTAATTTATGAGGAAGCTAACGCATTTTTCATTATGTTTTTTTTTTAAATTATCAATGTCTTTTAATTTCTTCCTCACTTATATTTTTAATTTAATAGGATAAATACTAAGTATCCTACAGTTACAATAGTTCAGTGCAAAAGATTGTTTAGCCATGAAAATAATTAATAATTTATGCTTTAATTTTACTTTTACTTTTAAATAAAGAAAAACAAATAGATAAAATGTACATGAGATAAGAGAAACTAAATTTTCTCCAAATATTTTTACCATAATTTTATGTTCCAATTGAAATTTGATTATCAGAAAATGATTACCTTTTAAACTTCATCCCTTCATAGCTGTATAACAATTTTAAATGGTTGTTTTTTAAAAACATACTTTTACTTTTTTAAAAATATAAAGTTTTAAAAAAAATTACAACTTTTATTAAACAATAACATCTAAATAGCATTAAACTGTTGCACATGCGCTTTGGATTTTAAATATAAAATGAATGAATACTAACACTTCAACCACATGATTCAGGATTCAACCACATGTAGAAACAACATAAAAACAAGCCCCAGAATAAATCCTGCATTAATATTTATATCTGATAATCTTTAATACTCCCACTTTTTATATATCACTTGGCTTAAAACCAATGAAATTATTTTTATTAAACTTTACTCTTCTTGACAATTCAGCTGCAAATCGATTTACTGACATAATCTAATTATACCAAATCATATGACTTAACAGCTGAAAAGTCAAAAGTTTATTATTAACAAATATTATGTAATATTCTTAATGATATTTTATAAAACCCAATAACAATAAATATAAAATTCAGAGCCATCCCTCATTATTAAACTTTTAAATATTTAACTTTAATAACTTTATCCATACATTTGTTTTTTTCTTTTTTTTTAATCAATATTGGAATTAAATTTTTTTTTATTCTTATATTTACATGTCTTTCTTGCATGCACAGACATATTCTCACATAGAGGTGATCTCACACTAATTGTTTAAAAGTTATTTTTAAAACTACAAAAATAAAAATATTAATAAATATTTAATTCAAAATAATTTTTATAAGTGAAATGCTAATCTAACTTACATCTAATAAATATTTTTACACTGTTTTAATAAATATTTACAGATTATTTTTAAACTTATTACTATTTATTTCAATTTATTTACAATATCTAATTATTATAATTTAGACATTAAAATGAATTACACAATAGTTACTTTAAAATACATTTAATATTATTTATCAACTCACAACTATTTCTGATATTTCTTTTAATTCAAATTATTATCTGGCATCCCTTATCAAACTAACTAACATAAACTATTGAAACATTTAGACATAATTCCACAAATATTTAATAATTATTATAATACTACATAAGATTATCCTATTTTACTCATTAACTAAGTTAACTTTTTCATTTTTATCATTATTATTTTTTTAAAAAATCAGAAAATTTCAAACAAAAGGTTAAGCTAAGATAACCTCAGGCACCTATTGGAATCAAGTGAAACTTCACTTAGGTACAATATATATTGTAATGGTACACAGAGTAAAGAGAGCGTGGTAAGATGTTAAATCATCATCACCAAATATCATATTCAGAAAATATATAAATGAGCATTGCAACAAAAGTAATTAAATCAACCATCATCATGAACAATCAATATCAATAATAATTTATAAAAAACAGTCAAAAATCAACAATTAACTTTATGACCCAATTTAAAAAAGGTACACTATAAAACAGGATACTTATCTAACCTATAACAAACTCTGGGCAGAATATAACATCATTAACTGAATGCACATATTTAAGTACTAATCCATCACTCATAAAAAATATGGCTGAGATACTGAAACATACTGATCATCATCACTGCTCTGGCCATATTAATATACCAGTCATCTAGAAACTAAGTTGCTCATAAACAAGTCATGATGCAGTAAATGGACTTTGAATGTGATACCTTTGTGCCTTCCAGAGTTATCATCTGGACATATAAACCCTTACATCCATATAACCAACTATTATGTTCTAATTTAGCCAAAAAGCAAGAACTCTATGAATTGTTACTGTGACCAAAAGATAAATAAATATAACAGCTTACTATAATTTATTTTAAAATAGCTTTACTGGAATAATTTAAAAACAATCTCTCAAACTCTAAGCTGTATTGAAATGAAGTCATACATATTGCCAATTTATGAAATAGTTTGAAAAATAAAATCACTAACACTAGAACATTTTTTAAAACAATTATTTAACAAACTAACTGATTAATAAAAAAATGAAAAAATGATATGATAATTCAAATTTATATATTCTTATCAAAAATATAATTGCATATTGCAAAAATGATTAGCCATTTGATTTTCATTCATTAATTAAATTAATTTTTGCTTTCCTTAAATTACTTTTTTTCCAGTAAGTAAGCCAGAGATAAGTGCAATTTAAATTAACTTAACTTTCTATATAATTCTGGAAATAAATAAATCAAATGAATTTTAAAAAAAAGCATCTCAAATTTAATAAAAAAATTAAGTTATTTTTTTAAAAAACTATAATTTTAAAAGAAAAAAATTACATAAATAAAAAAAGGTTCAAAAGAAAATGTTGCCTTATTAGAATTATTCATTCTTATTAAAAATTTATCTTACAGTATAATATGCATATAAAAAAAACTTTTTACCATCGTTTTCATTTTCTTAGTAGGCTTTCTTTGCATTTATAATTTTTAGTATTTCCATGTAGATTTTTCTTTTTGAAGTCTGCTCATTTTCAAGTTACTGTCTACAGTTCTTAGTCCTTGGTTATAAAAGATTTTAGGCTAACAAACAACAAGAATTTATTTATTTTTTTTCCAATAAAATTTTCAGATCAGGCTAATACATAGAGTCAGATATAAGCTTGGTTGGAGACAATGTTGCAGATTACTTATAGGGATATCTTTCTCATTATGATTTTTTTTAATTTTCAGGATAAATAGATTGTATTGATCTTAGAAAAGATTTTATAGCTAAACCCATAGTAGGTTCCTCACAGTTAAATGCTCCTACTGTTTTTTTCAACAGTTTGATTAGAACTTTTTTCTCTTACTGGCTTCTTCAGCATTTGACTTAGAAATAATTGTCCTCATCAACAGCTGAGTCAGAAATGCTTGCTTCTTAGAAGACACTGAGATTAACTGATTAAACCACAATGCTAATTTTGTAACAAACCTGTTTCCCACTAATTACAATTTTGTCTTCAATTTGACCAAATTTAATAATAACCAATTAGATCACTTTTTTACAAACACAACTGTTCAACTATTTCCCTCCTTCTACATTGACATTTGAAAACAAGTCAAAAACTTAAATTAGAATCATATTTTTAACATTCCTTTTTAATTAAAAAAGAAATATTTTTTATCAAAAGAAAACAAGATAATCAGATTAATTATAATGACTTCCTTTTTTGGAGAGAGATAAAGAATAAAGAAAGAAAAACAACTTTGTTTAATTGAAGTTAAATTTTAACAAAAGGTTAAAATCTTTTTCTTTCAAAAATATTACTAAACATCTATCTGCTTTATCAAATTTATATGTTAAAATTAAAAATTATTAAATAATTTACTGAAGAAATTTTTTTTTTCTCTCAGTACTTTTGAAAAGCAAACTTAAACTGGTAATTAGATAAAATTATTGAAGAGAGAATACAAAAGAAATTATTTATTTGATTCTATAGTTTTCTCTCTCTTTTACAAACATGTATAAATTGTAATATATTTCAAATATTAAAATTATGTTTAAAATATATAAAAATTCTTATACCATCATGTGATACATAAAATATTTAAATTAATTGAATGACCATTATTATTATTAAAACACATATATGGAAAAATTAATATTATTTTCCCATGAACTAATTAATTCTAAAGTTAATAATGCAGTAATATAGCCACATGGCATTTCCGGCATTATCATATCTTTCAAAAACTCATGCTAGTATGTGCAGAGCTCATTTTTTACATCTCAATCAGGTAAGTTCAGGTCATTAAAATTCATCTATTTCAGTAATAAGTAATAATTTTTGGAACAAATCTATCAGCTATCACTCTGAACATGTTCCTCCAATCTGTGAACATCTGTCTTAATATTAAATACATGTGCAAAAAATATTGTTCAAAGGCAAAAACTATTTTAAAAATTTGTTTTTGAAAGAGGATAGACTATTCTGCTTGATCTGGCAATAAGTAAATACACCATCAATGAAGCAGTGGTAATAGTGGCCACATTCCTTTCATTAAAAGAATCTTTTCTGGTTTTTTATATAATTTTTTACTAATTGATATAGTGCCAAAAATAAGTCCATCTAAGTAGTTATTTAATCAGACTGTAAATGAAAATTTACTTTGTACACAATATTAGTCCAGCTACCAGAAAAATTATGTTTTATTATATTAGAAATACAAATAGCTAATTGAACATGAATAATGTCAGAAAAAATTAAATTGAGTTGAACTCGTTTTTGATACCTTAGTTTAATTCAATCAATTATGTTTTAACATTAAAAGAAAAAGTGTAATATTAGTCACATTCAGCTGCATATTAATATTCCTACAGACTTTTAGGCTGGGAATCAATTCACAAAGCAATTTTGGGTTATTTAGTTAAAAGTAGCTACCTGCTTTTGTAGATATAAATTTTATTTCTGCAAATAGGGTGATTATTGTCATACTATAGGCATCTTATGGTGCTATGAAGGACAGAAAACCTCATCATAGAACACCAGTATTCAATGCAGCACAAGCACCATAAAATCTATCTCCCTTTAAGCACAAATGCAACTTACTACCCAAAGGATGCATTGAATAAAAATACCAAAAGAATGTTCACAATATGAAAATCCTTGCTCATGTATGTGAGACTGATTTTCTCATTCACTATTGTTATTATTATTACTTACTTTTAAATACTTGTGCATTTATGAAAACAAATTCATAAAACAAACCATTTTCAGAAACTCAGAGATCTGACAAGCATATGACAACAAAAAATTCATAGTGACTAACAATCCTAGGACAGATATAGAATTCAACCATTGAACTATAAGCACACACTGCAGCATAAATAGCATAAGGTCTACCTTAATTTAGACACTATAAGATATCTAAACCTCAAAACAAAAATTATAATACAAAAAATATTTGCAAAGCTTTATTCCTTTCAGTCTTAAGAGCTGATAAATATAAAACTATGCCTTGCTCATTAGAGGCTGGAGTTTATGGCAGGACTATGTTAACAGACCATGATAAATAACTGGAAATGCAACAATTTGAAAGTGGATAGGTAGAGAGTTGGGATAGAATATTCCATGTATTTTCCTGAAAACATTGTATTTGCAAAGCAATAATAAAACTATCCATCCATCATCAGCAATGAAGTACAGCTAAATAACCCCCAAATGTCGAAAACTTGATTCAATCTCCAAAAATCCTACTTTGATATTCTGTTTAAATATACATTCATACCACATTTTGTAATTTATAATAAAATTATAAAATAATCATCATCTATACTCTTGTCACATTCTTCACAGTAATAAATTCATTATCCCTCAAAATATAGAGTATTCTTGTAGAGTTGTAATTTCTGAGGTTCGAGTTATGTGATCACTTTGTATACTGGCCACAGAACTTGATCATCAGCAGGCCCACCATTGGGTCATTATTTATAATAGTACACAAAAGTTTAGGAGTGACATGGAGCAGTGGAAATCCATAAACATTACCCCCAAATACCACAAATATAAAAAGCATGAGATCATAGTATGGAACTAACAATATATAGTTGCAAGTGAGATACATCACTTTGAAACAATGAGTATTCTCTGATATCTATTTTGTGTATCTCTTGATTCTGCACATTGATAAACAGTATAAATAGTTATACTAATCAGAAGTTATAAATTGCACCAACAGTATTACACAAGATAATAAACTCAACAATCATCATCAAACATAAACTGTCAAAAATCAATAGTCAGCCTTGTGACTGGATTTAAGGGAGGGACACTATAAAACAGGCTACTTATCTAGCCATGGCCAAAACTCATGGCAGAATATAACACAATTATCTGGATGCACATACTTACATGTGAATCCATTCTGCATAACAAAAATTAAGGCTGAGAGACTGAAATATGCTGATTATCATCATTGCTTTGGCCATACAATGCTATTAATGTACCAGCCATCTATAAACAAATTTTCTCATAAGAAAAACAAGAAGTAGTGAATGTATTTTAAAGGTAACACCTTTCTGTATGTCCAAACACAAACACCTACATTCATAAAACTAACCATTATTCTTTAATATATTCAAAAAGCAAGAACTCTAAACTGTTACTGTAAGCAAGAGATAAATAAATATAGGATCTTATTCTAATTTATTTTAAAATAACTTATCAGACATAATTTGAAAACAATCTCTCAAAGTGTAATCTGTATTGAACTGTCACACACACTGTCAATTCATGAAAATTAAAGTTGGAAGAATAAAGACGTTAACATTAAAGCATTTTAAAACAATTATTTAAAAACTAACTCATTAATTAAAAAATTTTAAAATGACATAATAATACAATAATTCAAATTTATATATTCTTATCAAAAATATTATTGCATATATCAAAAATAATTAACCATTTAATTTTCTTTCATCAATTTAATTAATTTTTGCTTTCTTTAAATTATTTCCTTTCCAATAAGTAAGAAATGAAAAACAACTTTTCATTGTTGTCAGAGATAGGAGCATTTTAAATTAACTTAACCCTTTGTATAATTTTGGGGGGGAAATACATCAACTAAATAATAGTAAAAACCAGTCATATATCACATGACCTATATAGCTTGTATTACTAATATATGTAATAAATAAAGAGCCTGCTACTAGCTCTAAACAAGCTTAATTTTTTTTTTTTATGATAAATGCTACAAGAGAAAATACATGAAGCTTTTCTCTTTGATGGTCCCCATCCCCAGACCGGTTTCGAACTATAAGAAAAAAAAACATTCAAATTTAATAAAAATTAAGTTACTTAAAAATCTCTTTGTATAATTTTAAAAGGAAAAAAATCATATGAATAAAAAATGTTTCAAAAGAAAATGTTACCATATTATAATTATTCATTTCTATAAAAATACTCTACATAAAAGTATAATGTGAATATAAGCAAAAAAACCTTCTATCATGGTTTTGAAAGTCTTCTTTGCATTAATACATTTCAAATATTGAAAATTATCTTTAAAATATATCAAAATTTTTATATCATCATGTGACACATAAAATATTTAAATTAATTGAATGCCCATTATTATTACTATTATTATTGCTACTACTACTACTACTACTACTACTACTACTACTACTACTACTACTACTACTACTACTACTACAAGACATATGTAGGAAAATTAATATTATTTCCCTGTGAACTAATTAACTCTAAACTTAAAAAGCATACCACCACCTATGTCTACATATATACATTACAATGGTAACAGGTAAAATACTTAAATGTGAATGAAGAGAAAAAATAAAAATGAATATATTTTTAAATGCTTTTATGGAAGTTGGAAAATCAGTTTCTTTGGTAACTATTGATCTTTTTCACATTAGAATAAAATTTTTAAGCTGAAGTTTAATATATTTAAATTCAATAGAATTGCTTGAAAATTAATATATAACTAAGTTATATCAGCCTAATCCATTTGGAACACTTAGTTTTTCAATATATCAACTAGTTTCTTAGATGTGAAACAGAGGGCAGGAAAATAATTAAAATATTCAATAATTTCACATATTGCAATTAGCAGTAATTTTTAGATCTTTGATATTTTTTAAATATCACTCATGAGAGGATACTATAAATATTTTTTCTTTCAATTTAATAATGTTTTTAACCAAATTAAGTTCTTAAGATACATACAATATTTAGTATAATTACACGATTATGTGTGTATAATAAATCAGTAACTAAGTTTTCTATTTAAAATTGATTGATAATTTTTATTTATTGTTTTATTAAAAAAAAGCTAAAGTAGAAAATGATTGTGAAAATCTAAAATGACTCATGATAACATTATTTAAAACAATATGCACATTTTTTCTTTAGCATTTTTTAAAACTGTTTTAAACCACTAAACATCACATGATAATCATCTCTTATACTAGCGCATAATTGTTATTAAACAAGGCAAAACTCTCCATACAGTAGTGCCACCCTGTGCCATCCAGAGTAATCAATGGATGCCAAAAGGCTTGTGCATGCTGAACTGAGTTCAGACACATATGATTATATAAGCTATTGAGCTTAGATTGAAAATATTATTGTGTTTTCAATTTCATTCTCATAGTTTTGTAGTTAAGTAGACATAAAAGATTGCTGCTGGAGAGTTGCATTAGATCCTAAGACCTAGGTGCTGTGCTCTCAGATCCAAGGCTCCTCACTGATGAAGGCCACAAGCCAGAAACTAGACTGGGGCTATTGGATGAGTAGGCACTAGATAGGGATTTTATGCACAAGCCTTCTGGCATCCATTGATTACTCTGGTTGGCACAGGGTGGTACTACTGTATGGAGAGTTTTGCCTTGTCTAATAACTGTTTTAAAATTAAAATAATGTAGTTACTGATTTATTATACATATATAATTATGTCATGTAGTAAATATAATATAAACATTACAAGCATAAAGCTAAACTAGTCAATAAATAATTAAAATTATTCAAAATTCAAAATTCATCCACACCAGCCAAAAAAAAAAAAAAAAACAACCAAAACTTTCACTGCTACAAGCAGACTTCTCAAGTGTAAATGACTACAAAAACAACACCATATATATTAAACATTAACAACAAATCCATTTACTTCCCATACACATTTAATATTAATGAACTTTTAAATAAGTTAATTGCTTCAGAATAATAAATTTTCAATAATAAAAGTTCTTTAATTCTTCTTTTTATTTCATTTCTCTCAAAGAAGACAACCTTAGCTCCATCAAAATTAATAGAGTGGCCTGTATCTTTTTCACGGACATACAAAGCAGAACTAAGATATCTATTTTTAACTCTATTTTTAAGAAACTTTATTTTTTCATTTAAACTCAAACTACTCTGACCTATGTAGATCTTCTTTCAAAAACAAGGGATAAAATACACTACACCAGAAATAGTCCTCCTATCAAAAATATCCTTTGTATTATTTAATAAATTATTCAAAGTAATATCCCTTTTCCAATCAATGTTCTTATTTCCAAACAAATTGCTATTCTTTCATACAATTTTATAAGAAGACAATTTAAATGTCAAAGAAATAAAACACTTTTCTTTATCCTTACAAATATTACTATTAAATAAAATACTTTTAACAAATTTATCAGAATAGCCAACACTCAAATAATCTTTATAAAATTTACCTTTCTGAAACAAAGCTACCCCACTAGAATTATTTATTTTTTTATTCCTATAACAATAATTTCTTAAAGCAGCTACTTTATGAGAGACATACTGATAGCTATCAAGTTTAATTATAGATCGACTGCTTTACAAGCAGTTGTCCTGGGTTAGCGAGTTCACTTCCTGGCTGATGCTATGACACATGAGGAAAAAAATGACTGCATACTAAACAATTAGTCTTTATATTTCTAATCACCAAAAGATATAAAAATTTTAACTTAACAAAATCTAACCCCCTCTTTCTAACACATATCTTGTAGAAGAATTAAAACAATTAAACTCATTCACAAATTCCTTCAATTTATCATTCTCAACTACAAACAAACAATCATCAACATGTCTAACAAATAACTTTAAATATAAACAGTTTTTTAATAATAATTTCCTCCTCCAAATAATTAATATAAACTGAAATAATATAACCTATTATCCACCCTTCCTTAATTATATAAAAAAATACCCTTATAAATAACATACATAGAATCCTCTAATAATAAAAACAAATCTTTAATTACTTTAGTTTTATTTTTTGATAAAGATCATTGCTTAATGATTTTAATACACCGTTGCAAATAATGTGTGTGTGTGTGCGGGGGGTGTTAAATTAGATATTTAATAAAATAATTATTGATTTATAGATTTTCAATACTAATTGCTTAATTAATAGCCTGAAATTTAAAAAAAAAACTTATAATGATATGACTATACTTTTGTGTTTTTGATACAGTAATGATAATTTCATGATTTAATTGCTGGGTTTTTGTTCACTATGCATTATAGGATTTTGGCCAAGGCTATTTTAAAGTAATTTTTCACTTGAATTAGAGTGAAATAGGCTTGTGTTACAAATAAGTAACATAAATTATAGTAATTTTTAACTTGAATGAGAGTGAAAATGAATCATTTTCTACTTGTGTTACAAATTAACATAAAATATTTAAATAAAAATATCTCCACATTTGGAAGAGTAGGTTACAAACTATTAATGCTTTATACATTTTAAATAGAAAGTTAGTAGTAGTAGTCTATCTTATCTACTGCTTGAAAAAAAATTAATAAAAAAATTAGAAACCATAAATTTGAATTCATAAATTTTTCTTATGATTTCTGGTGTCATTAGTTAGCTGTCATTTAGCCATTTTTTCAATCTCATGCATTTGTTACATGCTCGGGATCATTTACTGCTGAAAATAATTATTTAAATGAAGAACACTAAAATATAAAATTAATAGGGATGGCAATCTACTAAGAGAAGCTATGAAGTAATAAAAATATATAGCAAAATAAAAAATATTGATTTAATAATAAAAACCAAAATTCACATATGAATGTTTTTTTTTCTCAATTTACTATTGTAATCCCTTTTTCATTCTTTTATTCTTCTGTTAATTATGTTTACTTTTGCTTTAAGGTGCATAATTTTGAAATTAAATTTTATCATAGGTATGAGTATATAGATTTAAAATGTGTATTATATTCTATATTATCTATTTAAAAACTTAAAAACAAATAATCTTATGGCAGGCCTTCTGTAGTTTCTTTTTTATCATACTTTAAAAATAATGGACTTATCTATAAAATGGCTTACTTCAATATTATTTCTAAAATCTGCTTTTGAATGAATAATTATAGCCTTTGGTTATAGACAATATGAGACAGATGTATATTTCTTGGAATTATTAAATCAGTGATCAGATTCAATTTTATGCACGATAAAGCTGTGAAATGAGTCTGGCGCTGAAAATTTTCAGTCAGTGGTATATAATGAATTATACTACACAATGAACATTAAATAAAAAAATATAAGACAACTTTAATACTTATTTTCATATCAAATTCAATACAGAGCAATCATCTTTGATGTTTTTCTCAAAATTTTATTTATCCCTTTTATATTTTAAGATATCACTTTCCCAATTTTATTTTATATTTAATATTGGTCATTCTTTCACCCACCTTATTTTAAATTGAAATAGTTTATTAATATATTAAGAATTGCCATTAAAACTACATAATATCTTTCACTCTGATCCTCATAATATTATTATTTTTAATTGCAAATAATAATAATAATAATAATAATAATAATAATAATAATAATAATAATAATAATAATAATAATAATAATAATAATAATAATAATAATAATAATAATAATAATAATAATAATAATAATAATAATAATAATAATAATAATAATAATAATAATAACAGTAGTAATTAATTTGTATATTAATACTAAAGTGATTTTTTTTTCAACAATATAATCCATTATATAGCACACAAAAATTTATAAACTTTTAATAAAATTAGTTATACTAATGACGTTATATAAACAGTAATGTACGTAAATTTTAAAAATGAGCAAATGTTTTTGTATTTTTTTTATTTTATTTAATTATATAATAATAACAATAATAGATTTTTAAATATCTTTCAACTTGGAGATCAAATACTGAAATGTAAAATATTTTCAAATAACATTGGAATTTAATAATAAAATATAGGTAGATGACTAAGTATTTTAAAGGAGCATACATATGCATTAATTTTGTAATGATATTTAATTTTATTAATGTCATGAATGCTATGAATATTGCAATTTTCATGAGAAATTGCTTTTATTTTATACATTCTACTTAGAAATAAAAATAAATTATACAAATTATTAAATTTGTTTTTTGTTTTCATTCAATTCATTTGAAAAAAGGAATGTTAAACTTTTAATTTTTTAAAATGATTCCTTTTAATTTTGTCTAATTTGGCATTAAAATTGCAACAAACTTTATTTAGTTTATATATATATATATATATGTTGAATTTATATTTTTTCATGGATATTTAGTTTAATAAACAATGAAAATTAAGAGATTATATCCATGTAAACAAAGATAACTTTATCTTTTGATGTTGTCAGGAAATCATCAATTAATAATAATTAACAATTCATTTGAGGCTAAACAATTGTTCTTTATAAACCTATAGTAGCTTCTTTATTGGGATTTATTGAAGTAAAAGGGGACTTCTTTTACTTCTAGTTCTTAAAAGATTTTAAACCAAGAAAGCTATTTTTATAAATGTCAAAATGTAGAATAGCATCTTCATTGATATTCTGCAAGTAATAATTAATATTCTCTAGAGAGTTGTATATGTTGAATTTATATTTTGTTATTAATGTTTAATTTGAATAACAAATGAGAATTAAGAGATTATATCCATGTAAGAAAAGATAACTTTACCTTTTGATGCTGATAGAAAACTGTCTATGACTATTTGATGATCCTCTTAAGGCTAAACAAGTTTTTTCCAATAATTATAATAGCTCTTTTGTTGAGGTTTATTGAAGTAAAAGGGCTCTTCTTTTGCTTCAAAACCAAGCTCTTATAGAATTTTAAAACAAAAAACTATTGCATATATATATATACAGTAGTTTTTTTAAAAATTACTTTAAAATGTATAATTATAAAAATTCAAATTTGCATATGTTTGTTCATCTGCATAATGACATGGTTTCTTTCTTTTATAATCTAAAGCTGAATGCATTTTCAATGAACTTCACCTAACATAGCTTTCTTAAATTAATTATTTTTGCTGCTTTATACATATTGTAATGTAATTATGCATGCATTTTTATTTAAATTAATACATTTAAATATTCCATTTGTTGGATAATTTTATGCTGATTCCTTTTGTTTATTACATAGCTATGATTGGCAGTAAACCATGCTTTCATGATCTTTCTTTTTTTGTCAACATGATCTATATACAATAGAATATTGTAAACAAATCTTAGATAATTCATTTGACCAAGAAATGTTTTTTTATTTCTCTTTTAGATAAATTGATGATTTTAGGAAATAAATTATTTAGATTGATTTAATTTGGAAAGCTATTGTTATTGTAAAAGTTAAAATTATTAAAAATCCTTGTTGTAACATTATAAATATTGACATAAAAACAAAAATGTTCTTTTAATACTATTGTATTGTTTGGTATAAATTTGAATTATGGAAATTACAATAACATTAAAAAATGTATCATTTTAATGAACATTTCATATGGTATATTATAAGATAAAAATAATTTAGTTTTTCTTGCTACTAGTTTTTATCCTGGTACTCACTTGATACAAATTGACTTTAATTATTAAAGTAGTTTCTTTGCATGGATTGTTATATATTTCCAGGATTTATATTATCCTATGTGAGAACAATAAATGGAAGCTACTAATATTTAAAAAACAGTTAATAAATTGTTTCTTACCACAACATGAAAAAAATCATTCAAATAAAATCTTAAATTTACTTTTTTCTTTCAACAATCTGTCCTTTGATATTTCTGATACATTTAAACCACAAATATAACAAAATATTATAACAAATAAATTGTATAAGAATACTTTAAATAATAACATATCCATACACTTTATAGATTTAAATAATATTAATTGAAATTTAAAAGCTATTAATAATCCTACTTAAAAAATCACTAACATCTACAATTTTTTTTAGAAAATTACATAATAATGGCTAATCTATACTTTCTTCACTATTTCCCATGGGGTTAAACCACAGCCCATAATATCTGAAATCTTTATAAAGTTAGAATATTTTATGACACAAGAGAATTAGTTAAAAATACAGTTAAAATCTTAATCTAAAAAAAACTAATAATTTATAAATGAATTATATATATTCAACCTGAATTTACTTGTGATATATTTCAGAAACATATCAAATATATGGTACAACTTGTGTTAATAGAGAATTAACTCCTAACATATTATTTAAAAAACCACTAATGAGTGATATTAAAATTAATTAAAGTCATTCTTCTGAAAAATTATCTCAATACATGTTAAAGTTATCCTTTTTAAAAATTTTAATCATCAGTATTTATTATCGTAAATCACATTACTTTATATGTGCTATATTAAAATATAAAGACTCACAATGTTATGATGATAATCATGCCTAATGTGGTAATATTGACAAAATTAATCATCTTCAGAGTAAGGCCTGTAATCAAGACCCATGGGTAACAGTTATCACAAGTAATGTAGCAATTAATTTGGATGATATTATAATAGGCTGTTCAGCATTACTTACTTTATATCTCACATTTGTAATATTGTACCTTCAACCAAACAGGGATGAAAAAGTATATCCATGCAAGTAAATTGTATTAGCATAGTTCAAAATAATTCCATATGCCAGTGATTTGACAATCTGTTTCTTTCAGTTGCAGAATTCAAATCATGTCCATTCCCAAATTTTGGAAATGGCCATTTTGCATTGTCCTTAACAACAAAAGAATAGCTAATTTTAATTTTACAGTTAAGTACACAAAAAATATTTTTCAAAGACTATTAAATATTTTTACACAGTAAATATTTACTGCCTTAACATGTTTTATAAAATTGATTAATTTAATCAGCTATAAAGTTTTATCTTGAATAAATCATTAGTAGTTGCTGAAACTAAGATCTCCCTTTAAACTTTAATTTTTTTTGCAAACCTTAAGCACAATTGTCTGCTTATTTATAATTCCACTATTTATCAAGTTTAAGATATTATAGTCTTAGAAAGCTCTAAAATTTTATTAAAAATCTTAATATAAGTTAATTGTAATTTCATTGATTTGATTATCTAAGCAATACTATCTCATTGTCATTTATTCATATAATAAGATTAAAGATGGTATTGCTGTATTATTTATCAATTATTTTATTTGTTATTAAGAAGGTTAATCTTTAGTTGTGCATTATAAAAACACTCATTGATCTCTCCTACCATTTACTTTATTATATTCAACATGTTTAATTAATTACTTTTATTATTGGAAATAGATATTCATTAATTTATTTATTTTTATTATCTTTTGTTTCTACTTCACCTATCTACATATCTATTTTTTATTACTTTTTGCAATGCTTTTTTACAACCCACTAGATAGTTTCGATCACTCTAGAAATCTTCTTCAGAACTTCTGCTTATATTTCCAAATCTTAAAGTTTGAAGAAGATTGCTGAGGCAATTGAAACTGCCTAATGGATCATAAAAAAGCATTGTAAAAAGCAATAAAGAACATAGATGATATTAATATTATATGGATTTGGAAATGCAATAAAAAGATAAAATTATAATACTATCTACATATGCCATGTAAATTTTTCCAAATATGCATATGTTACACTGATGTTTACAAAGTCATAACTCATCTCAGTCTACAATTTTGAAATGAAACAAATTATTCTATATAACTTTAATTTCATTCTAGACAACATTTTTATTATCATTATAATGCTAAATACTTTTTTAACATACCAATGTTGTCATCAATATAGCTTGATAGCTGTTTAAAAAAAATTGTACATAATATTTGCACATTCTGATGTCATTTTAATTCAGAAATCTTGTGTTTGCCATGTTTTTATATCAACTTAGTGCATAATGCTATTGTATATTTTAAATCATACAATACTTTAATCTAGAAGCTGTAGGACAAAGTTATGCACCTTTTTTTTTTCTAATTGACTATAATATGACATTAATGTTGTATAGAATAATACCAAATCTTTTAAAAATTGTTAAAATTGTGACAAATTAGACCAAACAATATATGTGTTTGGAAAACTATTTTACAGATTTTAAAACTCACCAATTTAATAGACAAATCAGATGTCTCCTCACTAAAAAATATCTCACATATGAGTTTTTAAAAAGCTATGAATTCACAATGGAATCTCTGGGGATCACTTCCTATAATTAAATATTTAATGATATATCAAAATCTTTGTGTATTAAAATCTTTTCTAAACTTTAACTTCTATCTTCTTCAAGGTATTGTTCTGCTAAATAATTCTTTATTTCTATGTTTTTTAAACAGTTGCTCTGAAGTTCACTTATTTCTAATGTGTGCATACTTTGAATAAGTCAAGCTATCAGTCTTTTATAAATAATCATTTACATAATAATCTTTGCTACAAGTATGTAAAAAATATAGTATGCTACAAACATCTACTGAGGGTTAACAACTCTTAGTGTCTTAATATATTAGCTACTAGAGAATTTTTAAGCATCCTCATATGTTTAATTATTATGTGCTTTGTATACAGTTTACATCAGCCATGTGGATGCTGGGTACATTGCAATTTGGAAATAACTTAATATTAATTAATGTTTTTTTTTTTAAATTATATGTTGACATTATTTGATTTTTTTAATTTAACTAAACAATTTTTATGATTCTATATAAGGTAGAAAAAATATTAAAGTTAACAAGACCATCTGACACTGCTACTTATGGACAATGCATCTTTTCTTTTAATATACATTTACAGCATTGATGAATAATAGATCTTAAGTTACATTAATAATTAGTTCATTAATTAACTGTGATATAATATGGACTTTTAGTCCAGATCAATGTAGAGAGTTTTTTAAACAGAGGAAAAATATTGAAGCTGATGCAAAGTTTTAAAGCAAAAAGTGTATTAGCCAATTGAGCAACAAATCTATTATTGATTGGAAAATAAATATACACTTAGATGAAAATATAAATTAAATGCAGAACATTAAGGAAAACATTCACTCATAACATTTTAAACTTTTCAATAAAACTAATGTTGCTAGATCTGGAAAATATTAAAATATTTATGAGAGTATAAAAATTTAGAATGTAAAATCAGTCTCTAATACATTATTATATTTCTCTTAAATGAAGAAACAAATATACTATTTCTAGTAAAATTTAAATGTCTTGAAATATAATTTGTTAGTAACAGAGTGTGCAATATGATGTTTGAATATTTGAATTTTTCAAGTATCTATAACATCTGATTTGTTAGGATCTATAATAACTCTTAATAGTAAATGTGAATATTTTTAAATCTAAAGATGATTTTCCAACTTACAACTTAAATATCATGGTTAGTCTTAGAAAATATATGTATTTTTTTTACTTTAAAAAAGTTGCTACCATCATGACTGATAGATGTGCCATCAAAACAATATCCAAAAGATTATTATTAATATTATTATTTTTGTTAGAAATGAAATATTGCGTGATAAAATGGTTGTAGTTAGATTTATTAAAAGAATATGAATAGTTTGATTTTAAAAATATAATGGTAAAATTTATATACCTGTTTTAATATTTTTTCTCATTTAGAAAAGATATTTCTGCCAAACTTAAGATATTTGTATTATATTTATCTTAAAGTTTTTTGTTAATATTTGAGCAATTGTAAACAATATAATGAGTTAAATAACAGAGATAAAAAACTTTTTTGTAATAAATGCTTTTATTGATTCTGCACTAAAAAGAAATAAAATAATTATTTCTTCAATCATAATTGGAGTTTTTAGATTTAACTGGAAATAAAAGCATATGGGATCCAGAAATTGATTAAGTCAATCCATTTTTATAAAAAAAAATACGGATTGACTTAATTAATTTTTGGACTTTTCATGCTTTTCTTTCAGATTAAATCTAAAAATTTCAGTTGTGGTTGAAAAAAAAAATTATTTCTTTTTAGTGCACAATCAGTAAGAGCATTTAATAAAAAAAAAATTATATCTCTATTATCTTAAAATTTTTAGTATTGGCACAGTAAGTGAAAATGTAAAACTATTTTATATTTTAAATTGACTGGGCACTTATAGTTGATATATATATATATATATTATCTACTGTAGGTTAAAATGTATACCCCTTATGTATATATTATATTTAAAATATGTACATAATAATATAGGTGTATATATTATAAACAATCTTCACTTAATACATATAATTTTACTTTAAATCACACATATAGTATATGTATGTCATTAGATATTTCTGCAGTAAGTTTATATATATATATATATATATATATATATATATATATATACTCTTAATGTTATATGAATTTCTATTTTCTATTCTTAATGTATACATATATTTAATATGTGTACATAATTATATATATGAAAATAATGCCAGTGTTAACACTAAACTGAAATAAAATCCAACTATCAAATCACACAATATGATTAATAAATACATCACCAGCGTCTTTGAAATAATATATAAATAATATAGAGGTTATATTTCAATATAGCCAGCCTGAAAATGATATCAATGTGCTATTATTTTGATGCTGGTTATTTTGAAATACTGACTCTAATATATTTATACGTTATTTCACAAAAGGTGGTAATGGATTTATTAACCATGTGGGGTGATATAATATTTTGATAATTATATATGTATAACAAATCAGTAACTAAGTTATCTATTTAAATTTGTAGATTTATTTTTATTTTAAAACAGTTGTTTTAAAAAAATGTTAAAGAAAAAATTTTGTGATCTTTTTAATAGTGCAAGTTTTCTAGTTTACTTTTGTAAAAAAAAAACAAAAAAAAACAACAATTTTTTAAAATAAAAATAGAAAAAAAATTAAATACAAAACTTGGTTATAGATTAATTATACATATATAATTATGTATTCATAATAAATATGATATATACATTAAGAGTTTAAAAGGGTTTTTAAAATGTTATTAAACTGAAAAAAACAACTGCCCTCTCATGTGAAGCAGATGATCTGATGCTCAGATCCTGCTTCACAGCCCACATCCAATCTTCTACTACCTAACTGTATTCAAACCCGCCTTTACACACGTATACATAGCTAATAATATATATATTTCTTTGCTCAGTATTATAACATAAATAATGTAAACGTATGTATTTTAATTTAAAAATATTTTATTTAATAATAATATTCTCATGTGTATACAGGCATAAATAATAAATATCTATATATTTCAGTGTAGGAGATTGCGAATGTATTAATAGTTATATTATATATATATATAAGGTATTATATATGAAACATTATTTTTTCATATATAATTTTGTAGCCAGAAATTATGCAATCTTGTTAAAATGTCTCTCGAAAAACAATTACCCAGAAGACCCCTTAGATTAAAGTAAAAGATTACGAATTGGTAATAATAAAATAAACCCATTAGTGGAAATTGTCCACGCTAGCTTGTTTTAAAATCATAAGATATATTTTAAAACAATCATTCGAGAAACTGATAACAAACTTGCATTGTTTCAAACATCTTACTAGATAAGTATCCGGTCAAACTATTCCAAATGAAACTTAAGTGCTTAAACTGCCTCAGGTCCAGCAGTAGTTGCTAAGTTACAGCTTCAAAATAAAAGTATAAATACTGCTGGATTTGAATCCACAAGGGAGGAGACCATTAAATAACTATGTTTTTATACATATTCCATGCCAGTTTTAATTCTCACTCAATGTGTCATGAGTAGGAAATTTCACCTTGTCCCTCCGTTCTAATATGCTGTTCCCATGAACGAAGCTCTGCATCCCGTACTAATGAACTTTAGATATTTTCCAGTGAAAATTAAATGCTATCTCTCAAATAATAATGCTACCCTAAATCAAATGAAATAATACCGATGGAATGATTCCTAGTGAAACACTCTTCCAAATAATCAAGGTAAAAGAACTTTGACCGCTTATAATTCCTAAATCCTGCCTTCTCTGTAATATTTATATTTTAAATCATCTATATTAAATGTCTTCAAATATGTATTCTATAACTATATAACTAATCTATATTAAGCCTCCTATATAATGTTTTTCTTTTCTTTTATTTTCAAGCGGCAACCAATTTTCAATTTGATTTATGTATTTATATTTTAAAATAAATGCCAATAGTATTCTAAAATTGCCAGCATATAATTTCTATTCTTTTCCCCACCCATCATTTACTGGGTAAATAATTTATAATTTGATCAAAACAAGTCTTATTCAACTTGCCCAGGTGCTTGCGATTTTAGATAAACAAACTAATTATATTTTTCATGTTTACTGTAGAAAAACAGATTTGACATCTGTTTTTCACATTCTCCTTCCTAAATAATGCACTATCTTTTATTCTTAAATTATATTATATATGTAAAACCCATCTTAGCTATTACCACCACCCACTTATTTTATAATCATTTATATATTTTCACAAGGGCATTGATTAACCAAAATTGAGATTTATTAAATGTGTAAAAAGTAATGAATAATATTAAGTAACATAATGTAAGGGGGATCTTAAGAGCTTAGTTTTATATTTAAGTATAATTATTATCCATGTTTTCTTAGTGAAGCCATATCATTATGCCGAATATTTCATAATTTGTGGGCAATAAATATGTTTCGATAATCTTTAATCTTTAGAATTATATTTATATATTATATTATTAAGCGTTACGTGCATAAAGGCCATTTTGTATATATATATGTGCTTCTTTCTCACATAGAGGCATCCATGAAGTCAGGCCCCATTGTCGGTCTCTATGTTTTTAAACCAGGCTGTAAAACCACCCTGAGGACATCCTAGGTCTTATGTGCATGCTTTATACGGGGATCGCTCTGGAAAATCCAGCCTGATAATGACATTGCCGACCACTCTTCATCATCCATGATTCACCTGTACTTCATTCCAGGGAATCTTGGACACTTTCATGTGTCAAACTGACCCTGCCTACGTTTGCAGAGGAAATCAGTCCACTTCGTTATTAAAAATTCATGAAGCACACTCCAGGATCCATAATTGGACCAACCCAATCAGCCACCATGCATGCACCACCTTTCAGTGTCTTATTAGTCACCCAGAAGTATTCATAAGCCGTAATGAAATGATTTCTTTAAACAGACATATTTCCATTAGTTTAATATAAGTATTAATGCGATAGATTTAGTATCATTTCTATAATTATTCATTATCCATCCCGCCCATTATCTGTAACTCAAATTTATCATAATATTGAATGTAACCTGCTTATGAAATTATTATTGTTTAAATTAAGTAAATGCTCTTCATCTCTGGGGGTGTAATAGTATTCCAACAATGTATTCTAATAGCACTAATTCATTTAATCACACATATATATATTATTGGCATAGCTGCAATTATAATGTTATCGTTAAATATGAATCAAACACATATATATAATACTCACGAGGCTAACATCGGCTAAATAACCCGCCATAATTTTGTTATTAATAAATCTTATATATATCAAACTCGAACCATTGCTTTCTTTTAGTTAAGTTAAATTATTAAGTGGATACTTAAGCTCAAATATGACTAGATGATCTCCGCTCAATACATAATTAATATCCTAGGTCATGAGCCCTTATTGCTCATAAAATATAACTAGTTATTAAGTTAATCTATCATAAGTTTAGCCTAGAATCTTTTTTTGTATCTCCGATGATCGATGCCGGCGGGTGAGAAGTAAATTAATCAATGTCATCGGGATTGTTGCTCATAATGTTATAGATCTGGGAAATAAGCAAATAGGGCAGAATTCATGAGTGTTCCTGACCTGTGTATCTTGCGCACAATTGGATTCGAGGTACTTTTGCCTAGATGCTAGATCTTGTTACGTGAACATACAAATCCAACTGGCACACATGTATCATTATTTAAAACAAATGAAAATCTAAGGATAATTACATGAAATTACTGAAATTATTGAATATTTTTCATATTTTCCCCATCCATCTGTTTTATATCTATCAAACTAGTTGACATATTGAAAAGATAAGTGTTTCAAATAGATTAAGATGGTATAACTTAGTTAAATTTTAATTTTCAAGCAATTCTATTGAATTTAATTGTATTAAACCTCGATTTTAAAATTTCATTCTATCTTGAAAAAGATCAAAAGTTAACAAACGAACAAACTGATTTTCCAAAATCAATAAAAGCATTTTAAAATGACAATGAAGTGAAGAATTTATTAAAATATAATAAATATTACATTTATTATGTGAGCAAATTATATAAGACTAGCATTATTAAATAATGCTAGCACTTGAAAAAGAATTTTGGATCACACAATTAATGTAAATAATTTTTTAGGTTTTTGAAGCACGATAGAACAATAATATAAAGTAAGAAATATGAAATCTTCATACTGTATTCACTTTATGTTGCTAAATGATTCTAGGTTTTTAAAAACTTATGTAGAGTGTTAAAATAAAATTGACATAGATTGTTGTGGTTTGTCAGAATGATGGAATAAAATTTATTGCTAGAGATTTGAGTAACAATTTATTAGTTTCATTTTAAAAATAATCAATTTTTACAGAATTGTGTTTTTTACAAAGTTAATGCTATAATAAATCACTAAAACATCACATGATCATCATTTCTTTATGCTTCCATATCCAGTACCCATCATTGATGAAAGTCATAAATTGGAAATTAGACTGAAGTTGTTCGATGGTACTAGATAGCATCTATTAATTACTGAAGCTTACATTAGATGGCACTATTGTATGGAAAAATTTTGCTACTGTTATAATATTATAATCTAAAAGACTATTATTATTCAAGTATGCATTCTGAAAATTCTTCTAAACCAGAAAATATCACTTAATTACTTAAATATATTATGTTCTTGTGTAATTATTATATATTAGATTGTAGACTAAGTTTCTGATGGATGCAAATTATAAACCAGAATCCAATAGGATTGCAATTATGTAGATATTATAGCATTAATATTTCATAATAATTGATCACTCATGTTCTGGGATAAAATAAAAAGAATTGCTACTAAAAGTATAATATGAAAGTATATCGATGGGTAGGAAGTTTAATAATGTGTGTATATATATATACACACACACAATTTTTTGGCCTAATAAATCAACATAAATTTAATGGAAAAAAGTTGATGTTTCTTGATGGTTACAACTTTAAATTGCCTTTCTACTCAATCAGTATTTGTATTATATGGTAACACTAGCCTAATAGCAAATTATTAATAGAGAAAGAAAGATTATTGAATTTGTTTATTAACTATTTAGTAAAAATAAATATTGCTGAAGTCAATGAATTTACAAAAATCAAAGGAATAAAGAGTAATTACCTATTGTTCCTTTGCTCTCTTCACCAAGCATTTTTTGGTTAATTATCCATTTTCAGGGATGAAGTATTTGTTTGGTTTTCTTTCTTAAAATTATTTTATCTAACATGTGTTTCTTGTTAAGTTTAAAGAATATTAAGAAATCGACTTATAAATTCATGTTAACTTGAAAAAATAATATTTTTTTTATAAATGCTATTTACAATATTTAATGAATTATTTTTTTTAATGTATATTATAACATACAAACATTTAACACATTGCAAGTATTGTTGTGATTTTTTTTTATGTTTACCATAGCATTCATTCACGCTGTTGGTAAATTATTTTTCCTAAGGTTTTGCAAAAATGATTAAAATTTGGAATTTACTAGTGACAGAAAAAGACACAGTATAGTATTTTCAAAATTACAGAATAATAGTGCCTACACGAAAAATGTGTGCTAATGAGCATGATATGAAACTTTATGTGCAAACAGAGATTGGCAGTGTAATCTCCAAATGTGATAAAAGCAAGTATTCTTTCATCACGTTTTTTATTGTATTTATTACAGATATATTAAATTTTATTTAATTACAACCTGTTTGGAATTTTGTGTAACTTATTGTGTTTTTATAATTATCTTTTTAAAAAAAATCAAACTATTTAATACAAAAATCATCTAAAAAAAACAGTCATATTATTTAAAACATGACACCCCTGAAAATGGATAATTAATCAAAAAAACGTCCAGCGAAGAGTGCGAAGGAATAGTAAGTACCGAATAAGGTATTACTTATATTGATGTTGGTATGAATAAAAAAAATAATGTTCTAGAAATAAAATGAAAATGTAAGTCTAATATTGATTCTATAGATCTGTTGAAAGTTTAACCATTTCAATAAAAGAATATATAACATATTCAGTTAAATCAGGGGTGAGCAAATAGTGGCCCGGGGGCACATGCAGCCCACTAAGAGGTTTTATGCAGCCCTCCAAGACAATCAGAAAAATCTGCCTTGAACTGAGATTTCTTTTTTGTGTGTGACTGAAGATTCATCTTCTATTTTCCACTATGATGGTGACATCAATACACATGTGCAGTGTAGATATGACGTGGAGTGCTTTTCCAGTTGATCTGGTTACTTTCAATTTTGTCTTTGCATTAGCAAATATATACATTTCCAACTTTAGTGAAACCATGAACCTTCTGAAAAAATGTAAAATCAGTTATGAATGTCATGTGTTTAATGAAGAATGAACAAACAAACATTTCTTTGGTAATACAGGGAATAAAGCAGTGTATTTATTGTGTCATGAAAAAAAGGTGTGGCACTCCGCTAAACTTCGCTTCCACAAAGTGGCCCCCGATGCAGCCCTCTGCCAACCTCTGTGGCCCCTGAGCCAAAACAATTGCCCACCCCTGAGTTAAATTATTTAAGTTTCGCACATATATTTATAGCATTACTTATTTAAAAACAACATCCACTTATATTAATCAATAAACTTCAAGCACTGAGTAAATTCACATCAAGTCACTATTATTTAATCTCCTTTAATAGTTATTAATAATATAGTATTTGATGAACTGACAAATTGGAGAATTTTTAATAAGAATTAACTCTTGCGGTTAAATGAAATATTAAAAAAAAATTAATATTATTGCCGGTTACAAAAATCCTTAAAGTTTTTGCCACATAAACAAGATCAGTTTTCAAATTTGACATTTTAAAATATTTATTTATTAATGCCTTTTTTTTTTAAATGAAAGTTCAACAGTTGTAAACAATTAGTGGATTGTTAGAAATGTCAACTAGAAAATTGTTCATTTCAGTAGCATTCTTTTTTTTTTAAAGTGTTAAGGAGGGAAGGGAGGTTTAAAAAGTTGCTTGAACATTTATACAATTTTTCTGTAGATGGATTATCACAAAAACATTTCATCATCATTATTAAAATATTTATTTAATGCTATAACAATAAAATCAAATAAATAACGCTTTCTTAGTGAAATAAAAATATTTTTTATATCTCTAAGATTAGCTGGTACTATTTCTTAATTAAAATATTATACTTCAAACTATAACTCCGCATCTGATCAAATTACTTGTTTATAATGAATAATAGCTTGCATCTCTTTATATGAGCATACTCATCTTACTGTCGATTTTATTAAGTGAAACTGTTTCCTTAATCTTTTTCATTTACAATGCTTTGTGTAGCTGCATACGTTCAGTCAGAATAAAGTCATCTGATATATATAAATACTAGATCTAATATTTATATAAAATTTGATATTATAATTACTGTTGTCTCATGTTGCATGACTCTGAGATTTATTTTTTCTTTCAATCATTATAATATATATAAAAGATAAATGCTTAAATAAAATTGTAGTAAATGTTACTTTAGTAAAATTTCGATATTATATTAAAGAAATGGTTAGCTATATCAATAATGGCAAAATACTATAGCAATTTTGTTTTCAATCATTTTTATTTTATTAGCTACTTTTCTAAATTAATAAAGTCTGATGTACTCAAAATTTTACTTTTGTGAGATTGTGTGAGTATACATATATATATATTTTTAAACACATTCGCGCACATTTAGTTGCTAAAAAAAGCAATCTTCTCATCAAATTTTATTCATTCAGATATGAGATAATCTGGATTGTTAAATTCCTATATACAAATTTAAATGATTACTTTTTTGAAAATATATTTTCAGTCAACTCTTCTGTCAATTTCAGTTGACCAAACCTATGGGCGATTATCAAGATTCAGAGATTTGTAAAAACTAATGCACAGCTGAATTTGATAGCATGAAAGACTTATTAGGATTTATTCAATGTCCATCCAGAAATAAGTTAATAACTAATATTCAGACGTTTATTTAAAAAAAAAAACACTAAAATCTGAAATAAGTAGATTTATCAAAAACGAATTCAGAAAAAAATAATCCTATAAAAGAATTACTTTCAAACAAATGAAAGCAAAAGTTTGATAAAAACAAATATCATCCGTGCGCAGAAATAGAATACTATCTATACTGGATTAAAGTCCTTTAAGTAACAAAAAAAAATTGATCGTCCTATCAACTACATATGCCATAAAAATATATATTAATTTATAATACTTTTTTAAATTAATTTTTAAAATTAACAAAAATGTTTATAAAAAGTAAAAACTTAAAAATATTAAATACATAAATCCATGAAGAATCTTTGGCATATAGACATTGCTTTTTTAAAAAAATATTTCTACTTTGAATTCAATTCTGTGTTTTCACTTATGTTTTTATTTAAGCTAATAAATTTGCCTAAGGTAATTATAATTGTAAATTTCTAAATCAGTAGTATCATTCTTTTCTCTGAATGATTTAAAGATTCTAATACATATTCTCAGTTGGGGAACATAAAGAAAAAACTCAAATTCTCTAGAACTAATTAGAATGTTAAATAGTCAATTTAGGATACTTAAACAACAAATGAACACCTAAAGAATGAAATGTAAAATTATATATATATATTATCAGTTATATAATTTACCTGCAAAACTTACCAATATGGAAATATATACCAACATTATTTAGCTTATTATGGATACCAGGTCGGTACTAAAAATTAAGTTCACAAAAAAGCTTTTATATAAATGATATTCAATTTTTTTTTTCTTATGAATAATATTTTTTTAAAAGTTGAATAAAACAAAGATAATTAAAAATAATAAACAGGAGCTCATAAAATCTATGAATGCTGAAAAAAATATATTAAGTTTTACAAACATTATTTATCAGATTTTTTTTTCAATTCCATATTGTTAACTTTCTCTAATTTTAAATTATATTTAAAATAATTTTTTTCTCATAAATATTAAATATTTTTAAAAACTATTTGGCTATTCTTAAACTTATAACAACTAAAACTCCTAAATGAAAAACAAGCTTTTCACTCCTTTAATTATATGTTAATGTGTAATGGAATATAAGTTTGAAATATTTAAGTACATATTGTTTGAAGTTAAGTTTAAGTATCTCTAAAAAATAATGTGCATCTGAAGTTAAATTGCAACATGTAATATATAAATTAAATACAAACAATAATTATCAGGATGCACATACTTATGCGCTATTCCATCAAAATACATAAATAATTCAAATAATGCTGAGATACTAAAAATATCCTGATCTCCAGTGCTCTGACCTCTTAGTACCATTAATGTACTGGTTAATTATACACTAAATTTCTAAAGAAATAATAAATAGAATGAAATTCAGTATATAGACTTTAAAGAATATTTCTTTTGAACCAATCAGGATTAGAGAAGTAATGAAATCATCAACTAGATATCCATATTACTAAACATAAACCCCACTCCACGTAACTGTTATACACAGATGTAACTCAGGAAACAAGAACACTATAAATGATTATTGTGAGCAAGAGATAAATAAATAAACAAAACAGCTTATTATAAATCACATTAATTTTACGTTATTATAAGTAAATAGTTTTATTGGGATCATTATAAAAAAATCCTAGAACATTAATCTGTCATGAAATAAAGTCACAAATACTACAATTTATGAAACAGAAATGGAATAAAATAAAAAAATTAAAACAAAAAAAATTTTAAAACAATTATTTAATAACTAATTGATTAACAATAATCAAAAAATAGCATGGTAATATAAAATTTTAAACATTCATTTCACCAAAAATATATTTTCATAAAAATTATAAACAATCAGTTGATTTCTATTCATAAACTGACTTTTAAATAATTTATTTCATTAAAATAATTAAGAGTTGGAAAAACATTTTCAAAATCAAAAATAACAATCTTAGATTTAGCTTAATTAACCTTTTATTAAATTTTTAGGACAGAAAATGAATGAAAAGAGAAAAACATATTTAAAAAAAATTTAATTTACAAAAAATTAAATTTTCCAAAAACTATTTCATAATTTTGAAAAGAAAATTTACAGAATTTAAGAAAAAATAAATGTTTCAGAATTTAAAAACATTAACTTAATGAAAATATTTAAAATTATCCATTCTTATAACAAAAAAATCACTTTTTACTATACATGAAAATTTAGTGTGCACACAAAAAATATCTTTAACCATGGTTTTATTCCTGTGGAATCCTTTTCCAGCTAGGGAATTTTCAATTTTTTCTAATTGAGTTTCTCATTGAAGACTTCTGCACATGAACATGATTAATTTGTTGTTTTTTGTGGTGACAATATTTCTAGGTTAAAATTAGCAAGTTTTATACATTTTTTCCACTAAAATTTTGAAGTGACAATAACACATACAGAGACTTGTGTTTTTGGTTGAAGACTAGATTGTAGAATATTTTAGTGTCTAACTTTTTCACTATATTTTTATTCCAGTGAAGGCAGGTTACATGGAGATAGATAATGTCTTGGTTTAGCTGAATTTAGCATATGGTTTTCATTGTAGAAACTATTTTTATGACTAAACTGATAGTATGCTAACATGATAATTTTTTTAATATATAATTAGATAAATTTGTATGAATACAATTGCTTGCCTGTGTCCCTCTCTAAACTTTGATATTGAAAATCAAGTCAAGAACTAAAATTAACATCATAAAATTCTTGACATAAATTTTAAAAAAATTTTAGCAAAAAAAAAACAAGCTAATCAGTTAATTGCATGGCTTTGATTTTTGCATTGAAGAGAGACAAAAAGAAAAGAAAAAAAATAATACTGACTAATTAAAAATAAATTTACCAAAAGCATTAAAATTTTATTTTTAAAAAAATATTATTAAAAATAAAACTTTATCTTTTTTTTTGCAGTTAAAATTAATATCTATTAAATAATTTGCAAAAAAGAGAAAATTATTTTTCTCTTAGTATATTTTCATAGTTTAAATTAAAACTATTAAATTAATTACAATTACTGAAGAAAAAGAAAGATAAAAAATAACTTGTTTACATTATTTTATAAATTTCCATTTTACAATCATTTATAACTCATTAAAATATTCACTTATTAAAATCATATTATTATTTAAGAAATTTAATGTTTGATAATTTTCATACTATCACATTGGATCTTAAAATATTTAATTAATTGAAGACCCATTGTTATTATTTAAAAATATGCATGGGAAAAGTTAATATTTTGGTCATTAATTAAATAACCCTAAATCAAACTTGAGGATGCTACCAATTTATCTAATATTTTTAATGCAGGCATGTAGCAATTTGTTACTATATATACATATGTGTGTGTATAATGAAATGGTATATTCCTGTCCTCATATATGTTTCACTTATTTTTACCCATAGCTCTATCTGTGCCAGTTTTAAACCTTTCCATAGCATATATGTGTGTGCTAAAACAGCCATGCATGTATCACCATATATATATATATATGAACCAATGATGGTAATATCATAGATATAGATATATTATAGTGAATAATTTAATTTAAATTAAATATGTTAAATCATAAATCTTGTTTCTTTAAAGAGTCAATTTATTATTTTGATATTTAAAATTGCATATGTATATGTGTAGTTCATGTACTACTATGATACGTATATGATTTAAATATTATTTAAAATTTCTAATGCTTTTTAATTTTACATTGAAATAGTTGTAAACAAAAATCATGCCACCATGCACCTATGTTAATATAGTGTGAGATCAAAGTTTAAAATCTTATTCTCCCAATAATATTTTTTTAAATGTGTTTTATAGTAAACAATATCCCCTGAGTGGGAACTATTATCAAGTCTTTGGAGAATCAATATGGTGACTTTGAATTAAAAATATCATGTTAAAATTTAAAACAAAAGCTTTAAATACATTTAGTAAATTAAATTATAAGATAGAAAATATGTGCTAATGGATTATTGGCAGAAAATAACTTTGTTGACAAAGTTATAACCTGATCTCAAAATATTATAAATAGACTATATTTCATATTTCAAATTTCTTATTCTGTATTTTTCATGAAGCATTGCTACCAAAATCCATGCCAGTTGTTATTTTAAAATGGTGAAGTAGGTCATAAATTTGCCATTTTCTTGCAGAAAGATGGTAATCTTGAATCTCATCCTATGTGCTACAATGATGTGTAACCATTATCATAGAGATGGGAGACTTTCCAGCAACAACCTGTCACAAGAAGAAGACAACTTAAACCTGATGTGCTTAAAATACAAGCAGCAATCAAGAAGCTTGGTAATATTCTTTCCAACACTGCAGAGCTGTAAATCAACTTCTAAATCTTTAAACCTTTAACTCTATTAAGCTAGCTTATATAATGTAAACTGAATGTTAACTATTAAATTTTTAAATTTCTGTTTAAAATAATATAATTTATAGTTGTATAAAACTTTCCTGAAACTACCTGTAATTTTAATTTGCTTCCCTAAATTATAATAACTATAATCAGTTATTTATCTAAATCTCTTTATATATGTTTATACATTATATATTACTTTTAGTACTGTAGTTATGCCTATATATTGTTTTAATTATTTATTTAAAATTTATTTTATATATGTTATAATACGCCAAGTATTTAGAAAGAGTAAGCACTAATTTTAATAAAGTTTCAATGGAGATATGATTATTAATATCTTCATTTTAATATTTTAATAATACTATTTAGTTCCCTTAGAACACTGTTTTGAAATCTTATTATGTCAGATATGAACTGATTACTACACACTCATTATTATTGATTGATTTAGATTTGCATTATATTATACCTATTATGGTTTGTCTAGTCAGATTTATTCATTATGACTTTTAATATCTATTATTTAGAAATAATAGATTAGCCTTTAGAGATGACAGTGAAGTATATTTATTAATGTCTTATTAATTCCTACTAAATTTCCTTTTTCCTCCTTAAATTATAATTAAAGATGCTATTAATAATTAAGTTTAGTCCATTAAGTTAGTATGATTATGATGCTATTTTAAGAACTGGGTTCTGTTAGCTATACAGACAGAATCTATCTGTTTTAGACACATTTAATTTAGATATCCATATTTGTATTATACTTTATGCATTGTGGATGTGTTTTTACAAAGTCACATTTGTACATTATGTCTTGATGCACCTTTATAATGAGCTAGTGGTGGAGACCCTCCATCATTTGGTTCAGGTATGGCTATTTTTATTAGAACTGGAACATGAGAGTCCAGACCATTTTTTATAAAGTCTATCTGATTTCTTAAACTGATATGTTCATATATTAATTGTAGCAAGCCATCTGGTCCTAGGGTACTGTAAATTTTGATATGAAATCCTGTGAATAATTAACCACTCACACTGTCAACTTATTCTTAATATTTTAGTCAGTGCAATAGCATATACATGTGGATCTAATTTACCCAGTTCTTTCCCCATGTTTAATAACTGTTCAGCATTTGTTTAAAGCTCAAATCTTTGGTTATTACATTGAATCTGTCTCTCTCTTGAGCTTAATTAGATGCTCAATCTTAATATATATGTATATCAGCCATCTTGGTATTATATTTAGTAATCTCTTTGGAGCTGGTATATACAATTGTAAAATTGGCAAACCCTAATGTAAGAATAGGTTTGGCATACTAATTAAATGAAATAGGCATAACTTTATTGACCACACAGGCACACACCTATTTAAATATGTTAAGATGAGATTGCTGTAACATTTTAATCTTATCCACTATGTAATGCCTATGTGCATTTAATCCCAAATGTTTAATATTGTAAAACTAATTGTTTTCATTTTGGTTTTAAATTTTATTTTATTAATAAACCTATTTAAATTTAACCTCATTCCATATTTTTGGCTCTCAATCCAAATTTCAATTCCATTAATATTTATATATACAGAATATGCATTATAATTGATTATTAGCATTAACTTTAATTTAGTTAAATATTAGCATGTATTAGACTATTTAAGACCTCTAATTAGTCTTTGTGTAGTCTATTTCAGAGTCTCATATCTCTCCCTATTTGGAGCTAGCTTGTAGAGAAATTGAAACCCATGTGTAACTTCAGAAATGTCATTCATAAGGTGTTGATTTATGGAGTACTGATAAATAGGTTGAGGCTTGGTCAGACTTGGGATCTTGACATCTCATTTCGATCAGCTTTAGTGTAGTTTTACCTGGGCTCAGTACAAATCTTACCATTACAGTAATAGACAAAATTTCTGTCATTAAAATATAAACAATGTAACAGATACTACAGCAGATTATATATTTATTTTAATAAACTTGGTATATGTTCAATGCTGGAGCTTCCCTACTCTCAGTTATCAAAAATTGTAACAATTCAACATTATTAAATAAAGAGATTTTTTTAAATGTTATTTAATATTGAATTGTTATAATTTTGCTAACCATGTATAAGCAATTAATATATTGAGAGATACTAATTTTATTAAAATTAATATATTATACACCTGGGGCTCATTTTGTGTGGATTTTTTAAATGTGATTTTGAAGTTATGTGATTCATGTTTCTTCTTATAACTTTTTATGTGGGTTTTTTTAATGTAATAAAGAAGTTCATATTTCACTATATTTATTAGATATCAAGAAATTTAAATTATTAATGACTTATTTTGACTTGAAATACTTTTTTTAAAATATAACATTATATTAGCAGCTAACATGAATATGACCTGAAGCTGTATTTAGAATCTTAGCTTCTGCATAAATAACCTACTTATACTTATGAGTAAATAATAATAATAGATTTATACTTACAAGTATAAAAATATCACAGTAACTATTCAAAAACTTTTAAAACATATTTTGTTATATATAATAAAAATAAATATTTTTTTAGATTTTTAAAATAAATAACAAAGTTTTTTAAACTGAAAATAATCTTTCTAATAATAATGTATAATCTTTTTGTTTTGATTGTGATCTCATTTTTTTAATATAGAAACAAAAATGTGAACATTTAAAATTTATTTCAATAGTAAATGCAAATATCTAGCAAATGAAGACAAATTTATTATTTTCTGATAAGTAAAAATCATTTAATTATAGTTTTTAGTTGATGTGTGAGACAAAGAAAAATGTCAGAAAATACTGAGATCTGAGAGAGTTTGCCTCAATGAACAACCTCTTAAATTTCAATGAGAACTAAATAGTTATATGTCTGAATATTGTGAATTTTATAAACAATTAGTATAATCATTGTCTCAAAGTTTGATCACTGATTACATCGTTGACAGAAAACCATTAACACAGCACAAGACTGAAAGTGGCACTAGTTGTACTTCCTCTTGTGATAAGTCTGATTTCTTACCAGTTTATAGACAAACTGCATATTGTCAAATAGTGATAATTATTAAAATATGTGTGAAAAATGTAAAATTAAATATTGTAGTTAATAAAAAAAGTAAAAAAAAGTTTGTTTTGTAACAATTTTTTCCAAATATTTGAAATTATTTATTAGTCATAGTTTATTTTTTTGTTTTTTTTTTAAAGTGAATTTTAAAGAAATTTTTCCTTGTTGCTTTGATTTTATGTGATTTTTGAAAATTACGGAATCTAGCCCCCATTTTTCAAAGGAAATAAGGTCTATTTTTGTGCGATTTTTTTAATGTGGGTTTTTTGTGGAACCTATCTACTACATAAAACAAGACCCAGGTGCATATCCTCTTAAAATATTTTTTTATGTGTGTGTTTTTATGTATATAGTAAAATACTTAAAGAGTAACAGGTTTAATAATATAAATTCTGCAGACAATGTAAATTTCTTAGAACTAGTTTTATTAAATGTAATCACCTATTTATCATTACATCATTATCAAACTGCTTTTATTAGATAAAAATAAGATTAATTTGATCTGCTTTTTAAATTTTTATTAATGTGTCAAATGTAGACAATGATGTTTATGAGCTTCAGATTTACTAAACAGAAATATTATTAGAACATGAGTGTATTTGACTGTGAGTGTATTTGACTGTGAGTGTATTTGTCAGTAAGTAATTTTTAAATTTTATTAATAATTATTCTATTATATGTATAACGTATAAGAATAATTAAAAATTCTCAAAGATATTACAATGTTCTTGTGATGCTTACTTAAAACTAAATAGGCTTTAATAACATATACACTAAATATTGTTGAAACTCACCAACATCATTGTCTATACCTACCTTGTTAACAAAAATTAAAAAAAAACTAATAGAATTAGTACATCTTTGTCTGCTAAAGGTGATGGAAAATGATGGCTCACTGTAAGATAGTTCATTATATTTAATAAAGATGATGGTAGAATATTTATATTTGCTTTTATTATGTAACACACATACAAATGCATATTTGAATATAGAGTTTATTTCGCTTTTAGCAGCTATTTTCCATTTTTAAAATATTGTAATACCAACACAAATAGTAGATCATTTATTGAAAACTTATTAATTAATTAATTAAAAAAGAATATAAATATTATTATTTAATGGTAATAAGAAAGTAAATTATATTGCTAGTTGAAACAAAAATTATCTTTTCTTACCTTATCTGAATGTCATTGGGTTACTTTTTTTTAAGGATATCTTAATAATATTTAGAAGTCTCACAAAACATTCTTCTTATCTTGCATATTACTTAACTTTCAATTCAATATACAATTTTTTAAAAGCCATCATTGTGCAACATTTTATGAACAAACTGCTTTAATCTGTTTTTACGTCTACACTTATTGGCATTTCTAGGTATTCTATATAATTTGCAAAAGTTAAATTATTTTTTGAATAAATTATTATTTACAAAGTTTAGTAATAGCATGGATATCTAACAAACACTGCTATTTCTAAGTTTCTCTCATTGGTCAAATCATTCATATGAATTTCTTCTTCAAATCTGTTATCAATATATATATAGCTCAGTATCCCATGTGACAAATCTGTCCTAAATAATTTTTATCTCTCACCCAAACTAGAATATAATAAACAAATCCTTCCCTTTAAGGCTATTTTATTCAAGTTAGTAATTATATTACCTTATGTATGCCATTAGAACATTTATTTTACTCTTTAAAATGCCATTCTAATCAGTCATATATCATCTCTTTCCACTACAAAATCTTTGGATGACACTTTTTATTATTAAAATATTTATCGAGGGTCAAAATCTTTATGTCCCTAATATGTGCTAAAATTCATAGAATAAACTCTTTTGTTTTTTAAACAATTGTTTGTTAATTAAATATGTCTTGTTATATATGTTAAATTATATATATTGCACTTAGTTTTTTATTTAGGTAAAAAGTTTTTTTATTTTATATATATAAAAAAATTATTAAAAATGTAAATCCTTTGGAATATAATTTAACACAAATACAGATTTGATTTTTCTAAATCTATCATACAAGCTGAAAGAAAATAACCAGAAGCAAAGACTTTCTTATAAAGTATTTTATTATTCATTCTTTTTGGAAGACAATATTGACATTAACACTTTGTCTGTTCACAATTTAAATTTGTTTTTAAATCTTGACTTGAGGAAGAATTTTAATGGCTGTTTTTTTTTGTTTTATATGTATTAATATTGTTTATTTTTATAAAAGAAAAATTGAATGGATTGTGTATATATCCAATAAAAACAAAAATGAAATATTTAAAAGTAAGTAGTTCAGAACGTTGCATAATTTCACAAAAATGTTGGTAAATAAATAAATAATACTAATATAAGAAATTACTCTCTTCTTTTATTAGTAAGTTTTATTATTGTATTTAAATAGGAATTACGTCATATGATATAAATACATCACAATAATATGCAAAAAGACCATATTTAATGTACAAACATTAGTAATTGTATCATTGTTTTTAGAGAACTTGATTATGACCTTTTAAATAGGCTAATCACACACACAATTTAAATAGCTAGAACTGTAAGCAAAGAGATTTTCTAATTGTTCAACAAGCTTTGTGATAAATACTTAGCAAGAGAAAGTATTTGAAATATCTCTATCAGAAACCACACCCAAACCCCAGTCCAATGTTTTGTGCTTTGGCACTCCTCGGTGAGGCACTAGGATAGTTTCAGACACTAGATCTAAAAATACTAACCCAAAGCCAGTATTTATCTAAGAATTAACCATTGAGTAAAAAATCTAAAATTGTCAGACACTTAAATGTCTTCAAACCCAGCTATCTAACTCAAATAGCTATATGGGGCTGAGAGATCTTCAGCCAAACCAATCACTAAGACTACTAATATATGATTTGGCTGAAGATCTCTCAGACCCATATAGCTATTTGAGTTAGATAGCTGGGTTTGAAAACATTTAAGTGTCTGCAAATTTCAGATTTTCTAGTCAATGGTTAACTCTTAGATAAATGCTGGCTTTGAGTTGGTATTTTTAGATCTAGTATTTGAAACTATTCTAGCACCTTATTGAGAAGTGCCAAACCATTAAACCATTGGTCTGGGATTCAGGTGCAGTTTCTGATAAAGATATTTCAAATGCTTTCTCTTGCTAAGCATTTATCACAAAGCTTGTTGAGCAAGTAGGCAAAGCTCTTTGTTTATATTTTACAAGCTTAAAAAGAAATGGTTTTTAATGAGTATTTATAGTCTTTGCTTTAAGTCTTAAGTGTTGTTATATTGTTGAGATTACTAATATATGGTTTGGCTGAAGATCTCTCAGCCCCATATAGCTATTTGAGTTAGATAGCTGGGTTTGAAAATTTCAGATTTTCTACTCAATGATTAACTCTTAGATAAATATTGGGTTTGAGTTCGTACTTTTAGATCTAGTGTTTGAAACTAGTGCTTTACTGAGGCAATAATTTTGACATTTGTCAAAAAATGATAAAGACTGAATTAAATGGAAAATTATTTCATTATTACATAAAATCAACATTATCCATAATGCTAATTAATGTCAGATTGGAATGAATTGAATAATAAACATTAGAAATATGAGTTTATAGTATGGAAAATCATTCTCTTCCTTTCCTGTTAACTATTTGAAATATTTTCATAGTGTTTCCATTATTTTTACTTTGTCAAAGAAAAGGTACCTCAAAAATGTAATGACTATTAGTAACACAGTCAACATTATAAAATGTGCCTGAGGTGGACATAAGAGTTAATCCATGAAATGTATTTTCTCTTAATAATTTTGTTGATGTTAATAAAAATTTTAACTAATGCAACTTCAAATCTATGTAAAAAATAAATTCACTATTTGGGAGAAAATTATTATCATGACACAAAGTTTTTAAAATTTAAATATGTCATTGAAAAATTAGCAGACTAAAGTAACTTTCATATACATTTAAAGAGTTATTTGCAAAAAACAAATATCATTCAAGTTTGAATTGCAGAAACAGATAAACAATTAGTCAAAACTAACTCATAATTATTATTTTTATTAATATTTTTCTACATTTCTTACACTTTATATTCTCTTTTCAATTCAAAAGAAAAAAAAATTAAATACCAACACTGCAAAATATATTAGGATAGTATGTATTATTTACAAAGTTTTTCCCAAATGCTCAGTATTAATCTTGCTTTTAATTTATTCCAGGTTGTTTAATTTAAACTTTAATCATAACATGTAAATTCAATTTTAAAAAACTAGAAAATTATTTTAAATCTTTTCTTATGAATCTTAGATAACAAGCTTCATTTCTACAGATGCTTTTCTTTTCATTAAAATCACCACAGAGCATAGTTAATAGCAATTTTTCAAGAAGCCACCTCAAAGATAAACTGAGAAGAAATTCTATATTAATATGGCTACTAAAGACATTTGTAAAATTCATGAAACTTTTTGGAATCATCAGATAAAATATTAAAATAAAAATTATTTCTTACGTATCACGACTAATCAATATATATATTTTAAAATATAATGGTTATGCTTATCTTAAGATTTCGTCTCTGGAAAAGATAATTTGTCTTTGTAATTAATAAAGATTTTTGCCAAATAATAACTATTTATTTCAAAAAATAATTTTAAAGTATTTTTCTTTTAAATAACTCTTTCCTTGACAAATCATTAATTGATTAAAATTTTATATATTTACTTTTAATAAAAGATTAAAATTATCAAATGTAGTAGGATAACAAAATTATTATTTTTTACTCGTTTTTTCCTCCTGTTAAATTATCTTTAAATTAATTGTTTATATAATTTAATAATATATTTCAACAAGGTTACATAGGTTCTTTACAGCTGTATAGATCATACATTGGTTCATGTGTACATTTACAGTACGATGAATTGGGTTAATGTTACATAGGAATATTTTACCATGTCCGAATAATAATTTTACTTTTATTTTATTATCGTTAATGTTTTCAATTCTGTGTTTTTTTTTGTGTTCATATATAGACTTTTGTCCCCTTATCAACCTGTCCCCAACCCCTTGCTTGAGGTACATCTTGAAGCTTATCCATTTTTTAGCAAGAGCATTATAATTCTGTTTGAGTGTATTGCTATTTTAATCTCTATTGTTCATTGATGGCATCTCAGATGTATCTTCATAGTCCAGGTCAATTTTTTCATGGGAAAAATCAACTGGTTTACAAAGTGGATTAATTTGATCATTATCTATTTCTTCAGTTTTTACTTTTTATACGTCTATTCTTATTTGGGGTCAGCCTGGTTTTCTCTTTTGCTCTACTTTTACTGAAATATTTTGTGGTATATCTTTGGTTATTTATTATCGAAATATCATGATTATTCTAATTTGAAGTTAATGTTAATTTTAAGATTTAAATTATATTTTTGAGGTAATAAAATATTAGCTATTTTGTTGTCATTACTTGAATTTGATATAATTTATAAAAATCTGTCTTGATAATAATAAAGACAAAATGATAAAGGTAATATTAAAATCGCAAACAATGCTCCAGGCTGTCAATAATTAGTTGAAGTTTTTGTAATTAGACCTTACATGATAGTCTATTTCTTTATAATATAAAATGCCTTTCAAATACTTAAAAATTTGATTCTTCAGAATCAGAATGTCTATGAACAATACAGGTGGGCAATCAAGCATCAGATGATACAAACATATAGAAAAAAAATAAACCTAATACAATTTCAAAGCTTATCAAAATAAGTAATAATGTTTTACGAATAATTTTATTTATGAATGACAATTAGAATATATATTTATATACAACAAACCACACAGAAACTTTTTTATAAATTTTGATTTATTATCTGAACTAGTATAATGTACAAAAATATACTATTAAGCATCACATGCTCTGTTTATCAACAAAAATATACTCCGTTTTGACTCTATTCTTTTATAATCTTTATCAAAGAACAACTAAAAAAATATATAAACACAATAAATACAAATATTCCATAATACATATAACAAACACAAATACTTCTTAGATTAAAACTTTCTAATAAACAATCTTAACTTTTCATTACTTGAAAAATTTATAAAAAAAGTTTGGATGTTGTTTGTTATATATATATATTAAAATTAATGGGCTATTTTTGAAATAGAAGACTGTGTTTGTTTGTCATTTTTTAATTTATTTGAATTATAATTAGGTAAAAAAATTTCCAGATAAAAAATAATACAAGAAGTATTTTTTTTTCTTTTTATATATATATAAAACTAAAAAATTGCCAAAAAAAAAAAATACAATCTAATTAAATTAACTTTTTGATCAAATAAAAAAGGCTGGAAAAATGTTTTTTTGCATGCACGTATATATATGTAGTAAATGTTGTGTAAATCTAGTATACTTTTCGTACATATAATTTTTTCTTGTATATCATCATCATCATCATCATCATCATAATAATAATAATAATAATAATAATAATAATAATAATAATAATAATAATAATAATAATAATAATAATAATAATAATAATAATAATAATAATAATAATAATAAAGTTGTCTTACATTGTTTAATGCAGTGGTTTTTGTTACTTCCGATGCTTGAATTTTATGAATTCCTAAACAATAAAACTATTGGATTAAAAATGTTTTAAATAATTTTATAACAGTCAACTATTCAAGTAATATGTAGCAAATTATCAATTTTGCATACTTGTGTAAAAAAAAATAGTTTAAGACTAATGTTTTGTATCATTTTAGTGGAAGGATTTACATATTTAGAGAGCAAGTATTATATTAGTATAACTTAATAACTCATTGTTCTTATTAAGAAAATTCTGAAAGCCTACAAATTATCTAATCAGTCAAAGTTTTTATTTTTACCACTCACTCAAATTGACATTTTTCATAGCTAATATGAAGTATGGTGGATTATTAATAATCATACCTGTAGAAAAGCACTTATATTTAATTATTGCAAAATATAGAACATTTTGTGTGATTAGACCATTTCTAGATCTTTATTAGAAGGCTGGTAACTAATAAGCATATTGACTTTTGATGTATTCCAAAAAAAAAAGTAAAATTTTAAATATGAACATTATGCTAAGATTGATTTCTGTGCAATGGTTATGTGAACAAATTGTAAAATATTAAAGATTAGTATACAAAATTTGTTATAAACTCTTTATAAGGAAGATGAAAATTTTTATACATTTCATAACTTTATTTAAACAATATATCATCAAATTTAAGATAAAAATACTAAAAGATAGCTAAAACTTTAAGTAAATTATGTAAATTTAATAAACAATTACATGATTCATTTCACTAAATCACTTTATAAATTGTTGTTTTTTCTAAGCAATTTTCCAAATAAAAAAAATACAAATAGTTACAGTTTTTATTTTTTGAATAATAGTAGGGAATACAAATTAGTTTTAAAAATATGTAATTTTCACAAAAATAACATGACTTAAACAAAAAATTGTTAAGCAAAAAAGTAACTTTGGTGACTGTTATAAGATTAGTAAAACAAATCACATTTAAATATCCAAAATTAAAGAAATAGTTTTGATATAAATGAATTAATTACTATTAAAGATATTATCTTCATTCAAGGACAGCAATCAGAATGGTTGTTGCAAGTCCAAGAGAAAAAATAAAAAGATAAATAAATAATAGTAATGATACAATAGAAGTTAGTTTTGCAATGCTAATACAAGCCAGTGGATTACAAATTTGACCACATATGGAACATATTGTACACTAATATGTTTATTTAATTGTTTGTGATATCATATTTTAAATTTGTCTGCAGAAATATTTTTTTTATAAAATTCTTCAATGCCACATCTAATTGTAGCTCTTCAATGTATTCAGTTTTCTGCTATATCTTTTCAATAAAAATAATCAATTTTGCACTGCTTTAGAATATATTTGATATAAGTTTTGTGAAGTAAAAATCTACTACTACTTATATAAAAAATTATATTCAAATTTTTCATAAACTTTTTTTAGGAAGTCTTATATTATTCATTTATTTTACTTTTTTTAAAAATATTGTATATGCAACTCCTTTCATCTATTCAAACCAATGATGTTGTTTTACAATAGTGGGCTCTAATTAAATCGTGAGAGTCAAAGAACATACTGACTGGTCTTATAATCTCTATCATATTTTTAATTATTTCTTTTAAGTAAAAACTTATTACAATATTTTTACAATTATATATATATCATATTATTATTACTATTTGCGGAATATTCCGTGTAGTGAAAAAGCTAAATAACTGACGTTTCAGTACAATATCAAGTGATAACGTCAGCATTTAGCTTTTTCACTACACGGAATATCCCGCAAATAGTAATAATAATATGACATCTTTTATCCGTGAAAACATTAGAATATATATATAATAAAGACTTGCTAATAGCTCTAAATAAACTTATTTTTTAATGATAAATGCTACAAGAGAATGTATTCAAAATCTTTATCTAGGATTGTCCCCAACCCCACAGACTATGGTTCTTTTCAGTAAGGATCTAGGACCTGACATTCAAAATACCAACTGAAGCTAAGCATTTATCTAATACTTACTTTTTAAGAAGATCTGAAATTTTCAGACATCTATATTTTAAATTCAGTTATTCAACTCAAAACTGGTTTAGGGCTAGAGACAATTCTAGATAAAGATTTCGAATGTATTATCTTGTAGAATTTATCATAAAAAAATAATAAGCTTGTTTAGAGCTATTAATACACTCTTCATTTTAAATATTTGTAAATGCAAGCTATATAAGTCATGTGATATATGACTTGATTTTATTATATATATATATATATATAGTTATTTTAATAATTTCATTTTAGTTTGTTCTTTGTCCTTTACTACTTCTTCTCTTTTTCTTCATTATTCTCTTTTTATTAACATCTATTTTTATTCTTGGAAAAATATTTTTTAGAATTTTATGAAGCAATTTTAAATAAAAAATTTAAATGCCTTTATGTTACATTAGTAAAGTGACTAAGACTCACCTCCATACTATAAAATTGTTGAAATAATAGCTTTATATACAAATAATTTAATTGCAGTAGTTATTTCACTATGATGGAATATCTTATGTCTTAATTTATTAAAATAAATAGCAGTACATTAGACTCTATGCTATATCTCAATATCTAAATTCATTTTTTCCTTAAAAAGAGTTACAAAATATTTAAACTGACTCACATCATCAAGGTGATAGTCATCCGAGTTAAAAGTTGCTGAAGATTTTTCTTCCATCACCAGATGGTAAAGAATTGAAACTTTTTTAAACATTAGTTACTAAATCAAAGACTTTTTAAGTTGCATTCAAAACTTTAAGTCCATTCTATAGATCATTTCGGAAATAGTAAAAATAACACAATCATCTGCATATTGTACATCTAGAGTCCAAAAAAATAAAGTTTACCTCTGATTCAAATTAAAAATTTCATTATCAAAACTTTATTTTTTGGTTTTTATTTGGTTAAACTGTCTAAAAACAATTACAAATATTAATGTTTGAACAAGAACACGTTCTTGTTAAACACCAATTTTCATTTCAAATGACTCAGGTTTTACAAGTAGTAATAATATTTTCTCACATTTCGTTATGAATAAAACCTGTACGATACAAACAAAACTAGTGGATAATCAATTAATTTCAAACAAGGTCATAAATTAAATTGATCTATTAAGTCAAGTATTTTGACCAAATCAATAAAGCAGTATATAAATTATGCTTCTGTTCCTGATATTTTTTTTTGCTTTAGTATATTTATAATGTTTTTTGATTCCCTAAAACTACAATGAATCTATGATATCCATAGATTTATGACTGGAAGTAATTTATTCAACAGAATCTTTGAAAGAACCTTTGCTGTGGTGGATGTAATGATATTTTATGAAAAATCACAATAGAAACATCATTGAGATCATATAGCACATCTTTATGATCCACATATTTCTTAAAAATTCAATATTTTTGAAACATATATTTTAAAACTTCTCAAATTATCTTATCAAGACTTGCAGACTTTTCATTGTAAGATGAAATTTTTTGGCATTATTAATCTGGATGCTTTTATTCAAATCTAAATGAGTTGCTAAAATAGATAACTCATTAAAAGTCATCATCTCAATTCTGGAAGCATTGTTCAAAAAATCAAAATACTTTTTTACCAATTTGAAATATTATTGTCATCATATAATAAATTGACAATAGATTTACTAGGACTGTAATATTGTTTTTTGGGTAAAAATATTGCTTTCATTGCATGAAATAAAAAATTTAAAGTGACTGTAACTGGAAAAGTTTATTTCCCTTGTAATTTTGCCTATTAATTATTTTTAAGCCTTCTTATCATTCACTGAACTTCTGCCTTTAAATCTATATTTATTATAAAGTTTTATCTTTAATTACTTGTTCTTCCAAACAGAAAATACCACATTTCTTTTGAATCAAGACATTTGTCATTAAACTTTTTATTGAATTTAATAATAGATTTATTTGTATCCATAACACACTCGTGAAGAAAATATCATGACAATCTTAAAAAGCCAAATTAACAACTTTTTTATTTAATAGTTATTGAAAATTATCATAAATAGCAAAGTGCTTAATTGTAATATGTTGACTTCTTATTATAATCATCATCATCATCATCATCATTGTAAACCATTATCAATCCATTGCAGGATAAAGGTATCCTCAAGTTCAATTCATCATCTTTGATCTTTAGCTTCTCTTCTCTACATCACCACTGCACACTTTCTTATTTCATCCATAGATATCATGTGGTCTTTTTCTGGATCTTTTACATTCTTTTGGAATCCAATTTAAGATTTTAATTGCCCATCTATTATCATCTCTTTTATCAATATGTCCATCCTAAGTCCACTTCTGTCTTTTCATTTTTTCAATGATGTTAGTAATACCTGTTCTCTTATACATGTATTGTGATTTTGATCTCTTCTTGTTACTCCTAATATGCATCCTCCATACTTCTTTGAAAGGTCTGAAGTCTCTGTATTCCTCTTCTATCAAGTGTTCAAGTCTCAGATTCATAAGTAAAAATGATTAAAGCACATTTATTTGCAACCTGACTTTTTAAACATGTAGGCATGTCTCCTTTTAATATTAAGTTATTTCTACCAAAAGCCCTATAACTAAGTTTAATTCTATGATTAACTTCATCCATTATGTTTCCATCTATGGTAATAATCTGATCAAAGTATTTGTAGTTATTATCTTCTTCTAACTTATCATAATCAAACTTTATTTTCATCTTTTGAGAAAATCCATTGAATATTATTTTAGTTTTTTTAACATTTATCTTTAGTTCTATTTTCTTATTTTCATCTGATAACTCTGGCAATATTGCCTGAAACTCTGAAGTTTTATTTGCAAAAACAATTACATCATCTGCAAAATATAAATGATTTAAATAATCTCTAATTGCTTTTACTCCTTTAGTTTTCCATTTCAATCCACAAAATACTTCTTGCAGCACTGCTATGAAAAATTTGGAAATATGGAGTCACCTTGTCTTACACTCTTCTCAATGTTAACCTTCCTAGTGTCATTATGTAATCTAATTGTTGCTGTTGAACTTTTATAAATGTTCTTCAGAATATGACAATATCATGGATCTATACCTTGATGATCTAATGCTTTAATCACTGAAGAAATCCTTATAGAATCAAATGCTTTCGTAATCTTTTAAATGCCTAAGCTTTATTGTGGAAGCATCCAGAGTTTTATATTATTTTTTGTGTTTGTGATAGTTAATTTATATGATGTGCAAAGATTCAATAACAGCAGGCCATTTGAGTTTATAGTACCAATACTATTATTTTCAACAACTTTTGAACAAAGCCTACTGTTCATACCAGCATATGCATTAAAGACTTGTTTTAATGATATTACTGTAATGATGCTATCGAGCAAAAGAATAAAAGCATTTTTTTAATTATCTGAATCTAATGTTTCAGCATAGGCAGTAATAAAAAAATCACATATACCATTATGCAAGCTCAATTTTAACACCATTATTCATTTTATTGCTTCAATGAGAAATTACAAAATTAGATTTTGTAGAAAATCTGACATTATGCTTTTTTTTTTTTCACTAGATAATCTTCTCTTCCAAAAAAACTTGTAGTTATTCATTTTTTTTACTGTTTTCTTTTTGCAAATGCTAAGTTTCACTAAGAGCAGCTATATCAATTTTAAATCTTACCAGTTCCTTAACTGCCACTGCTATAATCCAACCTCATTTGAAGAGTTTATATCTAGCAAAGTTTACACATTTCATGTACCTATGCTTACAAAAAAATTGATGTTATATTTATCTTTATCGCTACTATTGTCTCTTGCTTAATTGACTACTACTTATAATTTAATTATTGCAATCACGTTGATGAGTAGTCTGCTAGGCATGACAATTTAGATGGTGTGAAACAAGCTCGTTTTAGACCATATTTTCTACACCCCTTTCCACTTTTGTGGTAAACAGAGGAAATCCTAAATAGGGCTGCTTAGGCATACTGTTGTTGTCAATATGAAAACCCAATTTCATTCTAACTCATAAGTAAAGGTGCTAGATTGCTAAACTTGATCTCATTATTGCCTTTTTAATTTTTAAAAAATTGAATTAAGAAAAAGCAAAAAGGGAAATTGAAGTCAGAAGTGATATACATACATATAATTAAAAAAGAGAATTATGTTATCATAAATATGTAATCTCATTATCATAGTTAGTATAGAGATATAATCAATGGCATAAGAATTTCGTGATGACTAGTTCCTATACTAATGTAAATGTTAACTCTCGTATCCTAAAATAACTATTCTATTACTTGTGAAACCTGTCAGTAATCTGACAAAAAATATTTATAAACAAAGATAAAAAAGGAATAACAATTGTTATAACATGGCTTCATAGTCTTTAGAAGATTAGAGAGTTATTTTATATGTGTGTACAGATAAACTTTGCTGATGCTTTACATTTTTATCAAAAGCAATGTTATTATTATCTGTTATGAGGTGTTGAATACAAAAGTGACTACCAGGGAAATTTTCTTTATCGCATGATTGATATTATATAGCTAGTAATATTTCTTTCTTGGTTTAGATTTTAACTTTTATTCCAGGAGAGTTTAAAATAAAAATATGAATTACAATTTAGAACTAACTTTTTATAAAATAATTATAAGATTGTGATTCTTAGCTAGATATTTTAAACAGAGACTTGAAAAGTTTGCAATATTAATCCAGTATTCATGTTAAACTTCCAATTAATAATTATATATATATATCAATTTTTTTCTTACATTTTACAATAGCAATCTGTAGAAATAATGAATCTTGGGAAGGAGTCATAACCTGGCAATATGGTCATTTGCTGCATATGTTTATTTTTTAATCAATTGCAAAATCTCTCTT